>OY759210.1:28815586-29503419 GCA_963662105.1 Meiosimyza platycephala | reverse complement strand
GTAACCATACATACATATATAAGCTTTTAAAAGCTTTGAATACATTGCCGGTACATATTGACTTTTACCACAAAAAGAACTTATTGATACTGAATCATCTTAAAATGAGATTGTCTGAGCAACCGATTGCCAAATAAACATTGAAACAAAAGAAGCCATTGGCTTCTGATATTTGGATATTTTTGATCCCACAAATTTTTTACCGCGCACGGCATTGAAGTGCGTTGCAAAAAAATATAAATGCCCTTCAGCAAGGACTCTTCCGCTTGAACAGAAATTTATACAAAGAAAAATTAGAAAAAACATTGCAAGGAAATAATGAGAAGGAGATTCGGCAGCAGCAACAGCGGAAAATGTTAAGAGAAAGTAGAAAAGTGGCAAAAGCAGAAAAACGAAAGCACGAAAGTTTATAATTACAAATTTTGAAACTTAATTTGCCTGGAATTAGTTTTTTTTTTTCAGGACCAACCTAACGACTTGATTCTTCCTACCTCATTTCTAGCTTCTTGCCTTAAATTGTGGTTATCATGTGATCAAAAGCTGTTGTTAACTTTTGGCATGAGTCTAAAAATTACTGCTTTACCATATGTCTTTATACTATGTAAGTAAAATATCCTGCTTTGCGTACAAATATTAGACTGCCCGATATTTCCCAAGTATCCTTAATTAGAGAACTTGATATTTCTATGCTTTAATAAAAAAAAAGAGAATTTATGAAGTTGAAAAATGTTTATCTTAGCCCAGTACAGCGTATAACCGAGCACTTTATTTTTTATTTATTTATTTTTTACTAGCAGACTTACAGAACAAATTTTATTGAGCTTATTTGTTTGTTACTTCATGAGCTTTCGGGAAACATTTATTTTTAATAAGCGCTAAGCGATTGAAGGCATAATATGTTAGCCTTCAATCGCTTTGCGTTTATTATTACTCAAAAGTTTACTCAACACGGAAAACTTATTTCTTTGAAAAGCCAATCGACTCTTTTCAAAAAAAGGTCAGTAACTTACATTGGCGTTATAACGTTATTGTTTTTAATTACAAGGATAAGTAAGCACATCCTAAGGAGAGGTATTTGAAAATGTGATAGCTCGACGATATTTCAGAAAACTCAACGTCATTTGAAAGAAAAAGACTTGTACTTTCAGATCACATACATAGCTTTTAAAAAAAAATTAAGGTGCTACATAACCTCAACGTCAAAAAACAGTGTTTTTCGCACATTTAGGTTAGTATATCTCAAAAACTTTAGAGCAATTCTAAGCCCGGATTTGATTTGAAGGTATCTCAAAACCCAATAAATCAGCACTAAAGTGAAAAAAGGAAAAACAAAATTCGAATTTGAAGGACTGTGTTATTATTGATGATAGCCATCGCTGGGAAGATTTTCGAATCCATGGTCAAAGCGTGGTTTCGGAAATAAAAATATTATCCAGAGAATTAAGGGAACTACTACAGGTTAGCGAAGCTAGAAATGATTGTCAATGAGAAAAAGAGAGTATCAAAAGAAGAATCACGAATCTATTGCACGGGCAAATTTTCTTCAAAATATCTTCTAAGTCACACCGCTTCTGAATCCATTTATTATGATAGTTTTTTTTTCCGACTAAGAGAGAGGGAGAAAGAGAGAGAGAGAAAGAGATTTTTGTCCAATCTAGTTTTTCGATACCAACGCGCAGAAAAGGCTGAATTGGTAAGTGCGTGGTCTACAAATCGTGTGGTTGCGAGTTCGAAATGTTCTTATTTTTTTATTGAAAAACAAAAATTTCTTGGAAGTAAAAAATATTTTTACTTTTATTTTAAGCAACCTTCTGAATTAACATTTTAATTGTTATATGTTTTAGATGTTTTTATTTGAATCTTAACCTTTTTAAAGTATTTAGCTGGTAGGGAAATAGTGCTCTATCTGTCATTAAAAATGCAGAGTTCGAGCCAAATTTTGTGTTAAAAAATTAAAACTGTCAAATTACTAGATTTGAGAGAGTATAAGCTCGTATTTCTCTGAGCAATTCGAATCACTACAATTTTGGCTAGAACACAAAAATGGATAACATGAAAACTGTGAAAAAAGTTCGCGAATTTTAGTAAACAAACTATCAATGGCAGGGTTCAGGAGGTAAAGAATGCACTACAGCTGCATAACCATTTGGTTAATACCTTCTGAATGCAAGCCAATTGAAACGTTTTTGAGACTGTATTGGTAAATTTATAGAATATACTCGTAACTCAAAAAGTGCAGGACTGATTTTAAAGTCTTGTACTTAATTTTTATAACTTGATAAATTATCTTTGAATTGTCTGTAGAAGATTACTTTAGAAGCCTCTCTGCTTTTTTATTAAATCATTGTTCTGTGTCATATCAGAGGTAATTTAACGTGTAGCATTTTTCGAATAATTACCAATATTTTAATAATATTTCTAAATCTTCTTCATTTGTTTTTCTTAAAAAAATAAGACATGTGTACCTAATGGCTCAACTGGTAGTGAATTTTTAAAGTTATTTTAGTAATTGTTGTCATACAGAAAATTTTCGAGCATGAAATCAATGTGTTTTTATCTGCTCTACAACAATGGTATTAACATATTTTTCTATTTGTGGCTTACTTTTCGAATTATTGAGCGAAATTTTTTTTTTGGTCTCAAACAACAAATCCCACCATTAATCTGAAGACTGTTTCTTATTTTAATTATTGGTCTTATTTTAACTATCAATTACATTAAAAAAAATTAAGCGGATAAGCGCAACGCTACCTCCCGGACTAATAGTTCGTGTGTTATTTTTTATATGAATGCATGTGTGTACTGGCAGAGAAGTACTACAAAAAATTTCAAGTGTCTGCTCGAGGACTTTTTTGTTTAGAATTTCACTCTGCTTGTGTATGTGGGTATAAGTGTGTAGTAGTAGTACCTATGTTAGTGTAATTGTATATTCTATTCAAAAGTGTGCATAAATTCTTGTATTCGCACTCATATATGTATGTGTATGTGTGCTAAGAGATTAATTTTCTGCATCTTTAGAACTACATCTGAGAATTTTGAAGATTTTGTAAAACTTCGAAGAAAAGACACCCTTGAATAAAATAGTTGAAATTTAATATTTTTACTGTAATGGAAACTTTTTAAATTTTCATAATTGTTTTAAATTCCAAAAATTCAAACGAATAGTTTCGTAGAACTTACAAAAACTTTTAAGCTGTTGGTTAATGTTTTTATCGCTATGTAAGTTATATCATAGCTATCGTTATTTAATTTATGGTTATTATAATTTTGTAATTTTTTTGGCTTAACCATTTAACTCTTTAAAATTACAGATTTTTTTTTTTATAAATAATTGAATAGTAAAATGCCTCAAAGCGAACTGAAATAGCGAATATAAAAAATTGTGGTTAATTTTTTTACAATTTATTTGCTCTTATTTCCCTCAACAACTTTGACATAATTTGAGGGGGTGACGTAAAAAGGCTAATGAAAAATTATATAATGTCAGCTTAATAATTTATTTTTTTCGGTATTTCGTTTGATGGAGAAAGTTAAAGGCAGATATGAACAAAAAAAAACTTAACGTTAAAAAGTACTGAAGTATAAAAGTTAATCAAAAAACGTGACAAAAATAAATTTTCTTTGATTTGAAATAGTAAAATTATGGCGTTAATAAAACGGTACTAATATTATGGCGGTTGCAATTCAATGAACCCATTTTTTATTTGTGGTACAATTACTCGAATTGCTGTTTGGCTTTGGTAACTTAAAAGCTTTGCTGTCACTTAAAAAGTAACCATAATCATTTGACTTGCAATTTGTTTTATGTTATAAAAACAAAATGTTGTTTTTTTTTTTGTGATAACCGAACAATCAGGGATACTTTTTTTTTCTATATAAGCACAAATGTTATAAGACGCTGTTTTCTTATCAAGTTGAAAATTTAAAGTGTACTACTTAACTTACTTAAATGAAAATGCTTAGTCGATTTGATTTATAGAATTAAATATTTTTCTTTTAATAAATAAATATGAAATGGGCGGGCAGTGCTTTATGGAGTTCTGATTTTTCCCGCTTCATCTAAGGAGCCGAAAAAACTTAACGCCGAGTAACAATGATTTGAGAGTATGCACAATGTTCAAATCAGAAAAATTAGTGATCCCGAATATTTTGAATTTTTATATGATTATTATACAGAATCTTCCATACCAAAACGTATAAAACTTTTCAAAACTTAGATTTGCAGAATTAAACAAAAATTATTTTTCATGGTCAAAAAGTAAAACCCATGACTACTTAAACACCCAAAACGAGAAACCATCTAACCATCCAACTGCCATAATAATAAATGTGAATAGCCGCACATTATTTGTATTGAGTGTGTTACAAGAGTAACAACGCAACAACATTAAAATACCACCATCCAACAACAACATTACCCTTACCATTACCAAGTGCAATTCTATGAGTACTACTACTGCTTTAGTATTTGGTAGTAACTTGTCGTTTGGTAGCAGAAATTGCCATTTATTTTGCAATGCTACTAAATTAATTTAACTTACTAAAGTAAAAACAACATCAAAACCAAAAACAAAAGCAACAAAATAGCAATAGAAAGAAAAATCTCAAATGTTTTCAACATTCCGGAAGCCAGAAAAATTCAATCTCAAGATGTGCTGCCATGACTATCGGATGTGGTTGGCAAACCAATGAAATTTCCTTTTCTTTTTTCGTTCTTGATGTTCGAATTTTATAAAATAAAATTGGAAGTTTGAAGAAGAACGTAGTTACTAGTACGAGTTAAAGATAATTCAAATTGAATTTTCCAAATTTGTAAAATATTTTTTTTTGATTTATTAAATTGAGAGAATGAAAGTTTGTTCAGAATTTAATTATTTTTGTACATCATTTGAAATGGATAAGAAATCAAACCAATTTTCAAACTACATAAGTAAATTTAAATTGGCCATTCAAACGAAAACGAAGCAAAACATATAATACGAGTGTTAGTAAAAAATATAAAATTTCCTTAAATATGTACAGTGGCGGACAAAACTGGATACATAATGTAAATTTTTTTAGTAAATTTGGTATACTTTTTTTTATTAGAGATAATGAAGTAACTCTTTTTTCTTTGTATACTTTGAACTATCTTCTTAAATTAATAAGGAAACAAATAATGTTGATTCATATAAAAAACTTAAAAAAAATTCAAAATTCTTCGTAAACAGCATTTATGCAGTTTTGTCCATGTTAAGTTTCGTTGCTTACAATAGGACTTACCGTTACAATTATCTCTTGTTTTGCCATTTGTTTAGCGTTTTATTTATTTTTATGCTATTCTTTAATCTAATTCGAGTAATTGAGAATCAAACAAGTGTTGAGGATCAGTTCAATTTTAATCAAAATCAAAAAAAATTAATGTCAAGTCGATAATCAAATGTTAAGCTTAGGTGAAAAAGGATATTTATCTCAAAAGATATCAGTTAAATTAAACATATGTCACCAGACAGTTAATTTAGTAAGATAGCGTAGAAGTTTAAACGCACCTATTAGTCGTGTAGGTCGACCAAGGTTGTTGTCTGATGGTAATGCTCCTTTGGTGGAACGATTGATGATGACAAGGAACGCCAGGACACCTAAAATTGCTGCTCCAGCATTGCACAAAGACGTAAGTGATCACACAGTAAGAAGCGTCTTGTAAAATTGGATTGGTTTCTGCCGTTAAACAAGAAAAACCTGCGCTATCTGACAAAAATGTAAAGGCCAGGCTGAAATTTTGCAAACAACAGAAAAATTTGACTATCGAAGACTGGATACATATTTTGGATTTATCAAAGAGATTGAAAAAAACTTCAGGTATCAGGCCGCCATGAAACCCATGTGAAATAAAACTCTACTACGGACAAACAATGACAAAAGGACCAATAGCAATTAGAAAACTATCAATAACGTTCCCATTCGCACAAGGAGAGGTAATAGATAAGAGTTCCTTATACAAAATGCTCATCTTTTGTCAATAACATGCAAGCCATTCAAACAATTCTTGTCAAATATATTGCACCTTTCGATTACAGAACCATTTAAGTGGTTTTTATGTATACCTGTATGTATGTATGTGACTGGTTTTTTTTTGTAAAAAGGTTTGTTTTGAAAAGTTTGATTTCAAAATGAATTTTGCATTTTGAAATAAATATCGGCTTTCAAATGTTTAGAAATATGGTCGCACAAGACAAATTTGTCATGCTAGCCCGTTCGGCTGTAAGAAGTGATCTTGCACACAGATAAAACAGAATTGGTAAAATCAACGAATTGCAATTCGTTGATTAAAATTTGTGGAATTCAACAATTCATTTCTTTGAATCAAAGAAAAAATTTGCAAAATCATGACCATTTGTTCTTTGGATTTGGAAATTCAAATTATCTGATTTTACAACAAAATATTTTAGCGTAGTCAGCAAAATGTTTCACCGATATTGCAAATAAAAAAGTGCCTTTGTCTGATCAGGGAAGCTTCGGTTCAAACCCCGGCGACGACATAATTTTTTTTTATTTCTTTATTTTTTTAATTTTAAGGTATTTAAAAAACAAAAAGAAGTAGAGAACTGTATTTTCAATATATTTATAGTTCTCTGCTTGTTTTTTTAAATTAAAAAATAAAAAAATTAAAAAAAAAAAAATTATGCCGTCGCCGGGGTTTGAACCAGGAGCTTCCCTAATTAGACAATGGTTGTTACATGCGCAGTTTAACAACATGATTTTAGTATATCTTAAAAATGATGTCGGTGGCTGAGTTGGGTAAGATGAGCATCTTTGAACAGTGGCATGGCACAGAACACAGGTTCAATTCTCTGATCGGGTGACAGGTAAACAGAAATTTAATTTTCTCCTTTGAAGTTTTAAAAACGTATTACAATTAAAATAAGAATAACTGACAATAAAATAAGTACCAACAAACAAATAAGAAAACAGAGGAGGGGAAATAGAGAAATAGAGGAAAGTAAAAAAATCAAAAAAGAACATTTTTTTTTGCGAATTTATTGTAAGTTTCAACAAAAACTTTAGAAAAATTAACAATTTTTTTTTTGAAATCAACGAATTATTTTAAGTTTCAACAAATCATCTTTTGTTATATCAGAGAAACTGTTTCGCTGACTGAAAATCATACACAACATTCGTTGAAATCGGACCCGGAATTGTTTGATTTGAGCGAATCTTTTTTTTCTGTGCATATAAAACAGCCCCAAACATTAGTGCCACTTGCTAAAAATAACTGAAACTTAATATGAGAGAAAAATAAATAAATATAGGTCCAGAAAAAATACATTTTAATTTATCTTATTTGGAATCCAGGATCAAAATAGTAATGTATCATATTTCTTTTGATCACTAAAAAAACTTATCGGAAATCTTTCTTTCATCTACTCTCTACTTTAAAACAACAGAGATATAAAGCTTTAATTCAGGTTATGTTTAAATTAAAATTCATTAGCTGGCTTGGCAGTCATTGTTCTGCCTTTGCTGGTAAATAGCACGAAGAGTTGGGTTTAGCTAAGTTCTTGCGTAAGGAAGTCTGAACGGAAGACGTCGTTGACGCGATTGGAGGGTAGGCAAGGAGACTAAAAATTTGTAGCGCCAATGCTTCGTGAGTATATAAAAGATACACACAAATTGAAGTGACGAAATATAATGTTTTTACCATTTTTTTTTAATATACTTTGGGCTATCACTTTAGTGCAATATATAGCATCCAGTTCCTCCACAAGAGCGCTTTGAACTTAATTTCATACTATACAATACAATTTGTATCTTAATTTTTCGGCCTTTTGAGCGTTAGTGAAGCCGAAAATCTGAGTACTTTTTTTCAATTCGTTTTAAAGAATCTTTAAGTAAAAGTTCTTCGTTATGATACTGGTAAAAGCTTTCAATTCACTAATCCTTTCCATGATATGCATCCCTATACCATCACAAATAACTCTGCAAACTTCACAGTGGGCATTATATTCTGCTCCGATATTTTTGATTTTTATAAATTGTTCTGTGCGAATTTAAAACATATTTACATAAACTTCAAAAAAATTATTTTCAAAGAAACAATTTTTATTTCTAAATTTGGCTCAAAAACTATGAAAAATATAATAAAAATTCCGGAATCATTTTTTTTTATAAAAAAATAAATTATTTTTTTAAATAAAAATATGTTAACATGATTTTTTTATAAAATTGTTTCTCAAAATATCTCCGACTTATCATTTTGTTTATTTTCGAGTTTCTTATATGTTATTTCTCAATCGATCCTAAAAATGTATTTGCTTTCAAAGCGAAACTCCCACCATTACTTTGGAAAATAAGAGTTTTTATTGAAGGTGTGCATCAAATTTACGTTTAATTATAGCAGATTTATGATGATTACTCTTACGAACTGTTGGACGTAATTATTACACAGATACAAAAATAATTTGTATTCGTATGTATGTACATCGTATTCTGCTTTGAATAAATAAAACTACTGAAAAGCAAATATTTGCATTTATAAAAACGTCAATTAAAACCTTTGATCGTGAATGATAAGCTTTCTCAAGAAAAATAATGAACTTATTGACAAAGTGCGTAGCAGTTTACTTCCACACCCAAGCAGCCTCTATTTTTATGTCCAACACGTTGTTTTCCACTCTGCGTTAATATTGAATTAATTATTATGCATCTCTCTAGCTACACGTAGCTAATTACCTAGTAAATCTTAATTTTGTTGTTGGCATGGTATATATAAATACAAAAATACACACCACATACACTGCGAGAAAAAATCTACTTATCCAATTTCATAGAAATGAATCATCATCAAGTATTTCAGTTTCCGCTGATGTTCCTTAAAGCTCTGTGATTGGACTTCTATTATTTATAAATGATACTTCTGTTTGAATCTCTCTATCTGTGATCAACATATGGTCATGCCGATGAAATGCAAATTAAATTGCTCTCTTCATAAATTTTTCACAAGCACAGAGTTCGATAATATTAATGCAACTATTTATTCGTAAAAGTATGTAATAGTTTCTGACAAATTTTAAAAATATTCCAATGCAAAGGGCATTACAATAAACCAAATTATTTTTACCCATGTACAAGCAAAGAGATAAACAGACTGACAACGGCAAAATATGCTATGCACTATTGGACGCACCTCAGCTTTGAATTCACGCGCGTTATTACCGTTGTGTTGAATGCCAATAACCACAAATTTACCCTAATTGGGCTACAAATTTGAGCGTTATTTAATTGGTAACACCATCACCGAACATCGACAATGGATGGCAATGGCAACATCCGCAGAAATAGCACAACTGACAACAGATTCAACCACACTACCACATACTCAGTGTAGGGATGTATACACGCACATGCACACAACCAAATGTTTGTAAGGTTAGGTTGGTCTTACCTTGCCAAACCTATCCAAGCTATTTCAAGTAGCGCGTCCCTTACAGTTATACATGAACATTTATTTTGTTGTAATTACGATTTCGTCTTCTGAAAACGCTTCATTTTCGTTGAGATTTCATTATCATTGCCAAGAGAGCAATGTACAGTGGGAATAGTGCGAATTTATTTAAATAAACCATCATGTTTGAAAACTACTTTCAACTTAAAAAAAATAAAGCTTCCATGATCTATCCTTTTAAAGAACATTGGTCAATCTAAACTCTAATTACTGAGAGAAAAATAGATAAAAAGTTTTACCTGAAAAGCTGAGTTTTTGACTTCTGAGAACAAGACGAATTCAAAGTGAAAGTGGAAGTTAATAGTCATAATCTTTAGCACGAAAGCGGACCCGTTGTTGTCCGAATTAAAATTGACAAACTATTTATTAGTTTATCCTGCAGAAACTAAATGGATGCTTGTCCAATGACCTTCCCAATGAAGTGACCTAACCGTCATAACACCAACCACCAGAGCTAAATCTAAAACATTTATTTTTAAGCAGCGAATAAGCTTTACGCATCACTACGGACCAAAAAATTCTGATGGAGTGACATAACCTGGAAAAGATCAGAGGCAGGACGCTGTATAAAAGAAATAATTATGAATGTACAATGACCTAAGGTTAACTATGTCACAGGATTCAAAGACCATCGTGTAATTTTTGAAATAATCTAACCTGACAAACCTGATGACCCGCCTGATGCGGCTCTGATCAGATACAGTAAAAATTACCGTCCGGATCGCATACGGTTTGGCCTATTAGTGATCCGGACCCGGCCGATATAATACTGATCAGTATGTCTGTTGCGCTAAACATAAACCAAATTTTTTTGTGCATTTTTTACCATATCTTCTCTTATTCAGTGGAACTTATTGTTAATTTATTTGTGTTGTGTTTTCAAAACTTCCAAGTAAAACTTAATTTTTTAGCTATCATGGATCAGAAGTGAACCTAGGTCACCCTGCACCATGTCACTGTTCAAAGACGCTCATCATAACCAACTGAGCTACTTTATATTTTCGAGAGACTAAAATGTAATTACTTCTCCGACAAAATTAAAAATTGAATTTTCATTTTATATAGTTATCAATTGATTCAAATTCAATTAATATACTTTTAGCCTGTCAAAAAATAACAATAGGTTGGCTTATGTCGTTAAAATAACTATGACTATACCATGCACATATTGACAAACTAAATGAGTGTGGCACCCCGTCAGAGCAAAAAGTTTTAAATGTAACACCGGGTACTCCATTTGTTCCACAAATGATCTAGGAAAGTACCGAAGAAAAACGAACGATTTGACCACACATACATACAAGCTACTCCAGTCAAATTAGACGATGAAAAGGCGTAAATTTGCAATAATTCGCATAAAGCTGAAAATGGGTACACGTCTTAAATACACTATTACTAGTTTACACTCAAAATGTTACATTGCAGGCCCGGATTTACCTTAGAGGCACAATAGGCCAGTGCCTATGGCGGCACGATTTTAGGGGTGGCAAATATTGGGAACTTTAGAATTTTTTTTTTGTAATTTTTTAAATTTATTTACACAGGGGGAAAAAAGTGCAAATACTGGGATTGTGTGCACTAAATTACCTAAAAATGTTAAAAAGCAAAAAAAAAAAAAAAATTACAAAATTTTTTTTTCTATATTTACTAGTGAAGATGGGCAGCAATATCGGCCTAAGGGCGGCAGATTTCTAAGTCCGGGCCTGTTCCATTTTTCCTGCTGAATTTGGAAATGAAAATCTAAATTTTTTGAATGGCACAGTTTTCAAGATATTGTGGTTTTTCATTTGGATTCTAAAATGTAGAAAGCGTCATCAGTGGGACAGCACGAAACGCACTGTTCTAAATAAGGTGGAACAAGATATACATCAATCGGGGAAATTTTGGAGAGAACTCGATGCTCTCGGCAATGACCGTGGAGAATGAAAGTAGCAGGTCACAGTGTTCTTCTTTGGATTCTTGCATTGCTCCGATGATTTAAAATTTTCAAAAAAAGAAGCTTTTGAAAGTAGATAAGAATGGTCAACTTTAAGGATATTATTAAATAGGCGCTGTTAATCTCTTCTTAGGTCAATAACTAGTGCATTGTTTTGTTTTTCTTTTTATGTTCGCCAATATCGCAAAGCTGTAGGGAAACGGTGAAATTTGCATAAATAAAACTTTTTCGTTGGTCAAGGTCATATCGTTTATATTCGAAATTTTCCAATCAATTACATTTCTAAAGAAAAATTCAAAAATTTTATGGAAACTTTCAGTCCCACTATAAACTGCAAGACATTGTGAAGTTGTTCTTCTTGATTTTGTTGTTATGTAGGTGTCCCTGTGTGCGTATGCTTGAGTGTGCGTTTCTACGCGATGCTCGTATGGAATTATGAATGAGTTGTAATGAAAGTAATGAGATTCAATTCGATATTAATTAAAGCTTAAGTAAATTTTAGCCCTGAATGGTAATTATTTATGTAGTTGTTTATTTTTCTCATGCCTCGTTGGTTCTTTTTGTTTTCCGCCCCTCCCAAGTACAACAGCAGTCGCGTAATTGAAAGGCAACAGAAATTTGGCTTTTATTTATTTGCGCAATTTTGTTTTCTTACGGAATGAGATGCGTAAAACTCCCACATTTTCATTTCAGACAGTTAATTGCATTCTAGATGGTTGCGTTCCAAGTTAATGGAATGGCGATAAATTAAGTTACGCTTATGAAAAAAAAGAGTTTCAAATAACTGTATGTTAATGTTCAACATTATCGTTGGTGTGCAATCAGATGCCGCATGAAGTCATTTCCACTGGAAATTTTTTAAATACAAAATTTGAAGATGATTTTTAGGATTCTAAATAATTTTCAGTAATAGAACAGTTTAACAAAAGAAATAAAAGAAGTGCGAGAGCAGTATCTTAATAGACCACAAAGTTGCTAAAAAATTGGTATTCGAAAAACGACAAAAATCTGACGTGATTGTACCAATTCGGATTCGAAAAAAGTTCAGATTGAGCACTAAAAAAGATTTAAACAATACTAAATTATAGCGATTTCATTTCTAAAATAATACTAAAAAATTTTTTTTTAAAAAATTTTGTTCTCTTGTTAAAAACAATAGAAGAGTCCGCATATAAGAAACCCTCTTATAAGAAATTACCGCTTACAAGAAACATGACCAAATGTTCCGTGTACATTTTAAGCATTTTAATCCAGAAAAACCACTTATTATGGTGACTATAAAAAATCCCCTCGTTTCGATCGAAAAATATGCCAAAAAAAAGAATAACATGAAAATTATGATTATTTGATGAAATCATCTCAACCTTACATATGATATTTCATAAATATGGGTTATTTCCTAAGTAATTTAGTTTGCGTTTGATATGGCCATTAAAATTTGCGAATATATCTCTTCCAAAAATTCGACGGGACACTGCAAAAATTATATCATTTAAAAGGATTATTTAGTTATCTATTTAAATTTTATTTAAAAAAATTTTTAAATAAAGCTTTTCAAACTGCAATATTTTACACTCTTAATTAAAGCAACAAAATTGGGCGAAACTCAATCAATTTTGGGCACCGAGGCGGGCTTTGGCAAGGCAACTCCGGTTGGTTAGTTTCACCAAAATGCATCTCTATCATACCATCCTGTAGTCTTAGGGGACATCCATTTATTACATGAGGTGTTTTTTAAAAATTCTGACCCCCCCTCCCTTTGGTGAGATCTGGTGGGACCCCTCCCGTGAGGTTTAAATATTAATTTTTAATGTTAATTCTATGCATTAAAAAGTTGACGTGAGGTTTTCCTTGACCCCCTCCCCCCCTTGGTGAGATTTTCCCGGACACCCTCCCCCCCTAATTTATCTCACGTAATTAATGGACGTCCCCTTATATACTCGACTTTTCTACAGCGGACTCCTGGGCTAGGGCTCCTGCAAAGATTTTTTACATATATCCTAAACCAAAGCTTTCACTATTCCTTTGTTTTGAAACTAAAATGTATGATTTAAGTTTTTTAAAAATTGCAAAATCGTGTAATATCGAACAAGATTTACAATGAAAACACTTTAATAAATCAAATACTATAACTCTTTCATCATTCATATATGTATGTATCTGTTTACCCTGTGAAGCTACAAGATAAAAAATCTAATTTGATATTTCCGAATTTAGTAGCCAAATCAATTTAGAACAAAACAAGCAAATATGCGTTAATATATTATAAGTTTATGATCAGCTGAGGGCATTAATAGGTACGCTGGGCGGCAAACAGCGACGAAAAAGTGATTTTTTTTTTTGTTAAAATCAACTTTCTGGCTATCAAAATAATTTTATTTCAAATTGTCGCTAGTGAATTCTCCATTAAGCTGTGTAACGAGACATTTTTTCAGACCTCAATTCAAAGTGGCGGATCCAAAAATCGGGGAAAAAAAACAAGCTGTTTCAATTCGTAAAAAATTTGTCACACAGAGGATTAAGCAATTTATATTTTTAAGTCGCCATGTTGGATCCGCCGTTTTGAACTTTATCACAGTAACATCAAATTTGTAATTATGGGACCATAAAACCTTTCTTACAGATTGGAACAATTTGAATTTTTTACTCCACCATTTTAAATTAAGGGCCGAAAAAAAGCCGACCACACAGATTAATGGAGAATTTACAGACGAAGATTTAAAGAAACAATGTGGTTTCGATTGGTTCGCCACTGTGCGGCGGTTCGGGAGTTAATGTACGATTTTTGCTTAAATTTGAAGGTTTCTATGTTATAAAATAATTTTAATTTTATATGAAAAACAAAAGTAACATAACTTATGTGAAATGAATGAAAACAAAAAGTGAAGTACTTACCGATTGGAGCCAAAAATTTGATCATGCAATAGAATAGAAAAGACTCTTGAGCCGGAAACTTCAATACTCGTACACTTGCAATATTAAACAATTTGCAATGTAAAGAAATACAAAATTTCACCGAAATAAATTAAGTTTTTAACACTTTTTGCTTTTGAAAATGAAATGAAATTAAAAAATTTCCACTTTGAAATTTATTAGAAGAATCCAACGTTGCACTGCGGCGGCCGATGGTGCCGCTTGCAAATGCGGATTTGCCTTTTCACGCAATTTCATTCAAATATTTTATAGAATTTAAAACTTAAAACTCTTCAAGATGTTAGTAGCACTATATTTCTTAAATTTAGTTAATATTATTTAATGCAGAAAATAAATAAAAAATTCACTAAAGAAATTAAACCGCACGTTGTAGAAAAAAAAATCAAAACAAACGAATGACAGTTGCGCAGTGTTGCCGTCTTCTTTAGCGGAACTACGACAGTAAAATTCTCATAACAAAAAAAAAAAAAAAAAAATCCCGCTTTCGACAAATTGTGGGTTTCTATGAAGAACGGAGAATTTATTAACTAAGTTTTATAGTTTATTACAAAATCGTGTCAATTTCATCATTTTCACACGAGCGTTTTTTCAACGCGCGTTTAGCTAACATTGCTTTCAAATTAATTACATTTTTTTGAAGGGTTGCTATAATATGTTTAAATTGTATTTTTAAAAGCTATGAAATTGGCAGTAAAATGTTTCAAAACGTCTATATGTATGTACAAGGCTCGGTTGTGCGATGCACTCCAAAAATACTCCAGAGGGACTATATGTTTGGGTATTAGCAATATTGCACCACGAAAAGATTGAAAAGCAAAGTTCTAGCATATACCTATGTATTACCGTACCTACCCAGTGTGCCACACGGATCCGTTTTGGATCCGTTTAGGGTCCGCTTCTTCGTATTATTTATCCGAAACGGATTCCATTTCTGATACGATTCGAATCCAAAATCGTGGGTGATTCGCCTCCCAACAGCGAGAAGGATCGTCCGCGTTGTCGGATCCGTTTCGAACTCGGAACGGACTTGAGACGAACTCTTTTTTTAAATAATATGGATTTTACGCAATTAAAAAAATTTGGTTAACGCAAACATTTATTTTTCTAATGCTGTTGTTGGTACTTATTGTTAATTTATTAATGTAATACGTTTTTTAAACTTCATAGGAGAACTTCAATTTTTTTAACCTGTCACCCTATCACTGAATTGAACCTTTGTCCTGCGCTATTCCACTGTTCAAAGATGCTCAACTTACCCAACTCAGCTACTGGTTCAAACCCCGGCGACGGCATAATTATTTTTTTTTTATTTTTTTATTTTTAATTTAAAAGTATTTAAAAAACAAAAAAAAGAAGTAAAGAACTATATATACATATATTGAAAATATCTTGAAAACTGCCTTTTATATTAATAATTAAAAACGAGTCCGGATCGAATCCGTTTTATTAAAAAAAAAACGAGTCCGTAACGGATCCGTTTTAGCTAAAAAACGATCCCGTAACGGATCCATTTATGAAGTCCTGTAACGAACCCGTTTTAGTTAAAAAACGAGTCCGTAACGAATCCGTTTTAGTTTAAAAAAAAACGAGTCCGTAACGGATCTGTTTATGAAGGGTCCGTAACGAATCCGTATCCGTTTTTGTGCACATTGGGTATGTACATACATATGTACATACATATGTGTCCGTTTTTTCATAAAAAAAATAGCGCAGGCACCTTTCGAATGGTTGGAAAAAATTATAAATACCCCACAAAAGTTAAGCCCAAAGGGGAGGGCAACACTGCTCAACTGTCACTCGTTTGTTTTGATTTATTGACACGGTTAGGTTTAATTTCTTTAGTGAATTTTTAATTTATTTCCTGCATTTATTTAATATTAACGAAATTTAAGAAATATAGTGCTACTAACATCTTAATGAGTTTTAAGTGTTAAATTCTATAAAATATTTGAATGAAATTGCGTGAAAATGCAAATCCGCATTTGCAAGCCGTACCGTCGGCAGCGCCATCAATGGAAATGCCCGTTGGATTCGCTTACATTTCAAAGTGGAAATTTTTTAATTTCATTTCATTTTCCAAAGCAAAAAGTGTTAAAAATGTAATTTATATCTGTGAAATTTTGTGTTTGTTTTATTTTTATAAATATAATTCCATTGAAAATCGTTTAATAGTGCTAGTGTATTGGAATTGCTGGCTCAAGCGCTTTTTCAATTGGCTGATAAAATATATGGCCCTAATCGGTGAGTGGTTCTTTTTTTGTTTCTGTTCTTTTTGTTTCCATTAACTTATTCTATACGTTCCAATATAAAAAAAAAATATAATATTCATGTAAAACTTTATGATTTTGCAACTTAGATATGGGATGGCCAACTGAGGTGCCCAAAAGTCGAAAGCGCGCTGACGTTTACAACAAAAATTTCGCGGTAGTATGTGAATAAATGTGTGTAAGAGTTCCAAGGGGACGTCCATTAATTACGTGACTGAAAATAGGGGGCAAAATCTCACCAAGGGGGAGGAGGGTGTCAAGGAAAACCTCACGTCAACTTCTTAATGCATAGAATTTACATTAAAAATTTATAATTTAAATCTCATGGGAGGGTGGGGAGGGGTCCCGTCAGATCTCACCAAATGTCACCAAGGAGAGGGGGGGGGGGGGTCCGAATTTTCAAAAAAACACCTCACGTAATTAATAGACGTCCCCGTCCCCAAACGAACCAGCACATACATAGATCAGCAACTGCATGGCGGGAGGAATGATGGCACGTTTCATAGCTCGCGACCGCGGGAGGGTAAATGGCTAGCCCTAATCTATACTTACGATTTACGGAACAGATTTACTTAAGCTCACATTTGCCAAATTTGTTTTTTAAAGGTAGTTGGTGCCTTGGTCGGATGGTCGGAAACCCTTTTATTTATTACCAAAATATGGATGTCATATGAAAGGTTATTTAATAGGCTACAATGTTGATGCAAGAATATTTAATTCCAAGCACATAATTTTCGAGATATTACCGTTTTTCTGAAATTTTTACCTATTTTCTTTCAGAAAACTGTTATTTTTCCAAAAAAAAATGCATTATTGACCTATAGTTTTATGAACATATAAAAAAAGCTCAATTCATTCCCTTTAAAATGATGTAACATTTGTGTACAACTTTTTTATAGTAATCCTTTCCTAACGAAAAAAAAAAAGTTATTCAGATGATTTTTTGCTGGTTTTTTATAGTCTCTTTGACAATATCATCACAAAATTTGTTAAGACAATAAATATTAAAATATACACACATATTTCAACCGCTTAGATCGATGCAAAGACAATGTTCGGTCATGGATTTGTCTTTCGTTTGATACTATAGTAGCCGTAGAAAGAGGATAAAATAAGAAATGGTAGACCAACACAAAACCTCAGGTTTCCTTTTCGCACCATTGACATCGTATCCTGCTGTCATGTGTATCGTCCTTATGAAAATAGAAAAAACCTTTATATATATGACCGATATATGAAACCAAAGTTACGATTTCTTTGAAAGCAAATGTTGAATTATGCATATAAAAAATCTTTTTTGAAAATAAGCAAGTTTTATTTTTGAGAATTGTTCCTACATAAGTTAGTTTCCTTTCTAGAAGTTTTTTTTTGCCAAATTAAAAGATATTATCGGCCGTGATATTTTACCCTTTCATACTATCCGTCAAATCCAATATAACGCCGCTCTCCTTGGTTCTATCAGGCTATTCATTTCTTATCTTTCCGAGATACGGTTGTATCTTCCATACATAATCTGACTTGAAGTCGACTGACAACCAAAATTTTAAGTCATATTTGGAAGGTTTTGAGTGCAAATATTGTCTCCCTTTAAAAGTAACCAGTTGTTCATTAGTAGTCACATTTTATAAATACTGCGCTTTATCTATGGCGTACTATATAAAGTGCTAAGGTCAAAAGTTAAACGAGAAAGAAATGCGCAAAAGGCATGCAGTCTCTGGCTGACATGTAGAGACCCTAAGTCTCTATAAAATATGTAACATTAAGTGAATTAGTTTTTTAATTGGAATTTTCAGAACTCTGTTATTCACAACATTACTTACTTGCCTGCTGACAAAATTGGCGGATTATCTTTTGCAAACATGCCCACATACTTAATGTATTCATTGTCGAGCTCTTTGAAATATTTATAACACATTTAACTGACTTTCTATTAAAGAAAAAGAAAATTTAATTTGGTATGTTACAAACTCAAACCAAAATGCGTACAACTGTAACTAAACTTGAAAGCCAAGCCATGGAGTTGCTCAATTTCTTTGGATACCGATAACTCTGTCCCACCCTAAATGTGTATTTTTAATTATGAAACATAAGACAATGCAACCGAATGAATATTTTGAATGTTAAAAGTTGTAAGCATACGATAACGCCATCCATGCATGGCTCAACAAAAACAAATTGGAGTATAAAATCCAAGCAGCAAAAATGGACTTATGAAATGACATAATATATGGCATTCGCCAAGTTGCTAAAGTCAAGTTACGCAAGAGAACAGCATTAAAGATTACGTACAAGAAGTCGGTTGCTTTTTTCAATTTTTCTTTTTTATACACAACACTGGTAAACAAATTTTAAAGATTTCTAAATTATGCGGGTATTTTGATGATCGAATTGTTTTGTCTTGGTCAAAAATAATTTTATTAACCAAATTTTAATTTTTTGTAATTAGAAAGTAGCGCAAAAGGAGTATTTTTACTATATATTGTATTTTTCTGTGATGATCTCTTATAGGACATAAGTCATTTTATTTTGTCGAACAGTGTAAGCTTACACTTTCTATGTTCATGCAAAACAAGAAAGAATCTTTAACATAAACAATGAACTTTGCATTCAAATATGTTGGAAAAGAATCAACGCAGCAGAGTGAGTGAATCTCTTAAAAGTTTTTGAAAACCGCGAAAGCTACTCGCAACTTGAGCTCCAATGAGAAATGTCCAATTAATTCCAAGACATTTAACAGTTAGCTTAGCTTATCTATTATTTTTCAACCCATTTAAGTGCGTGATGAACGCTGAGTGAGTGTGACAGTTAGTGAAAGCGTAAAAATGTCGTGGATGAAAAGATCTCAAAATAAAAGGGGAAAAGCAAGAAAAAATACTGCAAATATTTACATAACAAAATCTCTGAAACTTTCCAACTTAAGATGAATTGAAAACAGATATGGGCTATTATCACAAATGGGTGTAATGGATGTCTGTGTATAGTTTGGTCAGATGCAAAGGCTCAACAATTTTTTTTTCTTCGCAAATTATTCTCAAGATGAGGTAATTTATTGTCCATCATCAATTGCTCTAATAAAAAGTTATTGTGCGAGAATCTACAAATATGTCGCCTCCGTAACCTGTCCATTTTCCATTTCAATATACTAACGATCGGCTCGCGCGACCCCTCGTTCGAAATTTTGCGCGCAGAAATTCTAAAGTAGTAGTAGTATGCTCGCGCACCTAATTGCCGCGAAGTATAAGTTTACAAAAATCCTCCTACTCTCGCGCTACAGGTTTGAAACTTGTCCATCGATTTTTCTATGTACATATACATATGTTTGTGATATATCCTGAATAAACAAGACTATAAACGATTTTTGTGGGCTAATAATTGCAAGGAGCAAGTGTCAGAACATAATACTACAAAATCGGATGGGCATCGCAGATATTAAATCAGTCAAATCTCATTACCACACGACAAGAGTTCGTAAACACGATAAGAAAAAAAGAGTGTCGCTACCGTAACCTGCCAGTTTTTGCTTATTATGCTATGAATATTTTTAAAGGTTTAACATTTCACTTTCACTTTTGACATTTTGTTTTCATTTGTAATGTGACGATTTGTCCGGAAAATGTGTTTCGTCTCTTCTCTCAGACCCAAGACGCATATTACAGTGAAAAGTCGCCTCCGTAATCAATAAAATGTTTGTCGCCTCCGAAGCTCTGAGTTAGTGTATTTTGCTGCAAACTACCTTTTGAGTACTCTTAGTGATAAATATGTTAAAATAACTTGATAATGAAATAAATAAAAAAACTAAAAGTTGCTACGATGACTTTTTTTTTTTTGTTCACTATGAGTTCTAAAAATCATCCATTTCGTGATATTAGCCCATATAACTACTATATCGCCAAGAAGCTTTAGCTCGAAATCAACAAATGCATGCATGATGTGTGAGACTGCAAGTTCTCATATATTCTCGCTGCAAAGCCTTCTGAATTAATAAATAAAATAAATAAAATGAAATTCTAACGCGGGCGCATCATGACGTCCAAATAATATTCCTTATTTCGCCGACTTAAAGGGCAGACTCTTTAATTTTCTAAGTCGGCCAAGTATCTGGAAATCATCATAGATCCAAAGCTCAATTGGAAAGTAAACATTGAACAAAGATGCAAAAAAGCCTGCATAGCTTTATTTGCAAGTAAGAAAAATTTTAGTAAAAAATATGGTCTTCAATCAAGAGTGATACTTTGGATGTACACTGCTGTAGTTCGTCCGATTCTCACTTACGTTGCTCTAGTCTGGTGGCCAGCTATTAAGAAAGTCTACAACGGTAAAAAGAGTGCAAAGGATGGCTTGTATCGGTGTGACGGGTGCTATGAGATCATGTCCCATGGCAACCTTATGTGTCCTCCTACAAATGCTACCTCCAAATTCTTTTATAAAAGCAGCTGCTTCGTGCAGTGCCATAAGGCTTAGGGAAGCCGGAAATTGGTTTTCGAAGCAATATAGACATTGAACTTTCAAATTTCCCAACGGACTACATCTGTCCTACACTCAGCTTTAAAAAAAATTTTCAGGTGAAGTTTTCGGAGCGAGTTCAGTGGGAAGTGGGCACATTCAACTTAAATTTTGATGCCACCCTTTTTACTGATGGGTCTAAGATGGAGTCTGGAGTAGACGCAGGAGTCTACTCAAAATACCGAGAAATCTTTGAATATTTCCATTTACCTGATTCAGCTAGCGTTTTCCAGGCTGAAGTTTCAGAAAAGAAGATAGATTTTCTGTCGGACAGCCAAGCCGATATCAAAGCGTTGAGCGCGGCACATATAAAATCGAAGCTAAAAGAATAATGCAGAAAAGAACTGGATAGGCTGGAACGCCAATTTGACATTACTCTCATATGGGTTCCAGGTCACAGGAACATTGAGGGAAATGAAACGGCTGATGAACTAGCAAGGCGTGGTTCCTCTCTTAATGAATCTGCTCAGAAACGAGTTAACATTCCCATCGGTTAAGTTAAGAAGAGAATTTTCTCGCATTTTCTGTTTGTAGCCGACGAAAACCTTTGAAAGTATTTAAAAACCTGTAAAATTGCCAGATCACTCTGCCCTCAGCTAATTTGCCGAAGTTGAAATCGGATCTTTGCTCCACTATCTATATAAGACTGACTGGATAGCACCCATACATTCGCCGGGCAACGTAATGTGATTTTTAAAATTTTTTAACATTCTTGACACTTTTATTGAATGCTTGGTGGAGTTCATTACTTTCTACATAATTGGAATTTTTCGAAACTATTCGATTTCGATACCAAAGGTGTAGCGAAACAAATCATACTGTGAGTGGCAGCTAATAATTTAACTCTTATGGGAGCACGTAATCCAGGCTGTCAAATAGAATATAATGAACCAAAACAATGTCTTAAGCTTGGAGCAAATTTATTGTTAAGGCAGAATGAGTATATTTCTGTTAATTATAAGACCAGAGTATGAGAGCTTAATAATTCAAATAATAAAGGCTCGATGGAAATCTAAAAAATAATTTTCGTAAATTATTTGACAAACAGCCAAACTCAAAAATCAATGCTCCAATATTTTCTTGAAAAACTTAAATTTACTTTAAGTTCCATTCTTTTCAGTTAAAAGAAGCCAACTACAAAAACATACATTGTGAACTTCTAAAAATGTTACACTTTCCTTTATAAACTTTATTCAATTATTCTTGATTTCATTGCTTCTTGCATTCCTTTCTGCTTAAGCACATTTTACGAGTATTTTCGATTTTATTTTTTTTTAAATGCTCCTTTGCAATTCCTTAAAAGTCCTTTTAACCTCTTGTTGATATACTCGAACACAATTATTGGATTCCATTTAAACATCAACATCATCAACTCTGGAAAAAATCCCTCAACAAATAATTGCTTTAGCATAAATTTAGCAAAATATACTCAGCTACACTCTGTTCACAATCAGCCACAATTTCCTGCACTCAAACTCAAAGCTAAACCAATAACCAGCAAACAGCTCCTAAAATCACACTACAAATAAACTCTCAAAATCAAAATCAGCGTCCGTTTGGCAAAGAATCAGAATCAGCAAGCAGGACCAAAATGAAACCATAGTATACTATAGTAAAGCAAAGCAACAAAACCGAGTCCTAGGAAACATTTGAATTTCCAATTCCATTTGCGCTTATTTTTGTTGTTATTGTTGTTTTTGCTGTTTGCCTCGGAATAATTTCTTAAGTTAAAAGTAAACACTTTTAGCGAGCGTTTGCTGTAAGTGTGCGTGTGAATTTGACTGTATTCGTTTGTTGGTTTGAATGGCTGTTATTATGTGTGATTGTTGAAGTGCTTTGGAGAGAGTATTAGTGCATTAGTGTTTATATTTGTGTACGTGTGTGTGTGCGTATTTGCAATTTTGGAGTACATTTCATGCAAATGACATTTTTTGTGAATCCATTCTAAGTTAACAGTTCAATTCCTGTTTGTATATAAATTTAGATTTTGCTATAAACTTTGAGTTTTAATAAAACTTATTGTGTCATTTCAATAAATGTTAGTAAGCGCAGCATATCCCATACTAATTGAACTTAATTGAATTCAACCCAAATTTTATATTAAACTTAACGCATTCAACTCAATTCAATTCAATTCAATTCAATTCAATTCAATTCAATTCAATTCAATTCAATTCAATTCAATTCAATTCAATTCAATTCAATTCAATTCAATTCAATTCAATTCAATTCAATTCAATTCAATTCAATTCAATTCAATTCAATTCAATTCAATTCAATTCAATTCAATTCAATTCAATTCAATTCAATTCAATTCAATTCAATTCAATTCAATTCAATTCAATTCAATTCAATTCAATTCAATTCAATTCAATTCAATTCAATTCAATTCAATTCAATTCAATTCAATTCAATTCAATTCAATTCAATTCAATTCAATTCAATTCAATTCAATTCAATTCAATTCAATTCAATTCAATTCAATTCAATTCAATTCTATTCAATTCAATTCAATTCAATTCAATTCAATTCAATTCAATTCAATTCAATTCAATTCAATTCAATTCAATTCAATTCAATTCAATTCAATTCAATTCAATTCAATTCAATTCAATTCAATTCAATTCAATTCAATTCAATTCAATTCAATTCAATTCAATTCAATTCAATTCAATTCAATTCAATTCAATTCAATTCAATTCAATTCAATTCAATTCAATTCAATTCAATTCAATTCAATTCAATTCAATTCAATTCAATTCAACTCAATTCAATTCAATTCAATTCAATTCAAATGTGTATTTTACAGATCTTTCATGTTCAGTAGTTTTAGTGCAAAAAACAACAAAAAATTACAATCCCAAAATGCGGAAACTCAATAGCCTAATCCACCATATTGGGTCCGCCAACTTTAAATTTCTGACCTTGTATTCGTATTCAGCGGCCCTAGAAAGCCCCGTATGAATCCACCATTTTGAATTTGAAAATTTTTGAAATATAGCCTCAGATTCGTAATCGCGACCCAAAAAACTCCCTTATAACTAATCGGTTGATTTTTAAAAAATGTGTCCGCCATCTTGTATCAGCCATCTTGATTTTGTTAAATCCGACCTCGGATTCGTAGTTATTGACCCGCAAGACCCCCGTGTACCAAATTTGGTGCAAATCGGTTGACTTTCAAAAATTTGGAAACCATATTGAATATCTGACCGCCATATTGGATCCGCCATCTTGGATTCTGTCAACCTACCACGAAAGCTTTTTAGGAGCTACAATTTGAGTGAAGAAACGACCCGATCGGATGTATATTTTTATTTTTACAAGATTTTTTTCCTGAACACTCGATTTATCTCCGGCTTCCGGCTGCCATATTGGATCCGCCATTTTGAATTTCTAAACCGGCCACAAGTCGAAGATTTTAAGGAGACGAACATTTTAAGACCGTACGTCTTGATCGGTGCAGCCAATTTTTGGCCGCAAAGGTTATCCACATTACGTGAAACGTCCCATATGTACAGTTGCAGTCAAAATAATAGCACCAAGAGCGTGGTAGACATCTTTGGCGAAAAATCTCGGAAACTTCAAAGACTAATCGAAATTTTCTTTTTGAATAAACAAGATGTAATTTGTACGCCAGATGCTCCCTATCTAAAGAAATCAATAAAAAAGTATGTTTTTCTTATTTTATGACACGATAGTGCTCATAAGTGCCAATATTAGACAGTCAGAAAAATAGCATCGAACAGATATCACAAAATATTAAAAAATTTATTCAAAAGCTGTGAGTATTTCTTTAATAATTTATTACTTAAGACTAAGTTTTACATTAAATACACATTATATTAATACTTTGTTGCATCTTTTTTATTAGCAATGACTGCGATTACATTGAGTCTATCAGTTTTTGACACTTTTCTTCAGGGATCGTCTTCCAGAAATGTTTAATGGCAGCCCTTAAGTCAGTATTGTTTTTTGTTTATTCAAAAATAAAATTTCGATTAGTCTCCGAAGTTTCCGAGATTTTTCGTCACGCTCCTGGTGCTATTATTTTGACCGCAGATGGACCCTCCAGTACAATATTTTAAAAAATTACGACAAAGCTTCGAAAAAGAATTTTAAAATTATTTTTGACATAAAAATTGGATATCATATTGAAATCCATTATGGACTGCACATTGAACAAGCCTGGTCTAAATTAACGCACACATAGACACATACTATTTTGGCACACATTTATAAGTCGTAACGAATATTCATGCATGTTGGCAGTGACAGTTTTCAATTTTGATGGAAATATGCTGTAGTTACATGGATTTGTGAGTTGGTATGTTAATGTATTATAGGATTACATACCCAGTCAACATTTAGAAAAATACTCATGGTTTCATCTTCCAGGTGATGAATTTATAACTCTTTTTCTTCTAAATATTTCCTAAATTTTATATATTTCAATGCATAATGGTTTTTATTCATTGGGATAATACGCAACCAAATAGACCATACGTACTGAAGAATCGACTCGGCACCATATATCAAGGATCTTGGCTCAAAAATATACAAAATTCAATTTAGCCGCAGAACATTTGAAAGAAATTATCTTTAAAAATTAAATGAAAAGAATGTTTTTCTTTTTTTTTAATTTTCAAAGATGTCCCGATAGAATTGACTTTTAAAATTTTTTAGTTTTGAAATGAATCATCAATCATGTCATTTGGTTGGAAGCTAAGGACGGAGTTCTTACAGGCTGATCCTGTATTTTGCTTTATTATGTTCAGTGTAGTTATGAGATCATTTTCAATTTCAAAATAGAAAAAAATAATAATAATAATATCCATACAAATCCGATTCCGTCCGTAATAAAAATCCTTTGAAAAAGTCTATTTTGCGAATCACACGCGAAACGCTTTTTGAGTCGCTACCCCCAGATAGTTTCTTCCAAATAAACTGTCGCTTGATAATCGGAATATGAGCGATCCGCCATGTCTGCTGGGTATTATTGTATGAAATATGTACTCCAGTGTAAATGTTAATGTGCTAGTGAAAAATAGTTGCTTGTCTGCATTTGTCTTCATCAGCTATTGTACTCGTAGATAAAATGTACGAATGCATGGTTAAGATGCGTACATCTTCAATTTGCTTGCTTACCGTTTTTGTGTCTGAGGCAGTGATGGCATTTGGGTTTTGTGAAAATGTACTGAATCGAGACTTCAAATGTACTTTTTAGATCCCGAATGTACTTTTTTGTCTTGAGCACCCAATTTTGCACGAAATTGTTCTAAAATTGACTATCAAAAAAAAAAAAAGGTCCTCACTTTTCCCATCTCTAAAATAGACATGTTTCACATTAAATTAATTACAAAATCTACACATTGCGCGATTAGAAAGAAAAAAAACGTAATTAATATAATAGGGTAATGATATTATATACAGGTAATTACTATAAATCTACTCATTGCGGTTATTTTCATTTACTAAAAAACAAAAAAATCGTAAATATTATAAATTGTCCAAATGTACCGAAAATGTACTGAAAATGTGCTAAAAATTTGTCGAATGTACTGAAAATGCCCCAAATGTACCGAATGTACTGAAAACTTGTCGAATGTACTGACAACGATTTTTCAGGACGTAAATGTACCGAAAAAAGTACAAATGTACCGAAAATGCCATCACTGGTCTGAGGACTTTAGCATATATCGGTATGTGTCTTCCATTACGTATTAGTATTTATACATACATATGTACATATACATATATATGTACGAGTTATTATGCATACGTATTGGAGATCCGTTCTGTATTTAAATTGAAAATTTAAATCTCAACTTTGTTGCTTTGATGGGATATTTGCATATGATGACATTTAATTACGACAATTTTAATGAGATTTCCATTTGAATTTTAATTGAATTAAATGGAAAGTTCATCGAAGTAAAACGTCATTAAAGTGGTACTTGAAATAAAACTAGTATTGTTATTAGCTCTGACATTGTCAAAAAAAAAAAAAAAAAAAAAAAATACGCTACACTGTGTACCGAAGAACAATTTTTATATACATATATATATATATTGATTGATTAAATATGTACTAATTTTTTGAAATAAATATAATTCTGAGCTACAAACATATTATAGTGTGTCTATATAATGAAAATAAAAATTTTTTGAATGGCACATTTTTCGAGATATTGTGGTTGACCTTCTTTCACTTTAAAATTCATATCTTGAGCTATAAATGTCCAATTTCATCGTGCTAAGCACCAAATTAAAGGTATTAAAAAGACAAATAAGCATGTATTTTATATCATTGAGTAAGCGATTCAAAAAATATCGATGAAAACAGGGTAAATTTAAAAAAAAATCAAATTTTACATTTGATTCTGTGGCCACGGAAAAATATAAATAAAATAAACAAACATAATTTTACGTCATGTTCGTACAGCTGATACTCTTACGCAAAAATTAAGATATACCAGAAGAAAGTCGATCATAAAATGCCAACGTTAGAAGAGATTGAATGCCACATTTTCGGAATATATATATTAATTTTTTCGACAATTTGCTGAGTCTAATCGTTACAAAAAAACTTTTTGTTTTTGTTCTTTTGATGAGAGGTTACATTTCTTATGTGCCTTTTCCCACTGAATTCGGAAATGCAAATAAAAATTTTTTTTATGGTACAGTTTTTGAGATATTGTGGTTTTCTAATTTGTTTGACCACTTTTCACTTTAAAGTTCAGATCTCGAGAAATGCTAAATTTAATCGTTTTTGATACCAAATTAAAGGCTTTAAAATAATGAACAAACAATTTCTTTAGATAATTAATAAAATTGAATTTTTAAACGTTAAACGTTAAAAAGAATAAGAGTTCTTAAATATGTTCAGCAGTGTTTTGACGTGCTGGAGTCGAGCATGACCTCCGATTCGTCCTGTTGTAGCTCTTGAGATATCTGCACCGAAATATGTGTATATCTGATCTGATTTCTGATCTACTGGTGCAATAATACGATAAAAAGATTATGAGCCTTACCTTTTTGTATGAAAAAACTGAAATGGACTGAAAATTGATTCATTTGCGCACTTTTTTAATATGCCTATTTAGTTGGTTCATGATCGTTTGAACACAAGATTTTTTTTGTATGAAAAAAGTAAAAATTATGAATTTCTAGGACATACTATAGCTTCTTAAGATTTGAAACTCAAAAAGTCTTTTCTAAAATAACATCTACATTATGATAGAATATTACACTTCAAGCTTTACAGCCATCACACGGTTAATGATATTGTTATAAGTAGAACAAATGTTATGACTGCAGTCGTAAGGTGGTTTAGAATATTTAGAAGGTTTGAATAAAAATTCAATATAGTATAACAGATCAGTTCAGATATTTTTTTTTAAAAAAAGATAGTAATTAGAAGAATACCGCTGCTCTCTTTCCTTAATCGCCCTTGGTGGGCCGTTATTTTCGCAGACAATTTCTTCCAATGAACTCTATTGATGATTTGCCAGTTGCTGCATGTTTTTGATGCACAATTTTCTGAGGTCTACAACTACGTCATTGCTTAGTATTTTTCCCGCGTTCTGATGTATTC
Organism: Meiosimyza platycephala; assembly: GCA_963662105.1. Lineage (NCBI taxonomy): Eukaryota > Metazoa > Arthropoda > Insecta > Diptera > Lauxaniidae > Meiosimyza > Meiosimyza platycephala. The sequence continues at coordinate 29,474,704 of OY759210.1, read as the reverse complement.
TTATAATTTTTTTTTCCTATCATCACGTGTTCTTAATTTTTTTTTCTTTTTTGTGATCATACATATCCACATATCCTATTGAATTAATTGCGCTTTATTACAATTTATTATTTTTTGCCTCTTCAACTCAACATCAAACCGAATTCGATATTCATTATCATAAATGTATAAAGGACTAAAACATGTAGATTTTTTAATATTTTGGGTGGTTCACTTTGGCATATACTGTCTTAAATCGATATATGTACATATATGTCTTTTAAAGTAAAGCTTTTAAAACTTTAACGGGAAATGTTCAAAGTACTTATGATTTAATTGTAGCTTATAAAGAAAACATTTAATTTTTCACAAATTGGTATTAAAAAATTTCCTCTGATATCTTTACTTCATGAACGACATACAAGTACACATATAAATTACGTTATTGGCAAATACTATCAGCTTACAAAAAAAAAATGGAAAAATGCCATGACGAAGTGTCACACGATGACATTTTAAACTGAAAAATGGTAACACGGCCCACTGAAACAAAAACATTGACAGCACTGAGTGCGAACGCAAGCATCAACACTTAATGCCCTTTTCATGCGTCATATTTCGCAAGCTTGGCAGAAATTGCTTTCATCACTCAGCGTACGATTTTAAGAAAGATGACACTTCTTTTATTTTGAAAATTACTAGCCATTTTCATGCCAAAGTATTCAGTCCCTTTAATTTCAAAAACTGACGATATGACTTGATTAATGTATCACTTATTAGTCTGAAATTTTTTTCTGATATTCTCTGCAAATTGAGATCATATCAAAATAAAACAAAGTGAATAAATAAACTAAGTACTACGTTTATAAAAAAAACTGTTGAAGCTATGACGATCGTTACTATGCTATGTATGTATGTCATTAAAATAAATACGTTACTATATTCTTCAATCTTCAAAGGAATTACTTTGGAATAGGCAAAGGTTTAAAAGCCAACAGAAATAATTCGAAAGAAATAAAAATGAAGAAGTGTCATGACAGCTTCACGTTAAGAATTTTTTCTCTTTGCCCTTTCAAAGCTGAAGCATTGCATGTGTCTCGGATGGCATAATAAAGTGACTTTGAAAGCAGACAAAAAAAAAAAAAACTTGGGACAAAAACTGATAACGTTGTTGAGAAACAATATTTACAAAGAACTGAAGGACTCTGACTGAACTCGACTCCGGCATTGACTGCACTTGCTATTTGGTACTTACTTTCTTTTATACAAAAAAAGGAAAAAAAAAACCCTTTGATGGCATATCTTATGTTACGCCTTTTGATACAAAACTGAAGTATGTTTGCTCTATTGCAGCTATTAAGAAGTATCATTTTCCTTACCTTCTAACAATTTGTACTCGTCATCAACATCGTTGTCATCGTGAGCATCATACTTTTTACATAGAATATTTTTTTTTTTAAATATGATACATACTTGATATAAACACCAATACCTAGTTATAAATATATGTATGTGTGTCATGTTAACAAAAAAATAAATGGTCTTTAAAAAAATAGAATTGCTTCTATGATTTTCATTGTAATATCTTAGCGTCCGATTTTCATGCAACCTCTTCTAATTATACTGTAAGAGGTTTATCATTGCTGGTACAATATTCCCGTTAATATTCCGCAGAAAGTTCATTGCCAGACCATGACATTTTACTTTTTATTAATTAAAATCATTAGTGATTTTAAGTAGAATACGTCAACATGATTGACTTGTTTCTATGACAGGAAGAAAATGCTGTTAATACGAAATAAAAATTATATCAATAGTATTGCAAATTGAACATGTAAGATTTTTGCTACTAAATATCATATTTATGGCTTATATCAATTTCTTTGCTAATTTCCAACTATATGTGCCATCAAAAACCCACTTTTGTTTTTGAATAGATTTACTCGAATTTTGCCCAAAGTCTTAAAGTTCAATTGAAAGTTCTTAAAAAATGTAACAAATTAAATTTTCAAAATCTAAAGTTTCACAAGTCGTTGAATTCTTGTTAGAACCATAGTCAACTTTGTCATTTGTATTTCTTCCCATAATTTCTATGTTAATGCCAACATTTATATTATAGCTTATTTGTTCTTGTAACTTTGTGTGCTTCAAAAGTGAACAGCACTACGGCCAAGCAATATCACAAAAATGTCTTCATTTGGTTATTTTGACCCTTTTACACAGACTACTGCTAAATTGTAGTAAACAGTAGTTTGCATAGAAATTTGATATTTACCATAAGTTAAAGTTATGGGCAACATTAAGTATCGGTGTAATTTTGAAGGGCTTTTGTGTAGCAAAGGTTTCAAGTAGTACTACTGATTTCTAGAAGTTGATGTTGTTGTTAGTGAGATAGTGTTTCTTTTCAGCATAAAGATTATTTTAATCAAAACATTTCTTAAACATAGTAACAACTGGCGAATTTTGAAATGATTTTGTTGTTCTCGATGGCATGGAATAGCGATTATAAATTTAAATTTTAAGCAAAAATTATGATACAACAAATAGTTAATTCATTTATATAAGGATGCAAAAAAATCATTGTATTATCAAAAAACTGATGATAAGAAATGTTATTATGTACTGCGAAATTCAGATCGCACAAAGTGATGTGGAATTCACTTTCGAGATTTTCAAAGGAACTTTATAATGGGTGCAATGATTTACCCCCGTATTATGTAATGCGAAATAAGTGAGTGACTGATTTTCATCTGCCTATATCTTGAAAGTGTAAACCTGAATCTAAACTTTTTTTTTTAAATTATGTTATTGAAGTTAAAGTGAACATAAAAGTCGAAGCAAGTCTTTAATTACAAGTTTCAAACGGCTGCACAGTGTTGCGTCTAGTGTTTGCTAGCTGGACAAAAGTGAATCTCTCGTTTAAAGAAAATAACGGTATAGTTTTACAACAAATACTCTAAAGCTAGGAAGCCAACAAAATGAGAAGTGAGAGAAGTTGTTTTGTTCTATTTTTAATTTCTGAAAACTTGTGATTCAGTAGTTGTGGAAAAATATTAATTTTGCTATTTGCAAAAAGTTGAAGGTAAGTCCTAATGAAATTAATATAAAAAGTGAAAAATAATATTATAGTTTTTGATTGAAAACAACAACAAATAGATGTCGTAATAGAGTTAAATAATAAATTTAGTTTCCAAACTTTGGGAGAGTAGAAAAGATTTGTATTCACGTGTATACAGCCACTTGTTTTTTTTTTAATGAAAGCTATCCTTTCACAGCTTCTTCTGAAAACAATATCTTTCTGCACACTTTTGCACATATATATTTTTTTTGTATGTTATTAGAGTACTTAGTTTCTATCAAAAAATGTGAGTTATACCAGGAATGGAAAAAATCCGCGAAAAACGATAAAAACTTTTAATATAAAAGTTAAGTGGTGTAAATTCGGAGTGAATCAATTAACCGGCCTTCGTGAAAATGATATTTTAAAAATATATTTGTATGAGGGCCACCCTAAATATGCACCCTTAATAAAAGTCTTATAGCCTAAGCTATGCATTTTAATATAAAAGACACTTGGTGTAAATTCCATGTGAATCGATTGAGTGGTCTTTGTGAAAATTATATTTTAAAAATATTTTTGTATGGGGGCCACCCTAAATATGCACCCTAAATAAAAGTTTTATATTCTATGATAGCCGCTTGATCGATACTAATATACTGTAAAAGTTTCATCAAAATTGGCCAGATAGTTTTCGCGTCCATAAATTAACCCTTACTGGCCTAGAGGGTCATTTGCGACCAGGCCTCCCGTACAATTTTTTTTTTGTTTCGATCCAACAAATAGAAAAACTCAAAAAAATACTTTTGTCCAGCTAGCTTGTTCTAGTCGCAACACTGTGGGCTGTGATGAATGTGTCACTTTCAGTCACTCACTTGTTTCGCCTTACATAAACGGCGGTAAATGTCGTGAAATCCTCATTGGAATGTCATTTTTTTATACAAACGATCATCTTCAGAGGAAAGTCGTCGTGGCTTACCATATTTGCTTTTCGTTATATATTGTTCATAAGCTGGTCTGGAGGACAGACAAACAAACCGCTTTGTTTTGTGCGACAATTTGTTTAAGAAAATTTATAAATTCACTCACGGCAAACGTTGTTTCATCCTTTCCGGTAGGTGGCGCGATGAGTTTGGTTTGATTAAAGTCCTTGTATAAAAAAGTCTGTACAGAAAAATTCGTTGGCGAGCTTGAAGAAAAGGTAAGGGGACAGAAAAATTTCTGCACCAATGATCGTGGAAAATTATAATTATTTGAATCAGCGATGGGCAGGTAGTGACACTTTCCGCCCTCATGGCCCAAACCGTTATTCTTCGACGCACAAGCAACAAAAAAAACAATTCGCAGAATTTTAGCGCTATTGATGCACAGCGTTGACTTGAGTTCAAATGAAAAAAAAAAACAACATACAAAGGCATTAGCGACGGTGCCGCATTGTGGCTTGACGAATGTAGCACTTGTTTTTGTTTGTAGTGCATTTTGGTTTTGCTTTTGTGCTGTTGGCGAATTTGGAAATGAAAGCAAAAAAAAAATTTAAAATTTCCTTTTTTGTTGCTTGATTTTGTTGTTGCACTCTTTTGCTAGACTTTGATGCCCACCGCTGATTTGAATGAAGAAAAATGAATTGCGTGATGTTTAAAATTGAACATTTTAAATTCGATGTGCGGTCTTCGTGAATATTTCTTATAATTTTTTTTTGTATCTGGGCCGCCCTAAGTATGCACCCAAAATAAAATTTTTAAGACCTAAGCTGTGCCTCTTAGTATAAAAGCCACGTGGTGTAAATTCCATGAGATTCAATAAAGCGGTCTTCGAGAAAATGATATTTAAAAAATATTTTTGTATTAAGGTCAACCTAAATATTGACCTTAAATTAAATATATAAAAATATATTTGTGTGAGGGCCACTCTAAATATGCACATTAAATAAAAGTTTTATAAAAAGATAGACAGACAAAGCTGAATTTTAACCGATTACCAAGCATTACAGATTTTTAATTACTTTACTGAATTTGCTGTTCAGCACGGTATGTTTTAACACCAAAAATATTACACAAAACAAAGAAAAAACAAAAAACCACAAGAACTGTTCATATTAGTTTCATCCAATGCTAAATGAAATCATCAGTGACCTTTTTTTGTAAACTCAATTAAATGCGATTTTAAGAACCGACCTGTTGTGCTGTGTTATTTACATTCAATGCTATACTCGAGCTATGGCGATCAATTTTTGATTTCTAGAACAAAGTGTCTACAATTCCAAAAAAAGGTTAAAATATCTACAATATTTAAAGTCTTCAAAAATATTTTTGGTTTTAATGAGATCCATGACAGGAACATAGAGCTCAATCACCTTTGAAGTCGTCTTTGAACTCCAAATGGAGAAAAAAAATTCAAGAGCTCTCTTCGAGATTCGGTGACCTCCTCACTACTACATACTTGTTAAATTGTGGACAATTTTTGTTCAATTGACTTTACAAATTATCATAACATCAATAGCTGGGAAACAGCAACAGAACAACTTTTTGCTCAAAGCTTAGCTTTGAAAAACACTTGAAACTATTTTTAAAACAAGCCCCGAATCTACGAATTTTTGAAATTCCGGAAATCAGACCAAACAAGCCGCGCACATTTTTTTTTTGACCAAAACTTTAAAACAAAATCTCCAAAGTATTTTTTCTTGACCCTAGGAAACATAAAATATCCCGTAAATCAAAGACATTCCGCAGGGTCGACTTTCCCTTTGACGTAAAATGAGCGCAAACAGTAATTATTTTTTATTCATTTAAAGTGAAAAAAAAAAAAAAATACAAAAAGTTGAAGTGAAAGTGAAAAATTTATGTTCTTTGAGGTTACAGTAAACTGTGACCTTTTTTCACTACTTCTCTCCACTAAAGTGGACAAACAATTCTGCGGCTTTAAAGAGTAGAAAATTAAGTGGGCACAAAAAAAAGGACATCATTAAAAAAGCGTGTTTTTTGTTTTTTGAATAATTTTTCTTTTATTGCGGCATTATTTTGTGCTCTTCTCATTTTGTTTTGTGCACAAAGCAGACCAAATTCTAACAAACTGGGTGGACGGAATTGAAATCAAAAGTAAAGCTTTTGCAAGTATTTACATTGAGCTCACAATTGTTTTCAAACACAAATCCCAGAGATTTACATGGGATCAGTGTAAATTTTTATTGTACAGAGCATTTGAAAATGACGTTGGTAAGTTGGCTGACTCCATCGGTGTCTAAAGAACAAAACGAAATAAAATAAATAAATGAAGTGATTTTAAGCAATAACAAAATTAAATAAACAAACCGAATTTGAATATTTTTGTATTAAGAAATTACGTTTTACTGAATGCGGTTGGGGCACTATGGCTACTCAGAGTATTTAAATCTGCAGGAACTGTTTTCATATCAGTATAGATACAGAGTACCTACTGCTAAAAAGACTTGGGCCCATTGCGGCAGTCCTTAGGCGGTGAAAAATTTTGGATAAACTTTATATCTTTTTTAATTTATTTTTTTTGTTCAGCTTAATTTATCTACACTGGCTGGCTAAATACTGACAGCTTGAATCTGAATATTATTTTGAGTAAAAAATGTTCACCTAAACGTTGACTCAACGTATTGCTACGAAAATCGTAGCAACAGTGCACAGAAATCAAAGTATTTTCAGAAATTTCTAATATTTTTTAAAAAAAAACCCTGTCTAATTTATATTCAAGCAATAGTTATTAGTTGAAAATAATTCAAAAGGATTTAGAAATTCAATGCATATAAATGAGTCTTAAAGCAAAAAAAAAAGTACAAAAGGAACATAATAAACTTAAAATGCTCCAAAAATAAAGAAACCAAAAGAAAATAAATGCAAAAACTCTTTAAAGCAAATTAATGTTTGCGCTTTCCTTTCTTAGCCAAGTTTACGCACTGTTGCCGGTTTTTTAAATATTCTCTTATTTCTCTATGCTATGCTAAATTTTCCTTTTATTTTATATCCCACAATTCACATTCATTTTCTGTCATTTTCAAGTTAATAAATTTTTAACCAAAACACAAAAGAAACAAAGAAAAAGTTACATAAAAAGTAGAAAATTAGTTGTTAGGTTAAATGTTCTTGAGTAAGTTAAGAAAGTGCGCTAGAAATTGGTTATTTTTTTCTATATATACAGCCATAAGCTTTAACATTTACCATTTTGTGCAGCTTTCGACGAATAACATTTTAAGCTCTTAAGGGTCTTAACTTTTTTGTTCATTTTTTGAAATTTTTTATTTCACAATACCAGTGGCGTTTTTAAGTCAATGAACATTTTAAATATCATAACACTTTCAATCGCTTTTGAAACGATAATGCGATAATGGTCAGGTTTCTCAAAAATGTGGGTTAGACGTTTCCTGCAAGCAAAATTGCACACTTTGTTTTGAAAAATTTTAATGGAAAAAACATAAATTTTTGAAATAATAGAAAACTGATGTCTTAAGGACTTAATAGTTGGTACATATATGGAAACGTGTCCTAAATTGGAGACCGGTTTCTCTTCCACCTCGGCACATGTTGACTGGTTTCACTAAACATACCCACATTGAATTTGGCAATATTGACTTAAATAGTTTTTTGCGTAACATTTTGAAGCTTATACTTGTATGGGAGGTGCCACGCCCTCTTTTCGAAATTCATCTACATTTTCTTTAAGCCGCACCAAGCAATTTCTTATATTTGAGTAAAATATAGTTTCATTTCCTTAAATGATTCTCCCCAGCATAGTGCTTTGAAGTTTTCGCTTGTATGGTAAATTCCACGCCCTCTCATCAAAATTTTGCCCAATTCTTGTCTAGAGCTTTTCCGAATCATTACTACGGTTCGCGAGAAATTCGGTTCCATTGCCATAAATATTTTTTCAGTACAATGTTTTGAAGCTTTTACTTCTATGGTAGGTGACACGCCTCTTGTCAAAATCGCCAAATTTATCTCTGATACTAAACTAAATTATTTATTGCATTTGTGTGAAATTACGTTCCATTGCCATCAATTAGTTTCTCAGTATAGCATTTGAAGCTTTTGCTTGCAAGGGAAGTGAAACGTCCTCTCGTCGAAGTCCGCCAAATTGTCGTTTAAATCTTTTTTAAGTTATTCTTAGAATTTATGAAAAATTTGGTTACACTATATCAAATAACTCTTTCAATATTACGATTTAAGTGTTTTATTTGTACGGGTGGTAGGTGGATTCGTAAACCGCATTCTCCTATCTTCAATCACAAAAAGCTTGTGGAGCAGCGCCAGAATCTGTTAATTAATTAGATTAACTAACTTGGTCTGACATGTTTTGGCTGCCCAAGTTTTTCTTGAAAACATGTCCTTTGCGTATTGAAAATATGCAGTTCGATTGGTTATTTTTTCAAGCAATTTAGGAGACCAATAATCAAAATCTTCGCTAAATGTTCATTATATGTATGACGCACGCCACTGATATCTTGCGATCCATCCCAATTTTAATTTCACCAATTACTTTAAGGTTCAACCAATTAGAAAAGTCTGAAAAGCTTTTCTTTTTTATCCGCTTATTTGCTTGTGCATTTCTTTTAACCCTTTTGCCATTGCGTACATCAACTCTGAGTATGAAAACCACGTTTCCACATCCACAAGCGCACAAAAAAAATTTAAAGGATGTGCATACGTACACATTTGATTTGGCACTTTAGTACTTGATGTTACTACTGAATATAAAATTTTCCATAAAACAATGCAGTAAAAAATTGAAAAATAGGGACGGTAATTAGGAAAAAATTTAGATCAAAAATTTAAATGTTTCTCACTTAATTTTTGGACTTAATTTATTTATTGAATTATGGTGATATTTTCGACTAATTCAACCTAGACTAAAATAAATGCACAATGGGAATAAAATTTTTCGTAGATCAATAAATAAAATCCCACAATGTGAGGTCAACCGATTATTTTTGGATCATATGAAACACAATTTCACCAATCGTAAGAGTTATTCGCAAAAAGCAAATGTTGGAATAGAAGTAACTGAAGGCAATGGAGCTTAGGCTGTTGAAAAATTCATCGAAATAATATAAATTTGTGATGAATTGAAGCATAGCTATATGAAAACATTGCAGCGAAACATTGTTGGCTTCTAATAAAATATTTTAGGTTAAGTAGGCGTGACAAGTGATTCCTCGAATCGACAATCTAAATTACTTCTGACTCTGATCTAAGTTCATGCTCTTACACTGTTAGTGTATTTTTATGTGTAATGCGAGATCATATTTACTTTCGCTCACCCATATTTTCTTGAAAGAATCGTAAATTCTATGATTTAAAAAAAAATTTTTTGCTGGAGTACAAGTAAAATTATATCAAGAATTCCAACACTAATTGCTGGTATATTATGTAGCATTTTAGGAAAAGATTTTTGACAAATTTATTTTAAGAAAAAACTTATTGCAAGAGAGGCTTGAAAACATTTGCATAGATATCATTTCATTCAAATCAACTGCCATAGAACGAAAATACCCGGATATACCTTTCATTAAATTTGTTTGCAGGCTTATATACTTACATACTTATGTTATCAAAAAGCAAAGCCATATTATTATCAAATAATGTTAACTTAAATCCTTTTACCAAAGTCTACCAAAAATGCCCAAATACAGTAGAAAAAATACAGATAATAAGGTTCATTTACTTTTGTATTAAGTCAACAAACAAAATTAACCCATTTGGGAACATTAGAACATTAGATTAACCCTTTATTTTGTAGCCCTGGGTAGTTCAGAAAAAGAGTCCCAAATGACATTGCTATACTTTTCTGTTTTTTTTTTTTGTATTGGTGTCCTTTGATTTTCCTGGATAATTGCGCTAAGCCTAGCACTAAAACAAAACTCTTCTCGGTTTCTTTTTTTTTTTTTTTTGTTATTTGAGTGCGCTTTTACCTGTGAGAGATTTTTCGAATTTTTTTTAATGTTTTACAAGAATGGGGAAAAACAGCAAAAAGCAGCATTTAAGTATTTGTGCCTTAAATTTATGAAGGTTTGCAGTGATGCTTTTTTTTTGCTCCATTTTTTAAGTAGGCAAAGGGTCTGATAGTCAGCGTTTGTTAAAGATGGGTACAATTAGATTAGTTCACTTTAAATGGTTTAATTGTGCGTGTGTTAGCGAAAGTATCACTTCGAGGTTTCAGGCTATTCATGCAGTTGGTATATCTTTGTAGCTTTAAAATAATAGTTAAATAGATTGAGATTAATATATTTTTGTTGTGCATAAATAAAGTTAATGATGTGACCGTTTAATGGTTCCTTAGGTATTTTTTTTCATAGCTGAAGGGGTTAAAAAGACAACAAAAATTTGCTAAGAAAAAAGAAAGTTATGACAAGACAATTACTTATTTCATATACAATATAAGTAATATGTCAAAGTTTTGAATATTATTTCTAAAAAACAAAGATTAACGACCACAGCATAGCATTTGTACTTTCATTAAAACATATGTAAGCATCACAAAACAAACAGTTTGCCATTGGAAAAACCTTCATTTACTGTCCGATCCCGTTTCTCGGATAACCACAAAGAGATACTGGGAATTCATTTTGTAAGCCTTTTTTAAAAAAAAAACACCCTAATATACATCCATCTTTATAGTGGTTCTGATCTCTTCTGAAGACTTCGAAGTTGAATATCCATATGGGTGCTGTAAGATCGGATAAGATTCTGGATGCGTATAAAAGACAAATATTAAAAAATTAACAAGTACAATGTACTCGTGCATACGTATTGCATTCAATTAATTTTTTAATGTTTATTGATACAGTTTAAATTTAATTGTTCAATAAATTTTTCATCAGAAATTAAATAAATTTAACATCGCTTTTATTTATGGTGCCATATATAATCTGGACTGGTTACAAAAGAAAACCTATTTCAGTAAAGACATGCACATTGATAAACAGACAATGAAATTTATATGTATGGTATATATAAATATATTTGTATGTACATATGTATATGCTTTTAGGTACATAATAAATCACAAATGCAATTTTCTGACAAAAATTTAATTGAATCTTCAAAAATTTCTATTATACTAATTTAGACACAAATGTAATAGGGAGTTCAATCCCAGACTCAGATTGTCGATTGAAAATCTAAGGGTTTTTTTTTGAAATTTTAAAATATATTTAATAATAAGTACAATAATATTTTTCAACTAAATTAAAATTTGTTTTGTTAAAAGCTGCATTGCAAACTAATACAATGTAAAATTAATATAAAAGTTGATTCTACAGCATAGGTTTACCTTAACTAACTCTCGTCAAACTTTAGTTTTTTATTTTTATTTTTTTTATTTTATTGAGCTGATATTGAACATATAATGTGTGACAATACCTATACGAGCCTATCAGGTGAATATGGTGATTGATCGATGACATTCGTTGAATTTTGCAAAACCTCTTGCACTTAAGGGTGCGTTTACTGTAAGGCGTTTTTTGTAGCGCTACACGCCAGCTTGTCACTCCCGACGTTCAAATACATGCAAGCATATGGAAGTGTTTACTGTGAGGCGATTTTACGTAGCGCGACACGAGCGTCGGCTACGAAGTGCCGTCGCTTTCTATGAAAATCTGCAACCAAAATATTTTGAACTTTTGGAGCGACGGCGAGCGACAAAATAAAAGTAGTATGTGAAAGTCAATGTTGGTGGCCCTATTTCGATGAGGAAAGTGGATTTTTGACATATTTGGAACGGCACCGAACCACGAAAGAGACCGTTTTGAAATTTTGGAAATTTCTTTTTGCACCAATTGATGAGGAAAGATAAAACATACATTTTTTAAATAATTCGGGTCGGCCCGGACCCCAGGAGTTAACGTTTTGGACACATTTAGGAAAAAAAATATTTGCACCAATCGATGAAGATGGAAATTGGACTCATAATTTGAGACGATCCCGGAAGAGATCTTTTTGGATCCATTTTCGAAAAAAGTTGTTTGCACCAATCGGTCAGAAAGGTCGAAAATGGATTTTTAACATAATTTGAAATGGCTGCCGACCCCGGGAAAGAAAATTTTGGGCCCTTTGCCGAAAAAAAATTATGAAATTCGCCATGACGTTTGCGTTCTTTATTAATTGGATGCACATGAATTCTTTTTTTTTATTTAAACTATATAAAAATAGAAAGAAAATAACTGCTTTCCAATAATAAAACTTACCTTATTTTAGCACGCATCGTTTTTAATCTTCCATTTCATAAACACGAATGAAACTAATTACCCATGGTAGAATTATCTTGTCAAACTCAAATTATGCAACCGTGAAAATGCCTATCATATTGTCAAAAGTAAGGAAAAAACAAAAAACAAAAGAAGCTATTTTGACAAATTAAGCAGGTATACAAAAAAAAAAAAAAGAAGAACTGTCGCTGATTAAAACTGTCACTGGGAAAAAAACCGACGTGTCGCGCTACATGATCGCCTGACAGTAAACACTCACGTCGCTTGCGTTTTCGATGCTTCCGCCGTCGCTTCTGAAGCTGGCGTGCAACGCTACAAAAAACGGCTGACAGTAAACGCACCCTAATGATCGCTTTCTGCGATGGTGTGTTGTCGTGACTTCTTCTTCCACAAATCTGTCCATTTTTGACAGACATTCTCACGCAAGTGCTTCATGACGTCTAAAAAGAAAATCATTTACTACAGTTTGTACACAGTCAAAATATCAAAAAGCTTAATTACTTTTCTTATAAGTAATATAACATTTTTAATTTCAAATTTTATTCCAAATAACCATTTTTACTGAAAAAACAAAAATTAGTTCAATAAATTTTATTTTAGAAAATCGAACACGATCACCTTAAAATGGCCATAAAACCTGTAAATGACCAGGCACGATTTTACGGATCATGTTTCTGAATCCTCCGAACACTAAGTAATAATTGTGCATTGTCAAATTTGGTTAAGAACTTTTACCGATCTTGACTTTGCTTGAAACGAACCGTCGGCCAAAGTGCTAACCTTAAAATGGCCATAAAACGAGTAAATGAGCAGATAATAATTGTGCATTGTCAGATTTGGTTGACAATTTTATCGATCTTGATCTTGCTTCAACAGAACCGTGTACAAAACAGATAACTAAAAAAATCAAAAATCACATTTTAGTCTACGACGCTTTTTCTCGAAATAAAAATTTTGTATTAAATGGAAAGATTTGCTTCAAATAATTTAAGAAAGGATGAAAAATTATACTTGAAAAATTTAAATTTCAAATTTAATTTACATTGCAAATAAAGTATTGATCATGAGAAATTATTCACTGAACGCGATTGCAATACTGGGTAATTCTGGTATATATTGTGTTATTTGAAATTCTAGGATTAAACTTCCTAATACATATGTATGCAAATATAGAAGTGCCTTAAGTGCAAGTATACGAAACAAGTGTTAGGGTGTTTCTTAAAAGTAATAAAGATGACCTCCTTCCGTTTCAGTTACAGTACACTTAAATCAAATTCACTCCTATAACATAAGTCTTAAAGTATCGAATAAGAAAAAGAAAATAATTCATTGACAGCAATGAAAATGTGGAGTTTTCTAAACACGTTTCAGAACTTAACTTAATATGTTCTTTTTGATTTTTTATATTACATAATTAGTTTAATCATTTGATGTATAATAAATGAAATAAATAAATTTTAATATTTTCTATTAAATCAATTAGTGCTTTCTTGTACCTTCGAGTGCAAATATTATGGGATTGAATTAAATTATTGATATATTATATATTTTCCAAGTTCTATTCAATTGTTTCCATTTAAAATTTCAAAAAGTTAAAGTAAAATAATGTCATTGAATATAACTTCCTTAAGATTGAATTGTATAAAAAGTAATGCGACCACTTGCCAAGACCCGTTCAGTTTCCTATCGCTACAAAATATTTTATCTGCTACAAATTTCATCTCGTTTGCACAAATATCTCTCTGAGTACAGTATATGAATATCTTAGGCTGGACCATGTCTCGAGTAAACGCATTACTGAAATTACAAGATTAAATTTTGTTCTAGATTAAATTATTTTGGTCCACCTTTTTGAGTTTTTAACGTATTTGACGATTTATTTTCAAAGGCTTAAGGCAAGTCTTTTTGCGCTAAGTAGCTTGAACGGAATAAGTTTTATATTGAAAATGGAATAAGTTAATGTGTCCCGGAAATTATTCAAACAGCTTAAATAGAAATCTCATCTTATGAAAGAAAAATGCCTTAACTTTTTTTGAAAAAAGGTCGGAAACTCGCAAATGTTTCATTCCGTATTCAAGAATTATTTCCAATACCGAGGTTATGCACATCATTTAAAATATATTTAGTACTAATTACAGCTTTAAAACCAAAGATAGGTTATTAATATTCATAAAAGTCCCCATAACATTGGCTTGCCAAATATATTATATATTGACTTATGCAGTTTCTGATTTAATACTATTTCTCAATTATTTTTTTGAGTTTTCGACATTTTTTTAAAAGCGCTACTCGGTTATTCAAAAAAATCTTTATATCATGAGGAAACAAATATTCTATATTTTTTCCGAATAAAAAATAGATGAATAGAAATCTGCAAAACTGGAGATGATTCGTGGACACCAGGGCAGGTGCACTGTTCCCACTTCAACTATTGGGTTTTTCATATATTGATATCTATATAGTAAAATCTCAAAGTATAAAAATTAAGATACACCCCAATGTAAATATGTTAAAAACTACTTTTTGCATGAAAAATGTATTGCAGTGTGAGTGTGTGCATGTTTGTATGAGCATCCTGTGCTAATGGAATATATTTATTGCTACTAAAAGGTGTTTTCATCTTGACAACTACTACTCTCGTATGCAAATTTTTGAATGCTAATCTTGAAACTTCATTTAATTTTCCATCTTCATATTTTATTTCTTGATCTTCTATGCATCCTCACACCAACGTTCCACATATCCAGAGATCTCCTGTCATAGTCATATTACGCCTGAAGCAGAAAATATGTCTTCACACAAAATCAAAACAAATTACGAGGCTATTGTGGAATTCATAAGAGAATTTATTCATGTAAATTGAGACGTGCTTCAAAATATGTGTATGATTTATAGATATCAAAACAAACAGTATAATGACTTGATATTCTCAACAAATTTAAATTGTGAAAGTAATCCACTTAAAATATTCATCATTTCAAAATATTCTTTTTTGAAAATTGATATACTCCGGTCTGCAGCTTATTTTTAATGATGACGGGCTATCCAATTTGAGCTTCATAGTTGAAGTTGAAAATAACGTACTAAAAATTTAGCATTTGATTCAATTTTCATTTCGTTATATTGTTTGAACATTAAAAATAACTTTTTTCGAATGTTCTTCAATATTTCAATACTTTTGAGATGAGTTCCGATGACTTCGCAGCATAATTCAGACGGTCAAGGCTTTGACGAATGCTGGTCTTTAATGCTCTGGAGTTAGAAGATTATTTGCGTCAGCACAATCTATGGCGTATTCCCACAAAAAAATTCAACAACTTGAAATCACACGATCTTAGATTGGACTCTAAAATATCATCAAATCCAGAAAATCGTGGTGCTGTTTTCTTAAAGCCACATTTCGTTCTTATCGAAATCTTTAACTGTTAGCAGGTCCGGATTAAGAAATCTGCCACTCCTAGGCCAGTCAAATATTGCCGCCCTTCTTCACTAGTAAATATAGAAAAAAATTTTGTAATATCAAAAGTGAGGACCTTTTTTTTTGTTTTTTTTTTTTGCTTGTTAATATTTTTACGTAATTTAGTGCACACAATCCCAGTATTTGCACTTTTTTCACCTTGTGTAAATAAATTTAAAAAAATTTCAAAGTTCCCAAGATTTGCCGCCCCTAAAATCTTGCCGCCCTAGGCACTGGCCTAATGTGCCTCTAAGGTAAATCCGGGCCTGACTGTAAGGCCTTAAAAGTAGGTTATAATATAGCCAAAGAGCTCAGAATTGTTGGTAACGGGCGTTTCTTTGTTATTCTCAAAGAAATATTCTCGAGAAATAAGCTTAATCGCTTAGAATTTTATTTGTTTTCGATAAATTGCGTGTTGCTCCTACTAAATCAGCGTATCCTCTTGTATGGTGGGTAAGCTTCAAATATTGCGTGTGGGAAGAAAATATGGCTTAAATTCTGATCGCGCCATGAATTCGAACCATTCTTGTTCACCCGCCACAATTTCTTTGCTGCATCAATATTTCCAATTTTTGAACTCTATTAAAAATTGTTCGCTCAGTAGGGCGATTTATGAAGTTTCGTTTAGCTTTTAACAATTTTGTTGAGAGACTGTATCTGAATTAATCACGTTAAATTGTAAATATGTTTGAATGAATAACATATAAATATTTAGAATATTTCATTCTTCAAGTTTCTAAAATATTTAATGTATATTCACAAATGCACATTGTTGACTTAAATTCAATTTGATGTTTAAATTAAATAAAAACATTACTACTCCACAGAAGTGTTTTAATTACTTTAAGAAAATATTTCACATTTTATTTCCACTTCACTATCAATTATTTTGTTTAAATTAATTTGAAGAATATCTCTAATTAGCCTTCGACAAAACATAAAAAATTACGAAAAAGAAGAATAATTAAAATTTGACTTTTTAGCTTTCAAAATACATAGTTTTGTTTGTACCTCACTGATGAGCCATTCAATTGTTCCCATCGTTGGTGGTTGACGTCACTATAAAATGGTGGAAAAAAGTGACTCAAAGTAGGCTCTTCGACAATATTACTTATATGTATTTACTATACATTCTATAGTGAAGTCGCACAGGTACTTATGTCTCGTGACTTTTTGAATTTCCTTCGTAGTTACATGAAATGCAACACTGCTCCCGTAAAGTAGTATCTCTTTGGTTGGTGGTGTCATCATGACCACGCATGACCCTTTTGTATATCCGATTAATGTTATATGTCATTCAACCTAATTGAACCATTTAAATATTTTTATAACATTCATAATGAACTTAAGATATTTATTACATTAAGTTCCAATAATTTTAATTACACTTTTTCACTCTCAATTACATTGAAAATGACATAGTTCAATTGATCATTTAAATTGCATAAAAACATTAAAGCTGACATTGATATACGCGTATGTAAACGGCATGCAATAATTTTTTTATCAAAAAATTTTACAACAATAATGCCCACAAAACGAAAGACAGAGGGGAGGGCAGAGATGAGACATCAAGTGATGCTTAAATAATTTATTATTTAAATTGATGCTTGTAGACGATTTTCCAAAGCAAAAAAAAAAAAAACAAAAATATAGCGATTAAAATGCACACTCACTCGGCAATTAAAATTGTTGTTGCACTTATTTTTATGTGCAATTAATAATGAAAAATAACACTTAAACGACGATAAAGATGGTAAAAAAAACGCATGCGACGGCAAAATAAATCGCCATAATGAGTAAAACAATAAAAAAAGTATTAAGCTCACCGTAGCAAGTCTTAATAAGGATAATTTTAATTGCCAAGTTTTCCCATAAAAAAGGATGCTTTATTGATAACATTGTTACAGCAACACAGAAGTACTTTCATAGCGTACGCTGCGTGTCTAGTGTTGCCAGGTGAGAGTGATCCAATTAAAATATCTCTAACAGAGAATGAGAATTTAGCGAGAAGTTATAGCAATTGCTTCAAGCCCGTGGGTACTGCTGAATATAGTTTAGCTAGAGTTAGTACCCAAAACAAGACACAGTTCGTAATGCAGCATTTGACCTAAGATCGAGCTGCTGCACCAAGCATGGTACTTGCATGATCACATTGTTTTTAGTATAGTAGAGGCAACCAAAGCACCAAAAAATTTCTAATGATAAACAGTAAAAACTTTTCCATCGACGAGCCTTTCCTTAAGTAAGCCCATGGAACGATTTCTTCCTAAAATGTTATTACACTCCTTGATTACTGCGCTCAGAGTAGCCACACTATCAAATTTCTACAATAAGAATACAATTTCATAAAATTCCTTAGATGGGGGTAGCTTTTTTGTGGGATGGAATCGAATAGAAAGTTGACATTGTATTCCTCAACTCCGAACAAGATAGCGTATCAAGCGTTTTTGAAAAAACCTACGTTCTAAAATAAAATTAATTTCTGAACTTTAAATTTCAGCGACATTCTAGAGGAAGGCAAGAAGTAACACGATCATTCAGTGCTCGACCAAGGGTTTCAGTTTCATCAAGCCTTAAAGTAAAACTTATTTTTAAAATTTTTGTAACATAGTCCTACAAAATTAAATCTTAAAACAATGCTAATTTAAACTTAGGCTTAAAGTTTCGAAATTTTTTGCTCTCCTTGAAAAACTAATTATATAAAAAGATGATATTTCCTGTGAGCAGAGAATTATTTTCGTAAATACAACAAACTTTTAAGGTCAATTAAAATGCAACGAAATCACTACAATTTGGCAACTCTATGTAGCTTACTATTTGAGTGCGCACATTTAAAAGCTCATTGAAAATATAAGTGTAACGAGTGCATACAAAAGTGCAAAAAAAAAAAAAATAATCAAAAGTAAAAACTTTACTTAAATATTAATGCTTTCCCGTTGCATTTGTGTTTTTTGCTATGAAAACTCAATTAACCACAAAATCCTTCAGGAAATTAAAGGAAATGATTTTCCGAAAGAGCATGCATCATCATCGTCACACTCATCATCACTGATATCTCAGCAGCGTATCAGCATCGCGACATATCCGCTATAATGGCACTACTGCTGTCTCCTTTTTAGATTGATGTTTAAAGATTCCCAGAAAACATTTTTAGTCACTGCAGCAACATCGACCAAATCCGTTTGAAACAGTGCAGTCGGACTAACCTCAAAACTCGGAATTGGTTGCCGATTATATATGTTGTTTTTCAGAGGATATAAGGGAACACGTATTCCGCCGATTTGATTGAAAAACATTATTTACGAAGTTATGGCCATTTAAAGTTTTAGTGTCAAAACTTGAAAAACCGCTCAAAATTTATTCAAAATATTCGCATTTTCATCCATATAAAAATAATTAATTTTTTGATTCTAATAGAACTTCTGATTCTCTGTATGAATCTTTAAGAAATTTTGAAAATTGTTGAGTTAAAGCGCTTTTTATGACAAAAAAAACAAGGCTGATTTTCGCAAAAACCCCAATTTTTTTACGCTTAAAATTTTATTATGTAGTTGTATTAATATGAGGGAGAAATGACATGAGTTTAATGCGTGTTAAAAGGCATTTGAGGTTGGGAGATTTTTTTTTTCAAAATCGAAATATCAATTTTTTTACTCATCATTGCCAAGCCACTCTACGGTACCATTTTCAAAGCAAATAACAAACGCAACATTCCAAATTACTTTCTGCAAATTGTGCTTGCATTCTGCATAATTTTGTTTTACCGTTATTTTCGTAATAACTTTTTATCATGGGAAATATATAAAGACATTGTTCGCACTTATAGCTTTTTCGCTGACTGTACTTCTGTGGGTTTGGAATGTTTTGTTTGCTTGAATTTGTCACCGAAAAAGTTATATTGTGCGTACAATGCTTTTATATATTTCCCATGATAAAAAGTTATTAAGAAAATAACGGTAAATTAAAAGTATGCAGAATGCAATCAGGATTAGCAGAAAGTAATTTGGAATGTTGCTTTTGTTATTTGCTTTGAAAATGGTACCGTAGAGTGGCTTGGCAAAATTCAAACTTCAAAGAAGTAATATCGAATCGTGCTGCATTCAAATATATGATATATAAAAAGTCCTTAAATGTTGATTCAAATCTTCTGAAATAATTATAAAATTATCGCCTGGACGATAGATAATTCAACAATCTTCCAAATGTTGGCTGGGCTCAGTTCTATCTATCGTTGCTTGCATTGGTTACGCGGGTATTTATCACTTTTATTTATCGCTGCGTATTTATCAATATCCGGTTTACTTATAATTTCAATTTCGTAACGGTAAGTGTGTGTGCATGCACATGGAAGTATCTGTGTTTCCGTTAGTGTATGTTAGGATGTACCTCAGAATTGTGATTGAACTAATGCTTTTTGCTTGTGATCCTCTAAAAAGTGTTTGGTCGATCTCGTTCCAATAACGTGAACAGTATTGTCAATCATGATCAACCGAAAATATTGTTTTCCAAATATCTATTTCCGGGAATTAATGTCTTAGAAACAAAAGGATACAATTTTTGTGGTAAATCATAACCATTTTCCGTTAATTTATCAGCTTTGTTTTTGAAAAGCAAATTTTCAGTTGTGAGGGTTGTAGGCATACAAGCAGCGCTAAATTAATTTTTGATGTGTGAACATCTTTACTGACAGGTGTGAGAGAAAACCTTAACAGCAGTGAATTAGCTAATTGCATAAAGGTTACACAAACGTTTCAGGCTGACATATGCTGTATTATGTATGCTGATTTACAACTTATATACTTACATAATTTGTGTATTTTACATAGGGCATTCCACTCTAAATCGGACACGTGCATCTCTGATTTTTTTTAAAACTTTTTTTGTAGTAGGTACTAAGTACACATGAGTATTCTCCATTCTTTTTTTTTGATTTTTTAATCAAGTTTTTTCTTAAATGTACATAACTTCACGAATAATGAGCTAAATACATTTTTTTTTCTCTAAGAATTTTTATTTATAAACGTAGGGGAAGTGCGTGTACCTTGGACCAATTTTGAGCAAATCGTTTGTTGGCTCCAAACTACGGCTGTTTTTTTTCTCTGACGTCTCTATATTTTAAACTGATATTTTAGCTATAATGGCATGAATACAAAAAGCCACAGTCTTTTTTCCAAACCCACGTAAAAGACGTTTTTCTTTAGAATGCCAAAGTGGTCCAAGGTGTAATTAGTCATTGTACCTTGGACCCCGAGACTAAATTTACCAAAATGTTTCTTTCCTCTGTACTGAATAGTTTTTATGATCAATTTTAGACTGATATATCTATATAGTGTTTCCAGATAATCAAAGTTTAGCTAAATGGCGAATTAAATTTGCTTTTCCGATCTTGCCCTTTTTAGCAGCAGATCTACCCTTTAAACCATTTTAACTTTTGCTCCGCGGAATATTTCTGAATTACATTCGCACTACATTTCACGACACAGAAAAACTATGTAATTAGGACAGGTTCAAGGTACATTCCATGCATTAATCCAAGGTACATGCCAAGCACAAAATTCGGAAAATGTTCCAAAACAATTTTATCCTACACTGAGAAAACAATTTAATTATATATACCAAAATTTGGTAATAATTAACAAATAGTATATTTGATATAAGCGAATTAAATATTTGATATCTGTTAAAATGTCGTATATTACAGTGAATTGAATAATATTATTGCGTCAATTATATATTTGGTAATAATTACCAAATCATATTTTGGTTGAAACAAATATTATTTTTAACAATCATTCATTTGTTAATAATCACTAAATCATGTATTTGACTAAAAAATTTTTTTTTTCGCAAACATTCATTAATATCGATTTGTGCTAAAAACCGAAGACCAAAAACGATTTTCCATCCTATAAGGACTTTCCTTATATAGGATGTCGTTGGTATTTATACAATCATAAATAACTAAATTGCGTACCAAGCAGATTATACTTAAGTAGTGTTTTACTTGAATATGTTGTGAATTTCAAAGTTTTCATGTTAATAAGAAGTGAAATCAAATAAAAATAGGATTAACAAATTATATTCAACCCAAATAAATTTTTTCAATCGACTCAAACTAATATAACGTTTGGCCTAATAAGCAACCATTTAAATTTCAACTAAGGACATGGTAATAACTACCAAAATTTTTTTGGTAGTTAACAAATATTTTAAAAACATGTCAACCAATTACATTTATTTGAAGGAAGCATATTCTTTTCTCAGTGTAGGAGATAATAAGATTTAAGATAGTTCACTTGAAGAGAAACGTTCGTCATTGATCACCAACACAACTAAATTATACAGCTCGAAAATTTGCACAAAATTTACAAATCACCTGAAAATTTCGTCTTCCTCAGTTGACGAAAGAACGTAAATCAAAATAGCTCTTGTGCAGCGTTGCTGAAATCGGTTACATAAATAGAGAAAATTGTACTGTTACAAGGTACAATCGATCCAAGGTACATGCTCTTCCCCTACTTTGCAAAAAAAAATATTGAAAATATTTTTAAAATTGTATTCTTTTTTCATCCAAAAACCGGTTTTTTCACTTGTTTTTTTTTTTTTAAATACAAATTTTTGATGCCATATTCCGCCTATATTATAAAAATGGGTTTGAGGAAAGTTATCCCAAAATTTCAGCTTCCTAGATTAAACCTGCTTCCTTTAAAACAGAAACTTGTGCTTAGATGTGCGATCTTCCTTTGTAAAGAAGTTCACCCAACATGGAAGACGGGTTTGTTTGTGTGGTACTGAATTAATTCTTCCACTTTAAGTTTGTGATTCGTCAATCTGAAGTCTTCTAAATGCAGTTAGTTCTAACAACGTTAAGTATACTCGTATATTATATTAGGCTAATGTAAATTTCTGGCTTCATTGACAATAAATTGCCAATATTGCAAACGTTCGCCCAGTAAAGTTGTCAATAATATACACATCGAGGTTCAAGAAATTTTTAAGCTAATGAAACCGGTAATACTGAAACTATTCAAAAATATTACTTGTCATGGAATTTTCAACAAGATACCTGTGAGCTAGTTTTCGAGCTAGTCTGTTCTTCTTACAAAATTCTGATAAAAATAAAGATATAAGCTATACGATGAACTCAGGGCAAACTTTCAAGATTTCGGAAACTCTAGGTCACGAAGTAAGTCGCATCATGTTTTCTGAAAAATGTCTTTCCGTTCGTTGTTCATGCTATAGAACTTCTGATTCAGATAGTTCCTAATACTTTGTGTTTTATGCATTTCTAAGGTAAACCTTAAAGTTTGATAAGCGACAATTTGGTATTATTGCTGCTGTGAATGTATGTACTACATATGTATGTATGTGTCTGTATATGTGAGTGTTATTTTTTCACTATTAATGACTGTTTTTTGCTGTAATTACAGTATTTTAAAATATTTGCATTTAAATTTATATTTATCCTTATATATGTATGTCTGTGTGCTGGTATGAGTATTAATATATGCATATAAGTGTGTATGTGTTTGTATGCGTAATCCTTATTTAATGCAAAAATTCCACGCATCTCGCATCGTGTAGCATTTGCCATGCGATAAGGATTTGCATGCGTAATTGAAAGCATTTTGCATGGGCTGCTACTAAAAAAAACTCTTCCCCAATTGCTCAGATATCAGTCAATTAAGCGATGAATACTATTGATTGCTGATGCTACTACCATTTTTTTTTACAGTGTAAAATGTTTGTTTAACTACACTGTTGCTTGTTGCTGTTGCTGTTGTGGTTGATATCTGTTGCTGCAATTATTTCTGGTTGTCAGTTTTGTGAACGCTGCTGTTCGCTTATTGAAAGTCGGATCATGATTGATTTTTAATCGTCCACACGTATACATGTACCTACTTATGTATTTACATATGTTTGTATAGTTTGTATGTAAATTTATTTATAATCAAGAGTTTTTGATATAAACTTTAATTTAAGGATTTAATATTTAAATAGCTTTGTTATTTTTTGGCTAATTGTAAAGTTGCACAACATAATCTTTAAGGATTAAAAATAAATTAATTAAATTTTATTGCAATAAAATATTAACTTTGACTTTTTAATTAAAGTTATGTCTGTGGGTAAAAGTTTGACAAATAATATTTAAAAAAGTTTCTTTAACCAAAATCAACAGCCTTTCGGCATATGTTACGTATTTGCGTTTTCACGACATTTTATTATTTCAAATTTTAATTCAATAAAAAACGATTATTGCAAATATTGTATAAAATTTTTTTTTTTAAAAACACTTTTCAATAAATATGACAACCAGTTACGTGAACACAATAATGAAAAAATCTCGCTTTTTCACCATGTCGTGGTCACTGTTTCATGTTGCATATTGCAACTACGTACAAAGTCAACTTTTTATGGTTCAAAAGGAATTGCAAATAAACTGACGATTAATTTAAACCAGTATATCAAAATAAAACTCGAACAATGCACATAAAATACGAGATTATTTACAGTTTTACTTTTGCACTTCCATTTATTGGATGTAACACATTGCTGTACCTTAAATATTGAATTGCAGGTGCAAGCAACATACCTCGCCATTCGGTTTTTTCATTTAAAACAAAATAGCAAAAAAATTTGTTGAAAATTGTTATTTTTAAAGGTAGGAAAAGTAAACTTTTAAGGTAAAAATATACATATTATATTGTAATGTACCAGTAGTGACTATCCAGTAAAAACTTCAACTGCATTAGTCCAGTAGCCGGTGATATCAGAAGTGCCGTCATCGCAAAATCGAAAAGTTCTAGTGAAAACCATAGGTTCAAAATGAGCCCGGTATAGCAAGGTTTTCTAGCCAGAGGTATTTTTGATTAAATTCATTAGAGATAACTAAAAAAAAATAAAGTTTTGACGTTATCGAAGTATTTGAATCGATTCAAGAATTTTTTTTTGAAACTTTATGCTCTTTTCAAAATACCAAGAGACAGGCAGACGGACCCTTCTACTTTTTTTTACTAAACCATTCTTTTCTTACGTGACTTTTCATACTGAAGACGAAAATGGAATCATAAGTTCGGGGATGCATCTAGTTTTAGAGTAACGTAAAAGCGTATTTGCAATAATTCTTAAAAAGTGTAAAAAAATACTTATTTTTTTAATACGACGATGTAGAGGAGGGTATCACTATCGTTTTTGCTTTGAAAAATAAGTTGTTTCAGTTTTTTATGCACGCACCCTAAGGGACCTAAAATTTGCCACGCATCAGCAGCAAAATATAGGCGAAACTCGAAAACGTTCATAAAAAGTGGGTAAAGCGATATTTTGTGGTTAAAAACGTTGACGATTTGCCAGAACGTAGCTCAGAATTCAAGGTCTCTCTAAAAGTGTATAAAACTATAATGCATTTATTTTTTGGAAATCCCGATTTATCTCTTCTTGAAGGAGCCGAAAAAGTGAGCAAAAAGGTGTAGAAATATCACACTTGGACCAAGATTGGAGCAACATAATTTTCTCTGACAAATCATCATTTCGAGCATTTCGTACGTTATCACGAGCCTGGTCAACACGCGACAACAACTTGCTCCAACGCACTGTTACACACCAAGTAAAGGTCCACGTTTGGTGAAGTCTCTCAAAAAAGGGATTTGGGAGCCTGTACCTGTTTAATTACAATTGAGGGTTCTTCTTCTGTACAAAGTACAGCACCAACTTACCCAAACTTGCACACTTTCATTCGCATAGTGCTTTTGTACAAAGTTAAATTACATTCCGTTGGAAAACTGTCTTGATGGATACCGACTTCTATGCGACATCAAAACTAAATCGAAAGTGTAGTGTCACGCCCACTATTTATATATAAATTTCACAAGAATTTGTTCCATAACTGTTATAATTTTACTTGACAGTTTTGTTTGATATAAATTTTTAATTCTTTAATTTTTAATTTGATGTTTCTAGTGGAAATGGTTTGGTCAGCTTTTTTAAGTAAAAAAAGGAAAATGTTGCATTTTTGGGAGGTACGTTAGCCTTTCAGGATTCAAAATCTTTAAAATTCTTTCTAAGTGAAAGTTGACAGTGTAGAAATAATTAGTCGAGTTTAAGTTTAAACCCTAAATATTCATGAAAAATAAACATGCCCGCAACAAAAAATTTCAATCGCTTGCGGACTTTTCTAAGCATAGATGGTTGAAGCTCTAATGTTCTCATAAAAGTTTTAACAAGAACAATACTGCACTTCTTAAAATTGGTACAATAATTTCAGTCCTTCATGTTAACTTAGGTGTCAAAAAAACAATTTTGAATTCAATTTGGCTTAAGTAGCTCAAAAACCAATGAACTGCATTACTGATATCCTAAATTCACTGTAACAAAACATTAAAAAGGCTATTTGATCTACAGTACACAACATTTGTTTTACTTGTAGTTTCAGTATGAAGAACCTCTATGTTCTGATCTGACAGAAGTCTCTGCGACCAAATATAGATTCAACTTTGAAAAAATTGTATGAAATGAAAACTTTCCTTTAGTTTGTTGAGGAGTTAAGGACTTGCTGGTCATGAAAAAAATTGAATTTGCGGCATTATGGGGTTAATAGTATGATGTAAATATTTTGAGTGTAGATTAAGCTCCAAATGCATAGGATTTCCGTAATGGTAACGCAAATGAATGGTTTTCTATGTCCCTGTGACAAGTTGACTGGTTTGGATAAGTGGGTGTAGAACCTTATTTAACAGTGTTTGAGTATCTCTCACAAGAACATTCTTAAAGCAAATGGTATTCAACTCTGCAAGGATACGTTCAGTGACACAAAGAGCCAGTAAACAAAAAGTGCTCATGATTAGCGAAGTGCGCTTCTTCATCTCATTCCTACGTTTTTCCAACAGTGAAAACTTCGGAGCACTCAAATATCGCGCATTAAATATTTTTTTTTTTTCGTTATTTTTCCGATATGTTCTTTTTTTTTGCAATCACAGATAACAATATGTTACTGGAACAATTAACAGATTATGTGTACTATTAAACATCAATCTTTTTATATATAAAATTTTAAAAAGATAATTAAAATTAGGCAAACTATTATCTTGTTGTACCCTACACATAGGGCATATACACTTTGTTACTTTAGTTGTAACGCATAGAAGAGGGCGTGGCATGTGTAGAAAAGTATTTATATTCTTGATCAGTGTCCCCATTTGAGTTGATTAAGCCATTTGCGTCTGTATATTTGTCTGTGGAAATCACGATTTCGAAAAAACCAGGCAAGCTAATTGAATGAAACTTGGCATTTAAGACACACCTTAAGTCGAGCTCCTTGATCTTCAAAATAAACGAAATCGGTTAAGCGACACGTCTACCGCTAATAAAAGCAATCATTCATTAGAGAGATATTTAATGTAGCATATATAAATTTCTCAAAAATACTAGGGAAAACTTAAGAAACTTTGAAAAAAACTGGTGAATTTCGAAGTTAAAGCGTGGCACTTCCAATGCAAATGAAAACTTCTAAATGTCATACTGAGGAAATTGCTTAGGTAATGGTAGAAAATTTTATATAAATATTATAGTAAGAATGATTCGGAAAAGCTCTGGACAAGAACTTGGCAAATATAGTAGGCGTGGCACTCGCCATAAAAAATAAAACTTGAAGACACTGCACTGAGAGAATTATTTAAACTAATGAAATTGAATTTCACACTTATACAAAAAATGTTTTTGACAAGCAGCAGACAACCAGCCAGCATGCAGTATCGTGGAAAGAATATCCTTTTAATATAAATATAAAGCTCACGTTTATTGTTAACTTGGTGCATATTTCTATTAAGCACGTGACCATGAATTTTAGAACAAAATACCTCTCAATTTAGGTTCATTGGTACGTATTTATTATTAGAGGTTAAATTTATTACGACCACTGAAATAGTTTCTCCAACTCGCTACCTCATATTTACGAGAAATGAAACCTTCTGCCATTGTTGTAATTTAAAAATCAAAAATATGTGTTTTCGGCCCATTGTAATGTATTACCTCCTTCAATACCTACCCTATTAGCTTACTCTTGTAAAGTAGACATACTTGCAACTATCCTCGAATACTACAGCAAAGCATTTGCCTGCTTGCCGGCTTGCGTGTCAGATTGTATTTTTTCGTTCGTGATTTGATGACTTCAGTTATCTCTAAGATTTCATAGTTTGCATAATTTTTTGGTGTTAAGAAAACATCTACCATAAAAGTTAATGAACACAGTATTATTAACATTCAAGAAGCTTTAATGACTTAAATTAACCCAATGCTAATTGCGCAGCAATAAAAGTTATTCTTTCTGTATTAATATGAATTTTACTACGCAAAAATTTACTACCACAAATACCAACATATTTACTGTAATAAAGCGACTATTTGTCTTAACCCTATCTTTTGCTGTAATAATAAAAATAGCAATCAAGTTTTAATGGCGCTGCCACACGTAACGAAATGGCTAGGCCAAAATAACACACACACACACTCACAAACATGCGTACGCAAACACAGTCTGTATTAGGGTAGCAGCAGTAGAAAAATGCCGTATATTAATATTAAAACAACAACAAACTCAAACACATGATAACATTATTAATTGTTGTTAAGAACTAACATCTTTTACTACATATAAATATAAAATCATGCCAAATGATAAAAAAAAAATGTAGTATACTACAACTTTATTCCATGATATGGCTTACCATTGAAAAGTTCTCCGCAAGCGAGTAACATTAAAAAGTTTGGAAAAATTTGTAACCTTTTTAAATGTTAGCATTTTGGAAAACATCAGATAACCTCTAATTTGAATATTCTGCTACATATATACATATTTGTAAAGTAAAGATTTTTAGAAATGCGCAAATATGTGCAATGAAATCATGTGGTACATGTAAAACTTTGCTTAATAGATGTAAGCAGAGTGGGACTTGGAGCATTGCTTTAGCGTTTTCAAAACCACTTAACAATAAATTATTGGTGGAACTTAAAGTTCCCATGATATTGATATGATTTTTTTTTTACATAAACAAAATCGATTGAGCTGGAGCAATAATTTTTATTGAATTTTGAATTATAAATGAAAAACTTATTTTCTATCTAAAAGGAATATCATACAGCAGACACCTTAGGCTCCTTTTACAGAGGCCAATACGATGAATTCAATTTTCGATCACTTTACTCAATAGGTTAGGTTAAAAGGGTTGCTTGCATATAACAAGATGCACTCGGAGGCAGCATGCCCATTGTGATACCCTTCATATATAAAAATATTCTCCTCCTTCTCCTTAAATTGTCTTATTGAATGTGGACGAACCATCCAGAAGCCTTGGTAAAGTTGAGGATGTTTGTGTGTTCCAACTCGGTTAGCTCCTTAAGACCAACAAAGAACACAGAACCAAAATATTTGGTTCATTTCCTAATTAGCCACGGGCATTCGCAGAGCAGATGTTTAACCGCCTCATCCTTTTCTTCATCTCCGCAACTCCTGCAGAAATCTCTAAGAGTAGGATCATATTTCGCGGCCATAGCGCCAATAACACAGTGGTCCGTTAGTGCCTACTCCTACAACAGCCCTTAGCTCTACTGAGGCCTGGATTTAGAAATTTGCCGACCTTAGGCCGTTAACAAATTGCCGCCCCTCTTCACTGGTGAATATGGAAAAAAAAATAAATAATATCAAAAGTAATGACCCTTTCTTTTTTTTCCCAACATTTTGATATGTATATATTGCCACTTTTTAACCATCATTAACGCATTACCACTTAAAAAAATTTTCAAAGTTCCCAATATTTACCACCCCTAAATTCTTGCCGCCTAGTGTGCCTCTAAGGTAAATCCGGGCCTGGCTCTACTCTTCTGAACCTTAAGAGAGTTTGCGTCCTTTCCAGATTCAGTTTATGCCACATGTTTCGAGACGTTCTGCATCCGGCGGTAAGGTTGCACCTTCTGTTCATTTGTTTCTTGATAATGCCCTCTATCCGACTTTACTCCATAAATCAGACTTTATTTCACGAATTTGGAGTTCAATATTCAATTTTAATACATCAGTTGTCTGTCTCTGGTTTATTAGCATAGACCAATGACTTAAAATATTTGCACAAGAAGAAGCCATTTGGCATCTATATTTCTTGAGATTCTTGACCCTACGATATTTTCACGCAATAGTGAATATTTTGTGAATTGGCTTGAGACCAATTTTGCTTACTTACCGATCCAGAGAGCGATTGAAGGGCGCCACATCAAAGAAGATAATTTTCTTGGCAAAATCAAATTTTCAACTGATTCTAGGGAACAATCAGCAAATTTAAAGCGTTTCCGATGAACCAAACGCTTCAGATTTTACGTGATATTAACTTTGCAACGATATAAACCCAAGTTCAATCACAAAGTTTGCCATGTTGTTGTGGAAGATAGTCCCAACTGCTGCGATCACCTTGGAGTCAATAGATTTGGATCTTCTTCAACACTTGGCTGAACGGCAAAAATACTTTCGTCACTTCGACCGGATCTTTGCCCTAAAGCACGCGTAAATTGTGCAACACAATATTAAGTGTTAACAATTCGACGAATAGTCAGCCTTCCGAGACGATTATGATTACCATAAATTGTAAAAAGTGCGCGATATGACCCCTATTGAAAAATCATTTTCTGTATTAAAAAACTTCTGTTTTTTCTAAGAAAGACTTCCACATACTTATGATGACGCATTTTAAGTCACATGTCCTAAGGGAAAAATCGAAAATAAACGATTGACCTCGAACTTGGTTCAAATTGTTGGTCTTTTGGTAGACTGTAAAAATTTAAGTCCAAATATTTTCGATAGATTTTTTATGGCCAGAAACATTTTTGACAATATTCAAGAAGAACAAGGTACACCCTTTCACATAAATGCAATGAAAAAGTTCAAAATAATTAAGAAACTTTAAAACTTTCAAGCGCAAATCAGATTTAAGCAGCAGCTCAATGACATTCATGATAGTTTTGACACCCAAAAAAGAAAAAGAGAAAAACTGACACGAAGACAACAGAACATAGAGAAACTTAGTAATAGTTGTAAATGGAAGCTCCATCCAGCTCTATGTACAGGAAAAAATCAAGCAACTCAGTGAAAAAGCAGTAGTTAGTACAGGCAAATTACATTTAGAATCATCACTTTTCCACTTTCTTTTTCTCACTTTTTTTGTATACCCTACATACAGAGTATAATCATTTTGTTCTTCAGTTTGTAACGCAGAGCAGAGTAGTGAAATATATATTATATAGTATGTTCTTGATCAATGTCATCTCCTGATTCGATCGAGCCATGTTCATTTATCTCTTTGTCTGACGGTCTGTATGCGGGAATCTTGAAAACAAGAAATCGGTGCAAAATAAATTGATGAAGCTTCAACGTTGCCGAAATTAGTTCACGGACATGCCTGCCACACAAATTTCCCTATCGTGATATTTCACGGTTTTTTCACAAGAAGATTTTGTATTATTTCCTTAATCTTCTAGTCGAGGAACTCATTACATGACATAACCAATATATAGGTACTTCTAGTTCCAAATTGAATTGAACCCATGTAAGTGAATTCTTACCTAATATATAGCACATATATATTCGCGCTTCTCCCAGAAAACCTGAAAAAGTATACTATTTATAAAAATTTAAGCCACACGCGCACTCCTATTGTTAATGCAATGTAGGGTATTTGATTTTGGGTGAGGTAAGATGCCAACCTAACAAGTTATACTTTATCTTTACCCCCTTTCCCGTACCATTTTCTTAAACTTTTTCTATGCTTCACTTTTTTAAGCTATCAAAAGAATTAAGCTTTTCTTTTTCTTACGAAAGTTTTTCTTTATGCAAGTCGTACTCCTTTTTTTTTTGCACTTTGAATACAATTTTTATGGGGTACTTGGTTTTTCGAAGTGTAGGGATTGTCGGGGTAATTTGGTTTTGCTGTAGGGTTGTTCAGGAACACAGGCAAAGGAACTGATGATATTGCGTCGAAAAATTTCCATAATAATTACATTTTTATGCTAATTAAGAACTAATCGTTACTTTGTCGTCAGCATCATCATCATAGTCGTCGACGTCATTCTCATGGTTGGTTCTATTACTTGTTCTTTGTGCGTTTTTTTTTGTTAATATTTTTTATTCCTGTGGCCTTTTTGGTTTTGAGGTTGGTAAAAGTTATGTTGTTTAAACACTTGGTTATGAGTTTGAAAGTGGTAAATGGTTTAGTTGCAATTACAATTTTAAAGAAAAGAATATTTTAGTTTTAGAATAAAACAATTTGAGAACTACAAATACTATATTCATGACGGCATATTTTGACTTGTTGTCGAAAGTTTTCTATGCTCTACAGAAAGTTGCTAATTTGGTGAAATTTATGCTCTAGATTGTATTGTCGCTGGCCTGTCTTGGTATAACGGGAGCAGTGAGATCGACACCTTACGCTGGCTTGGAAATTTTAATGCATCTTCTTCCGATTGACCTTTACTTCAGGAATAAGGCGGCAAAAGGGATTCTCGGGTTAAAAGAATGTAACAAGCTTCTAAATTCTGAGAGTCGCATTTTTTTTCTGTGCAGGATATGCAGCGGGAAATTTGCCTTATGGCATGCGATTATCGAGTAACAATACATGACTTCAACATTGCCTACAACATCAACTTTCTAACAAGAGAAGAGTAAAACTCTGGCACCGTTGTGGAAGGAAGGAAGCAAACCATCTTCACGGATGGATCCAAGATGAAATTCGGCGCAGCAGCTGGTGTTTAGTCGCATAATATTGGCATGAAGATGTCTTTCAGACCAAGCCGCACCGGTCATACGGAACATAGGGCTTACTTCCTCTTTCATAACCATATGTATGAGGCAGCGATCAAAGCACTGAACGCCAAAATCGTGAAGTCTGAGTGTGTAGAATACTGCAGGGAGTCAGTACGTTCAATCCGACAGCATACTATAGAACTCTGTTGGGTGCCCGCTCATAAGAGTATTCCCGGAAATGAGAAAGCGGATGAATGTCCCAAAATAGAATCAGAACAACAAGAGCGAGATCAGATCGGAAAGAGTGCATAACCAAGAAACAAACGAAAAGAGGGAGGAACCTTACCACCGAATACAGAACGTCTCGAAACATGTGGCCTAAACTGAACCTAGGAAGGACACAAACTATCTTAAAATTGAACAGAGGAGAGCTAAGAACTGTTGTAGGAGTGCTGACGGGGCACTGTGTTATTAGCCCTATGGCCGTCAAATATGTTGCCCAATTCAGAGATTTCTGCAGGAGTTGTGGAGTCGAATAAAAGGATGGACACCCGTGGTTAATGAGGAGCTGAACCAAATATGTTGGTTATGCATTCTTTGTTGGTCTTGATGAGCTCACTAGCATCCTTAACTTCAACAACGCTTTGTGTGGTTCGCCTCCATTCACTAAGATAATTTGAGGAAAAGCAGGGGAATGTAATGCCTTCGAGTGAACTTTTCCTTTGCAATCTAAGTAAAAATGCTTATATTTTATTTACAAACGAAATTTATAATTTTGTTGTTTTTGTATCGACAGTACAGTTAAGTTATTGCACAAATTTTTTCATAATTTTCGTGGTCATAAGTTTGCAGAGAAACATAAAAATCTGAGTTTTTGTTGCATGTTAAAATAATTATGCCGACCAGTGTATGTGTAAAAGATAATATTGGCCAAGTGTTCGCATGGTTTCGTTGCTATGTATGTATGTATATATCAATCCTTTTGTTAAAATTTATGAGAGTATTCTGGATTAATAGCTTCATTATTACAGCAATATGCATTATTATCTCGTCTTTCAGCTCTTGAATAAATGAGTTCAAGGCAGTAGCGTCACTTCACCAAAGCCTTGGCGGGGGGGGGGGAGTGGCAAGTATTCTAATTCTACCACTATTAGATGGTTTTATTGAATTATTGTATTGAATAATACCTAGTATCAGATCCTTGGGGGGGGGGGGAAATGCCCTCCCTAGCCCTACCGAATTGACGCCACTGGTTCAAGAGTGTCAAATCGCACGTTCTCGGTAGCTAATTGACATCATTTTTGTGAAAAATAAAAACTAAGGTTATCATGGTATGATAGCGTTCACCATTCACATTAACATGAATTAAAAAAAAGCGTTTCAATAATTCCTCAAGCCAAAAAACAACACTAACTCCTTGAGAATGCATTGGTCTTTAGACAATTTCTCTTGAGTTTTTATTGGCTCTAAAGCGACAATTTTGTTTATTAACGTAGTCGGTGAGGTCAAAATGGGCATCCACACTGAAGCTGAGTTTCT
Source organism: Meiosimyza platycephala (assembly GCA_963662105.1). Classification (NCBI taxonomy): domain Eukaryota; kingdom Metazoa; phylum Arthropoda; class Insecta; order Diptera; family Lauxaniidae; genus Meiosimyza; species Meiosimyza platycephala. Next base: position 29,440,668 of record OY759210.1, on the reverse strand, counting down.
TTAAAAAATCGTTATAAAGTTGTGTTTACTGGTGCAAATGAACGATGCTTGAAATTGCCTGAAGGCTTCAATTCCTGCGTTAAATAAATGAAAAATTCAAAATCCAAATTTTTGTTAAAATTCAATATGATTAGGGTCTTGAAAGTTTAGTTCCTGATGTGCTTTAGCTCTTGGCCACACTTTCACGTACAGAAACAGTGTTTTCGGCGAACATGCACTGATGATTTCACATCTACTACCGACTCAGCCTCGTAGAATTCGTACACCACATTCAAATATGTTCTATTTGCTTATCCTGTAAGGGAAAACTTTTTTGCTTGCTGGACTTTCTAAATTAAAAAATATTTTTATCGACCTTTTTTACTTATTGTATATAGCTTTTAACTATTGCCGTTTATTTTGGGTTTGTTTTTTTAACAAAGTCCACTCATCTTGAAATTTCCGCATTAAATTACTAAAAATATTTTTATTTTTATATTTTGCGTATTTGTTGAGATATAAAAAAAATGTCTATAATATTTAAATACAAAAAATGTCAACACAAGCATGTCAAGCATAAGTATATTGCATGTGAGTAAAACTTTCCAATTTCATATATATTTTTTTTTTTATTCAAAGTATGTACTTGATTGTCATTTTCTGGTAACATAATAAAATTTATTCAATATTTACATATTTAGTATTACCATTTTTTTTCTTTTCTTTATTGTATTTTTCAACAAAATTGACACATGATCAAGCATCACCAAGAAATGCAAATGTGCATACTTGTTCTCTGTTGCAAAAAGGTTGCTTATGCATTTCTGTGTTGTGTATGTATGTATGTGTATGTGACTGACTGAAAATGTGCATTTGTGAGTGTCAGTGACAACCGAATGACACCAGCTGCATGGTGCTGCATGTAAACATTTTATCTAAAAAAATATTTGTAGATTCTTTGCAGATTCACTCAGAAATATTTTCATATCTTATGTTGATTGCAATTGAGTTGCATTTTCCATGGAGAAAAGTGTAATTTTATATTATTTCGTTTATAAAAAATGGAACTTTTGCATGCTGAAGAATATCTCCATAGAAAATAATTCTAATGCAAAACAAAAAGTATCCATCAAAAATTTCTTTTATTAGTTTTTGGAAATAATATGAAATTTTTTTCAATCTAAAAAAATTGTTGAAAGATAAAGCATGGTTTAGATTTTGATATATAAGAATATCTCAAAATTAGATTTTTTGGACTTGGCCGGTTTCTCCACTAGACGCCTCAAATAGTGTATCCAAAGAAAACTTTCACTGTACTACTATCTTCGCTATAGGAGAGTCCGTCGTTAATTTCTCATAAAAAGAAGACCTTTATTCGTATGCTTGCAAGTATGGCTTTGATGTTTATAATTACTAACCCTATGATTTCAATAAATCGTTTCTCATTTGTCATGTAACCGTTCGTGTATCAAGTGGTAACAACCTGTCATAAAGTTGTTTGGTTTACAAATGCATGTCGTACATTTCGCGTTCATTTACTAATCAAATATTTAGGTTTAGCCCAAGCAAATATCCAACGTAGTTGCCGACAATAACTACGTACATAGATATACGCATAAGCTCATGTTTCTGTAGAAGCAACCCAACGGGAAAATGAACCACTCTATAATGTATTCTTGATCGCTCCTTTCAAATCAACGAATCACTCCATTCCAGAATCATCTCCATACAAATTTTTACACGACATGTCACTTGAAATGATCAAAGGTTTAGTCTTTGTTAATATATAATATAAAATAAATAAAAAATAATAATTTGAATTTTCGACTGACAGTGTTGTCGAAAGAACTTTTGAGCCAACTGAGTATTGAACTGAGATACCACGAACTTTACCATTTGACTATAATGCCAGTTATAAAGAAAGAGGGTTTATTTGCTTCTAAGTTATTTTCTATGGCTGTGATTTGATGAAATTTTTATTTCCGCACCTGTGATTTGAATGTTACACATTTCCTCTTAGTAGCAGCGGTTTTACTAAAGTAAAATGTATACAAATGTCTAAATGTAAACAAAATCATGTAATCAGTTAAATGCAAACAATTGTAGGTCCAATATGGATTGCTTTTGCATTTTCTCGTTGGGAAGAAACAGACAGCTGTCACTTAAATTTAAGTACACATACATATATGTAACTTTGCATAAATCGGCAGTTGATACCGTTAAATCAGTATCTCTCAATAGGTTAAATATTACATAATATATGTGAATTGACGCATTAGCGTCAAAAATAAATGTAAAGTTGAAAGTTCTGAGATCAATGTGGGAAATTAATATAGCAAAGAATGAGCTGATTACGGCGCACTAAATTTAGATTGGTGCTAGATACATAATTTTGAGCTGGGAAATAAGTTTTGTCTATAGAGACTCATTTTGACCTCTCAAAATGCCACTGTATTCAGACGGTCATAAACAAACTAAAAAGACATATTTATACAGTGCTTAAATCAATATATTTTTATAATGCTACCTTCAGTACTTTAAAATAATTTCTTTATAAATATCACTAAAATTACCTCTCTGACCTAAAGTGTTGATTTCAATTCTGTGACTGCTTGTATTTTTAAGAAAAAAAGAGTTCTTAAAGTCATCTTAAAATCCGCGCATTACCTAACTTGTCCGGTTTGTAAGCAAATATATTCAGAACACTATCGTTTTGTTACAGCTATAAGTTTAAGCGATATACATATATGCTATAGTATAGAGGCAAAAGCAAGGACCATAATATTTTGTAAATGATTTCTGTGAACTGATTTTACATCACAATAAGCATAAAATATTTCATGTCTCCCAACATGAGCTTTTACATTTACATTAGTTTTTGTTAAAAGTTTTTTTGCAGATTCGTAATTTATAATAGGGGTTTTCATACGTTGATACAAACACCGCTTAAAACGTTGCAACATTTTGCGTTACTACATTTTGCATCTACCCTAAACCTATTGGAACTCTGTAATAGAAAATTTTCCACTATCTGCTGATTTTGACAATAGCTTACAATAGGTACTCACTTACGGCTGTTTGTCAGCTTATTATTTTGAGGAAAGTGGAAATCATAAGATGTCACAAGAAGCTCATGTGGTCTTGAGCTTTAGAATGGTATTTTTAGAAAAAACTAATATATTAAAAAATAAAATTGAATTCAAAACATCTTTTTACATTTTATTTGCACTAGCTCAATTACTAAGAGAGTTATGAGATAATTTTTGTTTGTAAGCACCACTCCTAAGAAACTTTGTTAAACATCTTGTATTTCATAGGGAGTTCAGAATAGACTCCCCCCTCAAACAAGTATGATGTATTGAGTTATAACACAACGGCACACAAATTTTGTATCTGGATTCTAGATATCAAATTTTGATTTCTTTCACATAACTAATCAAAGAAAAAATAGTTTTATTAGTTGAAGTTTGCTTTTGTAGGAACCAAAACGACCTAAAAGTTCGAAAATTACAGTTAGTTACATCGATAGATAATTTTTTTATGAAACCATTAATAGGAACACAAAGAACAACCCTTTCTCTGCAAAAACACTTCGAAATATATTGAATTTTTTTTCTTTCTCCATCGTTAATTGAAATTTAGGTGGTACATTTAGGCCTTCAAAATCTTTATAAATAAATAAGTGGAAAACGTGTAGTAAATTTCAGCTTACGATATTCTGGAGAAAAAAAAGAAGATATCAATAAAATTTAAAATGGATTTTGTAGAGAAAACATAGTTCATTCAGACCCAATTACATAAATACTTTTATATAAAAGTTACAAATGTAGTCCAAAGTCAATATATTTCGAAAAACCGTGATTTTCGCCTATTAAGGTTAAAATATTTCGAAAACCGGAATCATCGAAAAAATTCTGACCTCGGATTCGAGTTCAATGCGTCAAATATCTTTGGAAAAAATTAATAGGGATTCACTAGAGGTTTGACCAAATTTTGTCGTACTGTGTAATTGACTACGTCCCCGGGAGTAGGGAGCGTCTCTTTTTTACTAGTAGTCAAAAAGTTATACCTTGAATAATTCTCTTATTATGGAATTTTGAAGTTTTTGCTTGTATGGGGGTGTGATGTCCTATTGTAATAATTCGCCAATTTTTAGTCCAGAGCTTGTCGAGTCATCCCTAGAATCTAAGAAAAATTTGGTTACACTACATTAACTTAGTTTCAGAATAAAGCGTCTTGAGTATTATATTTCTATGAGCCGTACTGCCTTCAGAAGCGAAATAGACGTATCTCAAAAAAATTGATATTCGTGATTTTTAAGGCATCGGATAACTTAAGACATTACGTACCTAATGAACTGCGCCAAATGCCAGTATCTTAGTTCAAACCTATAAAAATTCTCCAAATAGAATTTCCTCTATCGCAATTTTACATGCACCGAAAAAAAAGACTGTACTAAATTTGAAGAACTGCCTTCCTCCGGTTTAGTGTAAAAATTTTCCTTAATCTAAGTTATTTTTCCTCATATTTATGAAAATATCGTTTCATTTAGTAATTGAGTCCTTTGAAATGAGTTCATGTTTCATTAAAGCAAGTCAAAGCTCTTCCCAAAATATAGAGTTTGTGGTTTTAGTAAAATTTTCCTTTGAAATAGTAAATTTTTCTTTGGGAAGAATTTTTGAGGAAAACTTGTTCCTCATTTGAGTAAAAATTTCCTCAATCTAATGGAATGTTTTGTTTAAGGAAAATCGTACTCAGTTTTAGTTAGTTTCTTCAAAAAATTTACTATAACTAGGTTACAATAAGTAACCAACAAATAAGAAAATTAACAATTTTTTTTTGAAATCATCGAATTTATTTTAAGTAAATTTCTTTCATTTAAGGATACCTTCATCCTTAGAAAAAGTAAAATTTTCCTCAGTTTTATAACCTTGTCCTCACATTGAGTAAACTTTTCCTTATTTCAAAGCAGCAACATTTACTTGTACTAAGGAATCCAACTTACTTATTTTGAGGAACCCATGGCTTTAGCTCGTATTGAAGGACATTTTTTCCTTACATTTAGGCATTTTTCCTTAAACGGAGTAAGTTTTTTTTTCGGTGTGTATATCAAAAAATTGACATAAACAAAACATCAATTATCTCGAAACGCGCTTTTTTGAGATACGTCTAATTCGCTTCTGAAGGCAGAGTAGGCGTGTCCGCTAATCGATTTTTCCCTTACTCAATTACAAGCTATATTTGAAGGTGTTGCCTATGTACCAAATTTATTTCAAGTATTTCGCTTGACTTTGCCGTAATCGAGATTTCCACAGGTAGACGGATATATACATATATCTAATCCGACTTAGATGGTGACGTTGATATATGCATCTTTATGTAACTGCCACACCCTTTTCTATGGGTCATTAACACAATGATCAACTGCTTTTACCCTTAGTGTAGTGTATAAAAATATATAACGCATATGAACCGTCTCATTTTCTAACTTATTTTCGAAAAAATTAAAATTTCATATGCAAATATATTTGTGAATTTAATTAAATTAATTTTAAACATGCGTTATTTTTAAGAAAACGCAATACTAACGTAGCATTATTAATACGATTACGAGCAGTAAAATAAAGAGGCGTCAAGTGCACTGCATCGGAAATGATGACATGACGTTTGCCTATAATTATTTGACACTTGGCACGCGGGTAAGTCAATTAAGCGAAGAAAAAAGGGAAGAAATGTAATTATGTCATTGTCACCCACACAAATAGCGCTGGTTGTGTGTCCATTTGAGCACCACGCCTACTACGTACACACAATTTTGTTGTAATTGCTAATCAACACTTTCACACTAATCGTTTAACATCAAGTCGAGCGTATGACAAAAATGAAAACAACGGCAATAATCACAAACTAAAACCCACTTTTAAGAAAGAAAAATAAAATAGAGAAAGTCTACAGAATCACAAACGACTAGGGATGAGAAAAAAGATTCCAAAAATAACAGCGACTTTACTATTCTAGAAAAGAACAATATTTATAAAGAAATACTGAAAACTATATATAATGGACATTGACTTAAAAAATTAAAAATTTTATAAAAATAATTTAAAGCAAATACATAATGTTGAAAACTGATATTGATGCTGAGCTTCTTCAAAATCAACCTTCTTGTAGATAAGTACTGATGGGTATTGTTTCAATCATAAGATAAGATATTGGACATTTCGATATTCAAGATAACTCAGGTTTACAAAATAAAATATGTACCATTTACCCGAAATGTCAGTAATGGACACGAACTTTAAACTGCAAAAGTTAATTTTATGTCCGAATTTTTCCATAAGCTCTCAGTGCTTAGAGATAGTTTTCTCCTAAATGACGAAAATATGTACAATTTCTCTCTAAGAATGTCAGAGCTTCATCACTTCGACAATCTGAATGATACTTACCATTTTTTATATATTTTTCGATGAAAAACCAAACCAGGGCGTAGACTTTTTATTTGATTTTGGGGTTGGGATACGAATGCGAAAGTTTATTATTCATAATAATTAAGTCATAGTGTCAATTAGGTCATAGTGTAGCTATGACCCGAACCTCTAGAACTAAAAAAAAACAAAATGGCGCATTCTTGAAATTTATATTGAAAACAGACAATTTTTCAGCAGTTTTTACGTAAAAAATAAGCACCGGCCACAGCCACTGAAGTTCTGAATAACTTACTCAAATTTGAGATGAATCGGAAGACTATTTTTTTTCAACTTTGTAAGTAACAGTGATTAAATCACTGCTACCAAAATATTAACCCATCTCTAGAAATGACGACTGCCAAACAAGTTGCCACAGAAAATTTGTGAGTTGGTTAACCGCAGCCAACGCAGCAAAATTTTCTTTTCCAACCCATTCCGACCAGCACGAGCATTGCGTTGAGTTTGTTAAGTGTTATGCCGTTGAAAACATTTGCTACCTTAATTTAGTATCTGCAGCACCAATGCCAGTGTTGCATTTATTGCGCTGCATCGGTGGACTAGAAATGAATATGGGAGCCGGCTCACAACATTTTGAAGGAAGTGAATAGAAAAAGAATGGTTTATTAACGCCAAATAATTGCATGCTGGTAGTGGTGGTGTGTATGGTGTTCGTGAAGAGGAAATAGGAAATTACACACATGCAACGGTAATTATGACGTGTTGCATTTTTAATGAAAAGTTTTTCCTATTTTTTGCCATCACCATACACAGTTACTTTATTTTCTTTATTTTTGAATTGAATAACGAAAAGTAAATGCAAATGTAATTAAATTAGTAAGGAGAGAGCATGGAATTGTATTGCTGCATATGGAGCTACTAATAATTCAAATGCGGAATGGTATACACTTTTGAGGCTATTTAAATAATGCAAAGGAAAATGTTCGCTGTATCGTTGAAGAATAAATTAATTTTTCCCAAGTTCTTATATTGCTTTAAGTTTTTTTTAACTTAAAAAATATCATCGAAAAAACAAAAACAGTTGTCAGTAAAGTTAGGACTTTTATCTTAATTTTTTGTAAGACTATTATGCTTGAAAGAATCTAGAATAAACACAAGAGATACAATCGATCACAGATATGTCTTCAAGAATTTGAATAAAGTAATATTGATTGTTTTTAAAAAAACTATTCACTAATTTAATTATACATATGATCGGAGTTCATATCAACACAAAATGAAATTTTAAAAAATTCTTGCGCAACAATTCTTTAATTAATGGCATATGTAAAAATTATCTAAATTTAAATTTATTTTTAAGAATTCAAAGCTTCGTCTTTGAAACGGTGATTTTAAATTTGGATTCTCATAATTTATATTGGATGCTTATTTCGCTATCAAACTTATTTTATATGTTTTTCAAACATAAGTGCACATATTTAAGTTTATCTTACACCCATTGGCAAATAAAATGCCGCATTCGAAGTATAAATAGATAAATACTACCGAATTTTGTTACGAAAATAAGATACAAAAATTAAGGCCGCCTTTAATTTGCTTACAACTACGCTAATCAAACCCATTTCATGTTTCGAATAAGTTGCCTGCAGCTTCAACTCACGCCCTCTTCCCTACTTTCCCAAAAGCTCACGAAACTACCTTCCTTACTGATAAGTGATAACTTTGCTGATTTTATTATTGTTATTGTATGCGTTTGTATTGTCTTGTTGTATGTACATATATTTAGCTATGACAGCGAGTTTGTGTTTCTGCGTATGGCAAAATACGTGCAAGTTTATTGCGAAAACTTATTCCGTATGTTTCAAGTAATAAATCTACGTGTTGTCTGTCTTATATAGACAATGTGTCTTTGTTTGTAGTTATGGACAGTGGCGTAGATATGGCTGTTTCATAGAGCAAAACAGTTTCAAAATATGGTGACAATTTTTGAATTCAAATTCATTACAATTAAGTAGGATTAATTTCACTTCACTTCACATCCTTTTACATCACTTAAAAAGATGAAAATGGCTATAACTAAAAACAAAAACACTTTTTGGGGTATCAAAGATGGAATACTTCAGTTATGCGAGCTAATAGACTGCACTGATGGAAAGAAAAAGAGGGAGAAAGTTTCGTGGCCATAGCAGCAGAAAAGCACACCTTTAACTGGTCGGGAAAAAAAGACGCGCCACAAGCCCAGCCGCTTCAAAAACAAGGAAGAATATAAGGGAAAATGGTCCTGGAATTTGGCAAACCATAAACCGAAGACGGCAAAAAGACAAAAATAAAGTGGTCGACAAAAAAGCAGAAAATACCCCCGCTGTAGCGGAAAATACAGAAGATGCAATTAGAAAACCAAAGAAGAGAAGAGAAAAGAAAAGGCAGCGCGGAAACGACCAGAAGCTGTACTGGCAAAACCGGCGGCTGGTAGCAGTTTTGCCGATATGCTTAAAAACCTTAAGCAATCGGTGAAACCGTAAGAGTCAGACCTGAAAATCAACTCGATACGTAAGACAAGGGATGGGGCTATTCTTTTGGAACTGGTAGAAGGCAGAAGGAAGGAACAATTCCGCGAAGCTGTAAAGGGATCTTTGACAGCAGCTGCAAACGTGACCGAATTAAAGGCTAAGGCAACAGTAGATATTAGAGACTTGGACACTCACACTAGCGTGGGGTACAAGGCTGTGAGGGTAGAATCCCTGACATTACATTCATATCTGAGAGAATAGCCAATAAGATGCAGCAATGAAAAGCTCTGGAGGATTACACCGGCGGTGACCACCAATATTTGTCCGCAGAAGAAGAGGTACACGGAATTGGAACCTTTCAAAGCATCGACAAAATGTCTTCTTATCTGCCCTTGATGTAGGTGCCATTACGCACAGAGAAATAAATGACACTGTAAGGATGGTATAAGACACGATGCTTTGCATCACCCAAGCTGGCGAGGCATCAATGCCAAGAATCGGAAGAGGCAATCAAGGAAAGCTGCCTACTGGTGGACGGATGAAATAAGCTGCCTTAGAACTTCATCCGTAGCCGAAGACGATAGCTGTAGAAGTCCAAGAGTACAAGGAAGCCAAAAAACTGCTCATAACTGCGATACTCGCAAGTAAAAAGGAAAAATGGGAGGAACTTCGTAGGGACATCAATAATGACCCATTGGGCCTTGGTTCTAAACTAGTCACGAAGAAACTTGGTGATAAACCTCCAATGGCAAATTTTTTAGAAGACAAAATGGAAAACATCGTAAATATACACACGAAGTTAGACCAACTGAAAGAAATAGGCAACCAAATAACGCCCCATTAGATTTTTTCACTGAGGAAGAGCTAACCAGGACAGCCAGCACGATGAAGAACCGAAAGGCACCGGGTCCGGACGGAATTCCAGCACAGATAATCCAGATTCTCGCAAGAGAACTACTTCAGTTGCTTCTCAGAGGGTATATTGCTTGTTTGACGGATGAACTTTTTCCAGAAGTTTGGAAAACACAATAGCTGGTTCTTATTAGCAAAGGCAAAGGCGACCGAGAGGCACCATCTTCATATCACCCACTTTGTATGACACAGCAGGTAAACAGATAAAGCTGATAATGCCGCGCCTATCCCAGACAATATAAAACTCTGGTGGTCTTTCAAACAGACAGTACGGTTTCCGACCAGGAAGATCTACAGTCGACCTACTGGTCCTAGAGCAACAAAAGATATGGGAGCAGAAAAACCAAGCCGAAAACCGACTGACAAAACGAGAGACTAGAAGCCACACATTACAAAGGTGGCAAATTGAAACCTACGAGCGCTGGACAGCACGTTTAATACCACAGCTAAACATATGGTTGAATAGAAGTTTTGGATAGGTAGGCTACTACATTACGCAGCTCCTGTCTGATCACGGGTTTTTCCAAAAATACCTGCACAGGATGGAAAAAACCGAGACGCCAAACTGCATATATGGTGACGCAGATGTTGATGATGCGGAACACACGTTCTTCAGCTGCAGGAACTGGGCTGAAAGAAGGAGCACACTAGTAGAACAAGTCGGTCCACTAACAGCAGAAAACATTGTGCCGACGATGCTAAGAAGTGAGGAGTACTGGATGCTGATAACGAGATACGTCGAAGGAAATCCCACACACCGACCAGGTGATGACCTATTTCATGGTGCGAAAAGCAGTTCACCTTTCTCACCCGCAAAAAAACTTCACTTCACTTTGCTTTTACGCATCATTTTCTCTAAGCATTTGATTTCAATTCTTTTTTCCTAAATCTTTTATTAGGCTTTCTGCTATGTACATATATTATAAATGATTCTTAATTTTTCCTAAAGTTTTTCTTTAACTACATCACTGCTGATTCTGTTCACGTGTGTCTTTGCTTTACTTAGCAGTCAACAATCAAAACGGAGGAAATGCCTTTTGTTTCCACCTTTTGCTTGTAAAATGTTATCATTCACATTCGCATTCGTAAAAGCAACAAAATACAAAGATAAGACAATGAAATAAACTGCAACAGTACTTCAGCAGCAGCAACAAGAACTCAAGCAGCAATAGCAACATTCAAACTGTAACATCTTAGCAGCAGGATACAAAGGATATAAAGTTTACTGCTATATGGTTGAAGATGTATGCGTGTACAAGTAGATATGTGTGTGCCTTTGTGCGAGTATATTCTAAGCGTTAAAGCAGCCAAACTTTTGCAAAAGCTTAGAAAAGTTTTTAACCGTTAAGCGACTAAATATGAAGCAACATAAGAGAGCATAATAAGTAAAACTGAAAAATAAAAGGAAATATAAGAAAAAAGAAATGTAAGCAACTGCGATAAAATGGCACAAAAGATACTCCTCGACTTCACTTGAGTTACTTACGATTAAGTTCGTAATTCTTTAGTTGCTGACGGGGGATTCAAGCTACAACTTTTATTAATTGCAGTGGGAGTTTTGTGTTGCTTGTACGAGTAGGTATGTTTTTATGTTTGAAATTTTTATAAAGTTTTCTTCATTCTTTCAACATTTTTTTATTTCATTTTGATTATTTACATATTTTAATGGTTTCTTAAGGATTATTTGCATATTAAAACGCGTAAAAAAACTGATTGAAATAACTTTCAATAGGAAAAAAGTCAGTGCTATTAAAATAAATTTTATTGTTATATTTCGGAGAGACATATCTTAATGTCATAATAACTTTATTTTAATTACATTAACAATAATAAAATGATAAGTGAACTTGCAGCCAGTAAGCATCGATCAATATTCATGTAAAATTTAAAAATTGATAAAATGCTTTTTGATAACAAAAGATCAACAACAATTCTGAAATAAAGATATTGATCTTAAAAAATGTCCAGAGAGAAGTTGCTCTCAGTAAATAAACATAAAAATTTACATAACTCTCTTTGAAGAAATCAAAGTCCTTAAAGTAGTCGTGTACAAAATAGTAAAAATATGTCTTTATAATTTAAAAAAAGTTCTTAGCTAAAGTCAAAATTATTCTTATTCTTTAAACTTCTTACAATAATTAACTAATGCTTTCTTTCTTTTCAGGTAAGTTAATATTTATGGTCAACATAGCAAAAAATTCCACTATCTAAATTGGGTCACATGTAAGTTTAATTTGAGATCAATATGTTTTTCAAAATTGTTGAAAAATTTCTGGTCATTAGTAGATAATGGCGTGTCTTAATACTTTACCAAAAACAATTCAAATTCCTACATATCTTCAACTAAAACTCTCTTGATGCCACTTATTCTTTAGATGGTAAAAAACTCGTCATTAGTCGATAACTCGTACATTATCCTGATTGTTTCTATGTACTAACTGTTTTTATTGTCAATATTGGTTTTATTGTCTACATTTTCTATATAAGAATATTATCTACCTATTCAATATTTCTGACATCATGATATACATATGTTTGTTTGTTTATATATTGTCTACATTACATACGAGAGTCGTTTGATAATTCCGTGAAAAATGAAACAACGAATGATTTTTAGGCAAAAAATCGTTTTATTTCTCTTTATAGTCTCCTTTTAGCTCGATAAACTTCATTCAACAATCCTCCAATTTTTTGATCCCATCCAAAAAATACGTTTTTGGAAGTTCCTCAAAATAGGCGTCTGTTTCGCTGATAAGCTTCTTTCTGGTGGTGGATCTCTTTCCGCCGAGCCATTCCTTCAGGTTTGGATACAGAAAGTACTCGCTGGAGGCCCAGTCTGGAGAATATGCTGAATGAGGAAGCGATTCGTACTTCATCAGGAGAACCAAAACCGCTCCGCATTTTTTTCCGATCGAAAAAAAATAATGCTGCAGAAATCCTTTTTAAGAGGTCCTTAACTTAAGTAATTTAAGGCACCTCATACCTTTTATGCCTGAAATTAAGCTCCATTCTTCGATCAAATTCAGATTCAGCAAATTCAAAATCATATGAAAGTTTCAATCTATCGAACACTATACCTATTTTTTATGTATGTATGTGCTATTTGAGGATTTTAACAAAAAAGTGTATGTATGGCGACACCTGTTCCTCTTAAATTTAGAGCCTAAGCTTTGCAAGAATTTTGTTGTTGATGCTCCAGAATGATTTTTTACAGGGACAGTTATCAAAACTGATGAATCACCAACTGTGCGCTTCGGACACATTAAACAAACATATTGACGTAGAGAACAACTTCTCAAAAGATATTTTACTTTTAAAAGCATTTTTTATTTTTTTGCTTCAGCTATGTATTAAGTAAGCGTGAAAACTTTTTAATTCTTCACAGAAATCGCATAAATTTTTAGTTATTACCCTTCTTATTTTACTTTTACGCTGGCTTTGAAGCGTCGCGCCCACATCCTTCCTCGTTTTTGTTATTTATGTAAAACGCACCTTTTGTAATTTTTCTTTGCCTAACATTTGACGTTGATAGAAAGTTGATTTAAATTTTTATTTTCCTTTTTAGTGTTAAAGTTGCGTTGCTTTGCTTGTGTTGTTTTTTTTTTTTCTTTTTTAGATTCGCATTTTCATATCAAAAGTTTTTCAACTAAAATTTAGAAAAAGAAAAAAAATATTACCAACAACAATAGTAAGCAGGCACGAAAGAAGTCACCGGCATCGCTTTTATGTTTTGCCGCGAAAAGCGCAATCAAAAGAGTTGCAATTTAGCTTGAAAATCAACTACAAGAAACCAAGAGAACGCAACAACAAAAGCAATAATAATAACAACAACAATAACAATAATAGCGAAACAAAACTTTACCTGTAAAGTTTGAACTTCAACAGAAGCACAAACACTCATGCAAAGAAGCCAACTACCCACCAGGAAAAAAGTTTGTAAAGAGACGTAGGCTAACCGTATACGATACTTTTTCGAGGATCAACTGTTAGAAATTAATGATCGCGTTCACAAGGTTCACATCTAAATCTATAAATGGAAAGTCAAAAATTGTTTTCACAACCAGTTCAGAATGCACATAAAATTTGTTTCTACATTTGCCAAAATTTAATAATAGTTTTTGTAAATTGTTGTTCATAAGGTTTTGGAGAAAAATTCACCTAACATTATTGTCAAAAAATAGCAAGGAAACTCTACACCTGTCAGATCGCTCTTTCGAAACAGAAAACGATTTCATAAAATTTTAAAATGATTTATACTCAAACATGGTACATGCAAACTGATAACACCTTATTATACCTTATCTTCCTAATTTTCTGTGTACAGATCTCTGAGCTAATATCATTGAAGTGTAGGAAGCTTGTGAAATTGATTTGAAACTCATTTTATCTGAACAAAATCGTCTCTGAAGTTATAATTATAGTGAGCGGCCCTTAAATCGGACTTAAAACTATCGTAATAGGTAAAAAAGACGGCCTGATAACTCACTATTAAGCTCCAAAGCGAAATATCTATGATGGAAATTTTAGAAATAAAAATGTGTTAATTTTGGGGTTGTTTTTGATAGCTGTTAACGATAGCTTTGTTCGATAAACATTCGTAATATTTTCCATTTTGATACCGAAAACGAACTTTTTGCCGGGTGGGTCATACATGCACAACATAAAGTGCCCAGTAGAAAATGCGAAGGCGTGTTTCAGCGTAATTTTGGTTAGATTATGCTAGGGAATGTGGAAAGTGGTATGTGTTATATAGAAACCAGGTCTCGTATCAGGATTAACACGACAAACTAAATCAGAATATGGCACCCGCAATCTGCTCCTTGGTGATGGATAGTAAAATGTAGTTGAAGGATCCCGTGGATGAGGAAAATATATTTTCCCAACCTAATTTGTTCTACATATTGTACATATACTATTATACACAATTCACTATTTTGAGTCTGACAAATTTTTGCATTTTCTTATCTGTTTGTTCTTTGAAGTTCGAAAATGTAAAAATGTAAAAGAAATGTAAAAATGAGAAGAACAACAATAACAACTCAGAATTCAAGAAGCAACATAAGTATAAGTACGAAAATTCAATCAAAAACTTTTTGGTGAAAATATTTAACTTTAAGAAATAAAAAAAAACTAAGAATAACCTTCTAAAGCACAAATATGTTTTTTTAAAAATGAAGTTAATAAAATCAGCTAAGTATATTTTGCACCAAAGCGTTACAAACCATTGCCATATAAGCAATTTTATATAAAAAGTATGAATGAATTACAGAACCAAAGTTTATCAATGTATTTCCGAGGCAAATTCAAAAAGAATTGAGTCAAATGCAGGCTGGCTTTAGCAGCAAGTGGTTTGAGTGCTCAAACTAAGCCATAGCATATCCTTTTGCCATTGAGCATCGATGGCTCTGCCAAGCTTCTTTTTGCAAATGAGAATGAGGACTAGGATTCCTCTTCCAATTTACAGTAAGAACTGTCTATAATAACGTTTCCTTTCTATTTCTAATTTGTCTGAAGAGCAAAAACTCGACAGAGTCTTAGCAAAAAATATAAAAAACAAATCACTCCATTTGTCATAGCCATTGTCACCCTCATTACATTTTCTGCGGAGTATCTACACACTTGCGCACGCATTGTGCGCTGCTCTTAACTTTACTCTAAAGGATAAAAGAAAATTAAAAATTTCACAAACTGCACTGTACTCACACACATAAAACAAAGCAAATAAAGGGTGATGCAATACGAGGTCCCTTTTCCAACTGGGTTGTTTTGACAGCTGTCATGTGTCAAATGGCTTGTCCATATGACGTTTGTATTCAGTATTCAATTCGGCTCAATCATGAATAGACTTACTCCTGAACAATGTTTATTAATTGTGGAAAGTTACTACCATAATCAGTCATCAGCTAGGGAATGTTATAGAGCTTCCTACTTTGTTGTCTAAATAAAATATATAAAAATTAATGTATTGATGCAAATCTTTATTTGGAATGATAGTTCGGTTCCTACAACTCAATGTTTACAAATTATTTCGTTCAAATGTTCTCTACGACAAGTTTTTAAATGGTCAATTCTGTGGGTCCAATATTCGACAACTCTTTCGAGCATATCGGCCGGTATTCCTTGAATAACACGAGTTATGTTGGTTTCCAAAGCGTCAATTGTTTCGTGTTTATCGACATAAACAAGTGATTTACCATATCCCCAAAAGAAAGTAATCCAATGGCGTCAAATCGCATGATTTTGGTGGTAGGAAGCTCTTATTGGATCACCCTTTACATGTAAATAAGTTCATATAGTAGCATAGTAGTTTAAAGTTGCACTTCTTGGGATTTTTGTTTTAAATTATTTATGCCGTCGCTTTTTAAATTTTTTTATGTGTGACGTGTTTCCCTTTATATAAAATTTTATTTTTCATTTTCTTTTCTTTGAACTTTGTTTTCCTGCTTTTGTCTGCTCCATTTTCTTTTTTTCAAAAAAAAACAAAAGCAAAAATTAATTCATTTCCTTTTGTTTTAAATTTATGTATTGGCTTTGTTAATAAAAATAATAAATGAAAAATCTAGTGAATATTATATTGTTTCATTTCTTCGCATTCAATTTTGTACTTTTTTTACAAATTTCGTAGCACTTCCGTATCCGTTGCATGAAGAATACAATGCTACAGTAAAATTTTGATTTAATCTCATGACATTATTTCTAAATACGTATTTTCTTCCATTCAGCTAATGATTTAAAATTTAGACGAATTAAATATTTTTTCATACATAAAATTTCTTTGTTTGACACATCTGTGTTGAAAACTTTCTTCCTATCATTGAATATGCATTTATCGACCTTTTAAATTAGTTTTCTTAAATAAGCAATAATCTCAAATCTCTGTGGACTATTTCAATTTTAAATTTACGATTTATAAATTTAAGAATTTCTAGTAGGTACCAAAACAAAGTCCATTACTCTCTTATGAAACTTCAATTTAAATTCAATAGAAAATTTACGGCTTTTCCAATTCGAATCCATATGAGAGAAGAAAGAAAAAATACAGCCACAATGTAAATTGCTTGAATTTTTTATGGCCACAAATGTCAACATAGTGACATTGAAGACTTAAAATCCCACACAAATCTCTCAAATCTTAACAATGTCACCTCAATTGGGAACAATTACATGCGATGTAGTACGATGCTCCCTGTGTTGCCTACTAAAGTGCACGCACACTGGCATATGCATACACACGCACACATACATGAGTTTAACTGCAGCTAGCAGGGAAAACATTTGTGCAATAGCTATCCTTTAAAGCCTCACTGCAAAAACAATACAATTAAATCCCCTAACGAGACAATGATATATCGAAAAAACACACTCATACACTAACACATGGAAGCATGTTTTTTAAATGAACTTGTTAGGCTATGAAACAGTGGCGTATTTTGGCTTAAAATATCTTTGGTAAAACGTTTTGTTTGTGCCTTAGGTTACAACTTTTTTTTTGGAAATTTAAGTCTGCCAATAAAAGTATTTTTTCTAGACAGGGTTGAACACGCTCAGTTTAAATCTATTTGTCTGTTATGAAATTATCCACAGCAGCTCTGCCTTTCTTAACTTTTTATGTATGCACTTCATATACGAACTAGAGGTCTGCACGAGTGCGCTTGCTAACTCAACAGATTGTGTTACTCGCTGTCGCATAAAATGGTTCTATTGACATTCTGCGAGTCATCAATAGAATCGCACAAAACAGAACGATCACTCGACATGACTAAACTTCGTTTGTACTCTAACTAAACGTTGTTAAAGCCGAATAAAACATTTACAACACCGAACATTAGAAAAAGCACTGAATACAGTGAGTCAACTGTAAGATCAATGCTTCGTCAAAAAGACGATGGTTGAGTTGTTGTACCACGCAACGCAACATGGCATAGCAAATCTGTTCTCAGAGCAACATTTGATTTCATTTGTGGTTTTCGTACACATGGGCTCGATGGACTTGCAATAGTGCACTCGTACAGTTCCCTAAGGCGATTCTAATATTTCTGAAAACTATGATTATGATTATATTTTGTATATGTATTCTTTTTACAATTTGTATTATACCAACGATTATAAATGTGACTTCTCTGTCCGTTATTATCTACATATCAAAACCTGTGTTAGTTGAGAATTCACTTTTCTATGGTTCGCCTTTCTTTTGTTCGGAATCACTTAAAATGTTATTATTTCATTGTATTTGCCATCTATGAATTGATTCATCTGTATAAGCCTTACACCTTCTCCGAACCAATCTAATCGTTAATTGACTTCAGAGCCTATACCAAAGTTGGTTTTAATTAGTGAATATAGATACTAAAATAAGTACCACTATAAAGTGTGTTACCTTTGTGAACGTTATTCTATATCATTTCTGTGTCACCATTCTTAAGAGTGCATCCTCAAACCTATATTCCAATATTTTTATTCCATACTTCGACTATATAGTGGTCCATTGTGAATCCGGGGAACAATACATATAATCGTGGAATAAACAAGATTTTGTAATGAAACTAAGTACATGATCTATGTTCGTGTACTTAAGGTTATCCAGGTCATCTGAGGCTTACGAACCAAGTGTTTTGAGTTCTTCGCAAAAGAATATATCGTCGCTCTCGGGTAGAAAGGCTCTAACTCATTTTTTTTTCTCGAAATTAACTTTTTTGTCAATGAATCGAGAAGCCCCACCAATATTTTATCAATATTGGTATCGTTAGTTAGGTGAAGGTCTAAGCTAAAAAATGCATGCAAAATCTCCTCCCAAATCATCCTGGAACATGAGGAAAATAATGGAAGGGGCCGATCCATGTTTATATTTATGACTATAATTATGTAACGGCTGTATCGATTTCGAAAATGATGCCATATTATAGACAATCACAGGTGCTATAATTATTGAATTCAAAACTTGATATAAGTGCTGCCGTTTTAGTAGGTTAGGTTAGGTTAAAAGTGTTGCTTGCAATGCAAGATTCACTCGGAGGCAGTTTGCCCATTGTGATACCCTACATATATATAAAAATATTCCCCTTCTTCTCCTTTAAAAAGTCCTACTGAATGGGGGTGAACCTCCCAGAAGCCTTGGTGAAGTTGAGGATACTGGTGAGTTCCAGCTTAGCTAGTTCCTCAAGACCAACAAAGAACGCAGAACCAAAATATTTGCCGTTTTAGTATATAGTGAAAAAAAAAAAAACATTGATGGAAATGACATTTGGGGAATTTCTCACCATTAACGTTTACGTCATAACCTCTCCTAATTGACACACTAACAATTTTGGGAATCACATTTACAAAAACTTCTTTATGAGGTTTTAAAGTTTTTTCTTCTACTTTGAAATTATAAAAATATGAGTTAGGGCCTTTCTACCCGGGAGCGACGATATATATACTTTTTATAATTTTTCTTCTTTTAATCTTTCATACATTTCATAGAAAAAAACGTTCTCTTAATCTTTTAGCATTTCGACCGAAACCTTTTATCGTAACAATAATTGTTGGGGCCCTGTGTCTAGTAACTGGGATAACTGCGATGAGCGCTTGATGTCCCATTCCGACATTATATTGTATACTGATCCGTCAACTCTTCTTGTGTCACAAGTGGCATTCCAACACTTACCTTCTGAGGAGTTTGTGAAGTAATTCAATGCTTGGCTGCGAAGTTTAGTTTTGCTTACTGGATATA
Source organism: Meiosimyza platycephala (assembly GCA_963662105.1). Classification (NCBI taxonomy): domain Eukaryota; kingdom Metazoa; phylum Arthropoda; class Insecta; order Diptera; family Lauxaniidae; genus Meiosimyza; species Meiosimyza platycephala. Next base: position 29,421,130 of record OY759210.1, on the reverse strand, counting down.
TTTTATGGGTTGCATGAATGAGGAAGATGCTACTTCGGTGACTGAACGTTTAATGAGTTCAGCATGATAGTAAATGCACTATAAAAGGAACTTGCCAGACTTATTCGAAATTCCGATTATTTTCAATCTTTCCAGGAAAAAACATTACAATGGGGCTTACCACGCTTTTGCTCAGTAAACTACCTGCTAAACGCTAATGTACTAGAACACCTTTAAGTCTGATATTTATTGTTATATACAATCATTCATTGTTGGTGGAAATCAATTATCGTATATCATCGTAAGTCTACATTAGTCATTAGAAGTCATCATCAGTCATCATTTGACATCTTCATTTATCATCTTTGAATATCTGCAATTTGTTCGACCCAAATCAATCCTCTTGTAAACGCCATTGTCTTATTCTTTCAAACTCATACAGAGAGCATCATTGGTAATGCCTTGGATAATTTAAGGGTTAATTTTGTGTAGGCAGCCAAATAAATCCTTTATATTTCTCTGCAGTATTACAATTGACCAACAAATTGATGTAAATTCAGAGTGGCTTTCATTACAAATGGAATTTCCAACTAAACACTGATCAGAGAAGAGAAGTCTGAGTCTTAACTAACCTAAAATTGCTTAGGTTTTCCCTGGTAGCTTTTACTTTCAGCTGAGGTTAGCTCGGAGTCACAATATACTTTAACTTGGTTACTAACGTTATTTTTCAACGTCTACACCCAACGAGAAGCTGGAGTTCGATATTGTTTGATAACCACTTTATGCTGTCATTTCACATAATTCTTCATTTACCTTAAATATCTAAGCCCACACATATGCAAATTTTAGATATTTTTTGTACTTCAAATTTTACAAAAACATTTTTATTGCTTCCCATTTCTCATCATTACTTGTAGACAATGAAAAATTTTAGTCTCTCTTCCATGGCGAAAAATGCATTCATTGTTACAGTTTATGTCAAACCACAACGATTAGTGCACATATATGTATGTATGTATGTATGTATTCATTTGAATGTATGCAAATATATTTGTGTACATACAGATGTATGCTTGCATATTTTACTGTAGAGATTTGTGTTTACATACCTATACATGTAGGTTTTCGTATGTGCTTTAATGCTTCCCCAAAGATACATAAACAAGTGGCAATATTCAGTAGCTATAACTCCAGAGTGTCCATTTCCTATGCTAAAGAGTAGGTTTATATGAGCACCGAACAAAATGGTCACGGTTACAACGATTTTGTATAGGTAGACTGAACCCATTGGGCTTTGAATTTTGTGTACGTCAATTCATTCAATTGGAACGTAATCATTGACATCTCATTTTTCGCTTGAGAATTCATGGAGAAGTAATTTTTTGAAAATTGGCGTAGGAAAAAAATGATTTTTGCTATATATAGCAAGGCAATTTTATTGTTTGAGTATTTTATTTTGCATAATGTTTTTACAATTTTGAAGATGAAAGAGCTTCATTTTGTTCTATAAAATATTTTACTCAAAGTGCATTTATTTCATGCAAAATATGTATGCTTAAAAATGAAGTGTATGAAGTGTAAGGATGATATTTTTTAAAGAAAAGAAACATTTTGTTTATGTTGTAGGAAGAGAAATTTTAAATAAAATCAAGATAAGTACTGGAAAGGTAGATAATACTGGCAATTAGCATAAAAATATCTGTTATGATTCGCGTTTAATTAAATCAAAGATTATATCAGGATGTCCAGTCCCACTTGGGGACTATGTTGCAATATGGCGATATTAAAAAGAACATTATTAGTTATATGAAGGCCCAACAAGTCTAAACGAAGCAGACTCAACAATATTGCCGGCGATTGGAACTCTTTTTCAATGTCATGGTATGCCATGGTCTTGGATTACTATATTTTTGTCCAGCCAGAAGTGTCGCTGGCGCCTGCGTTATGTGTTGTGTATGGCTATAGCTATTAGGGTTGCCAGTTGATCTGGACTCGTCTGGATTGTCCAGATTTTTAATCCCAAGTCCATAGTCCAGACATTCAGAAATGTGTCCAGATAAATCCAAACAAAAAAATAAAAACATACAAAAACATCTACTGCTTGGATTAAAAACATTGACATTTCTCAAACAAAATATGTAAGCGATGTTGAATTATATACAGACTATTGTTGCTTACGTAGTATGTATGAAAATCTGTCAAAAACTATGTATTCCAAACGAAAAAATCTGAGAAGGTTTTTTTCCAAATTTAAAAATGACGAAATGAAAAACTTAAGAAACTTGAAGCCATTTATTTCTTCAATTCTGATAAACAACTCTTAATTTGAAAAAGTTCTTACCCTTTCAAATAGCTTGTACTCTAGACAAAGAAATCGAATGCTGATAGATCTTATAAAGTCAGAACTTATGATAAGAATAAACTTTAGCGAAAACTGTCAATCATTTGAAAACTTTTTAGAAACACCAACATGTAGCAGTTCGATCTAATAATAAGTATTTATGGGCTAAATTTAACTTATTTAAAAAATGTAGTGAAATTTTGTTTATTTTGCTTAAGGGACGGTCTTTTACAAACCGAACACTTTTCGGACGACGCATTTTTGATTTGGCTGAAAATTTTTGTATGGGTTCTGTATCGAAAAAGAAGAGATATGTATTCGAGGATTTTGAAAAAAATTTTTTTTTTCAAAATAGAGCGAATTCAAATTTTGAGAATTTCATGATTTTTGGCTCGGAAGCTCACTTTCAAAAATTCATAACTCCGGTTCTGTTAAAGCTAGTATGCCCATTAAAAAAAATACGTTTTCGATAGGAAATTTGACAGGGTGGGAAAAATTCTTAAAAGTCAATTTAAACAATTTAATAGTTTATAACATTATTAATATGTTAATAATTTTTAAAAAAAATTTTTTTTTTTTAAAGATAATTTTCTTAGCTTTAAAATGACATTAAAATCAATTTTGTTTTTTCAAAATCGTCGAATACGTGTCTCTTCCTTTTCGATACAGAACCCATAAAAAAAATTTCAGCCAAATCAAAAATGTGTCGGTCAATTTTTGTCAAAATTCGTTCGGTTTGTAAAAGACTGTCCCTTAAATAAAATATATAAGTTTTTCTGAAGCAAAGTTTTAGTTTTCTTTTTTGTCCAGTAAAATCAAGATTTTTTATTTTAAGTGAACAGAAAAATCCAGATTTTTTATGTTTATTTTTTTAAATGTCCAGGTGAAGCACAATTTGAATCTGGTAAGCCTACTAGCTATGTATGTGCGTACCTATATACATAAGTATATAAAGTTTTTATAAAAAATAGAGCTGCGGACATTCGATTATTTTCAACTCGAATCGCAATGATTCAGTTCAGAAATCTTAACCTTAGAACCGTTTATGGCTAAATTGTCTTAGTCCCGTGTTTGGGGCACTTTATACCCTATATGGAAATTGTATACATTTTTAGTTTTTTTTTCAATTATCGAAAGAATAATTACATTTCTTTGGAAACAGTTAAGACAATTTTGTTTATACATATTTATAAATATTATTTATGCATGTATTCAAACGACCACATTTGCATTTATATGTACGCGTTTCTAAAAATAGTAATAAAATTAAATCATAGGTCTGACGACTGAGTTGGTGATCAGCATATACGTTTGGCCAGCTCAATATTTTCTTCCAGTTCATGGTGTCTTCAAATTAAAATCTCACTTAAATGTGGCTTTTGTAGTGCATCACCTTGTTTTGGTCCAAATAACGATAAGGAGACGATATTAAAAAATTATATTTCCAATGACCGAGGACGGGAACGAGAATGTTCTGGCTGATGTTTCGATCTCGGCGATAATGTAGTATTTATCGTATGATACGTAAAATAAAGCCACGATTCATACCATAAGCACGAAATTATCGCTGAGAAATAGATATCGGCCAGACCTTCTATAAAACAAATACACTTAAACTGTACTATCTTGGCACCTATGGTAAGAGTTTTGAAATTTGGAGCAATGGAGTATATTGTAGGATATTGATAGGATAAAACAACAACAATACAACATGCACACTTTAAACGCTATATCTTGAAATTTGATACGTAAATGTAAAGTATTTGTCCATAGCAACTTACTAAAGGTGGAGAGTGTTGGATAATGAGTCTAGGCCAGGGGTCGGCAACCTTTTGAGTCGTAAGAGTCAAAAATTATAATTTACAAAATTTCAAAGTTTTTAAAGAGCCATAAAATTTTTTTTGCCAACAATAAATATGTTGTACTTGCATAAATAAAGTTTTTTGATAAAAAAACTAATCTATTTATTCATAAGAAAAATATCTATTTATTCATATAGTATGTATAAGCAGTGTTTTGTTTTCATAACAAATTAGATAATATATATATCGTATTATTAGATAATCACTTATTATTTAACCCTCCGTTTAGCGGTAACCCAAAAAGCGGTAAACCATATTTGTGGTCTCACAGACATAATCTTTTTTGCAGGTGTGACCTATCAAATAGCGGCATGGTCTATTCCAGGTGTGACATTATGTGTCAAAACAATGTATAGTATAGTTAAAGTATATGTTCATATGTATGTAGGTCATTCTTTTAATAAACGCACACTTTGTTTTTTTTTTAAGTTTTTGAACATTTTTTGAAACGAAATATCTCAAAAACTATAAGAGATAGGATGAAAAACGATTCAATCATTTTTGTTAAGAAATACTATAACTTAATGAAAGAAATTAAAAAAATTTAAATAAATTTGTTAAAACATTAATTTTTTTAATTAAAAAAATGTTTGTCAAAATATATTCAATATAACACCTTCTGTTTTTTTTTTATTTTTTTTTGTAATGTTATTTTCAATCAATCCTAAGAATGAATCTGCATTCAATTCAAAATTCTTGCCATAGCTTTGAAAAATATGAGCTTTATATGAAGGCGCGTTTCAGTCTAATTGTATAAATTGTATCATATTTCCCAAAGTTATGTCGGGAATTTCGTTTTGAATGCAGACACATTCTTAGGATTGATTGCAAAAAACAACATTACAAAAAAAAAGAAAAAAGAAAAAAGAAAAAATAAAAAAACAAATTTTTATGTCGTATTTTTATATCATGAGCCTAAACAAATTGCTACTCGTTGTCGTTTCTTTCTTCTATATAAACTACAAACTTAGCAGTCCTTCGGCATTTGAAGCTTTGCCACCACCATCAATTGGCACAAAGTCTAGGTCAGTCTGCTTTTCTCCCGTTCCAAATGGTTTCTGCTCATAATCTTCAGCATTCTCGATAGAAGGAATAACGGCTAGTCACGCGTTTTATTTCTATTCTTGATTACAATAAATATTGCGAAAATAACTGTTTCTGCGACCCTCTTTCGACAATATATCGATTGCAGTTTCATCCAAATTCATATCCAAAATTATACAACCAAATCCATTTCAAACCATGCAGTCGGAGTGATTTCAAATTGCGAAATTGGTTACCGATTAAGTATGTTGTTTTTCAAAGTAATATCATCCCCCGATTTGATTGAAAATAATTTTTTACGAAGTTATGCCCATTTAAAGTTTTAGTCTCAAAGCTTGAAAAACCGCTGAAGATTTCTTCAAAATAGTCGCAATTTTATCCAAATCAAAATAATTAGTTTTTGTCCTTGGATCCTAATAGAACTTCTGACTCTCTGTCAGAATCTTTAAGAAATTTTGAAAATTGTTGAAAATTGGCGGAGTTATATCGGTTTTTATGAAAAAAAAAACAAGGCTGCTTTTCTCCAAAACCACCATTTTTTACCCTTAAAATTTTAATGTTGATGTGTATTAATGTGAGAGAGAAATGACATGAGTTTAATGCGCGTTAAAAAACTTTTAAGGTCAGGAGTTTTTTTTTTCAAAACGCGTGTTACAATGGCGGGGTGCGGTGAAAAGCGAGTACAAGTGGCTGAGAGATAGAAATGGTGCCTAATCCTCGTTAATCGATTCAGAACGATTTGTAAACTCTTTTTGTTTATAAAATAAATAATATTTGCGTATGGAGCTAAAGAGCCGCAGTTTCACATCCAAAGAGCCGCTTGTAGCTCGCGAGCCGCAGGTTGCCGACCCCTGGTCTAGGCGCTTCCCATAAAGCAAAAATCTTTATGCTGCTATTCTTGGTACTTATGACAAGTTGTGAAATTTGTTGCATGGACCCAATTGTCTGTAGTAAGGACTGCGTAAAATATAGGCGGGTTTGTGCAACGGACAGTGGGCGGATAAAGCCGCTTGTCCAGCTAGTATTACGATAAGTAAGTACGATACAGATCAAAAGTTTCTCGTACGAGACCAAGAACGACACGATAAGCTTTACGTCACTACCAGCACGTGACGTATCGTATCGTATCGTATCATATCGAGAAGTACTAGTGCCTTTCTTCTTGCTGCTTTACATTGCTCGCATCACGATGATGAACTATTAACCGAAAGGAAACCTACCTTTCGAAATTACCGTTGTATTTTCGCTCCATTTCACACCACACAATAGATTTGAATGTGACAGCCGATGTCAAAAAATACGGCATCAAATGTTCCTAAATTCAAATATTTCATTTTTCACGATCTAATAAACTAAATTTATATGCTTGAATCTGTATAAGCTGAACACTTTCAAAAAATGCATAAAATAAAGAGATTAAAATAAAAATAACGACGAAAACGAACAACATCAAGAACGGTTTCATATAGTATAGAGGTTGTGTCGCCTCAAGTTCTCTCTCACTCAGCCAGTCAAAAACTCTAGTTGAATTTCACGTTACTTACATAGCTAAATGTGCAATACATCAAAAAACGAATAGAAAACATAATGGTACTGACGAATAATGGCTTTTAATTCTCTTTTGAAAATCGTTTGGTGCCTCCAGTACCCCAAACACGGTTCTAAGGTTAATTCGAACATTGTTTGGATCTTTTTTGGATTCTTCTCATCTCAAACCACAAGACCTCATCTCTAAAGTTGATTTGTTTTCAATTCTTTATAAAGCGTTAATTGATCACTCGGAAAATGTTCCATATTTTCCTTCAGCATGTGTTAAATAAAAAATTTTCCCTAGAGTTGTTTCCCCTCAAATTTAAAATAATGAATTTCAGACTTCGTGATTCAAATAAGCTTTCTGCAACGCTTGTACGATTCCAAAGCAATCGAAGTCCTTCTTATTTTGCCAAATTGTTGGAATTTACTGCTTAGCAAACCACAAAATCGAGGACACTTTGAGGTTTCCGAGGACATTTGGTCAACGTTGGGTAAGCATATATAATAGTCTCAATTAGTAATTTGTGTATTGCCAATTACTTACATTTGTTGCAATAGCAAGCGTCAAAAGTAGTTAGTCAAAAATTTCAGTGATTTTGTCCAATATTGCTTTATTAATCCATTGTAAATATAAGAACAACATCTTGGTTGCTTTTGTTTTTCATAATTTGATTTTTCTTTGATTTAGCAATGTATGTTTATACATATATGTATATCTTGAATATCCTAATCAAACCTTAGATTTATTATAAATAATTCTTACAAAATTAATATCATTTTCAAAAATATGAAACATATTCAAAACCTTTTCAATTTTTGTTCTTATTTAATTAAAATTTTATAATATTGTGCTTCTTGTAAAATAACTTATTAAATATTTCCAATTAAAATAGAAAACAAGCCATGCTTATGCCTTTGAGCATATTTTCCTAGAAGAATCAAATATCAATTTAATTGATACCATTGTTCACAATGTACGAGTACATTTGTCTGTATGTAGGTAATATCATACGTATTGGCCATCTGAGAAAAACATCCATTACAGTCAACTGTCAATCATTGTTGCACACTTGGGCTTTCTTTCAATTTTATTTATATCTTCTCTGGAAAACTCTTCTTAACCCTAGTCCATGACATGAGCAAACTAACCATGCGTTTAATGGAATTTTAAAAGGTTTTCTTTCTCGCAAAACGACCAAACAGACAGACAGACAGAAAAGATGCAAAACAAACTCTGCATTAAATCAATAAAAAAACGAAAACCAGTAAACGATGCTCTCACTGGAATAGGTAGCCAAACAACAGAGAAATGAAAATCAAAGTGGAAATGCAAGGGGAAAAATGGATTTACTGAAAATTGTTGATGATATTTCAACAAACTTTATAGAGCGATAGAACGTTACGAAGTTGCAAGTGCAACTGCAAATGCAAGAACGAATGGATTTGATTCGGTACTTGTGTGTCTTCCCATTGCGTGCCTCCTCATATTGTGTTGGTTAAGCAGCAGCAGCAGCAGCAGCAGCAGTGTCGACTTGGCCAATGTATCGAAAACCTGCGGTTGCTTTAATTATTCCGCACACTCAAACTAAGTAAGTGAGTAGGTATTTATGTTTACCTATGCAGCAGCGTTGCCAGATGTTTGCGAATTTAAAAAGGAAAGGAAAATTTTTCCACAACTAAGATTGAATTCCGTTCAATGTCCAACCAAATAAATAGAGTGGTCGCTATAAGGGGACGTCCATTAACTACATGAGCTAAAATAGGGGGGAAGGGGGTACTCACGTCAACTTAGAATTTACATTAAAAATTATAATTTAAATCTCACGGGGGGAGGGGTCCCGCCAGATCTCACCAACTCTCACCAAGGGGAGGGTGGGGTCCGAATTTTCAAAAAAACAGCTCGCGAAATTAATGGACGTCCCTTAAGGCCATAGCCAGACATAAGTTCATGGTGGGTGCAAAGTGTTCAAAGGTTATAGTCGCTGAGATTGTAAATTTAATGTCGACATTTAGCAAAATCACAAATCGCATAATATTCATCCTTCCCTGCTAGCTTGACAGGGTTTTGAATGTTTAAGACGGTACCGCGGGAGATATAGCAATAAGAATAAGCAAATAAAGACTCAGACTCTGCTCATTTCTATAAAAATGGAAATCAAATACCATTGCAACATACAACATACGATATTGATATCAAATGTTCAATCAGATTTTCTTTATACGTGAGAATCATGATCCTTTTTTATACATTTCTAGTTGAAACAAATCAAACATTCTGATAAGAGTTCTTGCAGAGATCGAACATTCTGGAAATCTGATGATATGGGCGAACTAAAACGATTTTTAAAACAGTGGTTTTATACTATGGGTAAACTAAAATTACGTACCATATACGAAGCTGGAGCTATCGGTGAACACTGTATTGTAATTTAGCCTTCTTTAATAGTCACTTGGCCTCCAATCATAAGGTTATTTTCTTTTGAACTGAATTACTTAAATAAGATCAATTTTTAATATATATTCGAATTTTTTTCTACTTTTTTACATTATGCCTGACTTTTCAAAGACATTAATTCTGAGCTAAAGAATTTTGTTTATAATTTTAAAATTTGAAAATTGATACTATATTAAAACATCCAACCTGGTATACATTAAAAATTATGGCAACACAACTGGAGATTTGTGCTTAAATATGTATAGAGAGTGTTTCATCAAAAAATTGTTATTGGATCTCTCGCTTTTTGCTGGAACGCCTGATTATGTATATGATTCAATTATAAGTTGCTTTACCTTAAAATAAGTATTTCTTCTCTAAGTCTTCTGGCAACATTGCTTTATAAATTGTATTTGTACGCGTGTATGTGCCAATATACACCCTGAGTGTCACTATTTACTGAATCTGGCCAAAGAGGTTATGAGCCATGGCTTCTGAACCAAAATACGCAATCTAATGAGTCTTACGATTTCTCTGCTCGACGCTGTTCTCCTGTATTTTGTTCTATGACATAGTAAAATCGCCTTAAACTTTGCCGATTCTAAGAGTGAGGACCTTCCTTTTCTATTGCTGAATCCTTTCGTTCTTCACATCCGCTCTCTACTTTCGTGTGTCCGTCTAACCAAACGTTTGAATTGCATTTGGTGCGGTCAATGCGTTTTGTGGTTCTTTCGCTTGGCCTATCTGATTTCTCTTTGTGTAACGGTATGTGTGTTTGTGCGTATGTTTGTTGCAATTTAGGCAAAATGATATGCATGATGAAGTCATGACCTAACAGTCCAATTAAAATTGAGCGCCTACTATCAGTGGACTAAAATGCTTCCGTTGACTCTGCACTACTCCATTTGTTTTGCTTAGAAGGCCTTGAATATTTCTGCAACGTTGATCTTAGCCAAAATGGATTTATATGTTAAAGGACTACATAAATATGCCACCCAGTCGGAAAATTGAATGCATTTCCGCAGAACAGGCGCGTTGCTAGATACCAAATTAACACTTTTTGGAAGTCATTTAACTGCATCAATTTATCAATATTTAAACTTAATGTTTAGAGATTTTTCATGTGGATGTAAAGTCATGAAATAACTTTTTCCAACTGGGTTATTTCCCTTATCGCTTGTAGTCTGCAATGTCAATAATGTCACAATTGCTCTTATTGTCATTGTTATTGTTCCTGTCTCTTATGTTTGTGCTTCGAAACTTTGAAGTAGATACAATTTTTAGCAGGGGTGGACGAAGGCATTGGGCGCCTGGAAAAAAGCTGCTACTTATAAAAATTTCTTTTAATGTGAGGACCTTTTTTGTAAGTTTTTTTTAGAAATATTTTAGTAAAACTGGATGTTCAAGACGAAACAGTACAATCGGCCTTCAATGAGTGCATTTTCCCTCAAATTATAACTTCGGAAGAAATATCACTGAGCAAGAAAAATCAAAAAAATTCGACATATGGGAAAATTCGAGTCATAAATTACATTACGAATTGAGGGATTTTTATAAAAATCTTTTATGTTTTAACTATTTTATTCAATTTGAAAAAAAAAAAACTAACTATAAGGTGTTTCAAAATATAGAACACCGTAATTTAATAGTACCGTCATGGACAATTGCCATTTTCGTCCCTCTCCTAGATCCGGCCTTGTTCATTGGCTTGTTCCTATTGTTAGTAGTTCATCGATTGTTATTTCTGTCATTTAAATTACTTTTAATTTATTCATTAACATGAATTTTCACATAACATAAGACACTATTCGAAGTTTAGAGAAGCTTAATTGCACATAAAGTTCGATGGCATTTCTACACCAGCGGCATTTGTCAATTATATACTGCCTCATTGTTAGGGTAATAGCTGTTTTATTGTGTATCACTTTCTGGAACATAACATACTTAGATGTGTTAGAGTTACATGCTGGTTTCATAATGGTAGCTATAAAGGGTAAAAGTTATCTATTGCGATGGATGTTGTTAAGCAATTTTTAACAAGAAATGAAGAGATGTTTTTTTCCTTACGAATTTGGCATTATTATTTTATACCGGTTAAATGCAACGTTAATAAGTGTGTAACCAACCCAATTCATATTGGGATAGTGGCTGGCTTAGATATAATAGCGAGCTGCATGTGTAATAAAATAACAACTTAAAAAAATTTCTCAATTAACTATAATAATATAATGTTTTGAATATATTCCATATTAACTCCATCTTTCAGCAAAACATAGTGGGTTAGGTTACTGCTTTTGTAGAGGACCTTGGCATAGCATGGCATATGTGGCTAACAGATCATATTGAGATAAATAATGACCTTACTATGCAACACAATTGCTTTGAAGCTCATAACATGGTTGTCAGCAATAAAAGAAAACTATTTTTTTCAAGCCTCACCATCAAAGCACCTCCTGATAAGAATTTTTTATTTCATGCTCCAAATTGCTAAAGATTCAGAGGCGAAGACTTCTAAAAAATATTGGGGCACAACTTTCAAAAGTTTTTCAAGTCTATACGGCCAATTTTTCAGGAACATATCTAGGCCGTACAGCAAGGTATGAGTGTACAGTTAAACGTTTTTATACATACACCGAAAAAAACTTACTCCGTTTAAGGAAAAATGCCTAAATGTAAGGGAAAAATGTCCTTCAATACGAGCTAAAGCCATGGGTTCCTTAAAATAAGTAAGTTGGATTCGTTAGTACAAGTAAATGTTGCTGCTTTGAAATAAGGAAAAGTTTACTCAATGTGAGGACAAGGTTATAAAACTGAGGAAAATTTTACTTTTTCTAAGGATGAAGGTATCCTTAAATGAAAGAAATTTACTAAAAATAAATCCGTTGATTTCAAAAAAAAATTTGTTAATTTTCTATTTCCTCTATTTTCTTATTTGTTGGTTACTACTTATTATTGTCAGTCATTCTTATTTTAATTGTAATACGTTTTTAAAACTTCAAAGAAGAACTTAAATTTTTTTTTACCTGTCGTCACCCGATCAGAAAATTGAACCTGTGTTCTGCGCCATGCCACTGCTCATCTTACCCAACTCAGCTACCGACAGCATTTTTCGAACATACTAAAATGATGTTGTTAAACTGCGCGTGTAACAACCATTGTCTGATCAGGGAAGCTTCGGTTCAAATCCCGGCGACGACATAATTTTTTTTTTTTTTAATTTTTTTATTTTTTTATTTAAAAAACAAGTAGAGAACTATAAATATATAGGCAAAAACAGAATACTTACGAGAAGAATAGATATTAATTTCAGCGAGTAAAGCAGCGAGTGTTGCCACTCATTTATTAAGAAAAATTTTCCTACGTTATAGTAAATTTTTTGAAGAAACTAACTAAAACTGAGTGCGATTTTCCTTAAACAAAACATTCCATTAGATTGAGGAAGTTTTTACTCAAATGAGGAACAAGTTGTCCTCAAAAATTCTTCCCAAAGAAAAATTTACTATTTCAAAGGAAAGTTTTACTAAAACCACAAACTCTATATTTGAGGAAGAGCGTTGACTTGCTTTAATGAAACATGAACTCATTTCAAAGGACTCAATTACTAAATGAGACGATATTTTCATCAATATGAGGAAAACTAACTTAGATTAAGGAAAATTTTTACACTAAATCGAAGGAAGGCAGTTCTTCAAATTTAGTACGGTCTTTTTTTTCGGTGTATGTATAAAATAATATGGAAGATATATACAATACTTAGTAAGAGAATTGCGCCTATTTTTCATATTATTATGTTTCTGGTATCAGGAGCATATCAACAACATTTCATCAATTTACGATGCAAGGCCAAAAAGTTATGACTTTCGTATATTTCAGTTGTATGTAGTTCTCAAACTCCATGCTTATATTCGGAATCAGAAGAAAGATAGTATTTTTGATTATTGTTGGAAACTTTTTTCTAAAATTTTAAAATTTTTGAAGGTTTACACGAACCTGGGATACATATTTCATAAAATTTTATAATAGTTATTTATATAAAAATACGTTCGCAAATTACATTCTAATACAAGCCCTGGGTCATATCGAGGGTCAATAAATCCGGTTGAGGATAAAAGTTGTCGTAAAATCCGAAAAGGAAGAAAAAATTGATTTTTTCCCCACTGGAAACTTTCAATAGAATTGCTCAAAGTTCTGAAGTGCTAGGGAAATGCTGCATGAAAATATTAATAAGGACTGAAAATGTACATTCAGAATGTTTATGAGTTCAAGATTTAGTGGTCAAGTACAATAATGGAATTTTGGCGATTCCCCTCAATACATCAAAATCCTGACGTGGTGGAACAATTTTGACTGAAAATTCATTATATCGAAGACAATTTTCTAATAAAACCTGTAAATTTATATCTTAGCTACATAATTTCCGACACGGGAAACAATAAACTCTCAATATGAATAAATAAATAACACAAAATCAAACGAAACCAAAAACTTATTATGGCATTAAAAAATGTACCACCACATCGTAAAACCATCTAGGGACCTTGAATTAGTAGCCTATTTGCAAAGTTAGATTTGTAATAATTGCCGCTATGAGATTAAATAAATCTTTAATTTAAAAAGATGCATAATAAATGCAGAAAATTTTAATTGCATTTTACCAAAAACTTTGTGTCGCGATGGAAAATTGCTGCGAATATGATAGAAAATAATTTAACAAGACGTATTTTAAGTTTGGGCACCAAATCAATTGATATCCCAATAGTTTTAGTTTTTTTAAAAATTATATATTTAAATCAAACTTTAATCCATTCCTTGTTTTCTACTATGGTATATAAGATGCTGCAGACGTGAACATCGTCATCTGTTATTTTGCTAAGTTTAGAAATGTCACTGTAATGTCATGCAACCGAATGAATTTGCAACAGCAATAATTACATCGAAACTAAACGTTGTAGTTATTTCAACGTCAATGACTGCTAATACATAAGAGACCAACAGCTAACCAAATTCATATATATAAGTACTATACTTGGGTCATTCTTTGTCCACCGAGGGAATTGTAAATTTAAGTGAAATAACTGCGCTTAGAAGATATGAACATATATTAGACTGGGCTGGCAATAAGCTTTTTGGCAAAAAAAAAACAAAAAACATTTGCTTTTTTAGTAAATTGTTTTTCTTCACAATATTTGAAAATAAATTTGGGTTATCGGTCAAACTTTCACTAACAGCACCGAAACTTTCAACAGAACCTGCGTTTCGATGCGGTACATGCCTTAACGCAATCATAAAAGATTCAGTTTCATCAGAGTTTTAAACTGTGTCAGAACTTTTTTGCTCAATAGGATGATTGCGTTGATCACAATCTCTTTTTAAAACGCGAAACATGGCTGCAGGCGATTCACAACTTTAATAGAAAATTTTTGCAATTTTTACACGTTGATCAGTAGCTAAACGATCCAGGATGTACAGTGTCTACTCAATGAATTAGGGACGATGGAAAAATGTTGGAAATTTTCTATTTAGTATCGAATAAAATTAAAACCTGAATTTTTTAATTATTTTTTTATTGAAACATGTATTGGAGGTGTTAACCGTTTTTATAAAACCTAAATTTGGTATCTACACAACGTCTATGTGAATGTGGTAGCTGCCAAAGTAGTATGTATCAAAATAATGTTGTGTTTGAAATTTGATATAATTGAGGATTTGTGCACTTTTCTCTTTTGGGTTTTGTTTTTTGTATGTGTTACGATTCTTAAGAAAAGTCACTTGATAATTTCTTCAAAATAACACCACTATGCCACCAAAACAGCCATTTTATAAGTAAGAACCGTTATTTTTGAAAAACCGACACTATGGGTAAAATAAAAAATTAATTTCTGATGCTCAAAAGTCACGGGTGGCTGTTGAAAAAGGTCAAGCTACACCGTAATATATAAAATTATTGAAATATCAAAGTCCTGTGTGATAAACATCGCTAAAAGGGTGAATATGTCTACTGTTTTTTAAATGTTCCCCCAAATAATCGTCAAAATTGTCCATGAAAACAAAAAAAAACTTCAAAAAATGAACAAAGAATTGTGCAGAAAACCATAATGGAACGAAATGCATCAACGCAATCAGTACTGAACGACCTCAACGAAGCTGGAGTCCACATTTCGCTCAATACATTGTGACGCCGATTTAAAGAAAATAGCTTGATATGCTGACGTCCTGCAAAAAAGCTAAAATTTACAAATGCTATGTGCAAACGGAGGTTGTATTGGGCTCAGATTCCGCGTAACACTCCCAACGACTACTGGAATATAGTGAATTACTTTAATTCAGTTAAATTCAGTTACGTCAACATAACATTCTCAGAAATTTTCTTTTGAATAATTTCTTATGTTTTTATTTTTTTAAATGTCATTTTTAGTGATGAGTGTCTGCTGGAAGCAGTATCCCAAAGGATCAAATTTGCTGGCAGAAGGTCTCAAGAGAGATACACAGCCAGCTGTCTAGTTCCAACTTCGAAAAACCCACCGTCTGTTATGATTTGGAGCCGCATAACCTCCGAAGGATCAGGGCCGATATAGTTTTTTGATAAAACAATAAGCTCCGAACAGTACATTAACATTTTGAAAAATGTTTTGCTGACCTACATCGAGATATTAGGTCATGCCAAGTATAAATACACATTCATACAAAATCGAGCTCCTTGCCATACGTCCGGAGCCAGTATGAATGTCCTGAACTCTTGAAATTTAGAAATTTCACCATAGTCGGGCAATTCGACGAACTAAAATGCAATTGAAAACTGCTGGTCTTATTTAAAATCACTGGTGTACATACGACGAAATAACACCATGGCTCAATTAGAAGAAAATATTTGTGTTGTATGTAATAATGACCCATATTTAAAGGAAATGATAATTAATTAAATTTCAAGTATTCCGAGCAGAATAAATGATGTGCTTAAATCCAGAGGTGGAAATACTAAATAAATTTTTTTTTTTAAAACTATAAAAATATCCAGAATACATGATTCAAAAAAATTAAACAAAAAAATTCATGGTATTTATTTTATTTGAGAAGCACTGAGTTTTTTCTTAATATTTTTTCACCGTCCGTATTTCCATGAGTAGATACTGTAAGTTGGCTAACCATTTACGAATGCTACCTTATATGCCATATAAATTTTACTGCTGACGACAGGGCTGCACTTTCAAGACTGTGAGATGTATTACCCGATAAACGTTATCATTGTTAGGAAATTAAGATTTTTTGAGCTGTTATAACTTTGGTTAAATTACTAATAAACATTTTATTCGTTCGTTTATACGTAAAACTTTAAAATTTGTAAAAAAGTTGAAAAGAGTTTAGAAAGAAACTAAACTAAACTTTTAATGCATGCACAGATTATGATCTAGGCAATTTTATCCAAAGTGATATTCCTTGGGCCATCATAATAAGTCCCGCTTCCTTCTTAATGTCCTTTTTTTCGCCAAGGATAATTGAATTTAAATTCTATTGTTGTACTACTTCAATGTGTGGAGAAGAGAATAATTCAGTTAACATAGAATGACTCACTGATAAATAGAAACACATATACTCATGCAAAACACGTGTAATATCACACAACAAACACTCGGCAGGCAACAAATACGTGCAACAAAACAGGAAATAACAATTTATTAGAGAAATTTTAACAAGACACTGATACAAATAAAGTCAATGATTTTATGCATTGTATCCCAGGTAACATCTGTAATCGAAGCAGAGTCATATTTCTATTGCCAAATTGATGTTTGAATTCGCGCGCGAACTAAAATACTGATGTCTAATCCTAATTCAGACGAGACAATAACTGCTAGCAAATTTTCCGATCCTGAGAAGGAATTCTTATGAAGCAAACTCTACCATAGAGCAGCCATGTATGAATCTAATCAGTATATGAAAGATGAAAATTCATTAAAAAATATCAGGTATGGGAAATATTAGCAATAGCCCTGCCAGGGAAAGCCAACGAAATTTCGTCCAACGAAAGCAAAAAATTATTGAAAAAGACAAAAAAAAAACCAATTTTTTTGTAAATATTGCCTCATGTGAAAGCAAACAGTAAGTTCAAAATGGAATTTTAAACAACTTGTTGTCAATAATTGCTGAATATGAATATGGCTAAATATATTGTGTATTCTTTTCGTTAGAATCTGTCCGTGGATAGTGATTCGTGAATGAATATGAATCATAAAAAGGAGTCTTAAGCGATTGTTGTTGAAGGTGAAATAAAAATATTGATTTCATTATTGGATTGAAAGTATTATTTCATAATGTTCACTTTGTTGCTTGTTTCTATGACATTTTAGTAATTATAATTTTAAATGATTACTTTAAGCTATACTTAAAATATTAGTCACCATTTTTTAAAACAATAATGCATTTAAGTTAATAAAGCTTAAAATATACCAAAAATATTCTCGAAGTGCTATAAATTCATCGCCTAAATGCTGGAAGATTCAACAATTTTCCAAATGTTGGCTGGGATTCCTTTTAAGTATACACCGAAAAAAAAACTTACTCCTTTTAAGGAAAAATGCCTAAATGTAAGGAAAAAATTGCCCTCAATACGAGCTAAAGCCATGGGTTCCTCAAAATAAGTAAATGTTGCTGTTTTGAAATAAGGAAAAGTTTACTCAATGTGAGGACAAGGTTATAAAACTGAGGAAAATTTTACTTTTTCTAAGGATGAAGGTATCCTTAAATGAAAGAAATTTACTTAAAATAAATTCGTTGATTTCAAAAAAAATTTGTTAATTTTCTATTTCCTCTATTTTCTTATTTGTTGGTTACTACTTACTTATTGTCAGTCATTGTTATTTTAATTGTAATACGTTTTTAAAACTTCAAAGAAGAACTTAAATTTTTTTTACCTGTCACCCGATCAGAGAATTGAACCTGTGTTCTCAGCGCCATGCCGCCACTGTTCAAAGATGCTCATCTTACCCAACTCAGCCACCGACAGCATTTTTAAGACATACTAAAATGATGTTGTTAAACTGCGCGTGTAACAACCATTGTCTGATCAGGGAAGCTTCGGTTCAAATCCCGGCGACGACATAATTTTTTTTTTTTTTAATTTTTTTATTTTTTTATTTAAAAAACAAGTAGAGAACTATAAATATATAGGCAAAAACAGAATACTTACGAGAAGAATAGATATTAATTTCAGCGAGTAAAGCAGCGAGTGTTGCCACTCATTTATTAAGGGAAACTTTCCTACGTTATAGTAAATTTTTTGAAGAAACTAACTAAAACTGAGTACGATTTTCCTTAAACAAAACATTCCATTAGATTGAGGAAGTTTTTACTCAAATGAGGAACAAGTTGTCCTCAAAAATTCTTCGCAAAGAAAAATTTACTATTTCAAAGGAAAATTTTACTAAAACCACAAACTCTATATTTGAGGAAGAGCGTTGACTTGCTTTAATGAAACATGAACTCATTTCAAAGGACTCAATTACTAAATGAGACGATATTTTCATCAATATGAGGAAAAATAACTTAGATTAATGAAAATTTTTACACTAAATCGGAGGAAGGCAGTTCTTCAAATTTAGTACGGTCTTTTTTTTCGGTGTATAAAGTGTATATGCATATATATTATTACACTTAATACGGATAGCGTACATGAAGACTGTACCTTATTTTCACATTGTTCGAAGATATTAAATTTTAGCTTTTTCACCTAGAGATTATCGTAAAATAATTTATATAAAAAAAATTTTAATAAAATTTCACAGTGAAGTTAAATTAAGTACATTACAACTTATTTATATTAAAAAATACATTGTTTTTTGTAGTTTTTTTACGCATTTTTAATTCTCATATATTCTTTAATTATTTATTATTTAATTATTTTAAATAATACGGTAAAATTGATTTTATTACCGCGTATGACCTATTTTTACCTTGATGACGCTTTCCATTCGAAAATGCATGCTCTCATAGAGTTTTCGTACCAATTCCATTAAAATATCGTTGTACCAAGTGGATTCAATTATTTCCTTTAACTTTGGAATATTATTAGGGTTTTGTTGGCGCACTTTGCGTTTTAAAATGGCCCAAACATCCATAATGGGATCGAGGTCGGGGCTGTTACCGGGCCATGGACTGACTCAATTCCCAAAAAGTCCTTGTATTCCTTTACATATGCAAAAATAAATAGTTCATTATTGTAAATCTATCAAAAAATAATGTAAAAAATAATTATTGTGAGTGGGACACTTACCGATTCCGACCGATGACAAGGTGCAGAATCGTCTTGAAATATGACTTTTGCTTTGGTCAAATGGGGGCAATAACAAGATGTGAAGTGGGAAAGATTCTTCTTCCGGAAGGTTATGTGAACTCCGCAGCTTATATTGTCATCGTAAAAAATGGCGTTTTACCTAGCATCGACCGACTTAGCGAGCACGTAGCAAAAGTCATATTTCAAAACGATTCTGAACCTTTTCTTTGTTTTTTGTCGACTGATTATTATTAATTAATTGAACATAATTTAATCGAATTTTACAGAATTTTGAATTCGTGTTCAGCAATCAAAAAATCTTTTATTTCTAAATATTGTCGTAAGAAAAATATTTCTGGTACAAGGTTCACTCTAAGCAGTGTACATTTATTACTTGTTGGAATGTTAAGAGCTGCATCATTATATGCCAATAGTTTAATGAAAACAATCCAATAATAATTGATATAATTATGTGTAAATTTTCATGTAGCTAAACACTTCATTTACATTGCGGTTCCTTTATGGAGAAATACTATTCAAAATAATCTAAGTATTATGATGATAATAAAACCAACAACAGCATTAGGCTTATAATAGATGTGTGTTTCACTTTAACTACGCAACTTTGCCTATTTAGTTATCTTTTGTCTCTGCATACATATAAAGGGTGATTCATTTAGAAGTACTTTTTTCAGTAGGATTTTATATCAAAGCACGCAAGAATCGCGTCAAACTGTCATAGTATTTTTGATCAGTACTGTTTGACATATCATCATGGAAAGACTTACACCGCATCAACGCTTGCAAATTGTAGATATTTGCTAAATTTACAAATTTACGAATTCAATTAAATTCACATGATTTGTTGAAATAATGAAACTAATTGGCCGGTTAGATTTCGTTATATCACACCTCTGGATTTTTTCCTTTGGAGTTAAGTAAAATTCAAATTATATATGGATAAGCCGGCCAAATACTATGGTGGCCGCTGTTATTGCCAGCATTATCTTTTATATATATGTAAATGTTAAGTGCCGCTCCTTTGTATGATAATAAAAAGGAAATCCTGGACGAAGTGTAATCAAATTTCTCCAAAGGCACTTAAAACGCTATATTGAGGGAGTTTTCAATATTTTAAGAAGCTTATTTATAACAATCCATACAAGTTTCTTTTAATGTATAATTTGTTGTTTTTTCCATTAGTGTTTAAAACCATAAAAAAATACAAAATTTCAAAATAAAGCAAAAACATATCTATGTAACCCTAATAAATCACAACGGAAAGTTTTACCAACAATTAATAATTTTAAGCTTAAATACAACAAGTTTAAGAAAACACAAGCAGTTGTGGTTTCAGCAAAAGGGTTAAACCTAAGAGACAAATATGGTGGAACAACACAATCAACACCAACGCATATTTCAAGTTTAAGGCAAATTGGTTGGGAGGGGGAATCTTAAGGTCAAACTTATGTATCGTACAATGGAATGTAGAATAAACAAGTTAAGACCTGTAAGATTATATGGACATGAACAATAAAATAGGAGAAATTTGCACACACTAAGACATTCACAATATGTTAACAAATTGAAAGAAGATGTGTGCCATAAGAAAATAAAAAGCAACCATGCAGTAATTATACCCTACCCAACTTGGTATGGCACAATTTGATCACACAAGTTAGCACTAGAAGAACATAAGCTGAATATGAATTTAATTTAATTTATTTATTTAAAAATGTATATGACTCGTTTGATTGTACCACACAAGCTCTCTAACGAATTTACGTCGGCACTTTGAGTTGGCTACTCCATAAACTTTATGGATTGTATGTCCAGCATTGACAAGTCATTAACTATGTTTTGGGTCATTCTCAAACTGGAAAATAAATCTCAGCTGTAAATTGTCGGCATAATCGGTGGCCAAAAAATCCCATAGTACATTTTTATATACATTACTTCTTCAGTCATTATGTATAACGTCAATCTTGACTATTGGACATACCCCAAATGCGGTATGACTAGTGCTTCACCGAGGCTGCGAGGCAACCTCGTTCTACGAGGCGAGAGCGAGGCGAGAACGAGGCGAGGTGGAAAAATAAATTTGCCTCGCTCGACCGAGGCGAGGCGAGACACACCGGCACCTCGCCTCGCCTCGCCTCGCCTCGTCGAAACCTCGCCTCGGTAAAAAGCGAGGTTTTTATGAAAATGAAAAAAATTATACATTTATCAGGCCTGCATACGTACATTCAACTAGTAAAGCCCGACACGCGTTGCTACACCTCAAGAAATGAAATATGGGTTTTTATTTTGGGTGGATTGAATAATATATGATGATTGGTGAGATACGATTAATTTAATTCTTTTCTTATATGAGACGGCGTGGCATTGCCCATTTTTTCCAAATCAAACTAAACTACGAATCTTTTACAAACTATAATAATTATATGTTCCAAATCTTATCCATCTACGTCATTTAGTTACTGAGATATAAAAAAAAGTTTTATTCACCTGTGTCAAGTAGTTGATAATACTGGTCAACAGTGGTTTTGTTGGCCTGGATGTCTCTGCGGATTTCTATAATTTCAGGTACTCAGATTACGAATATATTCATGAAAGTACTGAATTGGCTCTAGTTTGTAAGATATTGATGTATTTATCTATAAATATATGAAACAAAGTCGGGTTAGTTACACTCTGTATAACTCAAGAACGGCTGGACCGATTTTATGGTCTCAAATTTTTTGGATTTGTCTCCGCCCCGAAAATAACATTGGCTGCAAAAATTTTATTTAAGGTAAATATTTAGGGTGGCCCTTAAACAAAACTTTTTTAAAATTAATGATCTTTGATTTGCTGGACTCGTCTTCGCCCCAAAAATAACAAAGGCTATAAAAATTTTATTAAGGTTGCATATTTAGGGTATAATTTTAAAATATAATAGCATTTTCGCAAAGACCACGTGATCGATTCAAACCGAATTTACACCACGTAGCTCTTATATTAAGTGGCATAGCTTACGCTATAAGACTTTTAATTGGGGAGCATATTTAGGGTGGTTCTCATACAAAAATGTTTTTAAAATAACATTTTCACAAGGACCACGTAATCGATTCACATGAAATTTACACCACGCGTCTTTTAAATCAAGAAGCATAGGTTAGGCTATTGTTGGTCATTTACCCGCCCGCGGCCACGAGCTATGAAACGTGCCATCATTTGTCCCACCGTGCGTTTGAAAAATGAATATGCAAGAGACCCAGCCGGAATTAAACGTGCAAAAATAAAACAAATGTGTGCAAATGAGTTGCGCGATGCCAGTTGTGAAAATTTCAGGTCAAAGATATTATTTCTGCGAAAGGCAAATTTTTACGCATGTATTTTTGACTTGAAAAAAAATGAGAGACTAAAAAACTGCTCTTTTGTGCATCATTGTTGTAAAAAAAACTCATATTCACGGGAAAAAAGTTTGAATTCTCGGAAAAGTACCTTTTGTTTTTATTGATGAATTTTGAGTTTAATATTTTTTTGTGAAGCCATGCAATGCTTTCGCAGTTTATTTATTTATTTACATCAGTGATGCACAAATTTCTACTCGGTAATGTTTTCTTTAAGTGGAAAAGACAAAACACATTTATACTCATGGGGCGAAGGCAAATCCAACAAATCAAAGATCATTAATTTTAAAAAAGTTTTGTATAAGGGCCACCCTAAATATTTACCTTAAATAAAATTTTTTTAGCCAATGTCATTCTCGGGTGGAGACAAACCCAAAAAAATTTGGGACCATTAAAATCGGTCCAGCCGTTCTTGAGTTATACAGAGTATAACTAACCCGACTTTGTTTCATATATTTATAGATAAATACATCAATATCTTAAAAACTAGAGCCAATTCAGTACTTTCATGAATATATTCGTAATCTGAGTACCTGAAATTATAGAAATCCGCAGAGACATCCATCCATTTTTCGTTTTCATAAAAACCCCGCTTTTTACCGAAGCGAGGCGAGGTTTTGACGAGGCGAGGCGAGGCGAGATGTGTGATGGCAAGTTCTCGGCCGAGAACGAGGCGAGGCGAGACTCAAATTTATAAAACGAGGCGAGAGCGAGAACAGCTCGAATCTCGCCTCGCCTCGTTCTCGGTGAAGCACTAGGTATGACAACTCCAAACCATTATGGATGAGCTTCCGTGTCTGTAAAGACTGCAATTTTTGCTGTATTCTGTACACAATTATTTGAATAGAAGACGTCTCATATATAGTCTACCTAAATACTTTGAACTTGGGATTCAACGCTCCAAACAGTCATATTCCAAAAACTCAGACCTTTGGAAAAGATTTCCGTTGCGGTTGCCTAAATATTATTCATAAAACGTTCGGGGCTCAAATCAGGAAAAAAATTTACTAATATGTACTTATATGTATATATGGTAATAGCCAAATCCAGGGTTGCCAAGTGGTCACTTTTGGCGCAGAGAGGCCGTTAATTGCATGCCAAAGCCGTAGGCCTTGTTAGAATTGAAATACTTGGGAAAAAATCGATAATTGTAGGATTTTTCGGAAGAAGTCGTTAATTGTAAGATTTTTTCATGAACATAAAAAAAGGCAACACCTTTATATTTTTAATTTGAAGAAAAACATCTACAATATTTCTGTAATCAAATTTAGAATCAGAGTATCATCGTTGAGTGAGAAATTCTGTGAAACATAATGGGAATCTGTGCTAAAAATGCATTTCTTCGCTTGACTCCGTATAACGCATTACATTACGAGAATGAAAAGAAGCTACGAGAAGGGAGCGAAGAACTAAGCAAATGGATTCATAATTGCACAAGTGCGCCAAGAAATCGTTACACTTTCATTGGCTTCCTAGCATTTCAAAATCTTTGCACTTACACTCAGAGAAAACTAAACACCTTGTTAAAAACACTCTCGCTAGACACAATTTTGATTCAGCGCTTATAATTTCGTGCTTTGTTTCTTACAGCACTAAGAATTTAATTCTATGCAGATAAATCTTTAAATGCGAACTTACAGCGCTTCTACAACTGTTTTAGCTGTGTGCAAATTGCATTTTTTTTTTGTGAAAATTAGAAAAAAATGCTTTGAGATACGTAAAACCAAGCGTAGATAAGAATGAAGGAAATTTTAAAACTCAGGCCCACACTCCACTGGATCTAGCAATAATATATGAAGATGCTGAGAGCATGAAAAATATAGAAAAATCCTGTTAAAACTTTGAGGAGGATACGATTATACCTTAGTGTAGACACAAGTGTTAAGTAGAGTATGTACTTCTCTCATGTGGCTTTTGACACTGGATTGTACGATTTTTTTTAGTTTACAATAATCCACATCAATAATCTACATATCACATGCAAAGTAATTACATTAGCAATTATTTAATGATTTCGAAATTGCTTTAATTGCTTAACGCATTCATGGTAGCATGAGTGCAGGCAAGGCGTGGTGAGATGAGGTGAGGTGAAATGAGGTAAGGTGAAAAGTGAAATTGAATAAGATCATGGTCCATGGACAAAGACGTTTCGTTCGTCATCGGTCGGCAATATTATTCCAAAGATAAAACTTGGTGGGTACGGTCGAGTTTCGACCACAATACGGTACGAGTATTAATAATTACGTGTATTCGCAACAAATTCAATAATTAAGGTAAAGATTTTTACCGTGTATAAGGTTGTGCATATGTATAGTACACTTTCCTATTCTATCCTTTATTTTGAACCATAGCAACAATAACAACATAAGCTCATTTTAAGTGTCACAAGTGTGCTCAAAAAACTATTTTCTTCCTTTCAATTTTAACACTTCTTAATTTTTGCCATTTCCGCTTGCCTCGTAAGGGTTTGTGCAGAAAAATCAACTACAGTGCGCCAGCAAATAATGAGGAAAGCTCTGCCATTTTCACTTCTTTATTGTATTTGAATACCTTTGTTTTGGAAATAAATTTTTTTTACAACTGGCTTTACCAGTGATGGAATTTTCGGTACATTTGTACTTTTTTCGGTACATTTGCGTCCTGAAAAATCGTATTCAGTACATTTAACAAGTTTTCAGTACATTCGGTACATTTGTCACATTTTTAGTACATTCGGCGAATTTTCAGCACATTTTCAGTACATTTTCGGTACATTTGAACAATTTATAATAATTACCTGTTTTCGGTTTAATTAAATGAGAAAATAATTGCAATGTGAAGATATATAATAATTACCTTTTTTTGTATAAATAATTGCAAGGTGTAGTTTTTGTAATTTAATTTCATATATGTATGTATATCTCATTTTCCTAGGGTTTTTGAGATGCCAAAAGTGAGGACCTTTTTTTTTTTTTTGGTTATTGAGTAAATTTTACAAAAATTTCGTACATTTTAATAAAATTGGATGTTCACGCCAAAAAAGTACATTCGGCCTCTAAAAAGTACATTTCAAGTCTCGATTCAGTACATTTTCACAAAACCCAAATGCCATCACTGGGCTTTACCATAATTTGAGTCGGTCGTCGTCAATGTACGTAAAGGATATACAACACATATATAATTATTTTGACGAGACGCCCTTTAGTTTTCTTTCGGAATATAAAAAAAAAGTCCTGATTCAAAATTTTAGCTCGATTTGAACATGCTTAGGTGTCGCATCGGTTTACGTGTGATGAGTATCAATGGTCCCACTCCATTTTTCGAAATATCTCATAAATCATTATTGAACTACCACCGTGTTTCATTGTTTGGCGCACTTGATTTGTTTGGGTGGCATCAATCCATTACCTATTATGCCCAAGTTTGGACTAATGAAGCTGAAATCTATCGTTTTGGGCCCCATGACCATGCTTGGAATTGGACTAAAGATCCAAACAAATCAAGTGCGCCAAACAGTGAAACACGGTGGTGTTTCAATAATGATTTAAAGATGTATTTCGAAAATTGAAGTGTGGCCATTGATACTCATCGAGGGAATATTTTACGCAAAGAACAAAATCTTCCAGGTGTAGTTGCCGGTATGCGTTTATTTGCTCAAAAAGTAGTTTATGAACAAGAAAATAACTCAAAAGATACTTCAAGCTTGATTTAAAAGACAAAAATTTAGTATTTTGAAGTGGTCTTCATAGTCTCCGGACATGAATCCAATAAAAAAGTTTGTGAAGCCGCATCAAATCACAGCTTGGAAAATATCCTAGTCTAGCCCATGAACTGTGGGAGCGGATCCAGGAATTTTGGAATATAATTCTGCCTGATTTTGTGCGAAAATGCACAACCAAAATACCAAAATGCATTATGGATCTCAAAAAAGCTAAAGGATTCTGAAGTAAATTAGTTGTAAGGACATTTTTTGTGTAATCAGGCGTCCTAAAATAATTCTAGAGAGAGATATTAAACCCACCAACAAAATGTCAAATCAGAAAAAGCCACTTTATTAGGACATTAACAAAGTAGACCCTATTGAAATGAGAGTATTCTTTCCATGTTATAGTATAGCTCGTCAGTTTATGTATATATGGTGTAGAGGTATCTACGGAAAAAAACACTTTCATTAACCGGTTAATTCCTAGCACAAAAAAATTTTGAATTTCAAGAAGATTTTTTAGATGATAGTTCATTATGACCATAGGAACTTCCAAAACAAATTTTATAATTTTCTCACTTCCGGTTCCGGTTTGCCGGACTGTTGCGCAAACGCATCATTGGGAAGATAGGTAATAAAAATATTTTAATTTTCATACATATAATTGAATGGGTAAATACATTTCAAAATTATATTTTGCTATTATATTTTTTTTTATTATGAAATTTTGCAAAATAATTTACATGAAGTGCAACATTACACTTTTTACACATATATGTATATGGTTTGGCTATAACATATGCGGCACCGTGACCGTTTTCCCTATGTACTTTTTTCAACAATGTGACCAGCATTATCGAGTCTTACAGAACCTTGAACCTTAAAGTTTTGTTCCAAAATGCGTTATTTTATGATATGTACTTCCTCTTCAGCATTTTCACTTTCTAAGTCAACTTCAGGTGAAGTATTTGGATTTGAACATGTTTGTTCCACGAGCAGGAGTGCCTCACAAATAGCGGTGCGGAACTCAATTTGGTGCACCTGCGCCAATCCACGATGTTTCTGCATTGCGCAATAAAGTTTCCAGGCATTGACAACGCAGCTATCAAGAAGAGTTGTTATTAATGGCCAGTACCATTTCTTCCCACGTACTCTTACTCTGTAATTGGCAATTGCATTATCAAGCAAGTCAACCCCTCCCATGTGTTAATTATAAATAGAGACAACATTCGGGCACTCAATGAATTTCATTTGCTCATTGAATATTTCAAATTTTTGCAAAGGTGAAACGATAAAAAATTTGAAATTTTCAAAAAGTTTTATACAGCTTAGTGAAATTTTTTAGTACAGGGATCTTCCCATTGATGCGTTTGCGCAACACTTACATGTAAATATCATTACAACAATTCGTGTTGAGAAAACCTTGCAGATTTTATTCATTTTATTTAGAAAAAGATCCGGTCTAAATAATTGTCAGCTAAATTTTATTATTCGCAATTTTTTCCTATTTTTACTGATTTTTTTAAAAAGTGCAAATTTTTGGGTCAAATTTGTGGCATCGCTGAGTGCAAGGGTTAAGAGCTAAAAAAATTCTAAGACTCACTTCTGGTAACTCATTTAATGCGTTACAAGCTGCCATGTTAAACTTAACGAGATTTCATTTTTTTATATTTTTAATTATTTTTTTTCCAAGGTGTTGCTTAAACGCATCAATGGGAAATAACCGGTTAAGGTGCCCTTATTCCACAAAACTCCTCAATTGAAATTGTAAATACGTAGTTGATTTTTAAAAAAAATGCTCTTAATTAATGAGAAAGAAATATTTTTGCATACTAATAAACTTTAAAAAACTTGTTTCTGTCAGCCTAACAACTTGACAGCTAACTGTATAACTTTGTGAGTTCATTTGTTACGCTGTGCAAAAAGCTGCTGATTTTTGTACGACACATAATTGACTAAAACACATCGCTCTGTTCCACTTTCTGCATCAGAAATAAAAGTAAAAGCATCAGAATGAATAAAAAATCATTGAATAAATTTTAGTTTTCAAAATTTTTGCATATCGCATATCGCATTTCTGGCATTTCTCCTTTATAGTGGATATAAATGTGGTCATAAGTAAATCGCTTATGCTTTGACTATTGCTATTTGATAGTTTTGGTCGTAATGATGACTTCAGCTAATAAAACATCAACGTCCCAAGTGCTAAAGACTGTCTTAATTTTTTTTTTTAAATTTGGCTTATGCCAATTAAATTAAAAAACTTAAGTTTCTAGTAAAAGAAAAAGGCCTGAATTTTCTTGCAAGCCTTTTATATCTATCTGTATACGCTTTGATAGCTTGAAAATGGGTTAGTAATCTAATTTAAAATTTTCTTTTGCATATCCTTGTCGTTATAAAAACTCTTTTCAAAAAATAATCTAATGTAACCCCACAAAAGTGGGCGAAAAAAAAGGAACTGCATTGAGGAATGTAAATAAAACTCATAATAAAAACATTTCAAATGCAAAAGAAGAAAAACCGCATTTAATTTGTAAAACTTTGTATGCTTTGCGCATATCCTTTACACATACACGTATTCGCTTATCCCTGGCACTTTGTGAAACCTGAAAATTTTTTATTTAATTTACTTTCAATTTAAAAGTTTTTCAGTTTTCCCCCTTTATGTATTATGCTCTCAGCAACAGCAGCACAACCGGAAGTAGCAACAGCAGCAGCAGCAGCAGCACGGTAGCAAAAACATTTTTAAGCAGCAAAGCAACCAAGCAGCAATTTTTGAACTTTGACTTTATGCATATTTTATGACAAAGTAAATCAAAATCGCCGAGTTGGTTTTTACTAACGAAAATAAAAAACAAAAATAAAAGTCCTGGGTTGGTCGCGTAATCAACCAAAGCGTCAACGTTGGAGACGATGATTTCGTTGCAAAATGCGAATTCGAAGAAACCGCAAATTTGGGTAAAAAGCATAGTAGTACACAGAGAATAAAAAGCTGAGACGAAAATGTAAGATAAAACATTTAAAGCAAAGAAGAAAGAAAGAAGAAAAGAAGCAGCAAGTAAAAACCAAGCAATATCCAAGGATGAGAGCTTACGGTTTTGCATACTAAATGGGTTAAAAATGATGACGACGATGTCAAGGGCTTAGCAAGATGGGTATGAAAGAACCAATAAATAAAGACCAAGGAAATGAGAGTGCTGCAAGGCCGACTTTGAGATACCTTTTCTTGGAGAAAATGTTTCAATTAACATTAAAATGTTACAAAATTCCTGTAACAGTAATGATAACTTAAATTGTAAATATATAGTTTTGTAGTATAGGTACATATTTTCAGTTTTTAAATTTAAAAAAAAAATTTGTGATCTTCATAGCAACCAAACAATTATCGCGTGACTACTGATTTTTCATAGCTCCATATTATGTTAGAAACGAAAATTTAGCTTCCTTGACTCTGCTTGCCACATTTAAAAACGACTTATTCCTGATGGATTTTTTTATCATTTAAACTCCCTGTAATACTTTCGTTCGTTCATCTGATTTTTTCATATTGTCAATTTCAGTTTCCATATTCATTCTCTTAGTAATCCAGTGGCGTAACTAAGAGAGGTAAAATTATCTTCGTTGTTTATTGAATTTGAAAATTAGTACATAATACTAAAAACTTAAATTGATCAAAATTAAAAAAAAAAACCAAAAATAACAACACAGAATTCAAGAAGAAGCATAGGCATAATAAGCAACAAAAAATTAAACTACAAAAACTTCACCCTAAAAAAAAAGTAACTACATATTTATCTTTAAAAAAAATAAACAAAATAAGTACGCAATGACCTTCCTTTGCACAAATATGCTGCTTCAAAAAAAAAAAATTATTAAAACCGGTTCAGTTTATGTTGTGCCAAAGCGTTACAAGCCTTTCCATATATGAAATTTTGTATAAATAGTATGGAATAGTGATGATGGCATAAGTAAAACATTAAATTGAAACGTTGTTCCAATGGTTATCCCACCAATGGAACAATGCGACCGGTGGAGAACTCCATCAAACCACCAGAATTATAAAACCGAAAAACTTCGTGCAAACAGTCTCAGTCGTTGCAGCTCATCGTTAGAGAAAATCATCGGACGAACAAAGGGAACTAAAATAAATTGCGTAGTAGTTATAGTAGCAGCTTTATGCCGAGGGTCGAGCAGAGTATGAGTACTCGTCTGGTGCATTTGTTACTATAGAGGGGCAATTTTAATTTATTAGCATAGGAGCAGGAGTTTAGTTACTCACGCTGATTCACTATCGAGTTAAATCCGGCAACCCAGCGTAGCCCTGAGTTCAAGATAGTCGACGATAATAGACTTGCTTACAAGATTATTTTTAACTGAAGATATTCAGCCCTGAAGTCAACTATTTTCACTTGAAACGACCATTACACTACTCATGACGATTGCGAGTTCATCGAGCCCTTGTGCACAAAAACCACAAATCAAATCAAAACAAATAGAAACACCAAGCAAGAGGTGAGTGTTGCACTCGCAAATGAAATATTCTAGGAAAATAAACACTAGTAGCTTATTGCATTCGACACCGAGTAGCTGTAGTTGTCTCTTAGTGCTCTTGCTTAGACAATAGATTTGCTGTGCTTTGTTTCTTTGCGCAGTGAATTTGAACAACAACAACAATTTGAAGGACGCATGCCGCTAAAAAACGATCGCAAATCATAACATATAATAAATCTTTAAAAACTCTATCGCCGCCCTTTTGAGAATGCATTGATATGACAGTTGAATCGCTGTATTCATTGCTTTTTCTCAGGTTGAACAACGTTGCGGTGAAATACGAGTCAGAGTACAAACGAAGCCAAGTCATGTCGTGTGATCGAGTCTATTGAAGACTTGCAGAACCTTTCAACTCGACAGCGAGTACAATAATCCGAAAAAATTTCCTTTGATGTGAAATGTTTTCCTCTTTAATCCATAGAAAAATAAATCGCATCCCTTTGGACTTAAGTTACTGTTTTCCGGCTGCTGCAATCCACAAAAATTCTAAAGGTCACAAAATTAGCAAGTCGCGATTGTTAAAATTCTGAAAATTTATCAGTTTTAACTATAATTTAACTTATCGGTTTAACACAACCAAGCGCGGATTGTGGTTCTACTATTTGCTGAGAGCAGGTCAGCCAAATATAATATATATAATATATATAAGTAATATATTTAATGTAGGCTCCACCACTTTCAATACTTACTACGCTAGCGCATGATATAGTCCTGCACACATTTTTCGTAGGTTGATAGAAGAATAGCCTTCGGAAAATTTCCATTAATGGTTATAAATGTGAAAGAGTTTTTAGCCAAAAGGATACAGCTCGAAAAGTTCTATGCCCAAGTCTTAAGAAGTACCTAATTCACAATTTTTATACTTGCTACCGAATATATGCTCCCCACAAAGGTCGAAGAACTCTTTCGAGCAGTTCCAGAGGCTTAAACTTCCTATGCCCTAACGGTTTTAACTTAATTTCAATGTGATTTCTCCATAAATTGATATATTCTGTCCATACAATGTAGCGTATTTAAAAAAAAAAAAAAAAACCACAAGCTATAGTGGATAAATGTCGTCGTTGTATGTGTGAGTGTATTCAGCTCAAAATATCGCCGCGAGAGACTTTTATTGCCAAATGATGTACTAGTACTTAAGCATCTGGTTGGCAAGGGTATGTGGGGTTTTTTTTCGTTTGTTTGTGGTAAAAGATATCCATATGAAAAAGGTTACCAGGGCTACTGCATACATGACGCACTTTACAAAAGAAACAAAAGAAAAATAAACAAACGAGAGAATATGCAAATACAGTTTTCTTTTTTTTTTCTCCTTCTTTTGTAACGAGTGCTGGAGCAGCAATGGGAGCATAGGGAAGCATATCCTTGGGAAAATGGGACTCCGGAAATGTAAAGTGTGCTTGTGGCACGACTGAGCGCGCCTTTCGCTTGCAACGCTATTAATAATCCTGTACTTTTTTCTCCTTGTTGCTGTTGTTGTTGTTGTTGTTGTTGCTGCATTTGCTACTGGGCACTACTTATTGTCCCTTTCAATGAATTTGCATTGTAAAATTCCTTCAGTGCACACATGTGCACGCGGAGCACCAAACAGCAAAATACAATTTGAATTTGCCTGCATGAAAACCATCGTAGTTCACTCTCCAAGAAAGGGTATCAGCTGATTAGCATAGTGTCTGCAGGTCACGTCTGACGTAAATACATATAAGTTCTGTATCGAAGATCCTTTTGCTAGAAGGTTGTTTATAAGTAATAGAATTCTTATGGTAAAGCAAGTACACAAAAACTATCACAATTTACAAAAAGATGTCATTAACCTTAAAAGAGGAAAGTAAGGAAATTTCCTTAACTTTTAGCCTAAAAGCAAAATGTTAGGCATGAAGCTTTAATTTAACAAAGCTCTTTTGTTGCTGCAGCAATTCTCTTCTTATGCAGCAATAACAACAGCAACAGTAGCAGTATGAACATGTTTGCTATGAAATCATATTAAATTTATGTGATGCTCCTTAGGGAAAAATTAATCATTTTAATTTTATGCGTGCGCCACATGCTGTATGGCGCTGGCGCGAAGAAAAAATTACAGTAAGAAAAATCCACGCAATATGGCTAAGAGCAAGAAAAACATAAACGAGGAAAAACATTAAAGAAAGTACCTTTGGTCCAGGATGCAGGATGTGCAGGGCTTTAACAAATTAATTATTTATAAAAAATACAACGCAAATGTTGTTCATATGAGTACCGTAGTAAAGCAGCAGCAGCAGCAGCAGCAACAACTTCATTGTCATTTACCATGGCGCGGCATATTGAAAAATCGTCTGGTTTTTTATACATTTTTTTTTTAAAAATAAAATTAAAAAAGTGTCGCCTGGTGTCAAAGCTATGCATGAGCTATGTTTCTTTTGGGATCCAAAATTAAATGCCACATTAACTAAGCGTACAATGGCGTGCACTGTAGTAATTTCATTGCTATTACCTAAGTTTTCTGTCAATATTTAATAAAAGCGATCAATTAAAGTTATAAATAGAGACGTAATTATTATAAATATTTTATCAAAACAGTTGTCTTAAAACAAAAACACTAGTCAACAAATTAAACGAAAAGTGTTCTCATTAAAAGTTTTATAATCAGTTCTTATTAGATTGGTGATCCAATTTCGAAAAAAAAAATTGTGTAAAACTGTTTTAGCTTATAAATAGTGATATGACGAATTTTTCAGTTTTAAAAATTAGTTCCACTTAATTGCAATTAGATCGATTTTTTTTCCAATAAAATGCACATCATTGATGTTATCATATTCCAAAGAATAATTCTAAGCACAAAGAATTTTGCTTTTTATCATGAAATTTAAATTTATTTAAGTTAAATAAATACATATAAGATAATAATAGAGTTTAGCTACTACAGCTATTAGCTTGGTTAGCTATTAAACTTGAAGCCTTAATTCACGTTATAAATATGTAGTGGAAATAAAAAACTTTGCTTGTTAGATTTTATTTTTTTAGTACATTTTTTTTATTTTTTTTCGCATTTTTTTAACGTAGTCACCATATACAGTGGTGAGCATAACTGAGTAAATGATTGCTTTTGCCGCATGTCTGATTCTGTAAAAATTTTAATACTTAACCAAATGAATCGAAACTTTCAGGAATTATTTATTGTTATTTACCAAAGAAAATGCAAAATGTAACATTTCAAAACAAAGTTTGTTTTTTTAATTAAACAAGTTACTGTAAGGATACCCACAATTGCTGCAATTGTTCATTATTTGGTCCATATTCCTATATTTTTTATGACGGTTATAATGCGATTGGGCATATTTTCTACAAGCTTTTCAATAATTTCGCTAGGTATTTTTGTTCCATTTAGCTTGGACACGACACCATAGCTTGTTTAGGTTTTCAGGTGCTATCTCGTATTTCTCCAATCGTCTTTTGATTATTGCACGCAAATTCTTAATTGGATTGAGATCAGGACTCTGTGCAGGCTAGTTTACTACCCTGAAGTTTTGCAAAAACACCCATTCTTTAACTATTTCGATGGTGTGCTTCATGTCACCATCTTGTTGAAACACTACTTCATCTTCAGGGAAAGTACTTTCTTCCACAAAATCGCGCAAGTTGGTATGCAATATATACAAATATGGAGTGGTCCATGAAGTGGTCAATAGAGTGGTCCAATGTGCCATCATGAGAGCAACCCCACATCAACAAACTACCTGCACCATGCTTGCAGTTTACTTCACGTGTTGCTTTTGTATCATTTCATGGGGTCGCGCGAGTAATAACTTTTTCCATCGGACTGTAAACCATTTATTTTCACCTTGTCTGACCAAATTACACGCTCCTAGTCATCAACGGTCCAATTTTTGTAATTTATGCAGAATTCGAGTCACGTCTTTATGTTTTCATCGGACAAGGGTGGCTTTTTTTCTTAACAGCTGACTCGAAACCAATTCTGTTTAAAGTCTTTGCGCACGATCCATTCGCTGACGACCTTGTTTAATGCTTCTGCAGCTATGTTTGGAGTACCTTCATATCATTTTGCCTTATTATTAGGCCCGGTTTTGTTGACAAAAGTGCTTCCCATGAAGAGAAGTAGAGCTTCACCAAGATGGTGACATGA
Source organism: Meiosimyza platycephala (assembly GCA_963662105.1). NCBI lineage: Eukaryota > Metazoa > Arthropoda > Insecta > Diptera > Lauxaniidae > Meiosimyza > Meiosimyza platycephala. The sequence continues at coordinate 29,385,925 of OY759210.1, read as the reverse complement.
AGCACACCATCAAAATTTTTACAGAATCAGACATGCGGCAAAGGCAATCATTTACTCAGTTATGCTCGCCACTGTATGCGGGGCATTTCACGCCAACTTAAAAATCATTTTGCTTTAGCTTCTATGATTTTCTTTGATCTTTCTTTCTCTTTTGGTACTGGTTGTGAGTAGCCTCCATAATTTTTTAATTTTATTGTTTCAAAACTTTCGTTTTCAAACGTATTTTTCATTTAAATTATTCACCTTTTTAAAGCGACATTACTATGAGATTTTCAAGTCTTAAAATAAATCGTAATTTTTAGCACCATTTCATCAAAAAGTTCCCGGAGTTTGCCAATCAATTGCAAACGGTTCAATTAATCATCGATATTTGGTTTATTTCCATTCAAAATATTCTTTACCGCAAGCAATACACATATTCCAACGCACTTTCCAATTTTCAAAACACATTTTCATTGGCCGATGCTGTAGATTCTCTTTTATCGCCTTAATCGCTTCAAAACACTTTTTACGAAGTTGTATTTAAGTCATGAAAACTAAAAAAGTTACTCGGGCGCATGTCAGGTCAAAACGAAGCTTGCGGAACGGTATTAACGCTGTTTTTGGTCAACTTGCCGTGTACAAGATGAAATGTGTGAGTGGGTGCATTGTAGTGGTAACGAAACCACGAGTTGTTTCTCCCCAATTCTGCGATCAACATTTTCCCTCAAACACAACAGTATGCTCATATAATACTCCTTATTTATTGTTAGGCCAGGCGGAAGAAAATTGGAGTGAACCACACCAAGGCAATCAGAGAAACGTTCAAAAAAACCTTAATTTTGGATCAACTTTGTGGTGGTTTTTGGGTCGTCCAGTGGCGTCACTTCATCAAAACCTTGTGAGGGGGGGGAGGACAGAATTAGAATTTTACCACTATTAGATAAATGAAAACAATAGCAATTTCATGGTGTCAAATAATTATTGGCAAAATGCAAGGAACATATGAATAAACTAAAAAACTAATAAGAAAAAATTCAATAATTGCTATTTCCACTATGAATACCAATCACGGCTTGTTCTTCTTGTTCTCTTGGAATAGGCATAATAAGTTTTTGTAAATCATGTCCTTCCGGTATCTTTTTGTCCACTCCTCCTTAATAACTATTATTTAAGCGTTTTTATTTGTTGGAGCCCGTTTTGGAACTTTTTTTTTTAAGTGCGTCCATTAAATTTCAATTGGGTTCATCATATCGGGGTCTTGGGCTGATATTCTCATCACTTTACTGCAATTGTACAGCACCCAGGTCCTCTACAGGATTGATTTGGGCTCAGGATCTATGTCCTGATACGATTTTTAGCTTAAATTTTCGGAATTTTGAGTGTCAGTGAAGCCAAAACTCTGAGCCCTTTTTTTCAATTCTTTTTGAAGAGTGTTAAGATAAAGCTCAAGGAAACATCCCAGATCACCATTTGAAAATTCATTTTAAAGAGCAAGGACGGTACTAAATTATACCTTTGTTAGAAATAAGCTGAAGAAATTTTTTGAATCCTATATATGGCCTCGAAAGCAGACAAAAAACATCATGCTTTAGGTACTTAACCTTAAGATTTCAGAATTCTGACATGATGGGTTAATTCTGAGGCCAGATTCGGATTCAGCGCAAAAATTACTTTGAAAAACGATCCTCTTCAACTCAACAACATTAATCACCTATTCACTCAGATACCTTCTTAGTAAAATATAATTTTTCCATACAATTTACATGTAAAACTAACAGGCTTCGGCGACACCTTATAAAATAATGGTACAGAGCTGAATTTTCGTGAAAATTTTCTTTACATCACAAATTTACTTTTTAAGCAACAGCACCTTAAAAAAAACGAAATTAAAAAAAATTTAAATCACCCTAATGTACATATGTATGATATTGATATTAGACCCATGGTTTCCTGGTCTTAGAATTTGCCGTAGGTAACGTTTCCGCCAGACGCTCGGTCATGTTTGTTCCACCCAAACAATTTGATCCAGCTTAATGTAGGGGAGAGGGGGTCTAGTGTGGACACTTTTTACATAATTGTAAAATTGTATATGTAGATATTTATTTTTTGTAATAAAGTAATTTTTAGTGATTACTTATACCTCTTACCTTCATAATTACACCAACAGTTAAAATTTTTTTTTTCATAAACTAATTTTTAAATTATTTTAAAAAGAGCTTACATTTGTCCAGACTAGCCCCTTACACGGGGAAAAAGCGAATGTTTCTTGGAGCTGAATTTTTTCTTTATAGAGGTTCTTGGAGAAAGCGAATGTTTCTTGGAGCTGCATTTTTTTCTTTTTAGAGGTTCTTCGTTTGTCTTGTCTGGTGTTTCGATAAGAATTGAGGACCAACTTTTAGAAAACGTCTGACGATTTCTGGACCCATTATCGGAAATTTTTTTTTGCTCCAATCGATGGAGAAAGATCAAAAGTGTATTTTAAACATTACTGGAGTACCTCCGTACCTTGGAAAGGACCGTTTTTGACCCATTTTCGGAAAATTTTTTTTTTCTCTCAATCGATTGGGTAAGCTCGAAAAAATAATTTTGAACACCAATTAGGGTTGCTACGGACCTTGGAAAGTACTGTTTTCGACCCTTTTGGTGCTTTCCAAGGTCCGTAGCCACCCGAAGGTATGTCCTAAAGCCATTGTCGACCATTCCTTATCGATTGAAGCATGAACAATTTTTTAGGGTGGTTTAAAATAATTTTTTTTTTGCACCAATCGTTAGGGAAAGGTCAAAAATAGCTATTTCCGAGCTTAATCTATAAACTGATGCAAAAAAAAACTTATTTTGAACCACCCTAATAATGCCACCAAACTCTCCGATATACATTTCAGCACGATCCGTTTTCCATTTGTATGTACGCATCCTCTGTAAATAAATTTAATTTCAATTGACATTACCTACCTTATCATCAAAGTAAATGCAAATGGGGCTAGTGTGGACATGTCCACACTGTCCAATTGGCCCCTTTGTGTTTTTTTATACAAAAACATTTTTTTTTTAAACTTACGGTAAACTTTATTAAAAATAATATCAATTATTTGAATAAACACTTGCTTAACTTGTATTATATATTTACACTTTAGCAAAAGAATGATTAATTTCTGAGTATCACTGAAATTGAGAAAAAACAAAAAATTTACTTTTTGCTGCGCAAAACACGTCTGGTCTCGTTACCATGAAACGGTGAACTGTATAGAAACGAATTTTTTTTTGGTGATGGGGAGTGCAAAGACCTATTTAAAAAAAATTCAACGGAAAACATCGACTCAAAATGGCGCAAGAATTTGAATCTGTCCACACTAGCCCCCAGTCCACACTAGCCCCCCTCTCCCCTACATATATAGTTACTAGGATGATTCAATTTATTTTGTTTGCTTCAAACTTACACTAAAGAATAAGAATAAAGAATTCTGGTGCTATTTGAGCTAATAATATTAACATTTACTGGTGGCTCATCGAGCTTTTCAGTTTTCCATATGGTTTGTATGGGAGAACAAACTTTACGAGACATTTTTCTCTATATCTCTTGAAAGATATATCTTACACAAACAAAGCAAACCCCATTACAAAGATCATAAAATTTTCTATACAAAAGTATCTTGTGTTTTTTTTTTTCGTGGAGGTAATATTTTGTTAGTTTTCAAAATTTAAGAATGAGAATGAGATAAAAAAATTTTTTTTTGTTTTTTTTTTTTTAAATTTTATGTTCTTTCCGATGAAGTTAGTCCCGTTCATCTGAAATTTTTTTTACGAGGTTTACACGAAACTGTCTTATAAGGAATACTTTCCCATATAAATCGCATGGAAAATTAAAAAGCTCGATGACCCACCAGTAAATATTAATATTATGAGCATCGTTGCAAGTAGAAAATTTTATGCTCTTTCCGATGAGCTAGGTCTGGCTTCTGTAAGATTTTTTTTTCACGAGATATAAAGACAAATATCTAGTAAACCATTTCCTTTACCTGCTACTATTAAACCTGCTTGGAGCAAAAAAAAAAATTTGAATCACCCTAGTATATACTGATCGATTTTCTTAACTTTTTTTTTTATAAAAAACTGTTATTCATTTACAAAATCTTAAAACTAGTCTGATATGTAGTTAGATAACATTTTTTTTAAAGGTGTAGCGATTTTCATGTAAAACATCCTTAAGAAAAAATGCATAATCAATATAAAGCGACAGGAGGTAAAAGCTGATGAATTTGAGCTAGTCCTAGCTTTGCAAATGAATAGCTTTATGTTTATAAGGTTTTCTCCAGATAAATAAAAACTAAGCTAATTTTCTTAAATATTACCATCAGATGAATAAAGAATGTTAAACTTTTTATTTAGTATTTGATTTGAATGCGTCATCAAAAGGAACATATCAATACCAAACTGTTGAGGTATCGACATTTTTTATTTGTTAAAAAAAACAGCCTCATAAAAATTGCTCAAGAGTCTGAAAATTTCAATCGGATTGATTGTATCTCTATATTTTAAAAATATTTATTTTTTGATACAATTTTTTAATACATTTTCTGTATTATGAACAATCATTCTTTAACACATGTAAGGGTAACACTTAATGTGAACATGTAGGAAGCTCTTCAAGGTACAAAAATAATACGCTCAACTTTTCTGTTAAGCGAAAAGGTTAACTTTCTAAATTTCAGAGGAATTGAGAAAAAATACAATCGTCCTTCTAAATTTTGCCTATGTATGTAGTCTCGAAAAGTGCCATCACTTTTTTATAAACCTGTATATTTTTATGTCATCTATATATAATATCAGATGGGACTTTTTGATAACACAAGTAACATTGATTATTGTAAATAAGCAAGTGGCTTCCTCGCGGAACATCTGAAATCGCGGTAAATGGAGTGGACAATACTTTCCGAAATTTTATTTAATACGAAATTCAAATTTCTTAAATTTATTCAAATAATGTAATAGTTTGTCAAATGTCATATTAAAATTTGTAAATATGTACGACCAACTTGCTCACGAGAATCTAAGCGGCTTAGAATTGAACACCTTGACTTGATCATAAATAATTCGATAGCTCTATTACTATCTAACTACGAGATTTCTTAACAAAATATCAAAACTTTTAAAACTGCAATTAATCCCTCTACATTTTTATAGCCCCTGTGCTGCCAATTGCATTACCTTTGTGGTCAACAGCTTGACTCGTTGTCACTATGACTATTTCCTAGATAAGTTTTTAGCATGTGTGCACACGTACATACATACGAGTACATAAGTGTGTTGCATATTTTCACTTTGTGGCTTGCGGCATCCTTAGATTTTTTGTGTCGTCGTTCCAATTTTTCCATTTTTTTTTTCAAAGTTTGTGTCTGCGGTTGAAAAGCGTCTTTTTTTGTTGCTATCTAAATTTTTGTTGTAGTTGCATTGCGCGCAAACTATCTTATAACACAGCTGTCGCAGCAGGTTGTCGCAGCCACTTTGAAGAATGCGTACGCAGGCTACTTTTATATTGCCGACTTTTGTAGTACCATCGTTAACAGCCGCTCCACTCCACTCCACACTACATGGGCCTGAGTTAGTAGCTGTGAATTTTTGTATTTTATTTCCGACCAAGTTTAATTCTCGATAGCGCCATTTTTGTCATATGGCTATCCTGCTGCACTTTGCAAGTGTTCGTAGTGTTCGTCTGTCTGTGCACGCTTCTGATCTACTGCAAGTTTGTTTCGAAACCTTTTTTTCTTTGCTATGGTTTTTTTACTTTTTGTATCATCTATCTCTCTCGCTCTTTTCGCATGCTAACTCTCGACGCTCTAATGTGCTTTCACCTCTTTGACATTAACATTCTGCGTTGTGGTATCCTACTAATGGACCCAATGGATTACCAGCTTAGCGGGTCTTATGCACACACCGCTATCGTCCTGTGAACGCCACTTGCTACGGATATATATAGCAGCTATTTACAGCTGTGCAGCACTCGGCTGTAGTTTGTCATATTTTTGTGCGCGATAAAAACCGCAGCATGTCGTCACGGACGCTGCTACTGTGGTTAAGTGCGCGCCCAGCATTAGCGCAGTGGTGGTGGTAGGTGGATGTTTGAGTTTGTGGACTAGTCGTATATTTTTGTCTTCATTAACTGCCTTTAAATTTTCGCTATGGTGCAACATCTAAAATTCCTACTGCATCAACATATTTAAGCCGATAAAAGCAAAGTTGAGCTGAATATGAAAATTTTTTAAAGGATAATAATTTTTTAATGTCCTGTGTTTTATGTTCATTTGGAGGTGAAACCAAAGAAGAAAAAAAAAATCAAAGTCATGTGGTTGGGTTTTGGTTAGAAAAAATTAAATGAAATTTTAACAAAATAAAGGTAAGCTAATGACTAAATTTTTCTATTTATACAGTTTATACAAACACAGAGATTATTTCTAAGGTGAAAACCAGGCAACATTAATACTTATGTTCATTGAATTTTTGTTAAAAAGGTTATATTAATTTTCTTTTACAAAGCGATGAAAATTATATTTTCAATCAGAAAATTCTTTTTTTTTGTTTTGTTGCAAAAGGTATCACCAAAGGCCTTCTTGAGAATTACTATTCAATTATCAGTCAATTGCGGCGTTTTTCACTGCAGTAGCTTCGGGACACTCCTGGTCATACCATTGATTTCGCGGAGGTGGGCGTTGGAAACCAAGCGAAGCTAGTGCGGCTTTGCAGAATGACGTTGAGCAACACATCCAGCTCCGTCAGGGTAGGAAAGGACCACTCCGAACCATTTGATACCGAACGAGGTTTCAGACAAGGCGATCCACTATCCTGCAACCTCTTCAACTTTTTGATAGAAGGGGTGTTGCGAAAAGCCAATGTACATCGTAATGGCACTATTTTCTACAAAAGTGTCCAGCTCCTTGCATATGCCGATGATATTGATATCATTGGACGTTGTAAGCGAGATGTTACTGCTGCGTTTTCTGCTATCGAAAAAGAATCAGCGAAGGTGGGTTTGACGGTGATCGAGGGCAAACTATGTATATGCTGTCCACAAGCAGAGAGACGCGGCGCACTGGATCCAACATTACTGCGAACAGCTATACTTTCGAAGTTGTCAAAGAATTCACCTATCTTGGCACCGCCGTGAACACCCAAAACGATATCAGCTTGGAGATAAAGCAAAGACTCACTCTTGCTAATAGGTGCTACTATGGTCTCAGTAAGCAATTGAGTAGTAGAGACCTCTCACGCCCGACAAAACTGACACTCTACAAGACGCTCATCTTACCCGTGCTACTCTACGGTGCAGAAGCTGGGTTGTGTCGCAGACAGTGATGGCATTTGGGTTTTGTGAAAATGTACTGAATCGAGACTTAAAATGTACTTTTTAGAGGCCGAATGTACTTTTTTTTGGCGTGAACACCCAATTTTACTAAAATGTACGAAATTTTTGTAAAATTTTCTCAATACCTAAAAAAAAACAAAAAGGTCCTCAGTTTTGGCATCTCAAAAACCCTAGGAAAATGAGATATATATGAAAATTAATTACAAAAAATACACCTTGCAATTATTTATCAAAAAAAAGGTAATTATTATATATCTTCACATTGCAATTATTTTCATTTAGTTAAACCGAAATCAGGTAATTATTATAAATTGTTCAAATGTACCGAAAATGTACTGAAAATGTGCTGAAAATTCGCCGGATGTACTAAAAATGCAGCAAATGTACCGAATGTACTGAAAACTTGTTAAATGTACTAACGACGATTTTTCAGGACGCAAATGTACCGAAAAAAGTACAAATGTACCGAAAATGCCATCACTGGTCGCAGACCGATGCAGCCACACTTGGGGTGTTTGAGAGAAAAATTCTTCGCAAAATCTTCGGTCCTGTTCGCGTCGGCGACGACTACCGTATTCGAATGAACCATCAACTGTACGAGCTCTACGATGACATCGACATAGTCAAGCGCATCACTATCCAACGTCTGCGCTGGCTGGGACATGTTGTGCGTATGGACGAAGAAGCTGCGGCGAAAAAGGTGTTTGATGCGGTAGCCGCTGGGCGACGACGGAGAGGAAGACCATGCCTCCGATGGAAAGAACAAGCCGAGGAAACCCTATCCACGCTTGGTGTGACTGATTGGAGTTCTTTCATCATTCTTGCAGCAAATGATTGAACTGCCAGCCATTTGGTTGGTGTTTCACACATATTTGGCACGCCATGATACGCGATAGAATTCCATTCACTTTTGCTGCTTTCTCACCATCAGCGGCAAGGTTGTCTTTAAAGGATATTCTGGTGTCAATCAGTACTCCAAGATACCTTATATAAGGTTGAGAGATAATCTCTTGATCGTGTACTTTAAAAGTGAGGGCCTCGCGCACTTTACGAGTGCTAAGCAGAACTGCCTCCGTTTTCTCGGCTGCTAACTCTAAGTTTACACTGTTTACGGCAATGCACCTGTAAGTTTTCTATAGTTTTATCGACCACCATTAGCGCAATTGCGTCCGTGTAGCCCACAAATATACACCCAGTAGGTAGATTGATTCTCAACAAGCCATCATAAGCCATCATGTTCCAACGCGTGGGACTTAATACCCTGTGGTATACCTCTTTAGAATCTGTATTGTTTCACGCTATCATCGGTGTCGAACGCTACCTTCAAACAAGTTTGAAATTATTCGAAGTAGGTATTTCGGAATTCCTATATCTCGAAGCGCTCTTATAATTCCAGGCCAGCTTGCTGAGTTAAAAGCATTCCGGACGTCAAGTGTTGCTAGTCCGCAATACTTCTTGTCTCCTCCTTTCCACCTTTTTCCGCTTGTTGCTTCACGTACGATTTTCATTACAGCTTCTATGACATCAACAGTCGATTTCCCACGTTGGGCATGAGATAAGCACTCTGGGCTTTCAAGGGTCTCCTTTAGTCGGTTAACGATGATTCTTTCTAACACTTTCCCCATCGAGTCGAGCATACACAGTGGTCGATACGAAGATGGCTGTTCAGGTTGTTTAACAGGCTTGAGTAAAAGACATACCCTCTGCCGTTTCAAGAAGACGGGAAAGACACCTTCATCTAAGCACGCAATGAACATCGTAGCAAATGTTTTAGGATTGGTTTGGATTGCTGCTTTTACCGCTACGTTAGATACATCTAGACCTGGTGCCTTTTTGTGCCCAATTTTCTTCATAGAAAGCAAAACTACATCTGCAGCAGAGCTGTGAAAGAGTGCATTCATTTTCAATTTTAATTCATGAGAAATTCCGCATTCAGAGTGCAGCTATTTAAAAATGAAGTCACCTGTAGACTTCAACATCGCAGCCTTTTCCATCGTAAAGAATGGAATTATTCTGGTGACGTCATATTTTGGATTGGAATCATGATTGGAAGAATTTTGATTGATTTGAAGTCACCACAAATCACTTTGAAGTCGCTGAAGTCACTTGAAGTCGTTGAAGTCACTTGAAGTCGTTGAAGTCACTTGAAGTCGTTGAAGTCTCTTGAAGTCGTTGACGTCACTTTTAGTCGTTGAAGTCACTTGAAGTCGTTGAAGTCACTTGAAGTCGTTGAAGTCACTTGAAGTCGTTCAAGTTACTTGAAGTCAGCTACAAAAAAAATCGAAATATGACAAATTTGGGAACTTTAAAAAATCGTGTTAGAAGAAAAACTCTTTTACTGAAAGTGAACCAAGCGTGCTTAAACATATTTTAAGTTACTAATTTTAAATATAGGCCATTTCATTATAAATAATATGGGTTTCATTCTTAGCACTTTATTTGCACGGTTTTTGGGAAAATATTTAGAGTTTTTCTTCTAACACGATTTTTAAAGTTCCCAAATTTGTCATATTTCGATTTTTTTTTGTAGCTGACTTCAAGTAACTTGAACGACTTCAAGTGACTTCAACGACTTCAAGTGACTTCAACGACTTCAAGTGACTTCAACGACTAAAAGTGACGTCAACGACTTCAAGTGACTTCAACGACTTCAAGTGACTTCAACGACTTCAAGTGACTTCAACGACTTCAAGTGACTTCAACGACTTCAACTGACTTCAACGACTTCAAAGTGATTTGAGGTCACTTCAGTGCAATCAAAATTCTTCCAATCATGATTCCAATCCAAAATATGACGTCACCAGAATAATTGCATTCTTTAGGATGGAAAAGGCTGCAGACTTATGGCATTGAAGTCTACAAGCGACTTCATTTTTAAATAGCTGAATTCTGAATGCTACAGTTTTGGCAGTGACTTCAATGGATTTCAATTGAAAATGAATGCACTCTTTCACAGCTCTGATCTGCAGTCACTTCAATAATGTCTTTTATTTCAGAGGGAGAACAATAGTAATCTGGTCAGGTGGCACCAAGTCGAGTTTTACATATGATGTTAAGATTAAAATACAAAAAAAAGGTATTGAAATATTTCCCACTTCGGTTCAAAGTTACACAAACCTGTCTTTTTGTTTGATATTCCGTGCTTCTCTGCTTAAACTGAGAAATGCAAGGAAAAGAATTTAAATGAAAAATAATTTCATAGTTTTAAGAAAAATTTTATTGAAAACAGCAGTTTAGTTTAAGGAATTAAGTCTCCAAAAAAAATGTTATTTCAATTTATCGTAAGAAAATAACTAAAAAACTTAACAAACGCTTGAAGAAAAGCTTTGAATTATTTAAATGAAACATGAAGAAAAACTCCTAGATATGAAGAAAAATTACATATACCTACTTACTAAGGACATTTTTGAACTTTTTTTTTAAGGTTTTCAAGTTATTTACCGCCAACACAAAGTCTTCTAAACTATTGCCGCACAATCTCCAAATCGTCCAAGTTGCCAGTGGCTTTGCTAAAAAAACACTTGTGTATTTCAGTTCTGTTTGAATGTACAAATTTCAATATTGTGGTTCCACAGTTGAAAAGTTCTTGCCAATGTTACAAATTTGTGTCCATGTAACTTGTTGCTATGAAGCAAATAAAAGTTGCGGGTTAATTTGTCTTGACATAATTTAATTTAGCATCAAAGTTCTAATCCAAAAACTATTCTCTTATCTTAATTATCTTTGTAATTGCTATTCCCATGTTGGTCTTTGTCTTTTTCAAAATGGTTGTGTGATCTAAAATTCTCTAAATTATAAAATTCCAAAAAACATTCTATACTAAATTGAATTGTGGGAAAAGTTGACATATAACTTGATTTTGCAGCAACTTAAAGTCATTTATTTTTTTCCATCCAATGTTATGTCAGTTTTTTTATTTTTTTTATCTCATTTCATTGTAAGGTTGCTATGTTGCATGCACTTTGTGAGATTTTCATTCCATTCCATTTCATACTCACAATCAGTTTGGCCACAAGTCCATTAAAATACTTTAAGTCGGATGCAAAGTGGTGACTTTTGAGGAGCAGCGCTGGAAGTAGAGAAAGGCAGGAAGCAATTTTAATAAAACGGAAATAGTTGCAATAGAAACTGTTGTACAAGAGTTGAAAGTGTGAGAACGCATTGGAGTTGTTTTCGATGAAGTTGTTTATGAGAACGACATTTAATTCGCAAAAATACTAGATATATACGGTATACTACTTATTTGCTTTAGCGTAGGATATATAATTTCGGTATTAGTCGTTACATTTTTACGCTGCAGTTATTTAAAAGTTATGAAAAATAAATGAATTAATATTTAAAATATTTTTATCTATCAACTCAACAAAAAAATTTTCGATGTAAAGAATTAGTGGGTCGTTTTGGAATAAAGTTTTTTATCTTCTTTTGATTGGACAGAGTTCATTATATCTAAAATGGAATATCTTAACCTCATATTTCTCTGAGTTCTTGGAAAAGTTCAACAAAAAATAATATCTTAAAAAATTGTTTGAAATAAAAGCTACTGAATGGTTGTTTTATGTGCAGTTAAAAAAAAAAAAGAATAAAATAATATCAAAAGAAAAGATTCGAAATTGTTTGTTTTTTGTCTCAATTTTTTTTTGGTAGATAAATTTTTAAAAATTTCGTATTTCTGTAAATATCACAACTTTGGTACAAATTGTTGGTTCATGAATTTAATTAGTTGGTCTCTCCAACATTTTTTTAAAATTTTTATTTCCTAAAAACTCAAATTTCGATGCATATAGTTTTTATTTTCATTGAGGGTTTTACAAAAATAAAGTTAAAAACGTCTTAAAATTTAAATAGTAATATCTTCAAGTGATTCTGAGTAGTTTACATATCATCCCCTCAGAGTGTAAGTTCCCCAACTCGATTTATGGAAAACTTTTTTTAGAATGCCATTGCATTAAAGAAAATACACTCTTTCGTATATTACTATCAAAATTTGGCTACTTTTTCCAGTTCCAATGATCTCGTTATGTCCTAATTTTAAAGCTTAACAAAATATTATTGACCATTGCCCGGAATTTCATGTCAAAGCAAGGGATCCGGTAGGAACTGAAAAATTTCTGAAATAGCCGGGAAGAGGTGGATTGTTATGATATGTATGTATACAAAAATTTAAGTTGCCTGCCATTTTATGAATACATATTGCAAACCACAAAGCTCAAAAATTATTCTATTTATTGTATGCCCTGACAACTTTTTATATGGATATGGCATCCGCAGAATCAAGAGAGAATCCGAAAGCTTTCAATAGATTTTTTAATGGCCTTTCAAATGGTCGCAGTTAACTTTGGAAAATATTAGAATTTGACTTTGACAACTGGTCACTACTTTTGCTGGTGCAAAAAGTAATGCCGAAATATTCAATGCGCTTTTTCTCGATATGTTAAAGATAAGCAGTTTAAGGAATTTAACGTATGGCTTAAATTAAGTGAAATGGTACTCGTTTGACCCAACTACTTGGAATTTTGAAAGCAATATGTTATTTCAATACTACACATTGTTCGCTTGAACCAAGATTAAGATCGATAAAATTGTCAACCAAATCTGACAATGCACAATTATTATATAGTGTCTTGAGATTCCAAATACATAATCCATGAAATCGGATCTGCTCATTTACTCGTTTTATGGCCATTTTAAGGTTTTACTTTGGCCAACATGGTTCGCAAGATCAAAATCGGTAAAAATTGTCAACCAAATATGACAATGCAGAATTATTATCTAGTGTTCGGAGATTCCAAAAATATGATCCGCAAAATCGTACCTAATCACTTACTCGTTTTATGGTCATTTTAAGGTAAACGCTTTTACCGATAATATTGATAAAAATGCGTTCTAGGAAAAATTGTTAATAAGTCATTAAAACTTTAAATGTTTTTATTTTTGTTTACTTTGTGGACTTTGGTATCAAAAATACTTTTAAAACCCATAAAACAAAAATATATAAAAATTATTTTTCATTAGTTTTTAGGCCCAAAATATTTTGAGCTTTGTAGTCCAAAATCCATAAAACAAAATTATATTTTAAAATATTTTTCACTAGTTTTAAGACCCAAAAGAATTTTTTTTTTAATTTTCAATTCTTTTCCATGGAAATAATGAATATCATAACATATATAAAATTTTTTTTTTATTTTTCTTCGTGGGCTTCGTAGTCAAAAATACTTTTTAGGCCCACAAAAGATAATAAAAAAAATTTTATTTTTCACTAGTTTTTCGGCCGTCAAAAAAGAAATTTTTTTTTTGTATCGGTTTTTTTCCATGAAATATGGTGAATAACACAAATCGCGACTCAAACTACATAAACAACAATTATCATAGCATATTTTAAAATTTCACTTGGTCTTAAAAGCATCAAAAACTACACGGTTCTCACGTCAAAAAAAAAGCGGAGGATCTTAGAAAAATCGAATTTGTTCATAACAAAGTGAACCCATTGCTCCGAAAAAAATTGTTTCATGGTGTAATATTTTTTAACTAACAATTGATAATGTTCTTATCATTATTGTATCATAACAAGTTGTCGGAAAGTTTTTTTTCCGAGAAACGATTTTCCAAAAAAAAGTTCATGTAAAACTTAAATTGCTTATAACAATCATACTAATTGTTATTTATAAAAACTTTTCTGGGACATATTTTGTTATTCCATGTAGTATTAAAATAACACATTGCTTTCAAAATTCCAAGTAGTCGGGTCAGACGTGTTCCGTTTCACTTAATACATAGGTGAATAAAAATCAGCAAAATCTCAAGAATGGTCAAATAATGTCTCATATATATTAATGACTCAATTAATAACATATCGCTATTATTACGTAAATCATGCTTTTAAAAAAATCAGCACAATCTTTAAACCACATATTTCAACTAACAAATAATCTGAGTATAGAAGGGAAAAATAATTAAAAAGTTGCATATTTCACGTATGAATCCTAATGCTTTACGACAGCATACAACAGCAGTACTTAAGCATAGTTATAAATGTTATCCATATTAACAGCAAACTGACGCAAATTGAATCAGCATACAGCCTTTAAAAAACAGAAAAACAGATGTACGGCAATCGAATATCAGCAACAATATTACAAATATACGAGAAATACATAAAAATGTTATGAGAAATCGAATAAAATCAGCAACAGCATTCGCAATAGCGTTGACAACCGCAATGACAGCAGCATAATGATATAATGTGAGTTGTCACATTCATATTTGTCAGCAGTTATTTACATCAACAGTAACAGCTAACAGCAACAGCAACAGCGACAGCAAACAGACGAGTAATATTATTGTCAGCACTAGCGGCAACATAACAATATTAACAGCTGATTTAATCAAATAAGTAGCAGCATGCAACATGCATCATCTTTATCAGCAATCGCGTATCGACAATAGCTAACAAGAACAGCAACAACAACAGATGCAACAAAAGCAATAGGAGACTGCGCTAGTGCCATGGATATGTGATTTACCATACCACGGCACAGTGTCGCTTGTATGAGCAAAGAAGCCATGTTCATATCTATCGACGGATAAATTTAGTCTCATACGGTGGGCATATGTTAGTTTTTTACCACACAGAATATTTTGTCCTGTTGTTGTTTTGTCCTCGTTTTTCGCAAGTCTCAATTACTTCACCATCTCACCAATCTCAACAAATCTTTCCCGTAGATCGAGCACTATGAGACTGCAATGATGCCAATATCGTCTTCATTTCTAGCAAAAGAATAGGTTTGTAAAATATAGTACCTTCCGAGTTTACTTTTGCTCTACGCACCTTCTATTCCACGACCTTGTAAAATCAAGTACAAGTGAAAGATAGTGATTGGGAATAACAATATTTGGTTCTATGTGCAAAGGTGAAAGTCATATTGGTACGATCCGAGCGGTGTAGCATAGTGGAGTTTTAGGAGTTCACATAGTACTTTAGACACCATTTTGTATACTCATTTCATTCTGACATTTCTTATAAATAATATGATCGTTCATACTCCCATCATGATGCAAGCATTATTCTTTCGAAAGCCGTTAAGAGTACCTACCTCTTTTATACTAGGTTGCAAGATTTTCTCATTGAGTGGAGGTAGTATTACGTGATGTCTTATCAATCTGTCCGAATGTAGCCCGTTCAGTTTTTGTTCATGTAGTGACGATTCTAAACTTATTTTTGCTGATTTGTTAAGGCTCCGAATTTCTTTTCCTAAGGATCTCTTAATGTCCTTGATTGACTATTTCTCGTGCTTCCTTTTTTTGCTTATGCTGTTGCATTAGTTGGATGGATTGACATCAATTCTGTTTAATTGATATTGTTTTTCAAGCCTTTCTTTACCGAAATTAACTTGACATCATCAATGAGTTTTACTAGCATGTTAGACTGATTTTCAGCGAGACTATATGCAAAACAGAGATCTTTCAGATGCTCGCTGAACGCTCATCAAACGCTACTAATAGTAGAGCTACTAATTTATCTGTTCCACGATAGTGTTAAGGATATTACAATTTTATCAATAAACGATATTTTTGGGCAAAAACCTGTCTGATGTTATCGGCCAAGTGGCTTCAATGTCTCGCTGACTGTGGTGAGGAAGATTTTCGTCAGGACTTTGTTCGGGAATGACAATAACATGGTTACATGGTTTTTCTGGCGTAGCGATATGTCACGAGACGAGCTTTTTTGGGCTTTGGCTGATCGTTGAACATTTGCCGTTTGTCCTTTTGAAAGAGCCTTTTACTTTTTGCTAAGGATGTTATAGATCCGATCGTCATTTCACTCTGGTCACTTGTCCACACTTTATCTGTTGCGTATTCTGCAGCCCTCTTCTTTGCTATGATCCTCCAGGTTTCGTTAATTATTCATGGTTTTTTTTGGTCCGTGGTATAAAGCCTTATATGGTCTCAATAGCTGACTAGACTACCAACTGACTGGAAAGCTGAATTGATGATTTATGATTTAATATTCACCGCAAAAGAACTGATATATTACTCTGTCTAAGTTTTGCATGGAGACTCAACACTGTCTACACAAACACTAAAGCATGTGGAGATAATGGGCGGCGCGGGCACTGATTATTTCCACATTACAATTTTATGCGCGAAACGCATTCATTTCCAGTCTCGACATTAAAAAAATTGCGTCTGAGCTGAACTATTTTACTGTTGCCGCTGAGCCTTTTATGTAACTTCGTCTTGGCAGTAGCAGCAATATTTCAATATGTAGCATGTTTTTGTTGCTAGCAGCGTCAGTACGTTAGATGCATTTGCTATGGCAATAAGTACGTTAGATTGTCGTTGTTGTTGCTGTTTCTATTACTATTATGATTGTCTGTTGGCTGTCTTTTAGCATGCTGTCAAAACTTCTGCTTGATTTTGCATATTTTGGTCTTTCGCCAAAAATAAAACTCCAGAGTAAGTGCAAATTTATTTGTGCGTCACTTGACTATACCCCTTCGTTTCTAATAAAGAATTTTATGTAAAAATTTTTCTTTTACTGTCTCATAATTTTTGTCATTGTCATATAATACTTCAAGTCAAATCCTAAAATGGCTCTTAGTGCAAATAAATTAGTTACAGATACAAAACAGAAACCAAAAGTATTCAGTAATTATAAAATACGTCCAGATTTAAATGAAGTATTTAAGCCAATTCCTATCACAAATATTATACGCGGCGTATTGACGGAGACGCTGCACGGTTTGTGTATAAAAAAAAAATATTAAAAATTAAAAAAATCTTTATATTACTTTTAGGAAAAACCTATACCGTAGAAGATGCTGCTAAATGGTCAAAAGAGATTGCAGATAATGTTAACGTTATTGTAAAGGAGCTGGAAATGCCACGTTTTAAGCACGTGGTACAAGTAACTCTTGGTCAACAGTTAGGTTCAGGTTGTCGTTATATTGCTAAGTGCCTTTGGGACCCAGAGTCAGATGGTCAATCATCCGCTTACTATACCAATGCCAGTTTGTTCTGCGTATGCACAGTATTTGGAATTTATCTGTATTAAAATGAAGTTTTAAGAAGCTTTTAAATTGTAAATGACGCTATTTTTATATATTCTATTATAATACATATATATTTTTTGTTATAGATAAAAAAATTATACTAAGCTATGTACGTTAAAACTTTCAAATCAGCGAGTATCGTTATTAGTTTTGGATATAAAATTTTTTTTAGAGAGATCAAAAATTTCCAATAAGTTAGTTCTTGAACTCATTCAATGTACTTAAAGAATAAGAATTATAATTCATATATGTTTTTGAAAACCAGAAATATGCATTGTCTAGATATTACTTTGGATATAACATTAGAGGACGAGCGCAGGATTGTAATTCATCGACATATCATTTTTGCAAAGGGTAAGGTCCCACTTTTTAGAAGAAGACAGTGATTCAGTCTACCATTCGAATAGCTACGAAAAAAAAGTAATAGTCACGCCATAACGAGTTGAGTTGATCAGGTCAGTGGTTTTCACCAAGGTTTTGGTAAAGTGACGCCACTGGTGTTGTGACACTTGCAGTAGCTTGTGAAAGCTAGTAGCAACTTCGGGGGTGACCAAAAAAAGTGGCCGATTTGGTACAAACTATATATAAGCAGTGGAGCCGATGGCCTGGCTTCTAGTGCTCTTAACCATTGTAGAGTAATTAATAACTTTCTAATCTTTAATATATAAAAACCTTGTGTCACGGTGTTTGTCACAGGTAAACTCTGGAACGATTCAACCAATTTTTTTGAAATTTGGCTCATGTCTGTAATTTGGTTTTTATTTCGAGTAAGCGCATGTTTAGGGTCGCCCTCATACTAATATATTTTAAAAATAGCATTTTCACAAAGACCACTTAATCGATTCACATGAAATTTCCTATATGTTGAGAGGCATAGCTTC
This sequence comes from Meiosimyza platycephala, assembly GCA_963662105.1. Lineage (NCBI taxonomy): Eukaryota > Metazoa > Arthropoda > Insecta > Diptera > Lauxaniidae > Meiosimyza > Meiosimyza platycephala. Next base: position 29,367,653 of record OY759210.1, on the reverse strand, counting down.
GGCTATAAAACTTTTATTGAAGGTGCATATTTAGGGTGGCCCTCATACAAACATTTTTTTAAAATAGCATTATCACAAATACCAGTTAATTGATTCATTTGAAATTTTTACTGCGTGTCTTTTATATAAAGAGTCATAGCTTAGGCTACAAAACTTTTGTTTAGGCTGTATATTTAGGATGGTCCTCATACAAACATTTTTAAAGACGCATTTTCACAAAGAACTCTTAATCGATTCATTTGGAATTTTCACCACGTGCCTTTTATATTAAGAGGCATAGCTAAGGCTACAAAACTTTTGCTTAGGGTGCATATTTAGAGTGGACTTCATACAAAAATATTTTTAAAATATCATTTTGACGAAAGCCTGATATGGATATGGAAAGGACTCCATGTATTTTTTCATTTCATATGTTGCAATGTATTATGATTCGAGTTTTTTTTTATTTAATTCAATTTGTAATGATATTTAATCAATAACAATAAAATGGCCTTGGAAGAGTTTCATGAGTGTACACTCAATGGAGTGTCACTATTCTGCTAATTAAAATTTCACTTCTTATAAAATTTACTTATGGCTGATATTAACAGAATGTAAACAAAAAAAAAAAAAAATCATAATAAAAAAAAAATGAGTATAAATATTTTTATTTGCATGAAAGTTTTGCTTTGAGAAGGCCTCTTACCATCGCAGCAGTGCTAGCAGGCCTTCTCCGAGGAAGGCCTTGCTCAATTGCCTGCTGGGTAGTTTCGTTATTTCTTTCGGTTGGGTTGATTAAACATTGTTTTATGTTATTGTTTTCCTTCCAAGATGTTTCTCTTCAATTTTTTCGTTGAATAGGACTATGCTCTTGTTTAATTTTATACCAACTGACATCGTTAATTTTTTTTATTAATTTGTTCATATCGAAACTTCAGTTGATTATCTCAAAATTCCAGGGGATATGCTGTAACCATCAAAAATGTCTAAATCAAATACAGAAAAACCAACTTTTATTGCAATATTACAAAACTTTTATTTGTTTAGAGATGAGTTGAATTAAGAGTGACAGAGTGTTAATGCAAAGAATTATAACAAATCCAATTCATTAAGTTCATTTAAGTTTGATTGCATCATTTTTAATCGATAAAACAGAAAAAAAATCATAAATCAGAAAAAAACATGTGAAGTAGAACGGAGTGAACATATTTTCTTTTTGACATCCAAACTTAGCGTAACATAAATAGCCTTAGAAAAAAAAAATCTATAATTGACTGGATATATCCAAATGGCTTTCCACTGAGATTACTCGATTCCGAAGATCGTCTGCTTAGAAACAAGTGTATCAGTTGGCGATCGTCCCGGTATGGGCCCCTTAGTTCACTATTCCTTTAAAAACAAGAAAGATCAATTAAAAAGATTCAACGTTGCGCAGTATAAGACAAAACTTGTAAACACTGATGCTTTTACTATTTTTTAGTACATACTTATATCATTCAGTCTCTCAGTGACCCTGTATCCCTGACCCTAATCTTATTACGTCTTTTAGTCATTGCTTTGCCACAAATCAAATTCTTTTTTTTCCTTGCATTGCGTCTTTTCAATTGAATAAATCAACTTAAGTAGAGATTCATTTTATACATTTTCTGTCTCCTTACAAGGACTAAATAAAATGGCATCAAAGTAGGTGTTAAAGTAGGATGATTTGCGCAAAACAGTAAAGGCGTGAAAAACTTTAGTCTATGGAGTGTTACGCTTAACTTTATTAGATGGGATTTAAGTTGCGTTGAAGCAGCAGCAGCAGCATTAACAACTTTTTTATCTGCTCTTCTTTAGCTGTCAACTAGCACTCGTTGTTGTAAAATTTGTTTTGTAGTTTGTTTTCTTTTTTATGCATTTTGTTGCATTTTTGTTGTGTCGTTGTCATCAGCGGCCAGTCGAGTACGTTTGCTGATGGTGCGCTGTGCCAAAAGATGTCGGACTTTCGTTTTTCTTACCAATGTTTGGACATTTTTGGGTAATGAATTTTTTGATAAAAATAAATCGAAATGTCTGTATATTACTGAAATCCTTAAGCAGCATAAGCATCAGCAACGAAAAATCAAACGACAATTTTTGTGTGAGGTTTTCCAAAAACTTCATCTTAAAAAAAAAGAATATTTTTCTCCAAAAAAATAAACATAAAAAGTATGCAATAATCTTCCTTAGCACAAACATGTTGATTCAAAAAAGAAATTATTAAAATCGGTTCAGTATATTTTGCGTCAAAGCGTTACAAACCATTTTCGCGTAAGCAATTTTCTAAAAATGGTATAGATAATGAGGTACTTACTACTTCGCTGTTGTTTTTTAAGAGATTTTACAATAATGTTTTAAATTGGTAATAAAAAGTTAAATATCATTAGTGAAGTTCATTATGTTTAATTTCATATCAGTTCAGTTCATGCAACTTTGACTTTTAGAAATATAAAACACTGCAATATTTGTATTACATTTTGTTATGCCTTATTTGTTGCCAGATATGAGGTGGTAAGAAAAGGATGCAATCTCATGAGAGCGAGAAAGCAGAATACTGTTGTCTTAATCATAGCAGATGAGAGCAGAAATATCAACACGATATCCTATGATGGTCCAAAAGGATGTGTTGCTTGAAAGCTTTAGATCAACAGCATATTGCTTCCAAGTCACCAAATCATTCCCAGAAAATTGATAAGAAATCGGACTAAACACTAGATATTGTTTAAAAGTTAAAAGTTGGCTTAAGCACACAAAATAAAGATGCGATTTCTGATAAGTGATAATTGGGTTATAATTTTCATATCATCATTTACATACATTCGAAGATTGCAAGTCTGGCAACATTGGATGCTATTTCATTTTCACTTCTACATCGTTCCCTTTTGCTTTATTTTTCATTTTCATCCTTGTCAGTCGTCGTCACGTCACGTTTAATGTCATTATTATTGTGCGGCGTAGTGAGCTTAAAAAGTTTGCCGCCATGACAGTTGAAAAGCGTGAAGCACAGAATCCTTTGCCGCGCACTCAAAAGTTGAGCGGTTTCAGCTTAGTGTGCGACGGTCAAGGGGGTGCCAGAGAAGAAAACATGAAAAGAAAATGCAAATACAAAATTTTTTAGCTTTAATTGAATTTGTGCAGACGTCCGAATTGTTGTTGTTATTATTGTTATCGTTAGAATTTCTTGTTGTTGCCTTTGTCCACTTGTTTGTCATAGTATTGCGTTGTTGTTGTTGATGTATTTTTTTGCATTTTATCTTTATCTTCTTTTGTTTTTGTTTTAACTTCTTTAGCATAAACTTTTTAGCATAAAAAGGATATAAAAAAAAAAACTGAAAAAAAAGTTAAGGACATGAAAAGAACAGCGACAACAGCATCAGCAAAAAAAATTTGTTGCGTCAGAATGCAGGATATCCCCGCTATGTAAAAATAAATAAAAAAATCATAAGTGCGAGAGTGAAAAAGTTGCATAAAGGTCTTCCAGAACGAAAAAAAAAACATAAATACAAGAAGCTGTGTAAAAAGTAGGCAAGGATTTGCTCAAATTATTCATGACAAACTTAACTTTTTTATTTGCGTTAATGCAATGGTTTGTGAAAAAAAAACAAACCAGAAGACACATTGTGCTCCCACGAAAATGTACGACTTAGCGGCAACTACTACAAGTTTTATTTGACAGACATTTGCTATAGTTTTATTATGTTTTTGTTTATAACATATTTTATTAATTCTTGCTGTTATAATATTATATATATGTAAGTATATTACAAATTAAAATGTTTTAAAATCATTAAATTTTTCTTTTTACCAAGCATTTGGTAATGATAAAAAAGCTTACGCGCTAGTTACGCAATAGTTTGAGTAATTCAATCGCTTTTACATCTAATCTTTTAACAAAAATATATAGACCAAATCCATCTCAAACAATGCAGTCGGAGTGACTTCAAATTGCGGAATGTTGTTTTTCAAAGTAATTAAGGGAATATACCGTCCCCCGATTTGATTGAAAATTATTTTTTACGAAGCTATGCCCATTTAAAGTCTTAGTGTCAGAGCTTGAAAAACCGCTGAAAATTGGTTCAAAATAGTCGCATTTTCATCCAAATCAATATAATTAATTTTTGTCTTTTGATTCTAATAGAACTTCTGATTTTCTGTCAGAATCTTTAAGAAATTTTGAAAATTGTTAAAAATTGGCGGATTTATAGCGCTTTTTATGAAAAAAAAGAAGGCTGATTTTCTCAAAAACCCCAATGTTTTTGCGCTTAAAATTTTACTGTGGATTTATATTAACATAAGAGAGAAATGACATGAGTTTAATGCTTGTTTAAACGTATTTGAAGTCAGGAGATTTTTTTCCCCAAAATCAAAATGTTAATTTTTTTTTTCATCATTGCCAAGCCACTCTACGGTACTATTTTCAAAGCAAATAACAACAGCAACATTCCAAATTACTTTCTGCTAATCTTGCTTGCATTCTGCATACTTTTTTACCCTTATTTTCTTAATAATATTTTATCATAGGAAATATATAAAAACATTGTACGCACATATAGCTATTTCGTTGACAAAGTCAAGCTAACAAAACATTCAAAACCCACAGAAGAACAGTCAGCGAAGAAACTATATTTGCGTACAATCAAATTAAAGCAAACAGAAATGATTTAGAATTTGTTTTATTCGATTCCGACAATTTTTGAGATATTTAATTTCAAAAGATTTGCATAAAAATATATTTTAGTTATTGAACCAGTACTTAAACCAGTATTTATTTTTTAAGATAATTTCTTTCAAATTTTGGCCACACAGCCAACACAGTCCAGTCTGAAGTTCCAATTTTCGATGATGCGTTTGAACATTTTAAGTGATATTTGGCTAATGACGCATGTAACATTGGCTTTCAATTCCTTAAGCGTGGACAATAGACCGTACCACCTTACAGGCAAAAAAAAAGTTCACCATACACCAGCATATCCGAAGCATTTTTACAAAGTAATTTCGAATATTTTTTTTTTTTTTTGGCCGAAAATAGAGGTCGCGCATTTGAGTTATTCATCATATCTTCGGCATTTATTGCCCGATCTAAAATTATGATATATGAATGTTTTTGTCTTGAGTAGACCAACTTTTTGATCCACTGAGCCTAACATAACTAACTATAAATACCGAAGACACGACGAAAAATTTAATAAGGCGACCCTTACGTTCGGTAAAAAACTTTAAAAACATCTTTAAAAATAGTTCTAATGGACTAATTGAAATACTTTGGTTGGAAAAATTTAATGATTTCTTTCAAGCTTTAATTTTCTAACATTAGGGTGGCACATTAGGATTGTAGGAACTGAGATCTGGTGGGTAAGTTCAAGAACGGGGTATTTGCTGTCAAGGATCATTAGATCAAAAAGTTGGTTTACTTAAGACAAAAACATTGATATATCATACTTTAAGATCGGACAATAAATGCCGAAGATATGATGAAAAACTCAAATGCGCGACCTGTATTTTTGGCAAAAAAAAAATTTTATTTTCGAAACTACCTTGCAAAAATGCATCGGATTTGCTGGTGTACCGTGAACTTTTTTTTTTGAGGTACGGTCTAGTGGACAACCTATCATGTAGACTTTGAACTTAACGAAGGCCCAATGGAAAAAGTATAGAGAATCAAAGCATGAAATTAACTGTACGCTGAATCATTCTCGAAAGTCATGGTTTTACAGGCTGTCTGGCAAGTAGTGCCTTCTTATTGAAATCCAAGTATTGTCATGCTCACGAGCTTCAATTTCATGCAGCAACAAGTCTGTTATCATGGTGCGATGATGAGTGCCATTTACAGTCATGTTCCGGTCGGTCTCATTTTTGAAGAAGTATGCAAGAAAGATTCCATCAGCCCGTAAACTATACCAACCCATTGTTTTTTTTTTTTGGATATAATGGTGGCTCTTGAACGTCTTTTGGTTGCTCTTCAGCCCAAATATGGCAATTTCCCTTATTGATGTAGGTGTTAAGACAGAAATGTGCTTCATCGCTGAACAAAATTTTGATCGAAAACAGTGGTGCTTCTTCAAGTTTTTTAATTAAGATCTTTACTTAAAATATGCCAAGTTGCTGCATACGACCGAACGGCGCCGAATCGATTCAACGCGATCATCGCGTACACTTTCCGTAATCGCCACTAATATTTTTTTATAACCTGCTGGATGTGGTCTGTTTGGTCTCAATTTATCCAATAATGAAAATTGGGTTTCAAATTTTTTTATGGTATAGTGAATTTTGCGTTCGGTGGGCTGATTATGTCGACGATAATTTGCTATTAGCACACGAAACACACTCATCCTAGAACGTTGATTTTCGTAACGCAGCTTAATAATTTGAAGACTTTATACCGGACTATGTCTTTTCATGATTAAATGCCAAAAAATACTGAGCCTAAATGATGCGACTCATGCATGATCTATCATAAAATCCCAACTGAAACGCAGGACAAAAAGGTATATTTGTCTGTAAGGAGCCCAAAAAGAAGTACTGTACTTTCACAGCTAAGTGACATTAGCTAAAGCTATAGTACACTGGTTGTCACGAAAACAAAACCATCAGAAATATATAAAAATTTATGGGGAATGGTCGAAAATCAATTTTCTATACCAAAAAAAGTGATTTTGTATCAATTGATGAGGAAATATTGACAATGGATTCCAAAACGTTTGTCAATTTTTCTTTTAACACCAAACGATGCAGAAAGTCTGAAATTGAAAGATTGAAATTGAACCAAATTATTCAGGGCAATTAAACCGCTTAGCATTCTGTTCGAAAGCTATTGTCAGCCGTTCCGAATCGACAGACACAAGCAATTTTGAAAAATGGTCCGTAGTTGGGCTGTTCCACTTTCATTAAAAATTTCAAATTTATATCCAATTAAATATATTTATTGTAACCAATTACTTCTTAAATATAAGCTACACCTTGATCTGATATATTTTCTAATAAAAATTCAAGAAAATTATTATTCTTATAAAATATTCTAATAACGACGGTATATAAACTGATTTACAAATTTAAGTAAGGTCCATCGTGGATTTCATATATCCGTTACTCTCTCAAGATTGTTAAAAATCAGTTTTCTGTCTTGCTCCCTGGAATAAATCAAATAATAGTAATAGTAGCTATAAGGTTGCTATCAATACTTACTAAAAATAACTAATCCATTCAAAATACCAGAATATACTCAAATATCTATTAAAATACAATATATCACTTGCACTAAATTGAGCCCATAAAAATATCAAAATTTGAAAATAAAAACCCAATTGAAACTAAAACTGAATGATATAAAAATTCAACTATTTCAGCAAAACTTTATGACTGACTATTAGACTTTTATGTAATGTTGAAATAAGCGTATGTGTGTGTGTGTATGTGTTATATCTGGGGTGTTCATTGTGTGTTATGACAACAGATAATAAAATGCAAACACTTGCAAAAATCATAGAAAGCAGCGCGCCAAATGCAAGTGTTGCAAGTTCCAATGTTAAATTCAGAATTTGAGTTTTGTTAGTACTCATAGTTACATTGTTGCTACTGCAAATATTGTTGTTATTGTTGGCATTTTTATTATTTTTTCTATTGTTATAGGCTTTTACGAGGCATTGCTAAAGTTTTTTGTAGCACGCAAGTTCACTAAGTTTTTCTTTTTGTTTGTATGTGGTTGTGTTGTTTGTCATGAATTTTATTTGCAGTGCAGGTATTTTTTTTTTCTGGTTGCCGTATAGATATAATGCTGATTTAGCATACCAATTCGTATATATAAGGGTGGCTTAAAAAAAGAGATCATATTGGAATTGATGAAGGAGAGGTTATCTGTTTTGAAATGTAAGCGCTATGAAGCGGAAGAAGCCAAGTTTACTGAACCAGTCCAAGTTCGTCCCAGACTTTTCACATATAATCTAATATTTGAGACCTCATAGGTTTTACTTTCTTTTATAATTAAACTTACAGAAAAAATTGCTTTTAAAGTTTATTAATTACTCATGACCGCACACATCCTGCTCGATGGGTTCTGTGAAGCTTTCAAAAGTCCATCACTCCCAAAACATAGAAAGTTTGCTTGTTTCTTAACATTTGCAAGTTTGCACATAAGGGGACGTCCATTAATTACGTGAGCTAAAATAGGGGGGAGGGGGTCCGGCAAAATCTCACCAAATCTTACCAAGGGGGGAAGGGGGTCAAGGAAAACCTCACGTCAACTTTTTAATGCATAGAATTTACATTGAAAATTAATATTTAAATCTCATGGGAGGGGGGGGGGGGAGAGGGGACCTGCCAGATCTCACCAAATCTCACCAAGAGGAGAAGGGGGGGTCAGAATTTTCAAAAAATCACCTCCCGTAATTAATGGACGTCCCCTAATGTTCTCGGTAGCACTTTACAAAGGATCGCTGGAGAAAAATTTCTCAAAATTTTGAAAATGATATTGCTGATAATTCCCTTCTAGGCCGTCACTTGGTTCAAAAGAAAATGAAGTTGGTATATGCTTCAGTTTACGCCATGTGGTTTTCATTTCTTTTTACTTGCTTTATTTTTAACTTCATTGGCGGTAGGTTAAGTAAAATTGTAGTGGCAGTCAGTTTAAGAACCGACTAACTTAGACCAAATGTTGAGCTATTGTAATATCATAGAGTAATTTACTATAACATCTCAGTGTACCCACCAGATTTCCTAATACTAACACTAAATAGCTGATCTATTCGTCATGTCCAATGTCATCCAGGTCATCTAATTAAGACGAATAAATAGTTTTGTGTCTTTTCTAACAAGTTTCCACATATCGGCCGATGAGACACTGGCCAGTTATGACAGAAACAACTGACGAGACACTGTACCCATTTGAAAACAAAAAGGACTTGGTTGCGGCCGAACTAACTTATTCTCCCAGAAAAATTTACCTTACCCTTTGTATAAATTATGAAGAAATCAAGATACTGAGCTAATGTAATAACTTGATTCATCCTCAATCAAACTGAGAGCCAGCTCGAGCAATAACTGCGCAGACGACAAAATGGATTCTATACAAAGCGCTAATGTACGTATCATGCATATAGTGACTTTTGGTATTATTCTAGAGCAAATATGTGAATTACAAATTAGCATTCATGATCCTTTGATTTAAGTTAATACTGATTACGATAGTATACACAGAAAGTCAGCTTAGAATTCACTGAAAACAAAAAATGCGTCAACATTAAGTGCCGCATTGTCTAAAACAACAATCTCTCATCGCCTTTCGAACCAAATACACAGGCCACTATTATTTCCAATGTGCTAAGCCGTACTCGTAGCATCTAGGGTAGTGGATTAGAAATAAATGCCGAAGAAGGCCCACAGTCAGCGAGGCGCTGAAGATGTAAATTGATATGACACAGATCACAACGAAATAACACAACATACAATAATGTTTAATGCATCTATGGTTTGGTTCAGACCCAACGTAAACGTTCGAAGAATATCTAAAGCGAATCATGCAATTTTATATTTTAAAATATATAAAAGAGCCACCCTTATTCGCATGCAAAGCAAAGCCAAACATGCAATAGATATTCCAAACGAATGCATTTCAAATTTGTGTGTTTTTCAATTTATGTTTTCAAATTTATTTCATTTATTTTTTGTATTCGTATTCGTTTTATTTTTGTATCGTGATATGTTTTATTTTATTAAGCACAAAAATCAACACTACTCGTTCGTAAATGGTAAAGAAACGGAAACGGAAGTTGCATTTTGGAATCAATGACGTTTGTTATGCAGCAGCAGCAGCAGCGGTAGCATAAGTAAAGGATTTTTCCATAGCAAAGCAAAACTAAATCGTGACTTATTGAATTTTCTATTGAGTGTTTTCCATGCACATACACATATGCACTAGGAAGTTCAATCCCGGGATGATAATCCCACATAATCACGAGATTTTTTGGCAATAGCCGGCATATACATTTTCTACCGGTGGTAGTTATTATACAGATTAGACGGTTCACAATCCGATGTTTAGTATGAAACCAGTTATAAATTTTCTTTTGGTGCTTAATTAAATAGTTGGACAACAATTGGTATATTTTTTTTCTCAAGAATGAATTTAAAACATTAAAAAAAGAACTATTAGTTTGTGCAAAAACGTGATGAGCATCATAATAAAATTAAAACAAAAAATTTTGCGAACATCTATTGGTGAATATTTTCCTTTTAATAAATGAGTTGATCAATACCATTTTAAATTTTATAAACTATTAAACCGTGAAGAATTTAGAAAAGTTTTCCACTTCCACTTTCAATTTGATTTGGTTGGAGGCTGTTCACATTCCCTTTGTACTTCAAAACAAATATTTGTGTTTTTCGAAATTTTTTTTTAACATAATATTTCGTTAAATCTCACTCTTAGTCTTTACCTACCTATAGATAAATCAGTTGAAGTGATTATCTATTTATTTTTTTGTTATTCAGTCGTATGTTTCAATGTCTCATTTCGAACAAAAGAAGCATAAACTTGATTGAAAGTTGCAGTATTAAATTTTAATTAATAATTTTATATTTTGAGAAATCTTACCAAAATGAAAATGGTCTGAGATTGAACTCCCTAATATCTATATATGGGCATTTAAATTTGTGAATTTTTATGTGTTTGCTTATGTAATTTCCTTGACATGCCATTTTATTGTTTACTTTTGAGTTTAAGTTACCCAGTAGGCAAAAGCAGGAGTAAAGAACGTTGTGAGAAGACTTTAATTGGGAAGCAGCTAAACTGCTCAACTCCGATCAAACTGAAATTTTTTTTATATAAAGGCTTTTTTATAGAAGGTAAGCCGACCGCTTTAAAAAACGATATATGTTAGAAAGTAAGGCCTGTTTTAATTATACTAAAAAGAATACAGAAAAAATGGTACACATTTTCATTCATTGTTATGAAAATTCAATATGTGAATATATCGATATATTTAAAACTGATATTTAAATATCTATATATTTTGTACCGATGAAAAGATAACATAAATATCCAGTAATTTATTCCTATTTTCCTCAAAAACTAATTGAGAACTACAAAAAGAAAGGACTCATGACAAAAAAAAAAATTGTTTGCAGATTTTGTGGCTTCTAGTTTAGACCCAGCTACTGGAAGGTACAATAACATGAAAACATTACTGATTTTGTAAAGCAAATTTGCTGCAAAAGCTGTTTGATTTTGAGAGGACTTTACATAATCACTTACGCTTGAAGCGTCTTTTGGTATTTTTATTGAGGCCGAGAAATACCTCACTCAATTGCCTACTGGGAAGTTGTGGTTGTGTGTTTTTATATATAACAATTGTATTGTCAAATTTTGCTACTACTGTTTAGAATTGTTTATTCTTTTGATAAGCTGCTAGCTTTCATAAAAATTGCATTCTGCTCTTTTTTTTCCATATTTGGCCTTTTTAGTTCATCAAGCACTCACTTTGCCCTACTGCATACTTCAATTGCTTCTTATAAAAAGCGCTTACACTCATGCAGGCTATCAGTTTTTCAATTTATTTGTTACGATTTTATATTCATTATGTGCATCGCATGCTTGAAATTGATTGCGTTTTTCGTTATACATTCACTTTTATTTATTTTCCTTGAACTGAGTTGGGCTTTTAAATTTATTTTTTAAATTAAGATATTTATTACCAGGGAAAATATTATTCCATTTCCTTTAGTTTTCAAGAGTGTTAATGAACAAAATAGGTAGTATCGTAGATAGTAGGTGTCCTAATTTGTGTCATATTGAGCTTTCCAGATTTGGTCGTAAGTATACCATTTTCGCAAAACATAAGAAATTGAAGTGATCTGTTACCAGGGTTGCCAGGTTGAAATCGAAAATTTAACTGCCTGTCAAAAAAAATTATTTTAAGAAATTTTGAATTTTAGCGACTGATTATTTATTACAATTAAACATTATTATATCAAATTTACAGCAAACTTATTCAGCAAAGACCAATATTATTGTAAATTTTTACTAATTGATCAATGTTATTTTTTATTCGACAAACATGACAAAGATAACGAATTGAACAATTTAACCTGTTAATTGGTGAAATATGTTTCGGCTATTACCACATAGCCTCAGCTATGTATATAAAGTATAAAACCTCAAGCAAACGTTTTTTTGAAGGGTTTTAGTAAATTTCGATACAAATAAATTAATCAAAACATTTCATTAAAGTCAATATATTTTATTGCTTTTAAAACTTCATTAACCCATTCCAGCTTATTGGGTATTTAAATACTAAATTTTTTAAAAGTTCTAGCACAGCCCATGGTTGAGATATCTGTTAATTTTTTTTCATTGCAAAGAGTAAAGATAGGTCAAGATTTTGCAAACCACATCCACCATTAATTTATAATTTTTTCTATCGATCACAAATGCTCTTTGTGTTTGTGTGATGGCATTTGGGTTTTGTGAAAATATACTGAATCGAAACTTGAAATGTACTTTCTGTCTTGAACACCCGATTGTTTTTGATCGAAAAAAATTCAAATCCAAAATAACGATTTTTTTTGATCGAAAAAATAAAAATCAAAAATAACAATTATTTTTGATCGAAAAAAATAGAAATTAAAAATAACGATTATTTTTGATCGAAAAAATAAAAATCAAATATAACGATTATTTTTGATTGAAAAAAATAGAAATTGAAAATAACGATTATTTTTGATCGAAAAAAATTTAAATCCAGAATAACGATTATGCAGTGATTTCTATCATAAAATTCATAATCGTTACAGTCCCTTCTTCTTATGATACTTAAGGTAAAAACGGAATAAATGAACTGTTGGCATTTTTCAAACAGATACGTTACTCATACGACATGGTTAACTCTGGGCACAGATTTTCTCTTGTATACAAGACTGGAATGTATTTGTTTATAATTTGTTTTTTTTTTAAATATTATTTTTATTACATTCGTCATGACCAAAGAACTAGTTATCCCAATTTCGAGCGAATGCAACTATACGCCAAATAATCTTGTCATACAACCATTTTGTTTGTCAGCAAAAACAATATCAATGCAATAACTAAATAATCAAAGTTAAATCGACCTAGCCTATGCATAAAAGTTAAATTTATCGTACCGGCATAACAGTCGAAAGCAACAACTTCAAGGCTATTGGGCTTTAACTTAAAAATATTTTTTTTTTATTAGAGCTTTTGCTAAGTGTGCTTCAATATTTTAAGTTTCAGAAATATGTCACATCTTAAACTGAAATGAACCGTTGATTTCAATGCAAATTTAAATCACTCTTACGCCATGTAGCAAACAACATTACCCAATCCTAAATTTACATTTTATAGAAGATACGATATCCTGCAATAGTTTGCAGCATTTTACTGCAATTTCAATGCAAAATTACAACTGACTATCAAATGTGAAAACAAAAGCTTTCAATAAAAACATAAGCTTAACCATAAAAAGCCAAAGGAGTAAGTATGCAATTGTCACTTGTTCTAACATTTGACAGCAGCTGCTGCACGCTGCAACACCTGAGCAACATCACGCTTGTTGCAATGTTGTTTTCGTTGATTTCACTTGAAATGCGAATAAATTGCTGCATTCAAATGGGGTGACAATTGCAGGATTGTTGCCGACAGTTGTGTGCTTTTTTTTCTTGTTACAGCTAGCAGCAGCTGCTGTTGTGTTATGCACGTACAGTGAAATTGCAGAGATTTGCAACAAATGATTGAGAAATGCAGCAACTGAAATAAAAACATAAATAGCTGCAATAACTATTGACAATTTACAATGTTGTTTTGGGGGGGGGGGTAAACAAAAAAATAATCATTTGACATAAAGTATAACAAAGTGGAACAAATTCTTCATGCAAAAATGTCTGTGTGTACATTTTAAAAATACAAGAAAAATTATTACTTGTTTACATGGTTTAATTTAAAAATATTCATTGTTACATACATACATACCATAAAGGAAACTTTAGAATTGGATTTTATAACTTTTTTTTTTTTCTTGAAAAATTGATATAACCCAATTTCTTCAAGAAATTTTATTTTATTGCCATATCACTCGCTTACATGAATATCCTTGAGGAAATCACAAATCTTATTACGCATGTCTTCGCATTTAAATTTATTTTTGACACAATATGCAAAGCAATACATTAAGATACAAAGTGGCAAACTTAAGATTTCCGCAAATAAATCAAATAAGCCGCAGAACAAAAGATTAATCGACGACTCTTTCTAAAGATTTATGACGGAAAATCACACAAAAGATTTTAAACGAAGTGTCAAACATTTGACACCGTCTGTACGTGTATATAGATATCTGTCTGCTTGTAATACAAACTAGTGATGGCTCTTGGAATTTGCGTGAATGTTCCTTATATGAAATAATAATGTACTTTTCGGTGGGGTCGAACTTACTTTTTCTCAAATTCTTTGAAATTTTCAAGAAATGAAAATAAATATATGATGGACACCTAGTAGCAATAAAAGATTTTAAAGCTTCTTATACAGGCCTTCTAAAGACTAGTAGAAAGATAACGTATAGTATTTTTAAATTTTTTATAGAGGCCCTTTGGCGTATGAAGTATGAAGACATGTTTGTTCCCCTTTTGTGTTATATTTGAAGAGACTCGGTAAAGTATATTTCTGAGGTATTTAAAAGGCACATAACAAATACTTAAAAAAGAGATGTATTTAAGAGACTTTATATGCATATTATAGACCAATGTTTAATTTTATTTTGTTATCAAATATGATTTACCTTACATGCTCCATCGATTTATAGTCCTACACGCTACCCACTAGGCTATCTGTGATATATTTTATATTGCGATCATAGTTTTATCATATTTTTCTTGAAGTGCTTTAAAAACATGAAAGTGGACAAAAATGTACCCTCGTATAAGGACGTTTTGAGATTGAAAAAATCTTTAAAATATGATGAAAAAAGTTGACTAATATTGAATAAGTTGAAATATTTACAAAACATTGAAAAGAGTTGAAAAGCCGAAAACTAAGAAAGTTGTAAGAGGTTGAAAAACGTCAAAAGAAGTAAAAAAAGGTAGTATAAGCAATGTTGAAATGGGTTGAAAAGGCGAAAAAAATTGGAAAAGTCGGAAAAAAATCGAACAGAAAAAGTTGAGGGAGGTTGAAGCCAGTGAAAATGGCTGATAAAGTCGATAATATATGGAAAGTGTTGAAAAAGTTGAAAGAGGTTGACAAATGTTGAAACAAATGAAAGAAGTTGAATAACTCTAAAAAGTTTGAATGACGTTCAAAAAGTCGGAAAAATATGGAAAATGTGGAAAAAAGTTGAAAGAGGTTAAAAAAAGTTGAATAATTCTAAAAAAGTTGAATGAGTTTGACAAAGTCGGAAAAATATGGAAAATGCTGAAACCAGTTGAAAAAGGTTAAAAAAAACTTGAAACAGTCAAAAAATATTTAAATAAATCACAAAATGACCCACTTACAACATTGTGTTATAATGGGAAGTTCCACGCCCACTGATTCAATCCCCTCGAATTCCATTTAATTTCAGAGCTTTTACTAACCGACATTTCTATACCAAATTTTAAAAAGATAACTCCCATAGCATACTAAATATAACACAAAACGTTTTTTGCTTGTATGGGAGGTGCCACGCCCACTGATTCAATCTCCTCGAAATCTAATTAATTTTAGAGCTTATAGTGACCGACATCTCTATACCAAATTTTGTTAAGATTCCTCTTATAATACACCAAGTATAACACAAAACGTTTTTTGCTTATATGGGAGGTGCCACGCCCACTAATGCAATCCTGTCGAAATACATTTAATTTAAAAGCTTATAGAAAGCGACATCTTAGCACCAAATTTTGAAAAGATTACTCACATAGCACACTAAATACAGTAGACGTCCAATATAACGTATAACGATATAACGAATATCCATTGTAATGAACAGTTTTCCAAATTGAGACTTTTCCATTGATGTCTCTAAATTAAGAACGCTAAACATGTTTTCCGTTCCAAATAACGAACATTGTTTAATTCAAAAATAACTGTTGAACTGAAATAACTTTTTTTTTAGCTGTAAAGGTGATCGCCAGTAAGAAAAGCATTGCAAAATCTAATTTAACGTTTATACGAGTAAATACATGCGATAATAAAAGCCAGTTTCTTTAGTAAAAAAACACTTCGATATAACGAATTTTACGATATTACGAATGTCCCGTGCATTAATTAGTTCGTTATATTGGACGTCTACTGTACAACTTTTAACGTTTTTTGATTGTATGGAAGGTACCACGCCCACATGTTTTAATGCGCTCATTTTTGGTCATAAGATACTTTATATCGAGTACATCCACCATGTTAAATAACAACCGCATTAGTAGTTCTCTTATTATAATGTCTATAAATATTGTGGGCTGTGCCACGCCCTTCAACGAGTTTTGCCAGTATAGTGGCATAGCATGTTATGATGACTGCTTTTAGTGGTATTATCCATAAAATTTTTTTGAAAATCGTCGGTGCCGTAATATTGAATCAATATTTTCAATTATTGAAAAGTGCCACGCTTACTTTTCCGATTCTGCCCACTTTTGGCAAAATTTAAGATATTTATGGTTTGCATCTGTGTACCAAATTTCATTACAATATCTTGAATGGCTTGCGAGATATGACGTTATAAAAAATAAAGTTTAGGGCTGTGCCACGCCCCTGTTATAGTCTTTAAAAACTTAAAAACTACCACGATCTTAATTTTGTTTACATGTGCACCTAATCCCAAGGCAAAGTATCTGCTGGAATTTTTGTCTTGATAGCTCCCTCTTATACTACTGGGGTCTTAAAAGGAAAATTCCAAACTCTGTAACAACAAAAAAAAACATTTATGACCAAATTACCTACATTTGCTTGTACTTCGTAGTACGCAATGAAACAGAGGTAGAGAAAAAATTTAAAAAATAATTTTCTAACAATGACATTGAAAATAGCTAAGAATTTACTGAATGTCTTTAAAATCAGTTCATTACACATTTTGATGCTTTTCAAATATTGAATGTACTGAAAAAAGTACAATTGTACAAAAACTGCCATCACTGTTACAAACTTGAATATTCGATATATGCAAGTGTATGCGTAATGCTTGATTGAGTTTAAGTTTTAAATTTAGGAAATCATCTATTTGAAACCCCTAGTTTTGCCACCGACAGTGCGTGCTGTCAACATTTATAAATCTGATTGGATTAATCATATACGTAATAATTTAACACAAAACACAATGAAATCTTGCCATACATAACAAGCTGTTTAAGGGAGACATATTGTACTTGCATGAATATATATGATGAATTTTTATTGTTTTGAATAAATGGGAATTGGTATAGACTTTTCAAGATACCAATACAAAGAGCTGAAAAATAAATTATAGCTGCAATAGAATGGAATTTGAAATCGGTTTATTTCAATTCCATTGCAAATGAGAGTGAATTCATTTTAATTCATTCAAGAAATTACATAGAATAGAGTAATTTTGCATTCCAAAAATTTGGAAAAAGTTTCAAAAACTATTTGTTCGAAAATTAGTATTCTGGATTCATCCAACTTGACTATCTCTGCCAAAGATCACCACCGTTCGTAGCTCGCTTAGCTGTTCCAGCTCTTACAACAATAACAAAAATTGTCCAGCTCTTCTCGAGTTCTTTCCAATATTCGAGCTAAATCATTTTGGTTCTCAATCATCGCATGCTTTTTGTTTCTGTAATTTTTTGTTCAACGGATCGGCTCGTTCAGTTCTTTACCGTTAATGTTATACAATTTCGGTTCCCTAACGTTGCGTGCTTTTTGTTTGTGTAATTTTTGTCTTAAACCTACTTGCTCCTTCAGCTTTTGTTTTTTTATTTTTTTTTTGTATGCAATAAGCCGCAGCTCATTAAAAAAGTTTTTTTTTCGCAAAATACTTTTAAGTTTTTTACCCACACTGATATTGTTATAATCAGCTCCCGCAACGGATTTATGCTTATATCGCTGTCTTAAAGCACCAATTCTAAAAATTTAATTTCTGTAGAAATATTTCCTAGCCCAAAACCCTGCTTCCAAACCAAAATGCCACACAGAAAGCTAATTTAGCAATAAATTTAAGTTTACCCATTTTGTATCCATTTCTCTGAACTCCACGTACGCCGCTATGAGTACCTTTGTCTTCATATTGAATTTGTTTGCTGTTCTAATGAACAGCTTAGGCAGGATTACGAAATTCACCACTTTGCGACGGAAACCTAGAAAACGCAAAAGCGCAGCAGCGGCAACCAGCACAATTTCTGTTAACTGTCGCTTCTTGCAGCAATTATTATTGTTGTTGTTGTTGTTGTTTTGGTTAAAAGCAACCGCAAACAACAGACGTTATAAACGACACAGTTGAAGGTAACAACGACTCTGTATGTCGTGAGAAACTGCCAGCGACGCTTACAAAACGGGAAACCAAAGACAAAGCGTTTTATGCCCCTGCAAGATGCAAAGCAGCCAATGGTAGAGACAAATACTAAGAAAATGTAGAGGAAAATGATGTAAGGAGGTTACAGGATTTTATGAAAATTTCCGCGAATTTCCTTGTTCTGCTACTGATTTTCATTCAACTGCTGCCTCTTGTTACTGCTGCTGGTAAGGATTCATGTTTACGATGCGGTTTTCCTCTACCTTACGTTGTGCATTTAAGTTGTTGTTCTTGTCGTTGGCATTTTCATTGCTGCTGGTAGTTTTATGGTTGTTGTTGTTAACAGCAAAGCTGACGTCGAGCATTCGGTTTACTTGGGATATAATAATTTTTCTTCAGCAGATGCACCGAAAAGAGACTTTGCACAGTCTACAAATTGAAAAATTTTGACGATATGAAAAATTATCAATAAGCAAATAAGACATAATGACAAAGTGATTAAGTGGTAACAATTGAACAATTCTTCATAATAGGACTAATGATTTGTCATATAAATTTTTCGTCATTGCAATATATTTCAAAATGTGATTTTTTTCAATGCAAATAATTAGTTTACGTGGCAATATCGCACGACTAAGTAACAATTTGATAGAGAGGTTATAAGACAACTTAAGAATGTCACAGAATGACATATTTGCAATGTGTCAGTGTGACAAAATGGCAGAACAAAAATAGGAAAATACGACCATGTGACCATATAGCATTATGATAATATGACAATGGGACAATTTGAAAATATGGAGTACAGACGGACATCGTAAAGTCTATGGTAATGGCAGTTCGAGTTTCAAAAAATTCAACTTTAGTGCGTAAGCGCTTGGGTATTAATAGTCAGGAAACATAACCTTTTTATCAAAAAGTTATTTTTTGAATTTCTGAGAAGTATATTAATAAATGACGGACTTAAAGCCAGAGCGGTATAAGTGCATCGAAATGTCGAAATAAGCATTCCTTTCCATATAAATCGTTTGGAAAACTAAAAACTCGATGAGCCACCAGTAAATATTAATATTATTAGCACCAGAATTTTGCTATCATGAAAGAAAAAAACATTTTTGAATCACCTTAATATTTGTCGACTCCGATTCGATAAATGTCAGATCTAATAATTTGGAAAAAGGCAGATATACTAGTTTTGAAATCAGATCAGTATCTATATGCGGCTTACGATATTCTTTTAAGTAAATAAAAGTACATTAAAACTGATTGTATCACTGAATCGGTGGTAAAATATTATGGGGCGATTTTGCTACTTTAAAGTAGAATATCGGTATTTTTCATTTTCTTCGGCCAATTTTCAATTTTTTATAAGAAAAATAGAAGCAAAAGAAAAACTAATCACGGATTCGAATTCCACGTTCGATAATAGCCCGAGAAACCACCCCACATTGTTGGAAAATTTGATAAACTTGCACCATTTTTTTAAATCAATATTTTTTAAATAAGGCAGACAACTTAAAACAGGACTCGCTAATCCAGTTCTCAATATTTATGAAAATAATTAAAAATGTTTCATTGAACTTTTTCAGTCAGTTAGCAATAACCAGGTTAAATTGATCCACTTGTCATCTTTGTCATGTTTGTTTTCCCCTCGTTTGAATCGCGTTGGTCTTCAGGCTGTTGTTGTTGTTGTCATTGTCGTCGTTGTTGTTGTTGTTGTTGTTGTTGGTATGCTGGTGGAGAGCTCAACGAATACCCGAGCTTCGTTTTCATGGCCAGTCGAACGAAAAAAATGCTGGGTAATTCGCGCAATTCTGTAACGGGCCACAATATTATGGCGGCAGGCGGTTGACTAAAATTGTGCGAAAACTCGCATCATTTTTCTTATCGTGGAGCTCTCGATAAATGATGTAGATTGCCAGGGCA
This sequence comes from Meiosimyza platycephala, assembly GCA_963662105.1. Taxonomy (NCBI): domain Eukaryota; kingdom Metazoa; phylum Arthropoda; class Insecta; order Diptera; family Lauxaniidae; genus Meiosimyza; species Meiosimyza platycephala. The sequence goes on along the minus strand of OY759210.1, from coordinate 29,347,293 downwards.
GCAACATCCAACATGTTATAGAAGAAAACGGGCAATATACTTGTCTTCCTTTTGGTTGTGTAGTTATCTGGCATCCTATCTATAAGAGAGATGCGCACAACAATTTTTTCGCGAGCTGGTTACAACAACATCAATTCTGGTAAAAAACTCAAAAATATTTTGGAAAAAAAAAGTATTGAAAAATATTTTGTGAAAAAATGCCTAGTATTTATGAAAATTCTTAAATAGCTGCTGCAAGCTAATTGCATGGAAACAAAATCAAAAATCTCAAGCTCAAGGAGCAAATGAATTGAAAACAAAATCACGCAAACAATAAAGTGCGTTGAAGACAAAACTACAAAAACAAAAAGCAAGCAACGATAGCGAACCGAAATTGTTTAACTTGAGTAACGGCATGAGCTGAACGAGTCGATGAGTTGAAGAAAAAATTACACGAACAAAATACATGCGATGATTGCGGACCAAAATTATTTTGCTCAAATAATGGGGTGAGCTCGAAGTGAGCTGAATATTTTTTGTTATTGTTGTAAGAGCTGGAAGAGCCAAACGAGCTATGGGCTGCGCATTCTTGATCTATAATGTTCATACCTCCTTTAGGGCTGTTATAGTAGGCAATGATTCTTCCTGGCCATTTATTTGATCGGTTCGAGCAAGGCAGTGAATGCTGCTAAGCATGTAAATTATCTTCTTATTCTAGCACAAGGTCCCCAACATCGTAAGAACCATCGAAACATGAGAGCTCTTCAATCAAAAAGACATGAAGAATTTGTCCGCTGTTACGTTCCGGTTATGATTCCATCAGTGGCGTAGCTAGGGTGGTGCGGCCGGCTCGGGGGCGAGGGTGGAGGGGGGGCGTTTGCAAAATGGTCGTGAAATATATCCTAATTTGCTAGGGTTTTTGAAACTGAAAAATGAAGATATTTTTTTTTTAGTGAATGAAAGTAAATGGATGTAGGAAATAATGAATTAATAGTTGGAAATTGGGAAAGTTTTGGAAAATAAATTTAATTTTGCTAGAGTATTTGACGGTGAAAAATGAGGACTTTTTTTTTTGCTCGTAAATTTTTTTTTTGTACTTAGGGGGCGCGGCATTCCAAGGCGCCAAAAATGCTCACTACGCCACTGGATTCCATACATTTTGACTAAATCAATGATGATTTTTTCGCCTACGTTCATTTGGCGTAGCGCATTAGGCGGCTTTCCTACATAGATATGACCCTTCAGGAGATAGCTGCTAGCCGCATCACAGAGTCAAAAGTGTCGAAACGAGTGTCGGTGAACGCACAAGCAAATTTGGAAGAAATAACACAAATAACATTTCATATCATCGAAACGAGTGTCGAGCAAAAGTGAGAATTGTAACAAAAATTTCATTTGGTATCATCGAAACGAGTGTCGAATTCAATACAATACACTTACACGAACCCAAAATCGGTTTAAATACTTACTAGCATAGCTCGGGTATGAAAAGGGTCCCACAAAATGAAAGAACTTTACTTGCACCAGAACTCACATCATACAATATGTATGAAAAGAAGAGCGGGTACCCCGTTCGTCCAAATGTGTGTAGAATGTTCGTCAGGATGGTTAGGCTTATAAAAAATATCTATCATATTTAAAAAAAATCTTAATTTTAAAAACCATGTGACAGATTTCCAATTTTTCCACACCACTATCACAAGTTATTAAATTACCTTCCATATGACTCCAACTAGGGGTTCCCAACTTATACGGCTTTTTAGCAAAGCTATATCCCACAACAATTTCCGATGGCTTTACCTCCAAAACTAGTTCCGAGTGACACATTTTGATTACATTTTAAATTTTTTGCTCCTAAAACGCTGCTTTCCCTATATACAATCGGGTGTTTCTCTAAATATGAAGATGTCTCAATAACTGCGTAATTTGAGAATATTTTTATTCTATTGGAAGCTCAATTTATGTAATGATTTCAAGCCAGGAAAGCTGAATAAGGAGCTGAATATCACTAATCACTTGATTAAAAAACCCTTGGCTTAACTTTGAAAATCCAAATTGCAAGAATTAAAAATAATTTAAAAAAAAATTATATGAGAGCTTATCATATTTGCAAAGGAGCTGGAATAATTAACTTTTGTTCGACTTGGTCATCTCTGACATATAGTGTCTATAATTTGCATGAAAATGTGACAATTTATAGTAAAATATTACAATAGGAAAATATGACAAAACTTTTTAAAATTTTTGCAAAGTATTGTCCTACAGTTCGTTAGTGCTCTATAATTTTCAATATGATTGGTTATTACTGAACGAAAACTACAACAATGATGCACACACAATTGCTACTTAAAAGCGCAGCATTCATGCGATCATTAATATTTGTAAAATGTGAGGATAACAACAACATCTAGTAGTTGCTGCAACAATTTCATAGCATGCAATTTCCACAGGAAATGCACATACACGAACAGCAACAACAAACTATGTTTCTGACTCGTTAGCCACCTGCTTGTGTTGCTGCTGCTGCTCTGCTGCTATTGCAATATTTAATTTTCTAGCAGCAAAACAACAAAAGCGCCAGCAATAAATGTTCAAAAACATAGGCAACTAGAGTTTTTCCATGCGGGTTTTTATTCAATTGAACATAAAATTGCATATATCCATAGTTGGAGTTCATTGAGGCCGCTATATAAACGCAAGTTGCAGCAACAATTATGATGCCGTGAATGATGCAAAGCCACGTTGAAAGTAACCGACATGTGTTGGCGATGAGCGGCAGTAGGTAGTAATGGTTGCAGCTGTTGTACAAAAACAACAACAAAATGGTTGAACTGGATTTAAATTATGTACATACATTATACGCATATGTTGTGGGAGGGGATAAGTGCAATTTTTAGAGTTCAATTTAAATTTTTAAGTTTTACATTAATATCTTGAAATAAAAACATACAAACATAATTTCATATTTAATGCTGTTTTGGAATTCCAAAAATATGCACATATTACGTTTTTTCCGAGTAAAATTCTCTTAGTTCACTTAATTCAGCGCTCGAATTGGTATTCTTTGACTTGATATATTGCATTAATTTCCAGCAATGTTGTCAACATTTTTTCCTCTGCACTGTTTTTGTTTCTAAGATCCTTAAGCAAAAAAAAAAAAAAAAAAAACAAAAAAACGAGATCCAATTTGACATGAATGCCAGCATTACGCTGTATTATGTCGTATCATGTTACTTTAACGTTACTTTATTACGCATGCAACAGTAGGAGCAACAAACAACCGAAGGACGACACACAACTGCATTTGCAACAGCAACAATGCGAAGAAAGAAAGATGGCGACGTATTCCAAACGAATATCACTCAATAAGCAGCAGACACTAGGAAATGTCACCGTGTGACGATACGAATAAAGATGCTGCTTAATGCAGTTGCAGCAAAAGCAGCAGCAGCTGTGACTATTGCCAATGTGGAGGGAATTGCATTTGCGACAGCTCTAACGTGACTAAGAAATGTATTGGTTAAAATTAAAAAAGCAAAAAAAAAAAAATATTTAAACTGCAAGAGTTGTGTAAAATTCAGTTAAATTCATGTCAACATTACAATTTCATGTAACTTTGACAAAGAAAGTATAGTTTTCGGCATATTTTGTTATGAACAAAACTTACATGCAACCTCAAAGCTTTCCTGTATGAAATGCGCAAACTTTTCTGTATTCCACGCATCTTTCCAATTAGATTTTTATAATATTAATTTCTTCTTACACGTTTGATCTCTGATTAGGCAGTGTCACTTTTAGTGGTTGCTCCACTGTAAAACTCACACAGATTCACCGCTCTTGAAAAATCTTGTGAAACTAGCTACCATTCAATTTTACTAAATTCAATTTTAATCTTCCCCGACTTAAAGGGCAGACTCTTTCCCTTGCTAAGTCGGCCAAGTATCTGGGAGTCATAATAAATCCAAAGCTTAATTGGAAAGTCAACATTTAACCGAGATGCAAAAAAGCCTGTAGAGCTTTGTATGCGTGTAAGAAAACCTATAGTAAAAAATGGGGTCTCCAACCAAAAATTATACTGTCGATGTACACAGCTGTAGTTCGTCCAATCCTCACTTACGGTGCTTTAGTTTGGTGGCCAGCTATTAGGTAAGGCTACAACCAGTTAAAGCTAGAGAGACTGCAAAGGAAGGCTTGTATCGGTGTGACGGGGGCTATGAGGTCATGTCCTACGGCAGCTTTAAATGTACTTCTACACCTCCTACCTCCCAATTCCTTTATTAAAGCAGCTGCTGCATTCAGTGCGATTAGGGTCTGGGAAACCGGTAGTTGGTTTTCGAAGCAATATGGTCATTGCTCTATACTCGACACCTTACCAATCGAGCTTTCAAATTCCCCAACGGACTACATTTCGCAGCGAGTTCAGTGGGAAGAAGGCACTCTCAACTTTAATTTGGAAACTACTTTATTCACCGATGGTTCCAAGATGGACTGTGCACTAGGTGCAGGAGTCTACTAAAAAAACCCAGAAATCTCTCAATATTTCCATTTACCTGATTCAACTAACGTTTTCCAGGCTGAAGTTTTAGACATTTTTGTAGCCTGCAGATTAGTGGGCTGTATAAGTTCAGAAAAGAAGATAGCAATCCTCTTCGATACCCAAGCCGCAATCAAAGTTTTGAGCTCGGCACATATAAAATCGAAGCTGGTAGAACAATGCAAAAAAGAACTTTTCAGGCTAGGACATCGATGTGACATTACTCTCATATGGGTTCCAAGTCACAAGAACATTGAGGGAAATGAAAGGGCCGATGAACTAGCAAGGCGTGGTTTCTCTCATAATGAAACTGGAACATCTCTTCGATCCTCTCGGGTCAGTTAAGAAGAGGATTTTCTCGCATTTTCTATCTGTAGCCGGAAACCACTGGAAGTCTTTACAAACCTGTAAAACAGCCAGATCAATCTGGCCCGCTTACAATATACTGAGAACCACCTACTTACTATTTAGGACCCGGTCTGATATCGCAAGAATCACCGTGACCTGCACTGGGCAGTCGGCAAGCACGCTGAAAGGTTAGGTATACCTTTCAATTTTTCCTGTCGCAGCTGCTTGAACGCAAGCGAGATTGAATCACTGGAGAACTTTCTTTAGCAAGATTCAGGCTAAGATGTCTTGGCAAAACCTTCTTCAATGACCTCAGTAAATTTGCTGAAATGGAAATCGGATCTCTGCTGTACTACCTTAATAAAGCTAACAGGATATAGCTATTTTTACATCCATTGATTCGCAGGGTCACGTAGTGTGGTATTAAAACGGCACAATCAGTGCTACTTAAGGCTTCAGCGTGTTTGCTAAGTCACCACTCTAACCTAACCTAACTTAGCTACCATTCCGTCTCATGGCGACGATTTCATGTCCAAAACTATTTTTCGAGCTATCTTTCGTTGGAAGAAAAAAAACTTTTTTCTGAGAATGGGTCGAAAACAGGTACAATGCTCATGGGATCCATTTTCGGGTCGAAAACAGTTCTTTCCAGGGTCCTGAGCCTCCTTTTGTGTTGTCCGTTCAGTTCCAGGTTACGAGAATTACAGGAAGTTCTGAGGTTTATATCGGATATGAATTTGTTCAAACTGATACTTTTCGCTTCATGTTTGAGCCATTGGCGTTGCCCTGGATACTCAAATAAGTGAGAGCTAGTAGCTTAAGCTTTAAATCTGAAATGCCTTTGCCATTATTGCTCCCACTGTCACTGTTTAAATTGCTATTTTTGTCTACATTTTTGACACATCTTAAATTTGTTCCATAAATGCAGAACTTAGACTCAGGAGTTTATTTGAAAACTTATATTTTATAGTAGAGTTTTGCTTTTTTATCACTCTCCATTAAGTTAACTAGGATGTGTGCTTTACACATAACATTTTAATGTCAATATTAATCATGTAAAATTCCATCTAGTGGGGATTCTTTTAAAAATTGATGGCTTATTTTTCTAAAAAAGTCTATACGTCAACAAATTTATTTTCAAAAGTAAAAACAAAAATATCACAACTCTGACGGCATCTAATACCATACTGCATACGACCGTTGTGCAGTCACTTGTGTAAACAGCATATCAGCAACATTGACAGCAGTAACATACCTAAATACATAGCATGCAGCAGAAAAACCCAAGATTTGAGCTCCTATGTTAAACTATAAAATATTCAAAATGTCGAAACATCGACTGCATTTCGTAAAGTGATGCTGATACTCGTAGATTCGAATTTGGGATAGATGCATTTTATTTAGTTTTCGCAATGCTGCATAACGAAACGCGTACATATACATATTTATCATATTTTTTTGGTAGTTGTTGCTGCAAACATTTATGTGCACATTAGGGTGGTACTTAAGAACTTTTATTATTTTGAAAATAAACGCTTTTGCAAAATTTAAGCATTATTAAGTATGTAAACACTTGCCCACAAGAGGTTGGCATATTTTATGGTGTTTTTTTTTTTGGAAATATTATACTTTCGGCTCATTTCATAAAAAAAAATTGAATTAAAGGATATTCAAATAAGATGTTTGGATTTACAAACCCGTTTTAAATATAACAATATTCTTATATTTAAAAAAATACATCAGTTTTTCAAAAGTGCGAGTTAGACCAAACAAATTTCCACCATGAGGTTTGATTGTGCTGAATCATGAATCTTAATTTCCTGCTAGAAAATCTAACAGAAAACTTCAACCTCTTTGGGTCGTGTTAAGATATGGAGCTCCAATTTCGCATTAAGAAGCATTTACTTTCAAATGCAAATAAAAGTTTTTTAAGGACCACTCTAATAAACATGTCAGCAACACGCTACAATGGTTCGTTTACTAGCACATCCCTTTTAAATAATTTATTTTATCAATATTACTCTTATTATGATTATGATCATTGCTATATTTATGGCGTTACAGCTGGTGACTTTGTTTTTATTTTTGATGACGCTAGCATCATTTTTTGATACTGCAAAATGTGTTTTTACCATTAATATATTTTATGCTCCATTTTAATTATTTAACGTTTCAGATGTACAAATAGAACTGGTAATTCGATATTTTCCGCTAAAAGCTTTGACATTTTAAACGTTGAAATTGAGCTTCCTCACTCAAACCAGTAAAAAGGAAACTCAATTGGGTTTCATCTCCATTGCTAGTTTCTCAGCTTCACATGCACCTAATTTGGTAAAGCATTAATATTTTTGTAAAAAAGTATATATCGACCTCCTTACGCGAGATTATCGTATGTGCCAAAAACCAAATTTTACAGGAGAACGTCTTTTCAATGGGTTAACACAAAGAGGATGAAGCCGATTTTGCTTATGTTTCCCCCGGGACCACGTTTTTTTTTCGCTAAAAAACATTTTTAGTAGTCCAATTTTATACTTAAAGTTTTCTTCCAAATAAATATGGCTACTAGGACATGTTATATACCAAAATGTAGGCAAAGCTTATTAGTTCATTCTTTGATATAAAAAAACATATAGCGTAGTACATAAAGTTGTGATAAAAAGACAAAAAAGTACTAAAATGTTTACTAAAACATTATTTTTCGGTCTTTGACGCTTTTCATTTCATTGATATTTTTTGTAATCTATATTATTTATTTGAAATATTATTATCGATACTTTTTAGCAGACTGAAATTTCCTTTTTATCTGTGCTTTTTTTTTTCTACAGACACTTTTTATGCACTGATATAATTTGTGATATGATTTTGTTGTGGTAGAATTTTCATATCCTTCAGCAATTGCTCTGATGAAACGAACTCGCAAACTCATATTGTTACTATAAACCAACAAGTGATTATTAATTTGTTGTCATTTTATTGTCATAATAACATTTAAGGACATATAAATTTATTATTTGTCGTTCATAATTTGCTGTAAATGTAAATGATTCATCAGTTGTTGTTATAATTCGATAATGTCATTGATATTGAATATTTATGATGTCATTTTTAACATTGCATTATATTGAATTTAATATATTATGTTTCTCATTAATACATTGCTTCGATTGTTGGTGTTAAGGACTTATGTACAAATGTATGTCTATACAATGAATACAAATTTATTTAAAAAAAATAAAATGAGGGAGAATTTTCTGTTTCACTTAACCAAAATATATTATAAAGATGATATGGAAAGTTTTCATAAGAATGGTTTGCTTTTCTGACGTATTGTTTGGTTTAGTTATAAAAAGAAGAAAAAAAGATAAGATGGTAATATGGTCACAGATCTTGAACAGTAATGTCTTATAGCCAGTGTGCTGTGTTGTAAAAGAAACAACATTTCGTTTTTTGCTAGAAGGAACTGTAACGTCTCCTACAAGTTTTACCACACGTTGTTGAATTCTGTCCAACACCTGTAAGATGGTCCTTGGAGCACCAACCTAAATGTTCAAATTGTATTCAATTTAAAGCCTAATGTAGGGAAAATAAATAGGGCGGTGATCATATGATTTGAAGTATTTCTTACACCTTTTGAGGAAACCTGGGCTCTGCGGTATCAGAAGTGATAACAGTGGCGTCAATTCGGAAGGGCTGGGGAAAGCATTGTCCCCCCAAGGATCTGATACTAGGTACTATTCAGTACAACAATTCAATAAAACCATCTAATAGTGGTGGAATTATAACTCTTGCCCCCCCCCCCCCCAAGGCTTTGGTGAAGTGACGCTCCTGAGTGGTAACCTATTTTTCAACCATTTTGCATAAAATAATAAAAGGGGCCCAAAATTTAATCATTTTCTTGGTCGTTTCGACTAAAGCGTGAAAGATCTAACTCCTTACTATGCTTGCTGGTACAGAAAACCAAATGGTCTTAGTACTATGATCATGATAATAAAATCTGGAGAGCTAATGTTGGTGCTTCAGTTTTTTTAGAAACTTTTGGACCCATTTTCTATTATGCAAAAGTCTCAGACGACTATTATTGAATTCTTTGGTAGCTGAACTCACTTAAATTCTATAATAATTCCAAAATAGCTTATTCATCTTTGGATAAAAAAAAATGATTACAATTTCATAACGAACTTCAAACTAAAAAGGAATTTACATAGTTTTTGTCACAAAATCATTGAAATCAAATATAACGGTTACGATGCATAAGGGAAGTCATTTCTACAAAAGAAAAAAAAAAAAAAAAAACTGGCAACACAATGCAATCACTGTTATCGACTGAAAAATTGCCACGCATTAAATTTTTCGCTATAACGTCCACTACAGATTTATTTTTTTTTCTCAACCTTTCGTAGAAAAGACTTTGAGTGCATTGACATGCTGTCATAATAAAAATCAAAAATTCCTATCAAAGCACAACAATCTGAAAAATATTGCAGCATAGAAACGGGCATATGTACATGCTGGCAACATAAACAACAACAAGAACAACAACAAAAACAACAATAGCGACAGAAGCAGCGATATTGCAACGATATGTTCACTTGATATCAACCACTTTAGAGTATCCTGCGTTCTAAGTTGCATTACACAGCTACATACAAACGCATATTAAAAAAATGTTACTAACTAAAAATGGCGTTACAAACGATGCACTTCAAGCACACACACACACACACACCAACACATGGACACTCACAGGAAGCTTCACTCGTTTTAGCCATGGTGACATTTCCTTTTTGTTGTCGGTTTCCGTTATGATTCTGATGCAGACGCAATGGAACAGCACTGACATTGTTGACCGGCGTCAAAGTTATGCACTCACTAGCTGTCCACTTTATGCAACATTTTTATTTTATATGTGTTAGAGAGCGCTTGTGGGTGTGCGTGTGTATGTGCGTATTAGAATCACTGCAAGGGCATGAATCCAAATGGAATTAAAGTGTTGAAGACCTGGTTGGGAAGAACGTTTTTTTTTTTTAAATTAAGAAAACATTTTTGTTTCAAAGTTTTAATGCGTACCTTAATATTTGAGCTGAGTTGGTTAATATCAAGAAAGCTTTAGTTAAATTCCTTGAATGTTATCTTTAAGTTTACACCAGTTAACCTTCATTAGCATCATAGGATATATAATTTAGAGATCAGCTTCCGCTGCTAGAGAATCTGAAGACGAAGACAGAATATAATATCTTACGTGACGACAGATTACCAAATTAATAAAAAAAACTTCCTCACTGTAACTCCATCTAGAGCAATGTAGAAAAGTAAAGTTCTAGGCTTACGCTTAAGGAACTCATCTTGTATGCCTATAAACTAAAAACGGAAGATGTCTCTACCTTTGAAGTTGTTGTAGAACGAACTAGCTTTAAAATATCACACCACCATGTACAATTTGGCTACATGTTATGAGCTGAGATCGTCGACTTTTTCCTTCAACAAATATGCTAGATGCAACCTAAATTGAAACAATATATATTTATTTACATATTCTCTGACAGCTGAGTTGTTCGAGTACTTTCTTTCCTTTATTAAATATCATTTTGATTTTGTAATTGCGACAACTTCCCATTTTATTTTCTTGAACATCTCTTTTTATTTTGATTTTATAAGTTTCCTAACGGGCATCGTTCACTTTGGTTGCGAGTGTGTAACCGACACAGCTCTGTTGGTTTATCGTGCTACTGTCAAAATACTCGCCAACATTGATGGCGGTTAAGTTGCAACTTGAACGCACAATAGCGCTTTTTTAAGTTGAGTTTGAAAGTGTCACTATATATGTTTGTAAAGCTCAACAATGCGTTTTTACTACATTCTAACTGAGCAGACAATACTGGTTTATTTATTTATTAATTTAAGTAGTTATTGTTAAAATTTATAAGTAGTATGGAAATTTGAAGCAATTTAAAATTTTATAATCTCAAATTTTTAATATTTTTATTGAGATCACTGAATACGTCATCATTCATGATAATATCGGTTAAGATATTGTTTATTGAGTTGGTAATTTAAGTCTTTAACTATCTCAAAAAGGGTTTCTCTCTCACCTCACTACTTGCTGACCGGTTTGGCTGAACGTACTCACATTGTATTTGGCAACATTTACTTAAACAGCTGTCTATGTATCCTTTTAAATATTATGCTTGTATGGGAGGGGCCACGCCTTCTTTTCTAAATTCACCAACTTTTTATTTGACCAAACCAAACCATTTCTTGTAAATATTTGTGTTCGTTTAACAATTTTCTTAAATACCGATCAATTATATTTCTATATGATATAATCCTAGAACATGAGCCAAACTATTTACTTTCAAAAATAACTTTCTTCAAACCAGAAGATCTATCCTGTTGGTACAGCTAAAATTTACATGTTTAAATTCGGAACGGCAATTCTTTGTTGTAGCCACTCGGTTGTGGAACTACTTGCCAGTTACCTTAAGAAAAACCAGAAATAAAAACTGTTTAAAATCGTCTCTTATTAATGACTTAGCTATAGATGAACGTATTAACGTTCTATCTATTTCTTTTTCCATTTCTTCAACAAATGGTCTATATTTTTAAGATTGCTGGTGTTTTTTATATAAAGCTCTTACTAATTATAAGATTATATTATCTTACTGTTGTGAACAGATTTTTAAAGAAATAATTGAATTGAATTGAAATTTGGTTTAATTACCTTAAATATGACTCTCAGTATAGCGTTTCAAAGTTTTTGTAGTTAGCATTTCGCCTAGTTCTTGTTCATTTATTGTTTGTGTGAAATTTGGTTCCATTGCGTTATATAATTCTATCAAAGTTTTTGCTTTTATCTCGTCGAAAAAGGTCAGATAGTTTCCTGATACCAGAGCGAGCAATTTCTTGCATTTGTGGGAATTTGGTTCCATTACCTTAAATAATTCTCTAAGTTTAGCATTTTAAAGCTTGTGGTTGTATAGGATATGCCATGCACTCTTGTTGAAACTCATTAGATCTTTTTTTAACCCTTTCAGGACAAAAGTTGCTTATAGGGAACATTGTCTTCACATGCCAATATCACCGTTATGTTAATTTTTTCGCGATTTGTTTTGCTTTCGTCCTATCAGCTGTTCTGTTTTGTGCATTTAAGTGTACACACAATTTAGTTAGCTGCTATAAGTGTTAGTATTGGCGTCACTTACGTCATTACGTCGTTACGACAAGGTTCTTGTGCTTAAATTAAATTATGTGAAATAAATTACTCGGACTTACAAAAAAAGTGCTTCAATTGGTTCAAAATAGGTAAATTAATAGATAAAAAAATAATTTGTAAACGAAAATTGTCGAGTTGTGTCTCAGGAATTTTCCGAAGTAAGTGCTGCCTATAGGCCGTAAGGTCGTAAGGCTGAACCAGGATACGTAGGACTTTGAAATTGATATCAGTTAACCTTTGTAGTCGTATTAATCAAAATATAAGCTCAAATATTTTTTAGGTCCACGCAATTTAGTTCGGTCCTGAAAGGGTTAATACTAAACCAAATTATTTTTTGTGTGTGTGTTTTCGTTCCAATACATTAAACAATTTTCTCATTACAAATAGTGTTTTGAAGCTTTCTTTTGCATGGCAGGTGTCACGCTCTCTCATCGAAATTCGTCAACTTTTTGTGTTGGGGTCTTCTAAGTTTTTCCGAGTACTTTTTAGAAATTTGGTTTCATTACATGAAATAACTCTTTTATTATAGCGTTTTAAATGTGTTACTTGTATGGGCCGTAGGCGTGTCCATGAACTGAGTTTGCCCATACTCAATAACAAGAATTTTGTTTGAAATTCGGCCTGTGCGCCGAAATTTACTCAATAATCTCACTTGTTTTTTCGCTACCCTTACTTTCACGAACAGACAGGCAGAATTTTCCAACACTTGATGAAATGACTGCCGAGAATAAAAATGAAATCATAATTAAATATAATATGGTGAAAGTACATTGAAACTCTTCATTAAAAACACCAACAAGTTCCTTTAATCATCACCATCATCACAATGAAAAGTAGTCATCAGCATAAAACTACTGCGGCTATGGTTTTGCCACAGCTGTTACAATACAAACACAATAACAACAACTAGCTAAAAGCACTTTCTGCTTTCACAAGAAGTCCTTAATTATAAGCTTTCTTCGCAACTTTGCTATATTTCTTGCTTTTTTTTTTTGATCACGTTCGTGTTTGGCAGATCCTAAAATTGCCTTAAAATCATTTCCGGCCCGTCTAAAGTGACTTCGGCTTCCTTCAGAAGGTATTTGGATACAATTGTATTTAAAATGCAAGACAACAAAAAAATCTTATGCGTTAGCATATGACAAACATTTGCTTGCCTTATAAGCAGATGCACTTAGTGCTGTTAATTTTTGCGAAAAAAAACTGGAGAGAAGATTGGTAAAAAGTTTTCGGAAACCATATAAAATGAAGTAGTATGACTTGCAACTTATTCCATACAATGCCATTATCATAAAATAGCACACGAAAAATCAATAGTTTTTACCAAGTTTCAATTTAAAATGCCTGTCTTAAAATCAATAATGCATAAGTCATTGTATTTAGAAGGTTTTTTTTCATTAAACTTAAAATTGAACAGCATCGACAAAAAGCTGAATGAAAATCGTCGTAGAAAATTGCAACAAGGTAAACACTTACGAGAGTTGCCAACTAACGCAAAAAAATTGCACAAACTTGTAAAGATACTATTTTCATTTTACAACTTCCGAATAAATGAACTCTTTACAAAAGACTTCATCTACAAATATTTAATCCCCTAGGCAACCATTGAAAGTGGGAGTATATTGAATGTAAGACATACACGTTTGCTTAGGTTTTCCCTTCCTGTATTGTTGCATTCTATTTTTATGTTTGTTTTCTTTATCCTTTGCTACAGCTTTCTCGCTCAGATTACAATTTGTATTGTTGTAGATGCAATATTAATCTACTTTTTGCAATTGTTCCAGCAGCACACACTTGTGTTTACCAAGTAGAACCTATTATTTCTCGTATTGTCTCTTCACTTTTTTTTTTTTTTGGGCAAAATGCCTATTAAATTACAAAAAAAAAATCATAAAAAAGAATTCAACATAAAATCGAAAATTTTATAAGAAAATTATTTCATTCAAAAGTGAAACTTGACGTTGCAAAAATTTCTTCAACATTCGTCACAACACTTGAAATATTTTATCGTACTCACACGTAGAATGACTCGTAGACAACTTGTTATGACCAGATTTACTAGCATCACATATCATCAACGTTGTTATTATAGAAGCATAATAATCTGTTGCCACAGGATGTCATCCGGGATTTTGTTGGTTTCCCTTTTTAGTTATAAAAGATGAAAATTGTCCATTGATATATCATAAGGCGAACAATTAGATGAACAAAAGAAGTTTATCAGTGAAAATTTGGCACATCAATATATTTGAGCTTTTCAATTTATATTAGAAAAGTATTCATTATCTTAAATTTTATGAGTAGTAAGCTCCTTAAACGGAAATAAACCTTAATTAAAAATTTGAATAAAAATTAGAAGATATATTATAGCAGGGAAGATCAAAATTTAATTCATGCCCAATATTGAATATTGAACAGAGGAACGCAAAAATCTTATGCTTTTCCAAATTATGAGAATAAAATAGACTTTACCACTGCAATAGAAACTTTTAAAGGAACATCTGTCAAGTTTGAGTGAAATTTAAATTAAAAATGCGCGGTTTAATAAAATTGCTAAATAAAACCAAAGACAAACTAATTTTGGCACTGAACACAACAAAAGTCATAATGTGACGAAAATTAAAGTGTGTGAATTCTACTTTAAACGTGAACAAAAAAAATAGATTAAATTGAACAATGCAAACTTTCAAAGTAATTCAAAAACTAAAAAGAGCAGCTAATTCTACATAAGCAAACAATTGTTTTGTCTTAATTGCTTTTCAAGTTCGTTGCCAAATTCTAGCAGTGTTCAATTGCGTTGATGTCCTAAGGCACCCGTACACCAACGGTTATTGCATTTCTGACACATGTAAATTTGCTCTAGAAAAATAATTGCATAGTACATAGAGGAAGGTGGGGCAAAGCGGTATACGGGGCAAAGCAGTAAAAAGGGTATATTTATCATTGCATTACAACGCCATCTAATGTAATTATAAGGAATTTGGAATTTCGACTTTTCAAAAAGATTAGTCTTAATAATCGCTTCAAAATGGCTGTAAAAATTAGAAAATAGTTTGTTGAATGTGGAATAATAAAAATTTCTCCAATAGCTGTGTGACAAAAGCTCTATGATGCTGGTTTATCTGCACATCGTCAAGCTAAAAAGCCTTTTTTCAACAATCAAATGCGTCGGAAACGCTTGGATAGGGCCAATCAACACAAAATGTTGACTGTATCCGACTGACAGAATATGATCTTCTCAGTTGAATCAAAGTTCAACATATCCGGCTCCAATGGAATGCTGGACGTGCGTCGAAGAACTTGAGAGCATTAAAGCGACGAGTGCTCACAAAGGACATTTAGAACCGATTAGTAGAATGGTCTGGGGATGCTTTTCTTATTACCAAGTTGGACAACTGGCCTTGATTGAAGGAACTGTCAAAGCAGACGACTATAAAAACATTCTGATAGAAAACTTGGAACCTTCCATTGAAGATAATTTTTTCCCGTGTGGACAACGTGATTTTTCGAGATGATTTTGCGCCTTGTCATCGAGCTTAATTGGTAAGGATTAGTGTTTTGTAAATTCTTATTTTGTATTTAATAATAACCGATAACTTTCATTCTTTTTTTCATCTTCTTCATTTACAGGTAAAGAATTACTTGAATGAACTTGGTATTTCAACATTATCGTGGCCAAACAATGGTCCCGATCTGAACCCCATTGAGAATCTTTGGCACATATTTAATTAAGATGCAGGTAGCAAGCCACAAGCCCATTAATTACGCGAGTTAGACAGAATAATTCAAAATAATTGGTACGAAGGCATTTTGCAAGATCTTTTGAAAAATTTGATCTCTTCCATGCCGCAGCGAGTTATGGCGGTCATAAAAGTGAAGGGAGGAACTACAAAATATTGATACCAGTTTTTTTTTCAAGGTATTTTACCTTGTGTAAATATTTTGGAATTAGTTCCTTAAAAATAAAATTTTACAGCATTTTACCAAAAACTGTTTTTATCAATAAAGGACATATTTCAATTTTTTTTTCTAAAAATAGATGTTTATATTGTGGTTTTTCGACCTACAGCAAAATATTTTCAATAAAAATTATTTGCTTCCTTGATCCTTGCATCCTTTTTTTGATTCGATAAAAAATTTAGATCTTAAAGGATTTTATTCAATTTTTTTTGTCTGTCCGAGTTTTTATGTTTACATGGGGGCTAAGTGGTAGAGGCAAAGTGGTAGTGTTTATCACTTGGTTCCGTCTTTTTATAAAATTTTCAGGAGTTTTGCAAGTAAGTAATTTGATGAGTGATTTTTAGTGTTTTTTAACTTATTTTTATCATACCTTATATTAGTTGGATATTTGGTCAATATTTGACAATGTATCTAGTCCTCTACGACAACTTTTATTTGTTTGAAACAACCTAGCTGGCATATCTATATATGTATGTATAGCACAATAGAGTACTCTACCGAGCCTTACACACAAAATTGTTAAGAACTTTCTTCTAATAGAAATCGAAGACAAGCGCATACTAAATCTATAAAAGCAGTGTGGGGTATTTAATTTTTGTATACGCCAGAGATAACCGCCACATACAATCGTTACTAAAATCACTTCATATTAATAGAATCTAAAAGCAAAAGAAATCTCTAAGCCAAACCAAAAACAAATAGCACTAAATTGTAACGCAACGGAAATCAAATGAGAAATGGACAAATAAATGACACTGGATGGCGGAAACGGAAGTGAATAAACCAAGCGAAGTTCGTGCATTCTCACAACGGCACCGACACGCACACAAAGACTAAAATTGCAATAAGGTCATATTAGAAAAAGAAAAACAAACAAACTCACACAAAAAAACAAGTGAAATAGAGCAAAACCAAGAAAATTACGCTCGCAAGGACATAGGCGAACTAAGTCAAAAGGATATTGCAAAAAAAAGAAAAAACAAAAAAATAAATTCGAGCGTGAAATAAAAATGAATTACCTTTGCAGAGAAAAATCGAACGACATTGCACACTTTCCAAAGAATATGCTACCAATTTAAACATATACTCACAGACATGCATTAGTATCCTTATAAGGATACAAAAAAATATAGATTTTCGTTTTTATTTTCATTTCTGTTTCCAAACCAATGAACTACTTAATTTGGTTTTAATAAAATCGAAGTAGCAGAAAAAATACATCCTGATATCCTGCGTTCAAGTTGATATTCTTAGAAAACGACCACGCATCATATATCATCGCTGGCTACTTGCCCCTCTTTGCTGCTCTCACACTCCACCTATCGATTTTATTCTCTTGTGCGTTGTCGTTTGCAGTCACTGCTCGCTTATTCCCATCGCACAGCGTAGTTTGTAGTAGGTGTAGGTCGTTAACATTTGCTGGCGCCAAAGACATCAATGACGCCATTGCCATCGACTTTGCAAGTGACAGAATAATGTGGAAATGCTGGCTGTTCCCGCTGTTACTTACTCTTTCTCTCTCTCTCTCTCTTACATACTGATGACCAATTCAATTGGCCGTAGTTATTTTGGTCAATGCATCAACGTTGGTACAGATTGCAATTTTCTACACATTACAGTTAGCATTGTGTAGAAAATGTACAAAATTGTGTCAATTGGGAAGGGCTCATATGTTAAATACTTTTGTAGAAAGCTACACACAACACTGTCGATCAACTTTTTTACATTCAAACTTTGTCCATTTTCCCAGAGGCAATTGTAGCTGCTATACTCAAGTTGGAAATTTATTCAGTCGACACTCAACACCAGCTCGTCCGGCATTCGAAATGATGCTAAAGAATTAAGAAGATAAACAAAAAAAGAAAAGAAAAATCCCAAAAAGGAATATAGAATAAAAATTTATGCGTCTATTGGAGATAAAATGAAATCATTCTATATGTCAGGTATTGCGATGAATGATACAAAGGAAAATATGCCGACGATGGGAAAAAAGGACCAAATTATGAATTAATGCATTTTGATGATGCTGTCGATGGCAGCAAATGTTTATTTGTTCAAAATTTAATCGCATTATCCCCCTGCATCCTTAATAGGATTCTATTTATTTTGCGTCGTTTGATATTTGCTCAAGTTTTTAGTTTTGTGCTGTTTTTCTTTATTAGATCTCAAATGGAATTTCATGAATTTAAATGAGCTGGTATTTGGAATTTTAGTTGCTGCTTATATGATGGGAGTTAATGTTTAGATGTCTTTGGTTAAGCGAAAATTAAAATGTAACTCTTGCTTCATCAACGCTATCATAGAAAAAATGTGACTGTAGTAACAAGGGCTTGTGAAATTCATCTGGCTTGCATGATATAGAAAAAATACAACTTGATAATATTTTGGAGCGTAAATACTGTAATGTTTACCAATCTCTTTCTGCTGTTTTTCGTTTATCTTTTTGTTTTTTAATTTTCACAATGGCTCTGCCGATCTGGATGAGAATTGTGAGATGGAAAATAAATTAAAAAAAAGGAATGCTTCAATTTCACAATATCTTTGTTAGGGGCGTGGCGATGTCGTTGTTTTTGAGTTTGCATTTAGAATATAACTGGAACCATAAAATATATTAAGAATTTCGGTAATTAGATTTGGACTGTTACCAGCTTTTTCTGGAAAATAGACGAGCGGGACTATAAAAGTGAGCATAATAACATAAAATAACAAGATAATTTATGCCACCGATTTTATAAAAATTTCAAGAAAGTTAGTTGCGGATGTATTTGGAAGACTAAAGGTGCAAGTTTTTGTAAATATCAGTAAAAGAATTGTAAGACATTCGATGTAACAAAAATACAATGTCAGTCTGTTTGTTTTTTTCGAAAGTGGATTTCTAGTTTAGGCTTTATTCAATTGATAGCCGTATTTTCTTTGTCTTTTTTTATTAGACAATAAAATAATGTAACGACAAAATTTAGGTTTACTCACCTCGGTACGAAATGGCTGGTTTTACTAAATGTATCCGCATTGAATTTGCAACATTTACTTGAATAAACTCTTGTTTTTGGGAGTTGCCACGCCTTTTTTTTAAATTCACCAACTTTCTGTCTGACGCTAAACCACACCATTTCTAGTATTTGTGTGAAATTTCATTTCATTGCTTTCTATAGTTCTCTCAGTAAAGCCTTTAAGGTTTCTGTTTCTCTAGAGGGAAGAACGCCCACTTGTTTGAAATTCGTTAAGTTCTTGTCCATAGCTTTTCCGAATAATTCCCACTATTTGTGTGAAATTTGGTACCATTACATCAAATAATTCTCTAACATAAAGCGTTGTGAAGTTATTGTTTTTATGACAGGTGCCACGCCCACTTGTAGAAATTCATAAACTTTGAGCTTGTCCAAGATATTTTCAGTATCTGTGAGAAATTTGGTTGCACTACATCAAACAACTCTCTCAATAAATCGTGCTAAATATGTACGAAACTTCATTCAAGTTCCTCGCTTAGTTTTCAAGTAATCGTGATTTCCACAGAAATCCAGAAAAACCTACAGACGGACATGGATAATTCGAATCAAGTGGTGGCACTGGTTAAGAAAATACCTGGCTTTCCATACCTGCCAAGCTGCCTTTGTATGCATTACAAACGGATTGACAAAGTGATTATCTCCTCTGTGTATGATATAAAGAGGCCACCTACTCAGGACCAGTTCAAGGGGCGACAGAGGGATCAATTGTCCTATGCGGGCACTTTCCGTTAGCGGCATTTTAAGAAGCTTTAGATTTAAATTTTCGGAAGCTTTCGCCTGCGTCGCAGTTATATATTATTTTTATATTGAATATAATATGAAATTTTTTTACAAAATGTGAAAAAAAAAATGTTAGTAAGACGTAAGCACTGGCAGGCTAGCAGCTATGCAACGAACGAGAAATGACAAATATATAAATGACAGATGGCTTATTACAGTTTAATGTTAAGGAATCAATACCGTAAATGTTAGATCGGCTTTTCTAATACAATTTTTCAAAAACTTGTGTATGAGGCTATGCATACAATTATGTATTTATATATGGTAATAGCCAAAACATATGACACAAAGTATCAGGTTACATTGTAAGTTATCCGAAATCACAAACAGCATTGACCAACTTTTAAATTTACATGAATGTCGGTGTATTCTAATGCCTGTATGTTCAACTTAATTCATTTTCAATATATAAAAAAAAGTTATTGACACTTGATGCCATTTTCTATGAACATTTGCATAGTTTTAACTGCATTTGAGGCGTCCAGTTGCAAATCCGGCCAAGTCCCTTTTTCATATTTTTGAAAAAACAACGAAAAACGTTTATCGTCATCGATGTTCATTGAAAAATTAAAACGTATTTTCCACAAAACACGTCAGATCAGACTTTTTCGAGTTTTATCTGCCTATGTTTTTGAGAAAACAATTTTGGACTTGGCGGGTTATATTCCATTGACGTGGTTGGTTTTGCCATAGAAATTAACAAATTTTCTTTGAAAAAAAGTGAACTTGAACGGTTTTGATAGCAATGTACTGAACTTGGTTCTGAAACCAAGTTCATGGACTTGGTCGGTTTTGAAATCTATGATTCAAAAATAAATTTTGAAAATGTAATTTTTCTGTCAAAAATTTTTTTTTGATCTAAAAACATAGTAGAAAGATAAAGCGTGGTCTAGCTTTTGATATATGAGAATATCTCAAAATTTAATTGTTTTGGACTTGGCCGGTTTTACAACTCATTTGCCTCATTTGTGGCTTGATTTTCTATGACAAAATGAGCTCTTCTTCTTCAGAACGAGTGAAATTCGCCTGAAATAATTTGGATCAAAAACCTGTCATCATCGAATTCACTGCCGCTCTTTGAATCGATGTTTTCCAATAAGCTTCCTATTTTAACTTCGTGAATCCACCTCTGACATTTTTTATTCAAACTTTGTTCGCTGGTTATGAGAATCAATTGAATTTCTGACTTCATAAGCTCCTTTTGTGACACATATCTGTAAACTTTTTTTTAAATCTTTTTATTTTTAAACACTCTAATTATTAGAGTCTAATATATGTACATAAGCACTAAAATTATTAAAGACATACATATGTAAATTTATTAAAAAAATTGTTTGTTTGTTACCAATTTTACATTTAAATTATTTTAAAATACTCCATTACTACAAAATATTTAATTTAAAAAAAAAATAATTACATTGAACTAACGTAACAAGCTTTGTGATATTGTTGTGCGCTTAAAAGTATGCAATTAAATTTTAAACTCAATGTAAACATTGTACTTTACAGCTGCGATACAACGAACTGCAAAAGGCGTTGTTTGCTACGCTACGCTGCGCTGCTTTCAACGTTATTGACGATGGACAACACGTGCGAATTTCTAGGCTAAAAGAGTACAGTAATAGCGTAAAAAACAGCAGCTTAATAGAAAGTAGTAGCAAGACAGCTTTCAGTAAAAAAAAAAAGAAAAAAACTACTTGGACTAAATGTAACATTTTAAAGTATTAAAAGCTTAACGATCAACTTGGGAGAAATAAATTGCTGCAATTAATTTAATTTATAGTTAATTTCAAATGTTGTTGGTGTTATTGCTGTTGTTGCTATTGCTAAAGTAGTTGTTGCATTTCTGCTCTTGCTGTACTTGGCACTTTGGCAATGAAAATGGGCGGCGTTACCAATAAAATTTTGCCATAATGTAGGGCAAGTAAACAGGGCAAAAATTGAGAGCAAAGGTAAGTTAGCAATTTGGTAGTTAAGCGGTCTTAATTTGATTGTATGTTAGGATGATTGACATGCGTGCAGTTTATTCAACAAAAGTTTTGTTGTCATATTGAGCGAATTGAAAAATATTTTTGCTAATATTAGTGATTTCGCAGCGAGACGAACTTTGGTTCACTTTTGATAGCTTTTATTCGTTACATTCTCTGCTGCAATTTGGACGATATTTCTTATTTCAATATAGACGGCATTTTGTTGGAAAGTGCGGTTTTAATTGAAATTGCATTGCCGTGCAGAAGCTTAAGATTTTCACTACTGCTTTGTGCTTCTTTGATTTGGAAGACTTAGAGCTTAAAAAAATGCATATCGAAAAATTACAAAAAAAATATTTTATTGCACGATATTTTATAGTAAGTTTTTTATTTATATATCTCATTAAGTAAAATAAAAATGTTCAAACATTAATTCGCTATTGCATTTTAAAGTTTCGACGGATCAATTGAAGGATTATCAAAAGAAGTGATTATCCTGATAAGAAGCCTAAACTACTAATTTGAAGTTAACTTTTAACTGACAGAACCATTAAGGAAAGACATTGACTCAAACTTTTTTAAAATAACAAAACAATTAAATCGGATTTTGCTGCCATTTATAGTTTAAAACTTCACGTAGATATACTAGTGAAACAAATAGAGAAATAAAAATGCACACAAAGACAAACAAACAAACAAACAAATTTTGCTCGTAATCATAACAATTTTATTCAATTTTCGTTTATGTGGAAAAAGTTGTTCTTTGCAAAAATCACAAGTAAAATAACACACACAAACATATACAAACAACTATAACTACACAGCCCAACAAACCCATACAAACTGAAATGAACGCTTAACAGCACTGGCGCACATTCAAATTAAGTTTAGTTTTAGGTACTCACACTAGCACACACTCGGGCATATTTCGTATTATTGTTACCACATTCGTTGATGTTGTGCAGTGCAATGCAATTTCAAAGCTTCAGCTTGAAACTCAGCTTCAACTTCAACCGCAACGGCGGCATTAAAACCTCAACAAAAACTCAAACAATGCGATTCACATAAAAATCACATTTCACACAAAATTATTTTCAAACATTTCTGTGCGCCTTGTACTCTTCTCTTCATTCTACATAAATACAAATGTGAAATGTAATGCCTTCCCAGAGCGCAATAGAAGCACTTCAAATATACTGCTGATGCGCTTCCATAAAAACTTCCGACCTCATTGCCTTTGCAATACTTTTCTATGTCATTGTGATCAAACCCCTTTGGATTTTGCGTTGAATCACATCCATGGAGGAACGTTTTTAACGAAGTCTTAAAAAAATATCTTGTGTTTTGCATAAAATCAGACTCCGATTTTTTTTGTAGAGTAGCAGATTGCTACTTTCCTGCTTCTAACCTTGTTTCCGCGAAAGCAGTTTTATTACTTCCCGCTGGGTTGTCAGTATTCAAATAAATGTTTGTATGTATTTGTTTAAGGATTGTGTGAGTAGTTTGAGTTGGAGAAAGTAGATGTTCTTAAGTTAATATCTAACTTGCCGGGAAACTTTTACTATTAGTATTTTCCTTAACTTTCTGAGTATCTTTGTAAGAACATGTTAAAAGCTGAAAATCGTTGACCTTTTAAAAACATTGTCAGAAAATATCGACAAATCTCATCTTTTTAATGTACCGAAAATATACTGAAAATATGCTTAAAATTCGCCAAATGTACTAAAAATGTGCTTAAATGTACTAAAAACTTGTCGAATGTACTGACGACAATTTTTCAGGATGCAAATGTACCGAAAAAAGTACAAATGTACCGAAAATGCCATCACTGATCCACATTCAGTTTGTATGGATGTTACCACGCCCTCTTTTCAAAATTCGTTAACTTTTGATATGACGTTCCTCGGCTGTAACATTTTTTGTATTTGTGTGAAATTTGGTTTCATTACTTTAAAGTACCAAAAGACCGAACATGGTTTGGTTTTCGTTTTGAGCCTATGATTACGAAAAAAAGGTGAACAAATCTGAGAGGGGTTGAATAAGACGAAAATATTTGATAGGTATAACTGAATAAAATTGAAAGAGATTGAAAAATATCGAAGAAGTTGGTAGATAAAGGCTGAAAAAAAAAGTGATTGAAAAGTCCAAAAAATTTTGGTTATATTAAAAGGGGT
This sequence comes from Meiosimyza platycephala, assembly GCA_963662105.1. Taxonomy (NCBI): domain Eukaryota; kingdom Metazoa; phylum Arthropoda; class Insecta; order Diptera; family Lauxaniidae; genus Meiosimyza; species Meiosimyza platycephala. Next base: position 29,323,330 of record OY759210.1, on the reverse strand, counting down.
TGAAAAATGTCAAAAAAAAAAAGAAAATGGAAAATGTTGGTAAAAATTATATGTAGGTGTTGGAAAAGATGGCAAATGTTTAAAAATTTTGAAAGATACTGAAAATATCGGAAAGATACGAAAAATGCTGAAAAAAGTCTAAAGAAATTCAAAGTAACTGACGAAAAAATCGAAATAAACATTGAAAAAAATGTTAGACGAAAATTTAAAACTGTTCAATGAATCAAAAGAAATTGAAAAATGTTGAATAGGGCTAAAAAAGTTGAAAAGATAAGGAAAATGTTAAAAAAGGTTGAAAATCATATATGCCAAAAAGAGGCAAAAGTAAGATTCAATGAAAAAATGGGCGGTGCCCCGCCTCCAATATGAAAAAAAAATCAAAATTTTTTATATCTCAGCAACTATTTGACGCAGATGGATAAGGTTTTGTACATATGATTCTTTTCTCATTTTGGAGGCGTGGCACTACCCATTTTTTCATTGAATCTTACTTTTGCCTCTTTTTGGTATATACGTACCAAGTTTCATATATGTATGTATATGCGTCAAATAATTTATGAGATATAATGAATTTAAGTCTTCTCTTATATGGGAGGGCGTAGCATTGCCCATTTTTTCCAAACCTAACAAACATTAGATTATTGGAGGCGGAGCACCGCCCATTTTTTCATTGAATCTTACTTTTGGATCTATCTTTTAAATATATATAACAAGTTTATTTGCGTCAAATAGTTGATAAGATATGATGAAATTTAATATTCTTTCACATGAAGGGGGGTGTGGCATCGATTAAAAAAATATCTGACGTGCTGGAGAAAAACCACGAGACACGTATATTATTTTGTGCTGTCTATTTCCAGAATATATTGAAATTTCTCATATGTACAAACCTTTGTAGGACCATATTATATCTGGAAATTTAAGTGTAATATTTCAAAGTTTTGTAAGCAATATACTGCCATCGGAAGCGATTAGGTGTATCTCAAAAAAATTGATATCCGAGATTCTTATAGCATCGGATAGCTTGAAAAATTACGCATCTAATGAACTGCGTCTTATGTCGGTATCTTAGTTCAAACTTATAAAAAATCGCATAAGAAAATGACCTATTTCTCTATTTCACATGTATTTCAACAAATTGACATAAACCAAACATCAATTATCTCGAAACGAGTTTTTTGAGAAACGCCTATTTCGCTTCTGACGGCAGTATAGCTTATTAAATTATCTTTGATATGAAATTTATATTTCGAAAATCCATTTGGGCGTTCCCAATTTGTCATGATTTTTTGGAACCTTTATCCCCGACTTTAGATAGCTATATATCCAAGACTAGGTACGTCACACAATTTTTGATTATACTTTTATTATTTTATCCTAAAGCCCCACCATCTTCGCCTCTGACCTAGGGTCCCATCAACTACACATTAGCTCCCACTTTAAGTTCACCTGAAAGGTATTAGCAACCGCGTGGTTAGGTAAGGTTAGGTTAGGTTATTGTGGTGGATTAAAAATCCCCACATAGACACTTTGGTTCATAGTGATACCACAACTCTCAAGATTTATTTAGTTAGTATTATTTATTTGGTTCATGGTAAAAGTTTTCGTTTGAGCAACCGCGAGAGTCGTCTAGCATTTGTTTTTTTACATTTAAAAATATATATATTAAGACATTTTCAAACGCTAAACTTGTGCGAGTATTTTTTTCAGCATTTTGAAACAAAGTAGCTGCCAGCACTTAGACTAAATACTTTTAGCCGATATGAGCTTATAGTAAATTTCAATACAAATAAATTAATAAGAGCATTTCATATTATGTTCATTCAATCATTTTGTTCATTACTATACAATACGAAAAAGTTTATAAGATACAAAGTAGCCAGAAGATGCAGCTGGAACTTTGGATTTTGGTTAAGCATAGTTTTTCACATACCTAATGTAAGAAAAGGTGCGAAAATCCGGCGAAACACATTTTTTTAGCTGTCAGAGCTTAGAGGTTTGTCACCTATACCATTTAGCATTTTAAATTTTGAAAAGTCTATGCAATTCATATAAAAATTATAGAAGAAAAATAAAATGGGTTTTATAAAGAGGAAAAAATAAATTTTCTGTCAATATGCTCCAGTAGTGAATTTTGTTTGCAACAGTTGCTAATATTAAAAGTTCCATAGAATATTTTTGATGTTCAAAGTTCAGCTTTATCACCAAACCCAAACATAATTTAAATCTTTTATATTTTTTTTCCTTCCCTAAGTATTATCAAACGATTGACGTAAGCATTTTTAAATCATTAGCACTTTAATTTTTTTTTATGTATTTTTCGCAATTTATAACGATTACATTATCCTGAAAGTTCGAGCTCTTGCCGTGCTATAAAATTGTGAAACAATGCGAATGTTTTTTCCAACCACTCTGCCATCGATGTATTGCAATAAAATTAACACCAACAATAAAATACATTATATATAAATTCAAATATTGCATTGTATTCGTTAGTTAAGCAATATTTATGTATAATCCTTCTTTTTTCTAATTTTTTATATTTTTTATTAAGTATTTTGCAAAAAAAATGTTGCTTGAAAAATTTTTAAGTAAATTATCATCAAATGTCAACCTGTCCAAAGAATATTTGAAACATTTACAACTCTTGGCGTCATTATCATCTTCGTTTTAATTTAAAATGAAAATCTAAACTAAGAAAATATTTGCAAGCAAAGATAGCCAGTCATATAATTTTCTATACCAAACTTAGAACTATCAACATTTTATTAAATGCAGCACATACATACATATATATGTACATACAAATATATATGTATATAACTTTTATCCATGAAAAATTATATTGCGGCATTTCTTCTTATCTTCCTTTCGAAATGAAAATTGTTTCATAAATTTTGTCTGCTGTTGATTTCACTCTAAAGTTTTCTAAGACGACGCCGGGCATGAGGTTACGTTCAGTCGGTCGAAACTTTTAAATTTTATAATTACAAATTCCAAACTAAATTACATGTTAAGCGATGCTTATCTACAGTATTGTGCCCGCACCATTACCAACACCAAACGACAAGCCAACGTTGTCCTTAGCCGCAACTTCAAACTCTGTCTGTTTGCCTGACCTCTCATCTATAGCTACGAGTATGTATCTCCTTCTTTTTTGTGGACTTGCAGTGAATTATTTTGAAGTGTTCGAGATTTTTGTCTTTAGACCGAGTGCTTTGCAAATGTTTAAAAATTTCCTCAATTTGTTGAGAATAAGTTCTTTGAACGCGCCGCTTCTTAATTGAAGTTGGTTGCACGCAAACTTCTGCAATTTATAAAGATTTTTAATTTTTTATGACGGAAAATATAATACAGCTATTTTTGAAGTGTTTAAAAGAAGAAGAACTTTGAATTTTATAAACCGTCATATATTTGAGGCATTCCACGATAAAAATTAAATTAAATAAATAATAAATCTTTTTTTTTATCTTTTAGTACCAATGATGAATACGAAAAATGTTACAGCCGAGCGTTAGATCAAAAGTTAACGAATTTTGAAAAGAGGGCGTGGTAACATCCATACAAACTGAATGTGGATCAGTGATGGCATTTTCGGTGCATTTGTACTTTCTTCAGTACATTTGCGTCCTGAAAAATCGACGTCAGTACATTCGATAAGTTTTTGGTACATTCGGTACATTTTCCACATTTTTAGTACATTTTGCGATTTTACAATTTATAATAATTAAATTTTTTTTGTAAATGAAAATAATCCCAATGTGTAGATTTTGTAATTTAATGCGAAATATACAAATATTATTTTGCTAGGGTTTTTGAGATGACAGACGTGAGGATTTTTTATTTTTTTTTTCTAGAAATTTTCTGAAATATTTTGTAAATTTTAGTAGTATTGTGTGTTCAAGGCAAAAAAGTACATTCGGCCTCTAAAAAGTACATTTTAAGCCTCGATTCAGTACATTTTCACAAAACTGATCAAAAGTACTCTCCATAATATTCTATATTTAAGAGATATAAGTTTTTGAAAGCTGAGGTTTCTTAAGATTTTTCTTTTTTTAAATTCTCATAGCTCCGCGAATCCCAATTGTAAGTTTTTTTGTTCCAGTTTTTCGACCAGTCACTTGGTCGATTTTCTTCAAAATAAGTATTATTTTCATATATTTTATTAATTACTATTTTATTTTTTAGGAAAATTATTCCTTTTTTATTCAAAATGTCGTCTCTGGACATTCTTCAACACGGATATCTAAAAAAACTAATATTAAAAATTGGAAAAAAATTGAGCCCGGACTAGATTTAAAATTTGGTAAGTAAATAACAGTTTCTTACAAAAAAAGTATTGAAAGAAATAATGATCGACGATTTATTTTTGAAACTTGAAAATATCGTAGTAATACCGTTTAAACATTTTTTTTGGATATCACGTTTGAAAAATACACTTAAAAACAAATATCCTGAAAAAGAAGATATAAAATTTTCAAAGAAATCAGAGATGCGAAATAGTTTTCGTTTTGGCATGGAATGTCTCATATACATACGTATCCATATACATACAAGTGTACACAATTCAAAAATTTAAATTTTAAGCACTATTTCTTTTAAATAAAATAAATATTTATCAATTGATACGGTCTTAGCAAAATTATCCGCAATCATTTCATTTCACTTTGACAATTTTTTGACAGTTTCAACTCAAGTATATTCTACACCTTTGTGGTGAAAAAAATATCTTAATTTATGTATTATAAATGTCAACGCTTTTACACTTTTACACTTATACACAGTTACACTGTTGCTGTTATACACTGTTACACTTTTACTTATTTATACTTTTACCCTTTCACACTTTTACATCTTCACTCTTTTAGAGTCTTAAAATTTTACACATTTACTCATTCAGAGTTTTAAAAATTTAACACTTAACCACTTAAACACTGTAACACTTTTTTTTTTTTAAGTTTTACACTTTTACATAAGCATAAGCATAAGCACTTTTACAGTTTTCTTGTTTTTCATCTTTACACTATTACGCTATAACATTTTTATTATTTTTACACTTTTACAGTTTTTCCAATTTTTACACCTTAACACTTTCACAATTTTAATTTTTACAGTTTACACTTTTACAGTTTTACACTTTTATACTTTTTTACACCATAACTTTTTTCACTTTTAAATTTTTCTACTTTTACAGCTTTACACTTATGCTTTTTTACACTTTTACACTTTTTCACTTGTACAGATTAACACTTTTACAAATTTATATTTTTACTCTTCTTTATTTTTAAATTTTTAAACTTTTACACTATTACATGTTTACACTGTTACAATTTTATTTGTTTACATTCCTACACTCTTACATTTTTACAATTTACACTTTTAAAGTTTTACTTATTTACTCTTTTTTACGACTGATAATTATTTATTTTAATTGATCCTTAATTTTTAAGTCGAATTAAAAGTCCTTAATAAACCCTAGAATACCAATGCTCGCCTTGTGAGGCGCAATGATTTCGTTTTGCTATAATATTTCACGATCACTTGAAAATTACAAAACATGCGTTTTCACCAACTCAGTTTAGTGCTAATCGAACTTAAATACTGAACTTTTGTGATTTTTTTTGACTTTTTCCATCTTCTGTATCTTGCTGTATCTGATAGACATATACAAATGTGGCTGGAAGATATGTTGTTAAATGAAGAACTACTTTTTATGCGAAAAAGGGTTACAATCGGCCCATCTAAGTATCAGCATATATTTTTTTTAAAGGTAGCCTCCTATCCCAGGCCAGCATTATCTATTAAATATTAAAATTTTCACTTTAGTATTCTAGGCATAAACACTATTCAAAAGTCTACATCAGCTGTCTGACTTTTGAGAAACTACAGTGCTTCTGTGTATGTCGTTTTTACGTTTCGTGTCTGTCCAGGCGAAGTAATGAATTTCTTCAGAATTTCAGCAAGCTACGCGCGATAGAGTGTAAATAGGCACAAAAATATTTTAACCTACATTTACGATAACTATATTTAGCAAAGGATTTGAAACAGAAGTCATGAAAAAATAACAACCAAAAATGCAACAGTAAAGCTCGAGCAAACCATTTTCCTGCCACATCCTGTTTTTTCGGGACTTTTACATTTGTTGCGAAACTTTTTCAATATTGCAACAAATGGAAAGTTCAACTGCCTGTGTGCATCATTTTCCATGTTTTGTCTACAATTCACTCATACACTGGCAGTGTACACTTCCGGTCAGCTCTTCGTTCATGTACTTATGTATTTGTTCTCACAAAACACAATAACTTTTCTGTTTGTTTGTTTGTCATTTTGAGCATTTTCTCCTCGCTAACATTGCGGTGATAAAGTTCTTATTGAAAATAAAAATCTACATACTGAGGATTATGAATTTTTACCCTTTAAGTTTGTGAGTTCCATGCCAACTTCAACAAAATGGCAAACCGCATAAACAGTCTCGTTTATAAGGCAAACGTTGTATAATGGCGCATGGATAACAGTAATAACAGCAGCAGCAGCAGCAGCAATTTAATTGACCAAATGTTGCAGTAGCGATTACGTTTGCGATTAAATTTCTCATTGCGCATTGAATTTAAGCTGAGATGACACTATAATGGATTATATTTATTTTGACCATTCGATTTTAATGCATGAAAAGAGCTTGGCAGTACAAAAATATATGCAGGTGATTTTTTTGTAAGAAACCTGTTTTCGTTTGACCAAAAGAAAAAGTATTTTTTCAATGAAGTTGTTATAGCTAATAATACTTGTGAGATCACTAGGCAACAAACTCCAGGTTCTAATGGCATTGAAGATAAATATTCGGGCTTCCGGCCGCCATATTGTATCCGCTATTTTAAACTTCTCAAAACACCACGTTGTTACTCGACGAACCCTTTAAGACCTCGTACATCTTGATCGGTCAAATCAATTTTTGGCCAGGTAGGTGATCCGCTTGACGTGAAACGTTCTATATACAATATATCGGAAAATTAATTCTGAAGATTTTGCTAAAATAATATTATACGCTAACAACTCGTACTGTACAAAAGGAAAATTAGAAAACTTCAACAAAGTGTTATTACAGCTTAATAGAGCAACAGCATAAGGCAACAAGATCAATTTAACTGCGTGCCTTGGCAAACGAATATGCCCATTGAAAGAGTTGCTCGAATTTCAGTATGCCATTACAGTTGCTTAAGGACTTGCAATGTCCTTTAGACTCACAAACATTTGAAACATTAAGCTGCCCGTCGGTTTCGCTTTAGTTCACGCTGATATGCTATTTGAAACAGACAAAAGCAAAATAAAAATAAATAAATAATAAACAAAAATGTATCCAACAAATGCACATTTCGTTTCTATTCTGACAGAAAAAAAAGTCACTGTAAACCCTTGAGTTTGATATAAAAATTAAATTATTTTTCCATTACTGCTTTCGATTTATTGTTAGTTTTTGTAGCGAAAAATAGTTTTTGAATTTCAACAAAAACTTCTGACTACTGCTGTTTAAAGTTTTAAGTTTACGTTTTTCAATTTAGGATATCGTAGTTTATCCTGCTTTTAATGCCAGTGTTGTTGCTTTATTGTATTTACTGTAAATAGTTGCAACAGTGAGAGTTTTTATTTGTTTATTGGTATCTTTATATGCCTGTTCGACCGGTTCAAAAAAAAAAGTCTCTGAAATTTAGAGGCACCGGCAGATTCCTATTCTCATAAGCGTCCCGAGTGGGCTGTGTAAAAAATTTTTTATAAATATTGCGCGATTAGCGATTTCAATATTACTCTTGAAACTTTCGCACAAAAAAAAAGTTCACCAACAACCTAAAAACGATGGTTGTTATCGCTGACGTGAACTTTTTTTTTAAATTCAGTCTCACATTCCGAGTAGTTTTGAATGGGGAATTCGAATTTCTCATTATTTTTTAACTATGTCGTTGCCTTCAGTGGTAAAAACTAAAAATAATCATGAAATTTTGTAAAAAATTTAAATTTTTTATTCAAAATAAAAAATCAGGTCTAAATTTTTGGAGTTTTTTTGCTTTTATTATTTTAAATAATTTATTTTTTCCTCCTCTATCTGATGGTGTTAACCGTAATTTTTTATTATTATTGTACTTAAAAATATAAACATAAATATAATTGAAAAAAGGATTTTTTTCATATTGAAGCTATGTTCTAACAGGGAATATAAATTTTAATGTGGAAATCTGTTTCGAAAAATATAAAATATACTTATCTAGTTCTATACACTTGGATTGGTTGAAGTAAACTAGATTTCATAATTAAAAACTAATGAGAAATTCGAATTCCCCATTCAAAACTACTCCGAATGTGAGACTGAATTAAAAAAAAGTTCACATCAACGATAACCACCATTGTTTTAGGTTGTTGGTGAACTTTTTTTTTTATGCGAAGTTTCAAGAGTAATATTGAAATCGCTAAGCAGGAGCGCAATATTTATAAAAAATTTTTTATACAGCCCACTCGGGACACTTATGGGAATAGGAATCTGCCGGTGCCTCTAAATTTTAGGGACTTTTTTTTTTTTGTTTTTGAACCGGTCTAATGCCTGTGCATAAGTTAAATTCGTTACTAAAAGTTTGAAAATCCATTAAGCGAATAAATATGAAGGAAATGAATTTATATTTTTGTTGTCTGTGTTTAAATAAAATAAGATCATTGAAGACTAAAAAATTTATTTTGTTTTCATTAGACCATATTTCTCTTAATTGGGAAAAGCAGTAATCCGGAATGATTACCAGCGTGAAAGTGTGGAAAAAATTGGTACGATAGATTTTTAAGCTTAAAATTTTTTTTTACTAACAAAGGATTAATTTAAATTTATTTAAGTTGAACTCAAAGAGTGCACAACGAAGCAAAAATTTCACAAATTTCGAGAATATTTGCTAAGCAAAAATTATAGCTTAATGAAATATCTACTTAAAACTAATTAGCACAAATTAAAATTATTTTGAAAAAAAATAAATAAATTCATGAAACTAGAATTTTTATCCTAAAATTAATTTTCAATATAAATTTTTCGAAGTAACCACTGAAAACTATCGTAATAAAATTTTATTGACTTAAATTGAAATATCTATATAAAGTTTTCATTAAACTTAAGCTATGGAATCAATTTTCGGTTAAAATAATTTAGATATATAGACTTAAAACTAAATTTAACTTATGTAACTTAATTTTAATGAATTAATGAATTTTAATTTAACTCTCTAGTTCCCAAGCCCGATTTCAAGCGGTCTAAGAGTACCATGAATACTTTTTCTCTTGCTATTTTCTTTAGGCTCCTTATTTGGTTTTATATATTCCGAACGATCCCAGGCTATCTTTCGATTGCATTTGCAGCAATTTGTGATGCGTGCATCAACCCTTATAGTCATTTTAATTATTTTGCTAGTGTGAAAAGCAAAAAATTATATAATATATAATTGGCTAGAAGTGTTTAGTATGTGAAAAAAAATTTAGTTTAGAAAAGAGTGTCTTTCAAACATTCAGTTTTAGTCAGAAGATAGGCTGTCTAGAGGCGGGCTTGGGATGAGTTATGAAAAAAATTTGTTGAGTAGTTTTGAAACTCATGTACTCGTAGTGCATTGATTATTTTTTGCTAAAAATTGCCTATATTTCTTATCCTTAGTAATGGAACGTCGACAAAGTCAAAAATTATTGTCGGTTTCTGATGAAGGGAAGTGTTATATAAACTTTATTTCGAGAGCATAACGGATGGAGAGGGAGATGACGAGGAGGGTTACAATGAAAAGATGTCTGTTATCTCGACTTTCTGATGAATATGTCGGAACCAGACCTTGCTTCAGAAATTTGTCAGTGGTTTTTCAAGTTTTGACATAAAAACTTTAAATGGGCATAACTTCGTAAGAAATGTTTTTCAATCAAATCGGAGGAATACGTGTTCCCTTATTTCCTTTGTAAAACAAACTAGATTTGAAGTCAGCCCGACTACATGGTTTGAAATGGATTTAGTCTATGCAAAAAAAATAAAATGGTTAAAAGAGACTGCCATTTGTGGCTGTGGTACCAAAGCGACTGACCACATTTGAAATAGGCCGATTTTCTGGAAAATGTTGCGACTTTTAACAAGCATGATATTACTTTTTCTGACCCGTTTTGGGGTTGCTCATCTACTATAAGAAGGTTATCTATTATTTATGGGACACCCTGTGTATTAAAACAGGACCTACCCTCTCCTTCCTCACTAGACTACCATCGTCGCTTGACATCCAAATCTTACATATATGTTTGCCAGCCTTGATTTAATTATTCCCTTGTCATAATATATTGTCTCTTTTATATAATTGCGTAAATTCATCTCAATTCGGCATTTATGTTGTTTTAGTTATACTTTGATAGTTTTGATAGTTGTAGTTTAGCTCTACATTTTACATTCCTAGATTTGTTTAAAAAAATTTCCTTGTCATTATTATGTTTTTCTTTAAAGATGTATGTCCAATACCAAATTTTGAATATGTTTATTCAACAGAGTAACTTCAAATAAAGTGCCTTTAAACATTTGTTTGCTGCTTATGCGCAAAAAGTCTCCTATCAATATCTCTACGAAAAATATTCAAAACAAATTAAGTAACAACCAACTTTATCCGATAATACTTGACGCCACATTAATCCAGCCTTTCACATAACAATTCAATAACACTTGTCAATCAGCGACAATTTCCGTTTGAGTCATGATCCTTATTACCTAAACAATCCGGTCCATAGCGCACAACAACAACAATGACAGCTCAATACAAGTCCCACAAACAGCAACAACAAGTTCATATTGTATTTGCAGTGTTAGTTGTTGCTGTTGTTGTTGTTGTTGTTGTTGACAACAATAACATGAACAAAATCAGCAACTTCACCTGGCGGAAGCCCATTGTCGCTGACGTTGTTGCTGACGCTGCTTTATTTTGTGCTAACAAGGCACAAAGCCATTGAAATTCAAGGACATTTTGGCAATTTCCTGGCAACACAAGTACACAGACACACACTAATAAATGCCACAATCCATCCATCTATACATACATACATATATATATATGTAATGCAGGTAGTCTTCAAGAAGAGGCTACTGCCGCAGCTTATGCCGCACTCAACACTTTGTCAAAAAAATTTAAATTCAGGCTGCATCAACTTAAGCCAAAAAAAAAAAAAAACATTTTTTCCCGATTCCAAAATACACTCGAAAAAAAAAACATTCAGTGGAGTGCACACCTGAAAATGGGGACAAAGAGAAGAAGAGAAGAAGTCAAGAGAAAGAACTCTTGCTTTGGTCGATGTCTGTTGGCGACAGCTAGCAAGGGCTATTGTCGATACGATATAAAAAAGTGGCCTTTAGTATTATGGAAAGCAACGCTAGAAAAGTCAGAACTTCTCATATGGTGTCGAGATTTGCTGATCTACGACCTTCAAGTATCAGTAGCGAGTATAGTTCCAGTTTCAGAATTGCGTTGACTGCGAGAAAAATAACAGATATTATGAATGAAGAACTGTAAAAAATAAAAATGAGGCCATTTTTTCACATAATCGATGTCTCTCCTTTCAGTGACCAAAAAAAAAAAAAACCGTTGCGTTTTTTTAAACTTCCCACAGAAAAAGGTCAAAAATCCATTAACATAAAAAACCACAATTTATTTGTAACCACTTATCAAGTGTTCAGCCTGGCATACCATCCCACTCTATTTGACTGCACTGACTGAGTTATTTTTTCCTCATTCATTTCTTTTGTCTCCTCCTCCTTCGTCTACCTTAACCTCAGACTTTACTTTTGCGCTATTGGTGAAAGCTACCTCATGCTGCTGTTGCAAAACAGGCCTTGTGGCCGGAAATGAATTGGAGAAGCATCAACAAAAACGCTGTGTTGCCGTTCATTGTGGGTGAAGGTTTTCGTAGACTTCCGCACGCCATAGTCAGCTTCTGTCTTTTGTTGTCGGTCGACGTTATTGCAACTTTTCTTGAATTTCTTTTGCTTTTTCACTTTCCATATTTTTGTTTTTTTCATTGGCTTAAAAGAAAAATTGTGAAAAATATCCAGTGAAATCTAGCTAACGTAGGAGAAGGTCAAAACCAAAAGTTCGTAATCGAATACGTGACCATAATTTTTTTGTATTTTCTTCTATCGCGTCAATTTTTGTTAGTAAGTGAATTTGAGTACCCAGTTGCAAAGTTCGGAATTAGACTGTTATTGATCCAAAAGATTTTTTTTTCAAATCTTTCTCCCTTTTAATATTTTTGCAGTCTTTTGTATACATTTTTTCAAAAAATGTTAAGCAATTTTTATAAAAAGGGCGCGAAGAAATCTTACTAAAATATTGTCTGTTTTGAAAATTTAACTAAAAAAACATTTTGGTATAGATGAATACATACGTACTCGAAACGATCATCACATAAATTCTCGAATGAAATAAACTTCGAGTGCTTGCACTTGTAGAACATTTTATTTGCAACTGCTGCTCACACCTCTCCTGCTTGGTGTTTTGATTTTTTTTACTCGATTGACTCGCAACGTGGCGAGTGGCTTGTTGGACATTTCGAGTGCACTCATGCAGACCTCTAGTCTGTATATTGGGGCAGGTCAATTTGTATGGAAGGTAATTTTGCCGGATGACAATTTCAGCGAAGAAGTTTCATCAGAATACTCAGATCTTCTTTTGTAAATAAATAATCTACCAGTGCTTTCAGCCATAAATATATAGAACTATCGAAAAAACCAAACTTGATCGTGTAAATGCTTTTTTTCTGAACGTTTTTCACTAGTTATGGCAGATTTGTCTTCTTTTTCACGCGATCCTCGAAAACAGTACCAAGTATGAACATGATTTTTTTCAAAAACTGAAGGATTTGTTACATTACTCTGCTCGCTGTCCAACCTTTAACTCTATACAGAAAAACAACAAAAAAAAAAAAAAATACATGTCTCATACAGAATTATTTTGATCTTTTATGAGAAATGTTTTAAGCCCAACATTTTAAATAATTTTAACGCACGGCGATCGCTCATTCTTCGGACTTCCACCAAAATGTTGTTTCTGATGTTGGCGTTTAATCCAAGGAAGCTTAGCTCCTCAAATTTTAGCTTTTATATGATTACAACTTATGTATGCTTGAAGTACTGAATAAACATAAGTGCATTGATTTACAACTTTTATTCTCCAATCCCGAAAAATCAAAAGTCATTTAACTATCATATATATATATTACTATATCATATATGATATATAAGCTGATTCATTAAGAGATACTCTTTCCAGTAAGTATTTTAGGACAGATCATGTGTGAGTCGTGTCAAACTCTCATGGTATTCTTGTTGAATATTGTTTGGCATATCATCATGAATTAGTCCGCGCACTTGAAAAGCTCGAAGAAGAATCGCGGTTTCTCGACCAATATTGTGTTCAATGACTAGGCCCATTTCTGGCTTAATGGCTACGTCAATAAGTAAAGTTACTGTATTTGGGTCGAAAAGCGTCCCAAAGATGTTCAAGAGCTGCCATAACATCTAGACAAAACAACGGTTTAGTATGGCGCTGGTCCCCATAAATTTTTCAATTTTCAATTCCAAGCAGCCTATTTAAAGACAGACAAGCAAGTGGCGCCTATTCAGAAGATATATAATTTTCTACATCTGCCTCGTACTCATGCATATGTATAATTATCCTGCGTACAAAAATCGACTTAGAAAATAAATTTTTACATAATGGATTTTTTTTTATATATTTTTTGCACGAAACACTGCACTGCTCTGAATTAATTTTCTTACTGGGTAAATACTAAAATTGTTATACCTGTGTGTGCTTGTGTTGATATTTTCATCTTATTTTAGAATTTTTTTGTTAACAAAACGTGCGTGTTGCATGTGTTGTTGGCTTCAATTGTTTTATGAAATGTTCACATATGCCTTTGTAAGGGCATATGCTAAGTTTTTGCTTTATTGCAATTTCTATTTCAAAATCTAAAATTCTCTTTTTATGTTTAGGTTGCGCATTGAAAATCACATTAAAGTGATTCAACTCTGTTTGGTATCACACCTTTTTCTTGGGTACATATCAAAAAATTTAATTTATTGATATAAGACTGTACAATGGATAGATATATTATAATTTTATGTCGTTTTAATAATATCATAATTATGCTTGACAGTATAGTGCTTGTAATAAGCATCAAATTCTGGCCTTTATACTTAGGATAGCCAAATGTGCTTTTGCTACCGCGAACCAGGAAAATTTTTCTTAAGTCTATTGACGGTACAAGCTGCTTTTTGCAAACCTAATAGCTTGAAACGAACGAGACCGAAGACAATCTGATAGCACATCTGATGAGTAACGGAGTGGCCATTAATACTTTCTGATTTGTTTATAGTAGCTGACCTTAACTAAAGCACAGCCCCACACCACAATGCTTGAATCAGACTTAAATAATATGAGCTAATAGGCCACATTTTTCGTCAACAGCTTTGATACATCAGTTAATGACTGTTGCGTCTTTTCACGCTTTGGATTCGGTGAATCCCGTGCAATCCACTCACCAGACTGTCGATTGGACTCTGGAGTATAGTGATGGAACCATGTTTCATCCATTGTAAAATATAGACAGAAAAATTCATCTTTACTACGGTTGAATATCGCTAAACATTGCTCCGAATCATCAGAACGTTGTTGTCTTTGATCGGTTGTGAGCACGCGCGGTTACCATTTTGCACACAGCTTTCGCATGTCCAAATATTCATTCACGATATGTCCAACACGTTCCTTTGAAATCTTCAGAGTGTCAGCTATCTCGATCATCTTCGCTTTACGATCACTCAAAATTATTTTGTGGACTTTTTTTATATTTTCGTCGGTAACAGCCTCTTTGGGGCGTCCACTGCGTGCATCGTCTTCTATGCTCATTTCGTCTCTTTTAAATTTTTCAAACTACTTTTCATTGGTTGATTTTCCTGGTGCAGAGTCCGAACAATGGACTTTTTTTTCACCAAAAAGCAATGCTTCATTAATACACGAAATTCTTTTTTATCCATTTTTTTCACAACATCAAAAGTTGCTTCACTCACAATGTTATATCTCACGAGCCAATTGTTTGACAGCTGTCATCTATCTGTCAGCCTACGAACTTTTCAGCCCACCTGTTAGATTAGTATCTAGGAAGGGCGGGAGCCCCAGTGCTTGGAGGCGGCCAAATAGTTCTTGGGCTGAGACATTGAATTGGAAATAGGTATAAGCATAGTTATAAGAAAAACTGAACGAACTATCACCCTACATGGGAAGCTTAGTTTAATTAAATATAATAAGATTGAATTGTTTTCAAAAACAAATACATAGTAGTAGTTGGCAAGCTAATCCCCGCGCTATTTTAGCTTTTCAGAAAATTGTCTTCCGTATATATACATACAGTTGCGATCCACCTGTGAATACATTTACTTTATTGTGTCGTTTTAGTTCCCTTTAAAATATTGAATTTTAGGTTAAGTAAAAAATTGCAAGTCATGTTTCTCGCAAGAACATTTCTAATATATTTTTTTTGCTATTGTTTGTTTTGCTGTTGTTTTGCTTACTTGCTTATCTAAGCAATTAAAAAGAACATCAAAAATGCAGCATCAAATGGCTGAGACTCATATCTGAACATTTCTCATAGCTCACTGACTTTACTGTCTTTCCTTTTTATCATTTTTAGTCCTTGCTACGGTTGTTTCTCATATTGTACATACGTATGAACAGTGCATCCAACAACAGCACAAACAATAACAACAACAACAACATAAAATGCTGCATCCTTTGTCCCACGGTAAGCAATTTCATGTCGCTTGTAGCATAGAAATTACAAACAAAAAAGAAAAAAAGGTTGTATTGTTGCAACGCGACGTTATGGCAAACAGCAAAGAAAAAATTAACAGGAGAAAAATGTTACTTGCTCCAATTTTGATGTGCGCTCATAATTTTTCTTCATATTTGCAATTTTTTATGATTTTTTCCCTGGTTTTTTCATAAGCACTACCGTATGTTAGCTGTCTGTTATTTCTATGACAACTAGAGATGAGCAAGTGGCAGAGATAATTTCTTCCGATACGCAGAAGCTTATATCGAACGAAAAATTATATATGAACTTCAAAATAATTATCATAGTACAATAGCAGTACAAGTATTGGTGAAGAGCCAACACAATCAATTCTTCGTCGTTCACAGCAAACAAAGATCTTCATGTTATGAATTACAAAATACAGCAAACGCAAGAATCAAAGCCAACTAAGTGGACCAGAAGAAAATGAGAAACTTTTCAAGGAAATTATTTTCACCGGTGAAGTTCATTTTGAAATTGGCAGCTATGTCAACAAACAAAACTGTCACATTGAGCTGTAGAAAATCCTAGAGAATTGTTTCAAAAGTCAATGAAACCAGAAAAAGTGTGGATTTTGGTCTGTAGGCATAATTGGTCCATATTTTTTCGAATATCAAAATGGCAATGCAATAACTGTGAATGGAGCTCTATATCGTGAGATGATTAGAAACTTTTAATGGAGTCAATAGGAATATATTGATGTACAGAATATATGGTTTTAACAGGACGGTGCAACATGCCACACAGCAAAGGAATCAATCGATCTTATGAAAGAGAAGTTTAATAATCGAATAATTTCTCGAAGGTCAGACGTGAACTGGCCACCAAGATCATGCGATTTAACATAATTGGATTTCTGCTTATGGGGTTTCTTCACGAGTAAAGCTTATGCGAATAATCCTCAAACTGTTCAACACCTCAAAGGCAAATCGAAAAAATATCACTCATTGAACCGTCATTATGCAAAAAAGTTATTCAAAATTTTGGTAAAGATTGACAGCCTTCCGAGTTATTAATAACATAATAAATAACTTTGAACACTCTTTAGTTTGCCTGAAACGCAATAATAGCAGCTGTAACGAGGTCGCAGACGGGAGATTCACTATAGCAATATACAGGGTGTACCATTTGAACTTACACAGCTGAATAAGTCAAAAGTCAAGTTAGAGGTCAAAGTGACCCCTGAAGGTCATTTCAAGGTCGAATTCCCGCTTGGTGCAGAAAAGCTAGTAATCATTGGCTGGACCGCTGCGCAATCTTGCCATAACTGGCTGCAGCTTTTCTGCACCAAGCGGAAATTCGACCTTGAAATGACCTTCAGGGGTCACTTTGACCTCTAACATGAATGCCTATCTGATCGTAGAATTTTGTGCTATTCCTGTCAAAAATAGTGGTTTCCATTTGAAAAACTAGTGATGACCTTCAAATAACCTTGAAAATGTAGGTCAAGGTCATGATTAAGGTCATGGCTGGATCAGCCCTTTGATACCCACCAACTTTTATTTGGAACATTTTTTGAATGACTTGCAATTTTTTGACTTATTCAGCTGTGTAAGTTAAAATGGGACACATACATATATTGGAAACGAAAGATCTCCAAAACTAAGAAAGAAAAGGATAAAAACTATAACCTTTCAATCAAATAAATAATTCTTTAATTTGAGCAATTTTCTAGTTCAAGTCAAAATATCATTTCTATTTTTCATAAATTTTGAAATATTGAATTTGATACATTGGTTGGACTTGTGCCAAAACGATTCACGAAAATTCAGCAACAAATGACTCAAAAAAAAAAAACAAAACAAAGTAATCGGAACCATCACGACTCAACTGCTTTCGTTTTAGCAAAGAATGCCCCATATGGGTCGTTTGATAATAATTAACTTAGAAAACTTCAGTATTTAGTTAGTCTCTGAATGCCAAATGCCGTAACCTTTTAAAACATCGCAGTAAATAAATTATCACTCTGACGCCCATCTCCAACCCAAAAATATATACAAAATGTGCACATAAACACAGATCCACACCATTAGCTTGACATGAAATGAACAACTTGTTCCTTCGTTGATGAGCAACGTTGTTTTGCATATGTTTTTTCTGTGCTTTGTTTACTTTGGTTGCCTTCTTTGTTTTCGCTTTTGTTTTTCTTTTTTAATTTTTCCATTTTCATTTGTTTTTTTTTCTTTCCATTTTGTTTTCTTTTTTTTTTTGCTTCCTTTGACATGGTTTCACATGGTTGTATTATTGCTGCTGTTTTGTTTATGACACTACGACTCCATTGTTGCCCATTGTTGCAACATGTGTCTGGTCATTGGACTAAAATTGATGCCATCATCATCGTCATCATCATCACTGCTGGCGTTCATGCTGACGTTTCTTGTTTTTGTTGCTGTCATTATTATTATCATTTTTTTATTGCAAATAACTATGTTGTTTTTTATTATGTTGCTTTTGTGCTGAATTCTCATTATTCCATCGAAACTTGTTGCTTTGATTGCTTTTCATTTGTTTCGTTGATTGATATTATTCTTCTTTAATGACTCGCCAATTTGTTTGAAAATAAAATCAATAAACTGAAGAGTCATTACGATATTCATTGCAATTATGCAGTAGGAGTCACCACGCGAGTTCTTATTTTGGTGGTCGTTCAGAGGGAGTACACGTTTCTCAAACTAAGAAAATCCAAAAACAAACAATTTGGTTTCATTTTAATCTTGTTCTAATCGTATTGAGTAATTTTTACTTAGATTCAGAAACGCTTTCTTGACACACATAAATTACACTTTGCAGCTACACAAACTATAATTTCTTATATAAAGAAGTATATTGTTAATTACTTTTTATGCTCGCAATATTCGAATTGGCTAATATTAAGAACTATTTGTTTGATACAAGTTTTATCTGCTTGAGTTTAAACCAGTAGTGAAGTTCTTGAAACAAGTAGAAATTTCTTGCGTTTTCTACAATTTTTACAAAATTTAATCAAGACAACGAGACTCGATTCAATTATATTTTAGTTGAACTATGTTTTGATCAAAACAAACATAAAACTTTCTTAATTCAAATAATTTTTTCTTGATTTTTATGTATTTTTTATTTCATATATTGCATTGTTTTATGGTTCGACATTACTTTTTTGTCATCTGCATTGTACACATACGACATAAAAAGTGTACAATTAGTTAGGAATAAAGAACGGTGCGCATGTTGCTACGCTAGCCTTGTGTTTCAGGTTATGTTAAGGTGTT
This sequence comes from Meiosimyza platycephala, assembly GCA_963662105.1. NCBI lineage: Eukaryota > Metazoa > Arthropoda > Insecta > Diptera > Lauxaniidae > Meiosimyza > Meiosimyza platycephala. The sequence continues at coordinate 29,304,203 of OY759210.1, read as the reverse complement.
AGAGTGTTTGTGTATAAATGTCAATTTATAGATTATAAGAAAACGAAACGAAAAAGTAAAAAATAAACATTAAAAAATATCATCGCAGGATCTAAAATTCAAATTTCATTGGAATTGGTTTCTCGATTATACAGAAAAGAAAGTTCAAAAAGTTTGAAAATTCTAGTAACTATTTCTAGACGCAAGAAAAAATTTCTTACTTTTTTTTCAAGGTCTAGTATTTTTTTTTGGATTCTAGGAAAAACTTCTGCTTGAATCCCAGAAGTTCTAACAATTATGGTTTGATTTAAGAAGTATTTCGTTAGATTATTTGGTTTAAGTGATTCTTGGATCAAGAAAAGCAAATGCATGAATCAAATAAAAATCTGTTTGGACGAGAACCATTTTACGATTTCTTGATTCAAGTAAATTCTACTTCCATTTTAGAAAATAATTCCTTCCGTGTAGGGGTCAGTTTATACATATGTCACATTACATTGAAGAGTTTGTTGCAAAATCGTGTAACCTTCAATAACATACACACGGGACGCTTGAAGCAAGATCAAGATCGACAAAATTGTCAACCAATTCTGACAATGCACAATTATTATATAATGTCTGGAGATTCCAAATACATAATCCGCGAAATCGGATCTGGTCATTTACTCATTTTATGGCCATTTAAAGATTTTACTTTGGCCGACATGGTTCGTTTCAAGCAAGATCAAGATCGGTAAAAATTGTTAACCAAATCTGACAATGCACAATTATTGTCTAGTATTCGGAGATTCTAAAAACATGATCTGCAAAATCGTCCTAATCACTTACTCGTTTCATGACCATTTTAAGCTAAGCGCTTTTACCGATAATATTGACAAAAATACGTTCTAGGAAAAATTGTGAATAAGTCATTAAAAATTAAAATTTTTTTATTTTTCTTTTCTTTGTGGACTTTGTAAACAAAAATACTTTTAAAACCCATAAAACAAAAATATATAAAAATTATTTTTCATTAGTTTTTAGGCCCAAAACGGTTTACTAAATATTATCTTTTTAGTATTTGTAATTTATTACTTTACTAATTATATTAAATAAATAAATAAATATTATCTACATTTTTTTTGTTCATGAAAAATGATGAATAGCACAACAAATATAAAAGTTTTTGAATTTTTTATTTTTTGGTGAGCTTTGCAGTTAAAAATACCTCAAAAATTCATAAAACAAAATTATAATTTAATAAATATTTCACTAGTTTTAAGGCCCAAAAAAATTTTTTTTTTAAATTTTCAATTATTTTCAATGGAAAATGATGATGAATAACATAACATATATAAAAGTTTTTTTTATTTTTTTTTCCTTCGTGGGCTTTGTATTCAAAAATACTTTTTAAACCCACTAAAGATAGTAAGAAACACTTTATTTTTCACTAGTTTTTCTGTCGACGAAAACAATTTTTTTTTTCGTATCGGTTTTTTTCAATGAAAAATGGTGAATAACACATAAACACTTGCATATTTGCAAAAATAAGTGACTTCATCGTATTCAGCGACTCAAACTGGATAAACAAAAGTTATCATAGCATATTTAAAAATTTCAATTGACCTTAAAAGCATCAAAAGCTACACGGTTCGCTTCATGATTTTATTAAAATTATCGTTAAAAGCGTTTACCTTAAAATGGCCATAAAATCAGTAAATGACCAGATACCACTTTACGAAGCATGTTTTTGGAACACTAGATAATAATTGTGCATTGTCAGATTCGGTTAACAATTTTTACCGATCTTGACTTTGCTTGAAACGAACCTTGTCGGCAAAGTGCTGACCTTAAAATGGCCATAAAATGAGTAAATGAGCAGATCTGATTTTGCGGATAATGTATTTTGAATCTCAAGACACTGTATAATAATTGTGCATCGTCAGATTTGGTTGACAATTTAATCGATCTTGATCTTGCTTCAAGCGAACCGTGTACACGTGTGACAGCTGCAAGCACACTTGCAGGACGACGATGTGGATAACCCATTATTTTAATAGAAAATTTTATGTCAATAATTAAATTCCATTTGTGCAGTTAGCGATTGGCTAGGACTTTGATAAGAAAGTCGTTTACCTATTCAGTTTATTGGAAATTAAAGTAAATTTGTTTGGATTAAAAATGAAGAAAAATGACGTTGAAGTGGCCGATGATTCTTTTAGTGATATTTGTTTGATGGTGTTGCCTTGTGTTAACAGTATATTTTATTTTATATTGAAATCGCCCGATGTGTATGTGACACATCGTTTTTTTCATTTTTTTTTTGTTTTTGAATTATGTACATACATACATGCATACATATTGTATATACTTATGAATACGTAGTCTAAATATGATATATTGATAACAAATGGTTTAAGGAATAAATTTAAGTGAGCTGAACAGTAACGTTTACTACCCAACCGATTTGAGGATATGAACGAAAATTTAATTTAGCATCGAAGAAGTCAAGATTGGCAGTCATTGAGTTTGCTTCGTGTATTTCGCCATATTAACGAGTTCGTAGCGGTTAAGATCACTCCGTGTTAATAAACGTCTTTCGTGACTATTCAACATTCAGTCGGTCTCTTGAATTCAATCTGTTCACATCGCGCTCTTCGCTTTATTAACGAGTTGGTAACAGGTACAGGACAGGATTTTCACCTTCGAATGTAAAGTTTATCTCTCGAACCTTGCAACACCAAGACTTCGTATTTTAGCCTTATATATAACCATTCGCTATTAGTAGGTTTTCCACTCTTTATGGAACACCCTGTATATGTTTGGTTTATTTTCTACTTGAACCATTTTCACGGTTCCATTTAAATTTACAACTCAATGTTTATGTTTTTTAAATATTTTTTTTGCAATGATGAGCTCGGGAAAGGTCTGAGGGCTGCAACAAATGAGAAGAAGTGCGAATATTCATTAATTCAATAGTTGCCTTAAATAGCAAACCTCGACGTTACTGCCACTTTATACTTTGGATTGAATTTGCCATTTTTTTAAAATACTTTTTGATTAGAAGATCGCTTTTATCAAATTTCAAAACTATAGTCATCTGAAAACTTGGACTCGGTCTGTATGAAAAAAAAGGCCTTTTGCCGATCTCTAGAAACGAATTTACCGAGTAGTATTAAAACTTTAAAGGGCTCAACATTTTTGGAGCTATCTGAATGGCGTAAAACATTTATTAAACATCGTGCAGTTTTTATAAAATTTATTCGTGTGATTTATGTTCATATTTTATGACTCAATTCATCCGCTTCCTTATGTTTGACATAATAAATATAAAAATTGCGATAAAAAAGCTATTTCTCGCGTGTGAAAACACTTTTCAAGCATAGTTTTGAAATGGAAGTTTAAAACAAATTTTCAAACACTTGTGTTTTTGTTAAAAAATTTAAAATTTTGAAAATATCTGATGGCTTAAGAACTATGCGAATGATATTAAATCTTTCGAAATTATTTTAATTATATTCGAATTTTCGAAAGGCAATACATATTTCCGAAACCAAAACCAAGCCATATTTTTGGAGGAAATATACGCTCTTAGAATAAGTAATACACTAAAAAAGTATGTAATGAAATATGACTTAATTTTTTTCAGACTTTACTATATAGCTGAATTTGAAGAAAAAAATTTTTTTTTTCCTTACCAATAAACTCACCAATAAATTATATTCACGCTTTCGAAGTCGCATTATTATCACTTGCCACATCGAAAAGTTTATCATTAATGGAGTCCTTATCAATTCATTAGCGTAACTTAAACGTCAACATTTTAATTTAACTTTTCAAAACTTTAAACGAGAGCAACTGTAGCTTCCCTCACTAACTCAGTATCATCGGTAACTTTTCACTTACTCAGGCATCTTGTATAGTTGCAACCGACAGTATCACGTCCTAAACCCAAAGTTGAACATAACATGGCTTAAAGGATAAAATAATATTCTGTTTTGAATAAGTTTTAAGTTTCTTGGAGAAACTATAAATAACCTAAAAAATATATATTACGTTCATTCTCAAACAGTTGATGAATTTCCTTAATTGACCAAATTTTGTCCGAAATTGTTATGCAGTGCAATTCACTGTATTGCAATCAATCTTCTTCAATAATTTAGTAAAAGTTTCCACGTAGTCAGCGCAGCATCATCATCTTCAATTCAAGCGAGTCTCAACCAATAATGAGAAGAAGTCGCTGAAGTAGCAGCAGTTTCTTCTTAAAGAAAAATGATGCAGTGCTGCTGCAGCACAATGAATGGAATACTACGCGACCTTTTTCAAAATGCAGCCAAAGGCATCATCATGCAATGTTGAAAGTAGCTGCAGCAATAATTGTTTTTTTTTTTATTTTTTTGTTATATAGGGTGTAACTCCATGCGATGCAACAATCAACAACTGCATTGAAAAACAGACAAGTGCGCGTTGGTGAACATTCGCTTTATATATTTCAAAGTACTAAAGTGCTACCATAGAAACGAATGCGTTGCCGATTTAGTATACTTAGATTATAGTTAGATTAATCGATGGTTAGATTAATCGATTTTTAAGTTGATCGATACTTTGAGACATGGTGAAAATAATAATTTTTTTCCGTTCGTAGTAATTTTTGGGATGATTATTTGCATTTATTGTGATAGGTGGTGCGGTCACTTGCCCAAATCGAGTGATCGTTCATATCTCGGCCAGAGCCCAACCCCGTGGTGAAAAGTGGCCTTTTGCGTATGTCCAAGTGCCGCAGGGCCCTATTTGCACTGGCAAAGAAATTGTGCCTGCCTCCGGCACTTGGTCTTTCTACTTCTTGAAATTATGCACTAGCAAATGAACAGCATTCGTAATTACGACATGACCGCAGTATTGGAGTAGCGAAATATAAAAGTACTAAATTTCACTTTCTTGTTACGAGAGCTTGTTACCTTGGCTGACATCGTTGCTTTCGCCAGTCTGCTTCACATGTATTAAATGTGTTAAAAGCAAGCATACATGTCCAATTAGCAATGTAAATGGTTACCTGCGTTTTGCCATAGAAGAAATCAATTCTCAATTTATATTTTTTTTTATTACAATACAAATAAAGGTTTTGTATAATGTAATAAAAGATTTTAACAATAATTAAATAGTATTGATTTTTTCATTTAAAGCTATGATTTAGAGTTTATTTGACATTCCGGTTCGTCTATGTTAAAAATTTTGGTTTTCATAGTTTCGTTATTAAGATAAAAGGCAAGAGAGATGCTGCCAAGTCAAGCGGTCAATTTGGATCGAGCGTTTTCTAATGAAAAAACTTAGGACAAATACGGATTAAGCGATCAAAAATCCTTTGGAGTACCAAGTTTCTGCTAGTTATATTTCTTTTAAGTTGGGAAATGAGTTTTGTCGCAGGATATCTTATTCGATACCACCATTCCATGAATTTAGCGGAAAACTGGAGGAATTTTATTCAGTTGACCATGAACCAACTAAAGTGGCATAATACAAGAGTGCGCTAATGATGTATGTATGTCTTGTGACGCTATCTCCTGGACCAGATGCCACAATTACACAGGTCTGTAAATAAAGAGGTGTTGATTGTTGTTTGGCAGAGAGGATAATTTTCTAAGTAATTTTTACTCTGAAACCAAATCCGTCTCGAAATTGGGCCATCACGTCAAGGTTTTGAAATAGTTCTAATGACAACATCATTTAATACCGTGCTGTCTCTTTAAAATAACTTCTCATGTGATTGCCTATGATGTTTTCATGCAAAGTTATAGTCATTTAAAGGTGACATATGTTTGAATCCTTGAGGCTCAACAGCCAAACAATTTCATATCACCATTTTAAGGTTGACTTTTCCAACTTGTTTCACTTTTTCAAACTTTTTCGACTTCTCTAACTATCTTCGAGTTATTCAATCATTCAACTTTTCTCAACTCTTTCAACATTTCCCAAATCTTCTTTAACATTTTTCAAGTTTACAAACGTTTTCAACTTTCACATTTTTAGCCTTCTTTCAACTTTTTTACCCGTATTCACCTTCTTCAACATTTTTTCGCATGACATTTCTGAAAATAAAGAAACTTCCATAAGTTCATACACCTCGCCTCAAGTACTTGCATTCAGCCGCATTTTTAAAATATTTTTTAAAGATTTTCTTCTGCTGACAAAATCTCATAAAATTTGTGCTCACAATTTAAAGTACAAATTTTTAACATTAGAAGGTGTGTCGGAACTGAAGATATTACAAGCACTATCTTAAATTGGAAACTGAACTCAGGCATCTCTCAAACTAAAACGCTGATCGCGATTTTTAAGCGTTTGGTTTTTGAAAAAAGGACATCAATTCCTTCCATTTTTTTTTTAAACATTATTTCATGTAAATGTGCGCGGCTACGCCTGAGGTAGTTGATACGTGAGCTCCAATTTTGGCATATTTTTTCCAGCACTTCGACCAGTATCTCACCAAATGCAGCTGAAATGTTGTCTTCCAGCGCTGTCTTATCCCTGTACATGAGAGACTGCACATAGCCCCACAAAAAATAGTCTAGTGGGGTCAAATCTCATGATCTTGGCGGCCAATGTACTGCTCCAAAATGTGACATATGGCACCGTTTTGTTGAAACCACATGACATCCAAGTCCAATTCTTCCATTTTGGGCAAAAAAATGTCGATAATCATCGCACGGTACCTTGCTCCATTGACTGTTATATTGTGATTTTCATTATTTTTGAAAAAGTACGGTCCAATGATGCCGCCGGCCTACAAACCGCATCAAACAGGGCATTTTTCAGGGTGCATTGGCAGCTCTTGAACTGCCTCTGGCTGTTCGTCAGACCAAATTCGGCAATTCTGTTTGTTGACGTACCCATTGAGCCAAAAGTGAACTTCGTCGCTGATGAACATTTATAAAGACCATAAAGTGGACGTAATTTCCGAAAATCATATCTCACAGAGCACGAATTTTGTTAATAAAATTCAATGATTTGCAAGCGATGTTCGTTTGTTAGTCTATTTAGGCTCGTATCAACCCGACTTAGGGGGGGGGGGGGCAAATGCAATTCCAATAGCATAATTTTTTATTTTTCTCCTTCAAAAAAAAAAAGTTGCAACCTAATGAGACGCGTGGAGGGGCAATGCCCCCCCCCCTGCCCCTATGGTATATACGGGCTTGAGTCTATTCATGGTGAAATGGCAAACCTTACTGAGCCTTTTTGGCGTTGATACATGTTACGAATCACGCGTGGGGGTCATAAAACTTACACTGAAGAAACAAATAGCAAAAAAATCAGCCGTTATAATAATTCGCAGAATTGGCTTATCAAGATACTTCCGATAAAAGTCGATACTTCATTTTTATAGCAACATTTTTGCTTTCTGCTGAACTTTCTGTTGAATCTTTAATTTCATCTAAATAGCAACAACCACATGCTAGATGCTGCTGTTGTGCTTTGTTACTTAGCAGCACTTACGCCAACTATTAAGTGAAAATCAAGTTTTAATACAAAATTGATCAACCACTACTATTCTCGTTGTTGTTGCTGTATTCCTACTTACTATACGTCACTGTTTTAAGTTGCCCGAAAAATTTTAGTTACAGCAGCCAGTAATTGCAGAAATTTCTCAAAATAAAACAAGCTAAGATCATGTTGCTACACTACGAATACTTTAACAACTTAAATGTTGCACGTTGCCAACACTTTGCTGTATAGTACATGTTGATGTCGCCATTGTTGTTGTTGCTGCTGCATGTGTTGAGCATTGATTTTCACTCGCCAACAGAATATTAAAATAATTTCACTCTTGCAATTTAATGTAGAACACAAGCTGGTGAAAGTTCGGGAAAAATCAGGTCGAAATGAGTTGCTGTTGCTTTTGGAATCGGTAATGAGATGAAGATTTAAAAGGACTGCAAGCATTTAATTGAAATGCTTTTAATGGTTTGCTGTTTAAAAATTCAACAGAATGGTTGTTTTTTATAGGTTTTAAAGTTGAATGCAAATGTAACGTATGCTGATGCGTTTTTAAGGAATGTACGCAGTAAAGCTCATGTTGGTTTTAAAGTGTTAAATGTCATATAATTTCATTTATTGCATAGGAACTCAAGTGAAGGCATCATTTTTGCTTTTATAGTCGTAATTGATAATTTACCCTCCAGCTCCCAACAAGGCCATCCTAAAAATCGTACGTTATGAGTTTTTCAGCTGAATTTCTATATATATATATGTAGTGACTTAATACCAACACACATAAACAACAACACATAAGAAACACTTTACATAAAAAACAACTTATAATAATATTTATTATTTGTAATATTTTTTAAGAATTAAAAATTAGTTTTTTATGTTAGAAACATTAAAATTCAATTTAAAACAAATCTTCAAAATTTAAAAATGTAAAATAGTTAAAATATAAAAGTTAAATAAAATAAAAATTAAATAAATAGACCAAGCTCTATATATATAGGGATGTCCTAATTTTTTAAAGAAATGTAGTCAAAAAATCGTGGAAAGTTTTTGTATAAAGAATTTGGTGTATTCGCTATGATGGAGTGGATAGACGGAGAGGCAAATATGCCCGATGCACACCTCAAACTCTAGTTAGGGGCCGTCCATTAATTACGTGAGGTGTTTTTTTAGCATTGGGACCCCCCTCCCCTTGATAATTGATATACAATAATTGATATAATGTCAATTCTCTGCATTAAAAAGTTGACGTAAGTTTTTCCTTGACCCCCTCCTCCCCCTTGGTGAGACTTTGCAGGACTCTATCCCCACTATTTTGACTCACGTAATTAATGGACGTCCCCTTATGTGCCGAAAATGTCATATAAATATTTTCCTTACTCCACAACAAGATTACTTTTCTGAATTTCACGCATAAGTTATTCTATTTAAATTCCGCCCCTTTTTGTTTAATGTCAGTCACGCCTATAAGTTGAAATTTTTAACTATGATTTACTTACATCTAAGTTTTATATACGCTGATGTTTGATTTTATAAAAAAACGAAATTATATGAAATGTTCAATTCATAAATATAAAGAATTTTTTTGGCTTTATTTCCCAAGTAGGCCTCTACGCCTGCAATCTTCTACATTGCTTACCACGCTTCCTATTAATCTGAAAATTTTTTTCTCAAGCAAACATTGCTTGTACACCTTAATACTACCTCCAGTAATTTTTTTAACAATAAAAAAAATTTGGGAACTAGAGGGTTAAGATCCGCAACAGACTAACTCCTATCTTCAAGTATTATCCAAATGTTTTGCAATTTAATGATTTTTTTTGAAATATGAAATTACTGATTGAAATATATATGTACTAGAGATTTTAATTCTGGGATTTTAACTCTTTACTTACGGTTTGTTATCTGAGATTTCTTTTTTTATAAATCGAAGAAAACAAGAACCCAAAATATATCAGCAGTTGAATTATCATAGTCATTCATGTCAATATAAATACAGCCGCGTAGTGACTGATTTAAAGCTAAAATAGGTTTTTAGTTGTTTGTTTTTTTTATGCAGTAGTATTAATTTTACAAGTTTTATGGTTCATTTAAAATATTTAGTTTCATTTTATTTCACGTTATCTGGCAAATTACACTTAATAAATTGGAAACAAACAACTCATAAATTTTTATATGAAAATGTCTACTAAATTCCTACTTAATTTTTTTGCTATGTAGTCTTGATTCTTAATGCGTATTAAATGTATTCGCAAGTCCCCCAACATCGTCTCTCTCGAGATAGAAAAAAAGGTCCGGGATTGCACTCTCTATTATATTTTACATAGCTTAAAATTGAAATAATAGAAACGTTGTTGCTCATTTTCTATTTAATTTATTAAAAAAAAAGAAAAATTCTACATGTTTATCTATCACATAAGTAAGTAGTCTATCATTATTGTGCCCACAACAAATTTACAACTATTGATGGCTCTAAATATGTTCAAAATAAAGTGACATTCATCACAACTAAGACCGAAATGTAAAATAAAAATGGAAATAAAACGTTTATTTTATATAAAAAATGAATTTGTGATAAATCATCACCTATACCCCAAATAAATTTGCTCAATTTGTAGCAATTTAAATGTGCAAATAACAACAACAACAACAACAGCAACAAGAAACCAACTCATAGTAAGGAAGTTTTGGTTGCTATGAATGTCGGACAGTTGTCATTTTTTATCTTTTACGCATTCACTATCATGTGTGTTGTTATTGCGTACACTTAAGTTTGAGAGTGGATAGCCCACACATATTTACAATATCAAAACGTTGTGATGAAGCTTGCAACCATTGTTGCCATTTGAAATGTTTAACATAATAAAGAAAAATTTTTAAACTTTTACAATTTTGAAATTTATTGAGAAATTTTATAACGGGTTCGTCAATAGGTTCGGATATATATATGTTAAAATTGAATAAAACAAGTTCTGTGTGTGATCAAGCTGAATTAGATGCGTTTTATTTAACTTCTTAAGCGTCGCTTGCGGTTGATTGGCATAGTCCTGCGATTTAAGGAAATCACATCACAAAATATCTAACGGCGACAAATCGCACGATCTCGGTGGCCAGTTTACGTCCCCTCTGCTTGAGATGACCATGCTCTCAAATTGCTCGTTCAGAATGTCCATTGCCGCATGAGCTATGCGTTCTGTTGGAACCACAAGTCGCTCGCATTTTCAAAACTCATCGAAATTGGGCCTAAATAATTGACTATCATCGATTGGTAGTGCTGTCCGCTGATGGTGATGACAATGCCAATATCGTTTTCGAAGATGTACGGACCACTTTTTCCGCCGGTACACAATATGCAGTGACTTTTGTGGAGGCATTGTCATTTATTGACGTACCCATTCATCCAAAAATGTTCCTCGTCGCTGAAGATTATTTATTTTTTCGTTAACACAAGAGAACATCAATTGTCAAAATAAAGTTTTATACATGATTATTTGTCTTTGGGGCCGTTCATTAATTACGTTAGAAGTTTTTTTTTGAAAATTTGAACCTCCCTCCCCTTGGTGAGGTTTGGTGGGACCCGTCTCACGGGGAGTAAGACTTCGTGAGATCTGGTGGGACCCCTCGCACGGGAGGGAGGGGAGGTGTCCCAACAGATCTAAAAAAATGTCCTTCAATAACTCGGGGAGAAGGAAGAGGAAACACATAAATTTTATGCCCAAAAAGTTTCAGTTGGATGTGACGTTATGGATTTAAATATTATTTGCGAAAGTTGATTAACTTAAAACTACTCTTCGAGTATGTAATTGTTTGCCTATAAGATAGCATCAACTGTTAGACGTCTTGGCAACACTGGTTTCGATATATTCAGCAAGAAATTAAAGACCAACATCACCATCTGCACTATAATGATGACCCACGTTGCCATCATTCTCATCGTAATGGTCATCAGCTTTATTATACTCACAAATATTTTTTGCAACATCGTCATCAACAACGCCCGCAACAGCATCAGCAACATTATCATGTTTTACACTAATAATTTCATATATCATCCTTTGCATAAATATTCTTGTTTTTGGCAACAAAATTGGTTAACACGTTTAAAAGACGCGCTCCATTGACCATTAAAATGAGGAAAAGCCAACAGCAACAACATAAATGCTCGGAAGGAAGCACCCGGAAGTTGTATCACAATTTGTTGTATGTAGCATATGAGTGTTTAAGTGTGTGTGTTTTAAACAAAATTTTTGTACGTTCGTATGCGTATGTTCACATACATATTTTGTTGTTGTTGTTGTTGTCCAATAAACATGTGGTTAATAGGATAATTTGAATATTTTTGGCTTAAATTGATGCATCAGTGTGTGTATGTTAGTGTCTATGTTTGCCCTCTCTTGTGTTTATTTATCAGGTTCGTGTAGGTACACTTTTGTATATGATATATCACTGTGATAGTCATATAATTTTATATTATACTATCTTGAATACCCAAGAGCTTTCGGGTTCCTTTTTTTGTATTTTTGACCACACTTGTTATATCTATATATTTTCAACAATTTTATTTTATTTAATTTGACTTTTACAGCTTATATTTATTGCTACTAATAAAAGTTTATCATTGCCGCGTGTAGATGATTTTACTGTTTGGTAAAATTTTTTTTTATTTGCGGAGTGGTGATAACTTGTTATATTAAGGTCTTTACATTTCCCCAGCTGTGAACAATATAAATAATTGAGAGGGAAAGCCTTTAAGGAAGTAGTAAATTGTAGGTACAGGTTAGGTTATATTTCGGTTAAGGTATGGATATTGTGCATACATATAATTCATTGTTTCTTCATCCAATAAAATTTTTTAGGGTTATAAAAAATTTAATTTCTTGTTGAGAGGTTAAATATTATGAAAGGTCCTATGATCAATGACAATTATAAGATTTCTTCACCAATTAATTTTTGCGTAAGGAAATCTAAGAAGAAAATAGACGATTTTTGGGTAAAAATGTCAGAGGAAGAAATAAAAACTTTTACAAACTTACTCGGATTGATTTAATTTTCCTAGTTCAAACTAGTTTTCCTAGGCCAAACTAGTTCATCCAAAGCGAGTTAGGATAACCCAGTTTAGCCTAGGAAGAACAAGGGTTATTATTTACTTTAGCGGCCTCACTCCCGATTTTTTTGAAATTTTTGTATGTAAGGGTAAGTGGGCGCAATTTGGCCGCGGCTTAGAACTTACAGCCTCCGATATGTCGAATACCGGCTTCTTCGCGGAGGCCTTTAGCCGCGGTTCACTGTACTATATCCAACACGGTCTTTGCTAACAGACCGGCGATGGATACACGATGGTAAGCCGCGGCCGAAGGCCTCCGCGATGTGGAGTGTCTTATTTTTATTTATTAAAATATTTATTTTAAGAACATTTTCAAAATAACATTTTAAATTCAAATTTTATAAAAGTGAAAAATAGGGTTGGGCAAATAAAAAATATTATCGAAATATCGATGATCGATATTTCCAAACAGTATCGAAATTTATCGAGAAAGAAGTATCGGATATATCGATAATCGATAACTTTGCTGAAAAAATTGAAAATCAAAAAATGGCGTTTATGGGGATTTTTTCTGCAATTTTGGGGGAAAAAATTTGTTTTGGGGAAACAGAAAGTTTGGTGAAAAGACATAGGGAAAAAAAATTTGCTGTTGGGAAATTTCGGGGAGAAAAAATTTTGTTCGATAATATCGATAAGACAACTTTTTTTACATTTTGTTCGTGCCTAATGGTGCCGAAAATTGATAAAAGTCGAAAATCAGTTTTATATGAGGTTTTTGGCATATGAAAATATATCACGAAATGTGTGAGTTTTCCAAAATAACTGCTAGTATCAAATAAAAGTATGGTGACGCAAATTAATCTTTTAATTGTGTTTACATCCTCTTAACTTTGTGTCAATCAATCTCACTTATCTCGAAACGAGTTTTCTTGAGATACGCCTATTTCGCTGCTGACGGCAGTATACTGCCCTCAGAACCGCAAAAGCCATATCTCAGAGAGTTCCGAGAAAATTTATGTTTTGTTTATGTAGTATTCGTGAAATACCTGTAAAATTGAGACAGAGAAAGTTTTTTTCTCTTTTTATATGTTTGAGCTTAATACCTTGTGTCGGAGATATTTTGAGTTCAACCAGATTAGATTGGAGCTCACGAGTTCTTTTTCAATTGGATACGAAGCTACGAAGCAAAAATATTGAAATTCGATAGTCGAAAAATAACATCTAATTGCGATATATCAAAATAAAAAATATCACCGATAACTATCGAAAAAAATATCGCGAAAGCCGATAATTGATATATTTTGCACAAGTGAAAAATTAAATTGAAATTTTGTTAACTTAAAAAATTAAAGAAAATAAACTTTTCAAAATTTCAAAAATAATTAAACTAAAATTAATTAAAGGTAAGTGTATAATGTTGTATGTAAGAGGAAGAAATAGTAGTGTAAATGTAAGAGTGAAAATGGGGAAGTCTCACGCGTGAGAAACTCTAAATACACGCAACAGGTCTTCTGGCGCCCTTGAATTGCATCGCACCATGGCGTGTGCCAAAAAGCCCAATTATGTCCAAAGAGGTAATCGAAAGCACGTCGAGGAACACATGGTTTCTCGAACTGCTGCTAATCCCACCTTCTCAAGGAACATAATGAATACATTATGGCAATGACAACGAAACATAAGCACTGACTGACTGAAACTTTCTTTGTTCATCCTTATTCCTGATCCATAAATTTTGTTATCTGTAAGTGTTAGACAATGAGTTCAGTGGCTGCTGATCTCTTCCCATTTGGGTGATGAATATCACAGTAACTATATTACACAAATTAAATTAAACATTATTACTTGTAATAAAATGAAAATCACAAAATCAATGGCTTATATTCAAATGTTTTTATACATATGAGATTCCCATTGGCATTTACATCTGTGGATATAAATATTATTCAATAATTGTACCCATGCAAAATATGTGTTTTAACCATACCGCCTATAAAATTATGCCACTCACTCGAGGAAGAGTAAGTAATTTAATGCTTAACATTTTAAAGATGTTTATTGTGTTTTCGGTAAGAAATTTAATTATTTCATTCACTTCACATCCAATACTTTCTCCGCCATTACTGGCACTTTATTTTGTTTTCCTTCGTTTCGGCAAAGTATGAATATTCTCGTCACGTCCTGTCGCAACAAAGAAAAGAATTCAACCAAACGAAATCAAGGAAAATCAGAAAAATATCCTGCCAACTGTCAGTTTAAATGTAAATAACTTTTGACATTTTTTGGCTATCCATGATATGCTGCTGCCTGCTTACACTTTCTATTTATTTCCTCATTCCCTTGGTGTTTGATTTCAAAACAAAAAAAAAATTATTTTTCGTCGCTTTGTTTACGTTTAAGTCTCACTTACCGTGTAAGAAGAAAAAAAAAAAAACTGATTTGTTTACTTTTGTGGTAACGCATGTTGTCTCTTTCCATAGCTGACTTTTGACATTTTGTCATCGACATTAATATTTGTTTTTGTCTGATTGAATCAATCACTGCGTTTATTTGTGTATTGTAACACGTTTAAATTATTTTGCCATATTTTTACCTTTTTTTTTTGCTACATACTCATACACACACGCACGCACACATAAAATACGAACACTCATTTGTAACGATGTCACTCACTCGCTGTCTGTGTATAAGTTTATGATGTGTGTGTGTGCTTACTTCCGCCCCAACACGTAATTTAATGTTTTGCTCTCATTTTCTCATGTGTAATTTTATCGTGTTTTTATGTCAATATTTGTTGCACAACGGTTTTCTATTTATTTAGACGTTGTTGTTGCTGTTGTTGGTGTTGTTACTGTTGCTGTTGCTGCTGTTTGCCAAAGTTGTTGGTTAAAATTGTTTACTTGGGGATTGTTAATTTAATTAATTAATAATGTGTTGTTTGCAAAATGTTTATTTATTAAACATTCTGTTAATTATTTGCATTCAAATTAAAAAGGAAAAAGCAAATAACTAGAAATAAAATAATAATGGAAAAAAGCTTTTAATATAAAATACATTAAGAGATAAACAAAAAAGGTTTTTAACAAGTAAATTAGGTATCGTAAGCATTTCCATAAAACCATAAGCCTTCATGTGCTCGTGAATATTGAAATTCCTCAAAAGGGTTTAATATCTTTTAACGATTTTTTTTAAGCATCTCTGACACGCCAATTTATTTAAGATCCGTAACAGGTAAGAGTTTAACAAAAATATAAATTAGAATGTTTTTTTCGAAAATTTTAATAGAAGATAAAGTGGCACAAAACTCTACCATAAGCAGCGAAACTTTTTAACATGAAAGCCAAAATATGTAAAATCAAAATTGAATTGAACCAATTTAAATCAATCACTTTCGCGAGACGTGTCTTCAATGTTGTGCTGTCAGCGCATGTCAAAGGTTGGTTGCTGCTGACTGATGGACTGGCAGCAGCGGTAAGAAAAGTAATAAAACTTGAGTATGGTAAGAATGAAGACAGCATCAGAACTTCGAAAATAAGACAGCAGAATTACTTATAAGGTATGATTTTTTGAAAAAAAAGGTAGTGATTTCAATAGAGATAGCAGGTTATTTGAAAGATAGTGAATGACATCAATTATTGACATTTGTGTTTAGTTAATTTGATAAAGTAATATGGAAAGACTTACCATACACTGCAGCAACAAATTAAAATAGTGAAAATTTATTAAATTGTAATTAAACATTGTTTAATCGGACTTACAGTCATTCAGCAAAGACCAATATTGTAAATTTTTACTTTATTGAGCAATGCTATTTTTTACAACAAACATAACAAAGATAACAAATGGAAAAATTTTTAGCCTGGTAATTGGTGACATGTTTCGGCTATATTGGTCTTTGCTGAATGAGTAAGTCCGATTAAACAATGTTTAATTACAAAATAATCAGTCGCTAAATATCAAAAATTTCTTAATTTATACGGAGGACACGCCAATTTCAGAAACTATGTAGATGGCAACACTACAAATTTCTAAAAATAGATCATAGCCATGGAAGACAAGATTCTTGCCGGCTGTGACAACAAGCGAGAAAGTGACACAAAAGAAATAATAACAAATGTGATATACGCACTCTGTGCAGTTCAAGGTCAGTTCCTCAGTAGCGCAAGTGTTAGAGCGGCCGTCGCAAAAATATGCAATTGCAATGCATGAACGGTCAGGGGTTCGAGTCCATGTACAGAATTAACCAAACTGGTCTGATGAGGCTATTGGTAATAGCCGAAACATGTCATCAATTACCAGGTTAAAAATTTTTCCATTTGTTATCATTGTTATGTTTGTTGTAAAAAATAGCATTGCTCAATAAAGTAAAAATTTACAATATTGGTCTTTGCTGAATGACTGTAAGTCCGATTAAACAATGTTTAATTACAAAATAATCAGTCGCTAAATATCAAAAATTTCTTAATTTATTAAATTCACAAAAATATCAACTTTAAATTCAATTGATTTTTGAAATTATTCTGTCATCTATTGGTCATTATGATCGCATGGTTTGATACCACTCGATTATTTCTTGTGAAAATATGTGAGGCCACTGCCTTTGCTGATAAACCAGAAATAATTATTATTTGGGAAATCAACATTATTCCAGTTACTGGGGAAGTATGGTCGGAAATGCTAGAAAAAGTTATTTTAAAAAGCGACCAATCAAATGCGATTTGTTACAGGTAGCTGTGTTAACTTAATTTGTAATCTATCAATTTCTTTAAAAATAGAAAAAAGTAATGGGCTTAAACTTAATATATCATATGTATACTAATCGTATGGAGATTTTTTGTACATGAAATCTATGTGTTTTCATCTGCTCTACAACATTGGTCTTAATATAATTTTCTACTTGTGGCTTGCTTTCCGAGTTATTGAACGAAACTTTTTTCGTCAGTCTCTCACAATCAGGTTATCCACGACTCTGGCGACTGACGCTTATTTACATTATCAGCTTTACTTAACACAATCCTCTTGAAGCACCGGCAAGTTTTATTAAAATGTGCCCGAAAACTAATTATGTGAAAATGTTCTAAATGTTTTCAGATGTAAGTCCTGCTAAACCTTGAAATCGTACCAGATCCTGTTCTTGAATAATATATGCATATATTTGCATTAGGCTGGTATGGACAAATGAGATGCAGTCAAAATTTTGGTGCTCAGGCCTGAAAATATATTTTGAGTCTATGAAGCCCTTGTGCCAAAATTTCACTCGAATCGGACCATGAGAAGACCTGTCAGCGGGCCGATTTGTGTGATTATATCTTTTACTTATAAAAAATATCTACTTCGGGGTATATTCGTGGTTGTCATTTTTTACGGACTCAGTATAATCTGAAATATGTGTAAAAATTATAAATCAGAAAATTATCGCAAATTTGAGTATTGATTCATTGATACGAATGTGAAAAATGCTAAAAAAACCGAAATACGTCCACTTTGAACGACCGAAACCATAACTACTAGTTTAATTAAACTATCAATTGCAAAATAAATTCAGCGGAAGGAAATGACGCTGCCCCCTGACTATATTTAAGAGGGCCAGTTTCAAGAATTCGAAGGAATTAGGGTCTACTCGTACTTTTTATTTTAAATAAAATATTTTTTTTTGGCGGTAGCGTGACCACCGTCTAACGTGAACGAAATACATTTTGAATTGACTACCTTTTACCAAGACATAACTCAACAATAATACGCAGAAGACTGAATTTTTATTTTTTTTAGTTTATGAAGAAGTTTTTTGTTTCTTTTAAAGTTTTTGTTGTTACAAATGATATGAAGAATAAAACTTTTATTCAAAACACGTTACAGCAACTGCGGTGTATAAATTTTGGTTTAAATTTTCATGTTCACTAACGTGAATAATTTCGGTACCGTGAACAACCTTGGTTTTAATTAGTTCACGTTACCGCGATTGCACTGTATTTATAACAGTTATTTCAAGACTGGTTCAGTTGCACCTGTCAACGATTCGGCGAATTACAACAATACGAAGTTGTTGTAAGAGAGTGGAAAGAGTTAGGCGCTGCCGACCCCTGTTCTAGACGACCAAAGTGAAAACAATCAATAAAACAATTGAAGCCATAACTTAACATGGAAAGAAAGATGGTATGTAAATAAGCACACGTATATTTGGCCACAATTCATGAAACGGACCGATTTTGTGGTCAATCATGCCTTCATACTTAATGCTCTGAACCTCTTGGGCATGACAGATTAAACGATCTGGCTTATCATAAAGAAAACATTGATTATTTTATAGAAAGATGAAGACAGGATGTGAAATATTACCATTTAAGGGAGCTATTTCTTTTGCTCGTCAAAAGTGAAATACCCTTGGCCACATTAAAAGTAGAATTGCACATATAAATTATAAATTTTTCTAGAAGGGTATTGCTTCCGCCACGCTACGTGCTGGCTAATTGCACCAAACGTCCTAATACTAAATTTACCTAAATAGCTCTCAGTATCGCAATTTTAAGTTTTTGTTTATCGAGAAAGTAAAACGCCTTCTTTTCAAAATAAACTATAATTTTTATTTTGTTTAGAGCTAATCCCAACCACCTCTTGACTTTTTGTCAAATTTATTTCTAGGGACTAGGTAAAAATATATGTTATATTTGGTCAATTATTTTAAATATTTCATTTTCAGCTTTCTAGTTTAAATTGCCCTCATATTTGTTTGCGACTTTTTCAAACAATTTCTAGGATTTTTGTAAAAGGTGGTTGAATTGCAATAAATAACACTCAAGGGTAACGTTTTAAATGTTTGTTTTATGAGTGGTAAGCGTGTTCAAGAACCAACAACGGCTACATTCCCAAAAAAGGAATATAATTTACACACTCATACATAAATTCGGATGGCCTTTTTTCACTCATGGAAGAACATACCCATACTTTAGAGACTTGGAGATGGAAAAAACTAGAGAACTTTTTCTGCTTAACACATTGAAAGTGACGGAACGAAAATGGGATTTGAAGAAAAACCGTTAAGTGCTCAAACTTTATTTCGTTTTTGTATTTCTGTGGGAACCCTCAGCCATAACTATAATTACTGGGTGCGAAATTTTAAATCTTCTAGATGACTATTTTCATTTGATAATATTATCTTTTTTCTCAAAATTTATTATATGTAAACATTTAAATTTAAAAACTCCATATATTCAGAATATTTATTTTTTCATCATTTGGGTTTCGTTTTATTTTTTTCATTTACCCGTCGTCGCTTATCTTGTTACGAAATCAATATTTTAAACACGTTTCCATTGTTTACCAGAAACAAAGTAAAAGTGTCGAAGGGGCGGCGAGGCACTTGACGTTAGGGGAAAATATAGAAAAATCAGAAAATTACAATTTATATGCGCGTTGAGCATTTTTTGTTGCCTATCTTATGGCGTTGGTGTGTGCGTTGTGCGTGTGCGTGCGCGTGTATATTGCAGACAATATTGATGCTACGGCGACACTAATGTCATTATTTCTATGCAAATGCTATTGTTGTTGTTCGTATCTTTGGAACTAAATTGGAAAATGAAATGGTGTAAATTTCATGCTTTATTATAAATCAATAAAGTGCTTGCATATTTGAGGTTATGTATTCAAATGGGGAGAAATAATTTTTGTATTGGAAAATTTAAAGCGAAAAGTGAGACTAAGAGGAAAAAATCAGCATCTACACATTTTTCTACATAAAAATATTATTATTGTTATACTCTTTTTAAAGACTATTTTTATTAATAAAAAAAAAAAATAAAATCAGCATACAGCATACAAGAACATAAATAAAAATTATTTAAAAAAAACTAAAATGGAAATGATAATTTTTTTTTTTTTTTTTAGGCTTGAGTGTTATAAAAAAATAATGCGCAACATTTTAGCAAAGTTTTGAAATAAGATTTCTTAAAGTAACCAGATAACATGTGTTAAGCGATTTAGGGACTTGTGCCGTATCTGGCCTAGAGTACACATAATACTTAAAGGTATTCTCACAGGAATAGTATATGCACTAAGGAAAACCTTACTTAGCACAAAATTCTTAAAAATTTTGAGATTTTAAAGATCAGAGTTCAAAGATAGTTCCCTCCACAAAATAATGGTGATACCTTTAAGTATGATATTTAATAATATAAAGGAATATAGTATGTATGCACGTTGATGTTACTGTTGCAGTATGTAAAATATTGTTGCAATGAAATTGAATTTTTCGCCATTGGTGGTGCATTTTGACTGTTTATGTTGAAAACATTAATTTTCTTGTACATATTTGTTGCTGCATGCGTGTGCCTTTACTATTTTCGCATACATGTGAATGCAATATCCCAGCAGACAACTGCACAAGGCATGCTTTAGAGAAGGCCTGTTAGCCCTACTTTGATTGCATGAGATCTTCTCATAATTAGATTTTCATGCAAATAAAAATATGTATACTCATGAAATGCAATTATGCCTTCCAACAGAAGATTTGCTATCAGGCCTGATATTAGAAGGCAAAGAAGAAGGGCTTTATTTACTTGAAGGTATTTTATATATATATTTTTATTTTATATATTGCAATGTTTTATGATTCAACATTACTTTTTTGTCAACTACATTGTACATATACGATATTAAAAGTAGATAAATGGTTAGAAGTAAATAACGGTGTGCATCTTGGAAGGGTAGTCTTTTGTTTCATATTATGGTAAGGTGGCACAGTGTATTCAATGTCAAAATATCAACGCAAGTGAGATACCGCGGATAAAAAAAAAAAACAATTAACTCATAGTCTCTGAGCAATTCTGTAAGCCCTGCTACGGCAAGTGGTCTTAGAAGGCCTGCTTTATTGGGACATTTTATATAAAATAGAAAGTACGTTTGAAATACTATGTGAAGGACTCATACTTGCCAAGGAAGTCCTTCTAGAGGCACTGCTAGCTCCTGCATTTGCTTACTGGGTTGTTCTTTTTTTACTTTTCAATGGGAAATCTGGAGGCAGCTTCTAAGGGGAGCACCTCAGATGTGCTTCCTCGGAAGCATTAAAATTCTATTATCTTTAAAAATAAAACTTTTATTGCGCATCCACTAAGGTTTGAACCTAGGCATTCCGTGTTGTTACATGCGCAGTTTAACAAGATTAGTCAACCCTCTTGCTTTGTATAAGTTTGCTAAAAGTATATTATATGAATTATCAAGTGGCAACAATAGAAATCAAAAATTCAAAATTTTATTTTGACAGAAAAGTATTTTAGTTTTAGTCGCAATTATTTTAATAATATCATTTGGTTAAAATGTGCGCATCTCAGAACACTGGCGTAACACAGGAGGCCTAGGTTCGAATCTTACCGGAGAAAGGCAAATAAAGCTCAATGTGATTCTACTCAACGTCCAAGGAAGCGTATTTAATATACTTTCAAAGATGTGATTCTACTAAGCATTCAAAGAAGCGAATTTCATGTGCTTGCAAAGATGTGCATCCCCGCAATTTCATCCTATGTTAAAAAAGATAAGCAGATAAGCAGCTCCCTACACGGAAAAAACACCAACTCGAAATTATTGTAAATATTAATGAAAATTTAAGAAAAATTAGTAGGTAATTTAGTAATTTAGAAACGGTTCGAGTGTCTATTAAAAATTACTAAGCGTAATATAAAAATTGCATCAAGCAGGCATTAATTTTTCGAATGCAAGTTTTTAATTTTTACAAAGTAGATTTTAAAATTTCTGCAATAATTTATTATATTTTAAAAGGACTGTACTATTTTTTAAAAAGTACATTATAAAGTTTTTATGATGAAATAATAATAACTGAAATTTATTTTTAAATTTTTTGGTGTGTTGAACAAAATTAGGGCAGCCAGCGAGTTTCCGTTGCCGCTTTCCCGACCCCGTCCCAATTCTGTTCAACACATTACTTCAAAGCCAATTAGTAAGAGTTTGGCAAGCCTTATATATTTATTTTTTTGCATGAACATGTTGAGAACTCAAACAGAGTACAAATTAAACACAAAAGAGAAATAAAATTCAATATAATAAAAATTAATAATCTTGAAATAATTTTTCTATAACTACTTTTTAAAAATTATAAAGCGGGAATCATATATTACAATTTGAAATATATAAAAATTCTAATGTGGCAATTTATTAAAATTTAATAAATTCTTTGTAAAATTTCAAAGTTTTTAGGTGATAATTAAAATGAAGAAAATAATTTTTAACATGCACTTATTAAAAAATGTAAAATGAAAATATTTACAAAGTAGAATAGAATTTTTAATAAGGATTTTCTATTTATTACTATAAAAAAGTAATATTTGTTTTCAGATTTTAATTTTTATAATCTCCTATTAATTTTTAATAAAATTTGAGTTGGTGTTTTTTCCGTGTACTTCCCTTGAAGACATCTAAAGCGCTTTGTACGCGCTTTCGTTTCCCGTTGGGTTGATTTTCATCTTTACCACTACAAACATTGAATGTGAAAAGTAGTAGTATATAGTAGATTCTTGCTTTGGTATCTAATGAAAGTGCAGCTAATGCTCTCTGTTCTTGTTGTTGTTGTTTTGTTCTTACAGCAATAACAAGAAGAAATAAATTGTGTGCTTATGTGTAAATATGTGCCTGCAAATATGTATTTATGTATGTGGACTTGTGCCAAAAATGAGCGAACATGGTAATTGTGTGGTACTGGTGTAATTTTTTTAGTTGCTGTTATTCGTGTGTGTGTGTGTGTGCACGTGCACTCATTGTGAAAATTCAAAATTTTGGTATTTTCTAGCGCTTACTACTCGCCAAATGGAGCATTGTCAGCAGTAAATGCATAACATAAAGTACATACCTTATCACAAGCACACATACATTAACATACATAATAGGGTGTCTCAAATAAATTTTGTACTTTGATTAAAAAATAGAATAATAAAAATAAAGAATTTACCATTCTTTTTACTTCAACATGTTAAAATTTCCAATCATTAAAATTGTAAATATCAAATCGCCCCACGTTGTTAATTTAGAGACACTCTTAAAAAAAAGGGCCTACACAAAAAACAATATGTTGGCTAAGTCACCTGTGCACACATGTAATACACTTCATAGACAAGTAGCACGTTTTTAACCATAGACTTCCACACACACACACACACTGACATAAACACAAACACTTGCTGAGATCTGAGTTTTAGCGTTGCCAAAAATTGCTTCATTAACTCTTTCGCTAGTGCTACCTGCTGTTTTGTTGCTGCTGCATTTCTGTGTTTTGTGGCAAAGTTATTACGACTGTTGTTGTTGTTTTGGGTTTGCTTGCGGTGTTGGTTTTGCTCTTTTATGCTTCTTCTTTCTTAATATTGTTGCTTTCTTGTGTTTACATTTAATGTTGGAAATTAATCAGTCTACATTTCATCCCTGGCTTATATGACCCGGTTCGGCGTTGTTGCTGCTGTTATTGTTGTTGTTTCTATTGTTGCTGCAACATGTTGTTATACGAGTTGTACTTTTTGCATTTTATTGTTATGCTTTGCGGCATTCTTTTTTTTTTTTTTCGTTCGTTTTGATTGTATCTTGACTGTTCTTTTGCAGAGTCTTGAACACGTGTTTACATTACAACTTTTATTTTTTATGTGGATTAGACTTGAATGTAGCATTTCCGACCAGTAACTATGAACATTTTAAATGAGAAACAAAAATATTTTCAGTAGAAAGTTCCTTTTGGAACTTGATGAAAAGTTGTAAATTTACAAGAATGACACCCCGTTCGGCAACATTCCAGTAACATTGAATTTTGTGCTACATAGTAGGAATCGACTTTTTTGCAAGACATTAAGATAAATATACAATGTAAAAATAAATACAGTGCAGTCGCGGTAACGTGACCACCGCCTAACGAGAACAATGCAGTAACCTGAAAGAAATAAATTGTGCATTGAGACTACCTGTAGCAAGACATAACTCAACCATGCAATACGCAGAAGGCAGTTTATGTATTATTATTTTAATTTTTTTTGTTTATGAAGAAGTTTTTTGTTTCTTTAAAGTTTTTGCTGTTACAAATGATATGAAGAATAAAAATTTGAGGCAAAATACGTTAAAGCGACTGCGCTGCATAAATTTTGGTTTAAATTTTTCATATTCGATAACGTGAACAATTTCGCTACCGTGAACAACCTTGGTTTTAGTTAGTTTACGTTACCGCGACTGCACTGTATAATTATTTGCTTTTCTAAAACTATTTTCAAAGACACAATATATTTCACTTTATTTAGAAATTAACTTAAAAACTTAAACTAACTTGTGATCACACTTATCATATTAATAAACATATTCTCTCAAAAGTTCTTGCGAGCAGTTACCTTTAAAAAGTTCAAGTGCTTCCGTCATTATAGTAAAGTTTTTATATTGGTTCCACATTTGAAAAATCAACAAAAATAATAACATAAAAGTATAAAGATGAAAACAAGTAAAAAATATTGTAAATCATTATTTAATCGGTATTATTTTCTGATAAAAGGCGCATTCTTTTTTGAGAAACTTGAATGTCATTGTCATCACTCAGAATTTCAACTAAATTTTCAAGCTCATGTATTGTTAAATCGCGTTATGTCAAATCAATTCGCGCAAAAACAGAACGCAACACTTTTTTTGAATCGCGTTAAATCAAATTCGAGTAAAAAAAATTCGCGTAAAAACAGAATTAGGTGTATAAGAAATATTTTTGTATGAGGGCCACCTTAAATATGCACTCCAAATAAAAGTTTTGTAATCTAAGCTATGCTTTTTATTATAAAATATTCGTGGTGTAAATTCAATGTGAATCATTCAAATGCTATTTTAAATATATTTCGTATGAAGGTCACCCTTAATATGCACCCTAAATAAAAGTTTTATAGCTTTAGCCATGCCTCTTAATATAAAAGACACGTGGTGTAAATTTCATGTGAATAGGTTGAATGCTATTTTCAAAATATTTTTGTATGAGGGCCACCCTTAATATGCATCCAAGACAAAAGTTGTGTAGCCTACGCTATGCCACTGAATATATGAGCTACGTGGTGGAAATTTGGTGTAACTCGATAAATCGGTCTTTGTGAAAATGGTATTTTAAAAATAATAATTATAGCCACCCTAAATATGGAACCTATATAAAAATTTTATAGCCTAAGCCATGCCCTCTTAATATAAAAGACACGTGGTGTAAATTCCTAGTGAATCGATTGACCGGTCTTCGGAAAAATAATATTTTAAAAATATTTTTATATGAGGAACACCCTAAATATGCACCCTAAATAAAAGTTTTATATTCTATGACACCCGCCTGATCGATACTAACATGCTGTAAAATTTTCATCAAAATCGGATAGACAGACAGACAAAAACCGAATTTTACAAAAACAACAAACTGCAGTTTAACTGCAAAACTCTCTTATCATCGTACACTCTCATCAAAAATAAAAATAAAATACCTGAGGAGAGTTCTTCTCAGTGATGGCATTTTCGGTACATTTGTACTTTTTTCGGTACATTTGCGTCTCAAAAAATCGTCTTCGGTACATTCGACAAGTTTTTAGTACATTCGGTACATTTGGTTCATTTTCAGTACGTTTGGTGAAATTTTCAGTACATTTTCGGTACATTTGGACAATTTATAAAAATTACCTTTTTTACTTTTTTTAGTAAATTTTGGTCAAATAAAATTTGTTGTATATATAATATAGTAAAGGAATAAATCATATCCTTTTGCAATCAGAATGGCTGTAATATATTTCAAAGTAATTGATTTAATGACTGCAGAACAGTATAAAAATAATGTATTTTTTAACGTTAATGAAATGAGTCTTATATGTTATATATGTAATATAGTAAAGGAGTAAATTATATTCTCTATATCCTTATGGAATCAGAATGGCTGTAATATATTTGTATTATATTGCATAACAGTTTAAAATTTAAAAATAATGTATTTATTAATTTAATGTTCTTGTTCGATTGAATCGGAATACTTTTGTAATGTATTAGTCACAAGTTACAATATGAATAAAGTATTTGTATGTGTTAGTTAAGGACCCATATTTTCCATTTTCGAAATTGATGACCTTTTTTTTTTAGTAAATTGCAGCAATTTTTTTTTGTCAAATTGGGTATTTTCATCAAAAAAAAATTAAAAAGTACATTCGGACTCTAAAAAGTACATTTCAACTATTGATTCAGTACATTTCCACAAAACCCAAATGCCATCACTGGTTCTTCTGTGAACTTCGAAACCAAATACAAACGGTACAAATGAAAACAACAATAACAACATAAGCATAAGCATAAACAACGAAAAATCAGACGACAAAAGCATATTTAAGTTTAAAAAATTAAACAAATAAGTATGCAATAACCATGCTTAGCAAAAGTATGTTGTTATAGTATATGTATAGTAGGGCGGGTCGATTTTTTTTTTCAAAAAGGGTATGGCAGGAAAATATTTTAGGGGCAATTCTGAGCAACTTTGCCAAAGAAACTATGGGTCTAAAATCAATTTCGAGCCTCCGCATTTTCACAAATAGGTTTTGAACAGTACTTATATTAGATTTGTATGGGAACAACTACAAAGTATTTCATATTTAAAGCAAAAATTGTAGTAAATCGGCCATTTTGATGTCGGTGGAAAGGTATTGTGCCTCTTTTGTATTTACCATGTTATTTTAATTTTTTGTAAGAAGTGCTGAAGTACTTAAGTCGAAAGATAATGGAAAACAATTCAAAAATAAAAATCTATCATTGAAAAATCTGCCATTGAAAACGTGTAATTATTCCGTGAAAGTTTTGATCGCCAATTGTGATTTTTTTCGTTTTTTCCAACTATGGAGCTATCGATAAGACCCATATCCTCCAGATACAACCTGTTGCACATACCATCTCAAGATGTTCCCTACCTTTGGCTTGCCAAGTGATTTAAATGGACTGAACTTCTCAAATAATAGTGATTTATAAAAGTATTATAGTCTTTTGAGAGAAAGTGCTAAAGCTGAAAGCAGAATATTTTTATACAAAAGTATTACACCACAAGTAGTAAAAAAATTAATTGAAATTTGGAAAAAATTAAATATCAAAATAATTAATGTTAGAAGTGTTGCTACAAAGTTAAACGCCTTGGTCGACTATTATCAGAAATAAACATCATTTTATGAAATATATAACCTCTGAAATATATACCTGGTCCAAAAATTCCTTCCTTCCTGTAATTGTTCCCATAAAAGTCCAATATACATATGTACGTAAGTGCTGTTCAAAACCTATTTGTGAAAATGCGGAGGCTCGAAATTGATTTTAGACCCATAGTTTCTTTGGCAAAGTTGCTCAGAATTGTCCGTAGAGTATTGTCTTGCCATACCCTTTGATGACTTTTTCTCGCCCGAAGAAATCGACCCGCCCTAATGAATAGTATAGATTTTAAAATCAAAACATAGCGCACCCCATCTCAATTTAAATATTGAATAGAAGTATTTCGCAATTTAGCATTTTTATACTCAACTAAAGCCGGATCTAAGTCATTTTCTTCAATTCAACTGGCTTTTCTTGTTTTCGCAGTAGACAATATAATAAGCTTATAACTTGCATTCAACTTAGGGCGGGTCGATTCATTTTCGCAAAAATGGTACAGCAAAATTGTAATCTACAGAAAATTCTAAGAAAATTTCCCTTAGAAACCATGGTCCTAAAATCAATCCCTGTTCCGCACAAATCGACCTCAAAATTTTTTTTGACATTTCTTTAAAAACCAATCTAGTGAAATAAATAGTTAATTTCTTAGAATTATCCGTAGATTGCGATTTTGCTATACCATTTTTGGTTTTTTTTTTTCACACATCTAAATCAACCCGCCCTAGTGTATATATTCCGAACATTATTTTTTTGCTGAGTAACAACTCTTCACAATGTGTACCTCTATCAAGTTTCATCTTTATTTTTAAGTCACTCAGAATATTGGCTTTTAAGTACAATGTGGATTTGGAAGTGGATATCTCAAATTGAGCAAACCGAAGGTCAGATTCGAATTCAGTGTATCAAAAACCTTTTAAACCCAAACTATTCCGTTTTTTCGCATTATGAACTCTTTACCATCAAACTTACATTAATAAGCTAAACGATTATTTTAGATTTTCCCACGAAAAATAGGAAACTAATGTATTTTAGAATAACAAATGTCACGTGATGGAGGTCAATCTACATATATTATTTTGGTAAAATGAAAAAATATATCGTTTATATTATTTCTGTCAATCAAAATGTTCCGAAAATCAGTTGCCTAATTTACACGATATATTTCAAAACATAATTTTCAACTTATATTACTTGATTTGTCACCCAATCCGTGACATGAAAATGTGCATAGATTAAACCATATAAACATTTCTTTTACAATTTGCACACACACTTACGCGATCCATACAAATTTTCTCAACCCTTTCATTATTCTACCATCCTGGCCGCAGTTATTACTCAATTTTACAGTGAAATAAGTTTGGGAGTAGCAGCAACATATAGTGCCGTAAAGAAAAAGGGTTGTTGCCAAGTTAACAAGAAACAACCATACGAACAAATAACCACCAAACAGCGCACCATCATGATCGTTATCATCATTAGCTTTATGAGCCACATTGAGCCGCACATAATATAATTTATGGTTTTCGTTGTTGCTGCTGCTGTTGCTGTTGTTGTTGTTGTATTTGCTTATTTTTAACGCTAGCTGCCCCTTAGTCAGCTTCCGTTTCCGTTGGCATTTCTCGCACGAAAATAGTGGGTAGCAACAACAACTGCAACAACAAAAATCGCTTTAAAGCAATTTTCACTTCAATGAATCGCTACCCCCTACGGCGGCTTTTGGTCATATAAACATAATCATACATACGCACATGCTCACATATAAAACAATTTACACATTAGAGTGGTTTAAATATTATTTTTTAAAATTTTGAAATTGTTGGGACTTGGACTTGAACTTGAACTTGGACTTGAACTTGAACTTGGACTTGGACTTGGACTTGGGCTTGGACTTGGACTTGAACTTGGACTTGGACTTGGACTTGGACTTGGACTTGGACTTGGACTTGGACTTGGACTTGGACTTGGACTTGGATTTGGACTTGGACTTGGACTTGGACTTGGACTTGGACTTGGACTTGGACTTGGACTTGGACTTGGACTTGGACTTGGATTTGGACTTGGACTTGGACTTGGACTTGGACTTGGACTTGGACTTGGACTTGGACTTGGACTTGGACTTGGACTTGGACTTGGACTTGGACTTGGACTTGGACTTGGACTTGGACTTGGACTTGGACTTGGACTTGGACTTGGACTTGGACTTGGACTTGGACTTGGACTTGGACTTGGACTTGGACTTGGACTTGGACTTGGACTTGGACTTGGACTTGGACTTGGACTTGGACTTGGACTTGGACTTGGACTTGGACTTGGACTTGGACTTGGACTTGGACTTGGACTTGGACTTGGACTTGGACTTGGACTTGGACTTGGACTTGGACTTGGACTTGGACTTGGACTTGGACTTGGACTTGGACTTGGACTTGGACTTGGACTTGGACTTGGACTTGGACTTGGACTTGGACTTGGACTTGGACTTGGACTTGGACTTGGACTTGGACTTGGACTTGGACTTGGACTTGGACTTGGACTTGGACTTGGACTTGGACTTGGACTTGGACTTGGACTTGGACTTGGACTTGACTTGACTTGACTTGACTTGACTTGACTTGACTTGACTTGACTTGACTTGACTTGACTTGACTTGACTTGACTTGACTTGACTTGACTTGACTTGACTTGACTTGACTTGACTTGACTTGACTTGACTTGACTTGACTTGACTTGACTTGACTTGACTTGACTTGACTTGACTTGACTTGACTTGACTTGACTTGACTTGACTTGACTTGACTTGACTTGACTTGACTTGACTTGACTTGACTTGACTTGACTTGACTTGACTTGACTTGACTTGACTTGACTTGACTTGACTTAAATTGACTGTAGATTAAGTGGTCCGAGTTGAAGTTAACTGAGGTTTAGTATGGAGTTCAAATTTATTTTGCTTTGGCTTATATATCAGTTAGGCTGAAATTAAATTTGATATACATAAAATGTTATTGAAATTAAATTGTAATAAATCTTACGTCAAATTTTCGTTCTCTTTGAGTCCACCCCATTACACCGGCTGGCATTTTCTTTTCTTATTTTTACACATTTAAGTATCATTTCATGTATTTTATGAATGAATTTCTGTCGGCATTAATTTTTAAATTGGATTCGCTCGTTGGTTGTTAACTTGCCTTGGTTTCGCAACATTTTTTTCGAATTTCTTGCTACCCCTATATATATTCACATAGACATACATACATTTTGGTCATTTCGCACTGTTTACACCAACAACGAAGCCAGGCAACAGACCGTAAATAAATAATCTGATCACATTTTTCAAAAACAGCCCGCGCTTTACCACCAACATCAGCAACAACATCAACACAACAACCATTACCAATACAAATTTGTTTGCAAGCGTATATTGGCTGTTGGTATTTTCCACATATACACGCAAACATACAAACCTGCACATAGACCTCAACCACTTACTCAGTTATGTGGATACATCATTCGTTTATGATGCAACCATATGGGTAACAAAATATGAAATCCATCTTTGCTAAAGTAACCTTGCTACCACCAATATTGCGAACTTATGTTGTTATTTCATCTTCCTCGTTCTTACCATATAAATCTGGGTCAAATTGCTTATATCTTATGTTATGTTTCATGTGCATGTAAAAGAATTTCGTAAACTCACTAGTGGTTTTGATAGATTTTTTTGTTTTCATGTTTTGCAAACGCTAGTCTCTTTTAGTGGCTCATTTTGCTGCCTTTTATGGCTGAAAGGGAGAAAAAATTGTTTTCAAGAGTGATATCTTTCATTAGCTATCAAAAGCATCAAACATAAAACTCGCCATTTTTGTACGATATTTCTATATTTTTGCAGTTTCATGTAATGCGAAGTGCAAATCAGAAGCGATGCTTTTGAGCTAAGAAATTTATTTATTTCAAAAAATCCAATTAGACTTACACCGTTTAGTTTGCGGCCTTTCATGTAAGTCTGCAGGGGCAATTGATAAGATATATCAGCAATCATATCGACCGTTCGCGAAAGACGTCTGTCGCTATTTACCAAATGCAACTTCAACATTTTTGAACAGCTAAAAAAACAACAACAATATAATCTACTTTGAGAATTTAAAGCGTAATCGTATCAGCGGTATTGTCAAACACGACGGAAGCAAAAGCTAGGGAGCCGGTTGCCTAAATTTCTATGTGATTTTATCGTGCGGCAGAGGTTAAAAATCATTAAGCTCTAAGTTTTATAAGCTATTCGAACAATATCTGCCATTGCGTTGTCTCTGCGCTATTAATTGTAAGCCCTTTGCAACTGTAATAAAATATACTATAATGCATTTTATCGCGTCTGCCTTTAATCTAAAAAAGTTTCTATGCACAAAAGCAGATAAATACAAGAGGCAGACGTTTTTGCCACTTAGTTAGTGCAGCATTTTAAAAATGCAATACTAAAAACATGTAAAAAAAATGAGTACTAAATCATTTTACCTCGTCTGCCTCTTCGCTGACTGGTTCCATTACTTATAAAAAATATAAAAAAAAGAAGGCAGACGGTTTTTCGAAGGCAGACGTTTTTGATCACTAAAGGTGTATATTATTAAGGATATATCTGTATATGTAACACGAATACCGTGCAAACTCTATTATGGAAAACTTATTTTTTATTAAATTTTTCACGCTGTGTATTTGAGGCTGCAGCAATTGTCAGCACAATTGGCTTTTTATCAAAGCAGTTTCGGTATAATTGGACTATTTGTAATAATTGAGTTTTTTTTTGTTTATTTTGAGTATAATAAATTTTTGTGAAAAATACCATCGCCCTCTAAAAAGTACATTCCAAGTCACGATTCAGTACATTTCCACAAAACCTAAATGCCATCACTGATGCGACTTTATATATTTTGAGAAATAAGATCAGATTTTTTTTTTCATATTACCAAGTAGTGTCAATAAAAATGCGGCAGTTTGTTCGGCTGCCGTTTATATTTTCGTTATCTATACTATGCCCTTAACACATTACATCACAGGCAGACGCTATTAAATAATTTAAAATATTTTTTTGGATCTTCAAAATTCATTCATCTTCACTTAATTCTTACTTTTTCTAATTCTTATGATTGGGAATTACTTTGCAGAACATACCAACGACAATAAAAAGTTCGATTTACTGTGCCAAGGCCATTTTTTTGCAACGAACTCCAAAAACTTTAAAGAAATTATCTTTAGTATTTAAACACCGTTGACTCATCGAAAAAAATATTTATGCATTTTAGTCGAGAAAAATCAGTTTATACTTTCTTTTAAGTTCACGTAATTTTATTTCAAAAATCTCTTTAATGTTTACAGAAAAAAGTTTGTGTGTGCATTTTTCGAACTTCGCGACAAAGTACTCAAATATATTTATATATATAATGATTTCTTCATAATAATCCAGGACATTAGGATTTTATTGTAAAAATGATATCTACATAAAAGCTGAATGCAGCTCTTAAGCTTCTGTTTTTATAATAACAATCACTTTCTTCATATTCAATATTCTGTAGTGAATATTTCGTTAAAAAAAATATATATATCAATTTGCTTTCTTTCATATGATAGCTGCACAGTCTGCCCAAACTTTATTAAGGTCCTTAAACATGCTCTCGTGTTGCAAATTTACAAAACTCGTCAACTGAAGTGGCAACAATCACTGCTACAACAGTAGTAACACAACAGCAACAACACCAGCAGCAGCCAACAACTTGGAGCAGCAATTGCTGCCATTCAAGTGAAATCTGCACAACTCAGCAATTTTACTGCAGTCAAACCCGCATTTTTTGCCAACATCACTGGGTAAGAGCATCTTTTACAAACCAACGAGCTGACAGGCCAGTTGGTAGGCAGGCAAGAATCCATCCGTCCATCCTTAGTACTTGGCTCAATGCTTCACTTAAAACTCTGGTCACTGATTCTTTACGTGACTTGTGTGGCAAGTAAAACAAGCCGATGTTGCCACAACCACTGATTCACCACACTGCTCTTCTTGAAACAACTTAACTCAAAATAGATTTTGAGTAAATTGCAAAGGTGCCGTTCAAGTGCTCTGCACCAAGTAGAAACATTGGATTAAATTAAGCGAAATAGAAAGCCAATGCATTGGGTAGATTGTTCGTTAAAATACTAAGGAATGAATACTGAACTTACAGTGAATAATGTCCTTAATTTTTTTTGTCGTAAATTTCTTTAATTTTTTGTCATCTTTTTTGCTTGTCTTACGTATTCACAAACATGTGTATGTATGTATATGATCAAATACGTGGCTCGTATATAGTTTCGGAAATGTGCTTAGGTTATAGCTCCAATAAAAGAGCTGAACGCTCAAAAAATGTTCTCCACCTTGAGTTTTTGAGAAAATTAGGGTTGAAAACCCCGAAACAGACGTTTTTGGCCATTTTTGGATAATTATGAGTACTAAGCCCGAAAACCTGGAAACTTTTAAAATATCTCAAATTGTAGCTTTTTATTTCGCCTTTCGACTCCAATAATTCCAAATTTATTCGCATTTCACCTTGATGCTTCGTGTGCTTTTGGAATAGTATCAGTATTTTTGCACGCACTTGGGCTTTATTCTGAGTGAGAGAGATCAGGAAATTCATTCGTTTTCAGTAATTAATGTCATTTTGGTATAATGCAAAGTCATCAGGAACAAGCCGATATAAAATATCGAGTTGTTTATAATGGTTGAAATTTATTTATTTATTATTTATTTATCCATCTTACGCAATTTCCGACAAGGAACTCTTCAAAACTTGTAACCATTACAAAAAAAAGCTAGGGGTACATTAACTAGAATAAGTGTACTTTTTGTGCTTTGTACATTATAACGGTGTTAGAACATCGTCAAATAATCATTTAACTTGAATGTTACTTGCTGCTGCTTGGGATCTTTCAATTATAGGAATCGGAGCAGCGATTTCAAACAAATTGTCCACTCATTTTTGCAAGCACATGCCTCATAAGAAAAATGGCGGATTGCACCCGTAGTATTTTTAATATGAAATATACCCTGAATAATATTTGAAATTGAGAGAAATTATTTTTTTCCCGATTGCAAAAATTTTAACGAAATTTCCAAAAAAAAAAAAAAAAAACGCCGAAGATGCCCCGAGGCTCGAAAAAACAATTAAATAATCGAATCACACCAAACAAAAAATAAAGTATTCTGGCAGAGATCCAAACTAACATATTGACTAAGAGCTTAGTTGATACCACATTCTCATCTGAACAAATTGCGAAAGTTACTGGTCGAAAAATCGACCGCTGGGGCTTACTGGGTTAAATAAAAATCGGTACGCTCGTTTAAGAATAACGAGCTTTTTATTATAACATTACCGAAATATTAACGCATTTTCAGCCACTTAAAAGATGTGGACGTGATTTTTCAACAGAGTACTTAAAACACTATTTTTTGGCGTCTAAGGCAGATTTTTTTTATGTTTTACTTAGACCGTTTTTTTGGCAAATTTTAATAAAATTGGACACAAACTCTGTTCGCCCCGTTTGAAGGTTAAAAGAAGTCGAAACTTTGTGAGAATTATTTTTAAGCCCCATGTTAAAAGCAATCAAAAAATTAATCTGAAACATTTTGAAAATAACACCCTAGTATACATCGTATGATGTTTGCTCACAAAATACCTTCAAGATTCGATTTCATTTAAGTCAAACGGTGAGAATTGAAATAGATTTGGGTTTCCAAGATTAATCACTTATATCTTCTGATCATAATCATGATTGCAAAAACCAGCTCCCAATGTGACTATGAAAAAGAAAAGTAATGAGCAAATTATCCAAAACACCTTTTGGAAAAAAGCCCTCACTTTAAGAAAAAATACCTGACTTAACTGATAGCAAAGGGCTTACAGATAGAAATAATCGATATATCAGTTCACAATTCAATTTAATCAATCCAAACTATCGAATTTTTAACATTGGAGAACAATGCATTGCGGAACATATAAAATGAAAAATTCTACATCCTCTTTTAGCATCATAATGAATAACCTCACATATTCAATTCTTTTTTTTTTTTAAATAAAAAGCAGCAAATTTGTTTATCAAATTACACAAATATGAATCTTTGTTTATTGTATTGGCTTAAATTGCAGTATACAATACTATTACAAAGAGAACATCTAATACTTTCAATACATCTAATATAGAATAGAAAAAACGCTCAATTTTTAGTGGCCAGATGTAAAAATCTTTGTATGACATCTGTCAGTGCGCTTAGTAAATATGGATTATATTACAAGAGAACATTTCATTGTTACTATTGAGACTCAACTGCTTGTGAATGTTAATTTTGGTAAGAAATTCAGCTTTTGCGCTCAAATGAGTAAAGCTGTCAGATATAGTGTATGAGTCATTCACTCGCATAACTTTTGAAAAGTGAGTAATTTTTTTTCTAAATGAAATTTTTCCACGTTGAAAAATGATTTTTTTTAGCTTGGGCTGGCATATTACCTCTTTGCTCCGTGTGCCAAATGTGCACGGTTTGACACTGTTCGCTACCCGTTACGGTTTGGTGCGAATTTTGATCAGTTAAAGTGATTGCTATGATTGATTTGCGTTAAAGTACTATAATATCTACATTTCTTAAACGCAATTTATTGATTCGGACCTTGAAGACATTTCAGTGACCAAAGTCATTCATCAACAACCGTAATGTCATATATATCCCGAAAGACTTCTTCCTATTGTCCAACCTCAAAGCGTTGCAGTTTCAGTCGATAACGATAACCGAAAAATATTTGATGAATAAACTAATGGTCATAAGATTTTGTGCTGATAAAGGTAATAAGTTAATAATAATAATAACCTTGGTTGGTGATTAAAAATATATATGTATAGTGGAACCTCTTTAAGTCGAACCTCGATAAGTCAAAAACCTCCCAAACTCGAAAAAATGTTGTGTTCCCTTCCCTTCAAGCCCCCAAACCTGCATTGCTCGAAGTCTGGCTCCTCTGTAAGTCGAAATAATTAGTGAGCCCCCACAAGTAAATTCAGTACATATTTTCCTTCTATAACTCGAAAAAATAGATTGGACCTCTGCATCTCGAACATAGCAAAGAAAAATTAGATACCGACTTTATGTTGATATGTTGATTTTTTTATATAAAATTTAACTTGCAAATAAATATGTTTAATACCTCTATAAGTAGGATATTTATTTATTTCACCTCTCTAACTCGGAATAAGTTGGAAAAAATCTTAACTTCTACAAGTCGAACAATTCCTGACAAAGTTCTCTTGAATCGAAGTCCTCCATAAGCCAAAAGCTCTATAACTTGAATTTTTTAACGTTTCCCTTCAAGTTAGAATTACAGAGATTCTACTGTATATATAGTGGTTCACAGCTTATAATTTTATGCAGTGCATACTTTTAATTTCAACACTCTATAATTTTGAATTTAAATGGAATATAAAAAAAATGTTGATGTCATTTGAAAGAGCACAAATTCTAATTAAAAAAAAAAGTTTATTTATTGTTAAAAAGTATTATCTAGAATTTTAAAAATTAAAAATCAAAACATACTATTAAATTTCATGTCACAGCTTATTTTATGCAGATGTGTGCAAACTGTAAAAACACTGTCAAAAGTAATAATTGTGTAATTTTTAATATTTAGTATAGTAGCCCCTTTGGTCAACTATGGCTTAAAGGCGGTTTGGCATATTATCATTTTAATAGGAATAAACCCAAAACTTGAATATTTCAAAAACAAAATGAAACAGTTAGTTAAAGAAAAATTACACTTCTACTGCTTTCTGCAATGCATTTCTCATGTCAATTTTTCTACAACCCGCTTGCAATCAAAATATGTTTCATTTCCATTATGTTCAAGAAATCTTTTTATAAGTAAAAAATTTCAATAGAATTGGTCCATTGTCTCTTAGCTGGTAACTTCTCTCAACATCTCTTTTTTTTTACGACAGGAATATAATGCAGAAGAAAAATCCTTTTTATAATGGGAAAGATTTTGCTTAATTTGAAATACTGTTCCCAGTATTTTTTTATCGCAACTGGGTAATGTTAGGAGTGCTATAATAAAGGGAAAAAAATATTTTCTTTTCCTCATGAACACTTTTAAAATTTTGGCGGTTTCTATGAATGTAATTTATTATTTTATAGTTAGAATTAAGAATAAGTGTTGTAGTATTGATTTACATACTCTAGTTTATATCCAAAATGGTTCGAAATAACAAAACCCTCTGTTTTAAAATATTGTAATTATAAGTTTTGTCTCTAAGATGTTAGACTACGGTAAGTCGATGTTACACTTTTCAGAAGAGAAAAATGAACAGCTAAAAACTTAGTTACCATTATTGATATAATTTAATTTAATATAATTAATTTAAATCAGAAAAGAAAGAAAATACTGTTAATATTTATTAATAACTTTCTTTTAGCAAAAATTTTAACGGACAAATTTATTTTGAAAATAGTGGCCTTTCAGCGAAATGATGAAAAATATGGGTCCCCTATAGTTGAACGCAGAATAATATCTGTAAATTTCAAGCATACCGAACACATTGACTCGGGGAATCCCGGGTATAGGAAATATATGATATTTAATATGCCTGCATGTCAGTTAGAATTTGCGACAAAAAATTGATTATAATCCAAGAAAAATATTGGATTTATTTTAAAATTTATAATAATCTGAAAGAATATTAAAAATGCTTTGAAATCCACTATTATACAAGTTTTTTAATTCAAAAGTACACTTATATCTCACGTAATTAATGGACGGCCCCTAAATGAACGTTCAATGTAAAGATCAAAAAGGTAAACAACTACCGTTGACGACCATTGGGACATAGAGGTCCCAATTTTGTGTTTGTTGGAAAGAAGAAGGTTGCCCAAAAAGTGTCCAAAAATTTTAGAGCGTTAGCTCCACCTACCTTTAAAATATTCCAGCATGAAAAGTTAAGATATTTCGACTTTCGAGTGGTCTGGTAAGTAAGTGGACGAGTCTACCATTAAAAATTAGGTGCTTTCTGAAAGCCACATTAATTCTCTATTGAATAATTCCTTATTGACGAAAAACGATTTCATAGTTTTTCCAGGAAAAATACGAAGGTAAAAGGGTCACCGGTGTCCCAATGGTCGTCAAAGGGTTAAAATAAAACTTACATATATTACAGGTCAACAAATCAAAGAAAAATTTTTGGTGTCAAGATATCGTTTGTGGTTTTGTATTAGGAGTGCCCTAGTAACATTAAAAATATTTTTAATTTTTTTTTCCTACGTGTCATTTTTGATTTACCGTCAGTTTTGAATATTCGCTGTTATCAGTACTTCCGAGTGCATGATTTGCTATTTTATGGATAGATTTCTATAAATAAATTGCTTTTTATATCATGTCTTCATCGCGAAGCAGTTGTCTCAATGATCCAAATGTGTTTTGTTACATTTGTGGTGAATACACAGTGAAAAGTTTCAGAAAGCCTATAACAGATTTTATAAAAAGGGCTTATTTTGCATACTTTAAGTCGGAAATTGTGGATGATTACAAGCCGTAGGAATCCCAAATTGTTTGTAAAATGAGCTATGAACACTTAAACAGTGTATGAGTGATCAAAGAAGCCAATGGTGGTTCGGAGTGCCAATGCAATGAAAAGAACAGAAAGATAACTTCGATGACTATTACTTCTCCTGTATTAATTTGGCTGGTGTTAACGTTATAAAAATGTATATACAGACTTAGATTCTGCTAGAAGAACCTTACCACATTCAGAGGAAGTACCTGTTCCAGCATTTTGTTCTATTCGTGAAATTAGTAATGAAGTGAGTAGCCACAACGATTTCGAAGGAATACCATCTACGGAGCCAAAACCTTTTACCCAAGAAGAATTAAATGACTTGATAAGGGATCTTGAACTACCTAAAGAAACTGCAGAGGGTTGGGCTTTTAAATTAAAAGAAAAACACTTCTTGGAATCAGGTACAAAAGAGACGTTCTATCGAGCAAGAGCAAGACTTCGTTTGATGAAGTTACTGAAAACTTTCTCGGAAATCACAAGTCAAGTAACTACTCTAAAATTGTAAATGACATGCTAGAAAATTTTAAGAACTTAGGATGTAATATGTCCATCAAAGTGCACTACCTTCACAGTCATCTTGACCAATTCCCAGACAATCTTGGTTCTTATAGCGAAGATTAAAGAGAACGGTTTCACCAGGACCTAAGAACTATGGAAGAAAGATATCAAGGC
This sequence comes from Meiosimyza platycephala, assembly GCA_963662105.1. Classification (NCBI taxonomy): domain Eukaryota; kingdom Metazoa; phylum Arthropoda; class Insecta; order Diptera; family Lauxaniidae; genus Meiosimyza; species Meiosimyza platycephala. The sequence goes on along the minus strand of OY759210.1, from coordinate 29,264,278 downwards.
CGATGGGATCGGCTTATGATGGCTGACTATTAATGGGGGATGTAACGTGATAGCCCCACTACACCTCAATCACGAAAGTCGCGCATAAGAAAGATTTAATTTAAATAATAATGTAAAAAATGTTGTTTTTTATGTAAACTTGTTCTTTTTTTACAAGGCAAAATCTAGAAAACTACACGTGGGATATCAAAATTTTTGCTAATAATGTAATCAGTATAAGGTCCTTAGTTAAAAAAAAAATTCGAACTCTACGAAAAAGTTTCGAAAGCTTGCAAAAACTTATTGTTTATTAAAAGATCAAATCCATCTGAAACCATGCAGTCGGAGTAACCTCAAATTGCGGAATTGGTTGCCGATTAAATATGTTGTTTTTCAAAGTAATTAAGGAATTATACCGTTCTTCAAATTGATTGAAAATTATTTTTCGCAAAGCTATGCTCATTTAAAGTTTTAGTGTCAGAGCTTGAAAAATCGTTGAAAATTGTTTCAAAATAGTTGCATTTTCATCCAAATCAAAATAATTAACTTTTGTCTTCTGATTATAATAGAACTTCTGATTCTCTGTCAGAATCTTTTGAAAATTGTTGAAAAATGGCGGAGTTATAGCGTTTTTTATGAAAAAAAGCAAGGCAGATTTTTTCAAAAACCCCAATTTTTTTTTTCGCTTAAAGTTTTACTGTGGATTTGTATTAATATGATAAAGAAATGACATGAGTTTAATGCCTGTTAACCCACATTTGATGTCAGGAGATTTTTTTTCCCAAAATGAAAATGTAAATTTTATTTTTCATCATTGCCAAGCCACTCTACGGTACTATTTTCAAAGCAAATAACAAAAATATTCCAAATTACTTTCTGCAAGTCCTGCTTGCATTCTGCATACTTTTTTTCACCGTTATTTTCGTAATAACATTTTATCATAGGAAATATATAAAAACATTGTACAACAAGCGAGAAAGTGACAAAGAAATAATAACAAATGTGATATACGCGCTTTGTACAGTTCAAGGTCAGTTCCTCAGTAGCTCATATGTTAGAGTGGCCGTCGCAAAATATGCAATTGCAATGCATGAACGGTCAGGGGTTCGAGTCCATGTACAGCATTAACCAAAAACTGGTCTGATGAGGCTAATATCAACTTTTATTGTTATTTTTTATAAAATAGCTGCTTTATTTAATGACAGAAATACTGTTTGTTAAAAACACGATTACGATTCAGCTGTACTGAACTCTTTTCGCTTTACATCAGCTATCAGCTTCGCTGAAATTGTGTCATATACTCAGGGGTTTGGCAGCACTAATTCCGGAAACAGTTTTGAAAATGAAAGAAATAGTTTATTTTTAGACTGGAATAATCACAACAACTTAATACGGAACTAAATTAAATGGCTCACAATAAAAATCATTTTAATTCGTAGTCGAAAATTCAACGCTCGGTACCAAAGGACAATAACTCCTTGAACAAATGTTTGTGCCATTTATAAGAACAAAAATTTGAATAGCCCTCCACATAGCCGTTGAAAATAAAATTCAAAGTAATTTATTTTTACTTCCATTTTTAATTTTATTTTCGGCTTTAAGCAGTATTTTTTTTCTCCGTTACCTTTATTGTGCTGCAAAAAAGGCCTAACCGGAAAGCTAAAGTTAAACTTTTGCTTTTTAACGCATAAAGGAAAATCTGTTGAATAAACTGCAGAGAGTTTCTTAGCGTAACAAAGGCAAAACTTTGCAATCCCAAACCACGTTGGAATTCAATTATTTACACCCGCAAAAAACAAAAATTTTTCCAAGCCCAAAGTTTCAACCAACCAACCAACCAACCAAGCAACCCACCTTACAGCAGAGCCGTTAGACTGGGCCTAAATATGATGAATTTTCTGTTAAATGGCGCTCATGAATTATTATTCAGCATCACTTACTTGAATAAATCAACGACAGTAGTGGCATGCAATGGTGACGCGACGTTGAAAACTCCCTGGAGAAAATGTGACAACAACAAGCTGAAGTGAAAGATTGACAGGTGAAAGAAAAAAGAAAATGACGAAGAAGAAGAAGCTACAGAGTTAAGCAACTTTTCCATTTAAAGGTTCTCGTTTTTTGTTGTTTTTACTTTTCTTATTATGTTGGAAACATAATATTTACTGCAGCCGCTCTAACACGATTTTCTTTTGTCAAAAAATTTCTCATTCTCGTTTTTAACGAAAAACAGGAAATTTTTTTATGATGATTGTCAGGAGAATAATAAAAAGCATTTGACCGCGAAATAAATGCAAATACAAGATGGCACTCTCTTGAGAGACATGAGGATGGAGACGGCGAAGAGGAAGGGTATAAGTGTGAGCAAGACAGAGAGTAATTGCACTAGACAAATATGACGGCGCGTGACAGCGTCAATGTTGACGACATCCAGGGTTACTTTGTAGAAGAGATCTTCTTGAAAAATGTTATGGTACAGTAAACATTTTCAAGATCCATTTTTGGTGAAATATAAGGAGTCAAGAGCTAAAGCCTTTTCGAGATAAAATTGGTAAGTTTATAGGTATAGAGGCAGTGTTAAACAACTGTTTACTAGCGATGCTAGACGGAGGAGCAAACAGATATTTTTGTGCAATTTTTTTTTAACCCGTCGTCAATGAGGTTGGATGAGACAACTTTCTGCTCACATGCATATCTGCCCCGTGCTCTCATTAGCTGAAGACAAAACATCCTACAGCTGGCACAGAACGCACACTTAGTCGAGCGTAACACATTGAATGAAAAACACTACTAAAAAACACAGGTAAACACTCCAGTGGTGTTCACATTTCACCTAATTGACCTCGTTACAAGGAAACTTCGGAACAGAATAGGTATGAGCTCTGAAGACACGTTTCAGGAACTACAAAGAAAGGCATTGAGAGGATGATATGTTTAGTTCTCCCGGAACAAAGACGGAAAAAGAAAATATACCTGTGCCGCCTGCAAGAACATGCAAATTGTACTGCAGAGAGTGCGTGTTTTCTGAGAACTCTTATTAATTATCATATGTATCCTCAATTAATAATATCGTTATAAAATTAATATTTTGCATGTTTTTTATGTACAAGAAGTAAATAAAAAAATGTTTAATTATATTCAGTAATCTGAATTTCGCCGAACTATTTCTTTTACTTGGCCTTAATAAGATCGCTAAGAACTTTTTGAATTAAATTAATCTAATAATTTATTTTTTGATTTGTATTTATTTTAATTAATTCAGTGTATAATATAAAACTTCAAAATAAATATAAAAAACTTAATAGCCATATTTGACAAAACATACAAAAAATTTTTTGAGGTATTTCACACCCCACGTCATTGGCCGTGTTTCATTTCTAAACCTCATTGACGACGGATTAAAATTTAAAAAATACCGAGAATACTAATGACGGAAGATAATTCCATTCCTTTACCTCTTATAAGTATATATTTTAAAAAAGTATTTAAAGTTTCATTTAATAAAAGCATCTTAATTATTTTTTGCCTAATAATTTTCCTTTCTTACCTTACATTATTTTATTTCAATTCTTGTAATACATTTACATTAAAATCAAGGATCAAGTACTGCTAAAATTGTTAAAATGTATGGCCATTTTTATTAATTTTCAGACAAATTTGAATGGATTCCATAATCCTCAGCTTGAAATTATTTTGAAACCTAACAGTCTTATAATATTTTTTCACTCAAAAAGCGCCTACAGCGTGGGTTTTCTCAAATAATCAAATTTTTTTTTATTTTTGAATTGAAACAATTCCTTAATTAACAAACATTTCCTATGACTACAACTAGTCTAATGACTAACGAGCAGTTTGAGTCTAATTTTATTTTATGGTAATCGCTAGGTGCTTCCCCTTGGACGTCGTAGCTACTGGCTGGTCCCTACAAGTTCGAAAGGTTTTCTGCGCTTAAGCCTTCTTGTTCCAGCCGTATGAATAAGTTTCGACGCTTCCTCATTTACGTGCTGACTTAGTCGCTGCTGGTGGGCTATTGCGAATTTTTCAAGTCATTACGAATATCTTTTGATCTGATATACTAAGGTGTTTTTACCATGGACTTTATTTTGAAAACGTTGAATTTTTTCTAGTTGATGCGACACATCCCCATATCTGTATGCCATAAGTCTAAACCGGTTTGAGAACTTGATTATATAATAACAATTTGTTATGAATGGAGAGCGCTGTGTTACTTCCGAAGAGTCAGTTCATGTTTCGATATTTAATATCAAGTTCTTCTTTTTTCTTTTTGACGTGGCCTTTCCATCGTAACTTGGCATTTAGGGTCATACGTAAGTACTTTGCAGTATTGGAATATAGAATTTGATTCTTCAAATTTCAATTAGAAACTATGGAATAGTTTCGTTTGTAAAGTCTATAAGATCTGATTTTGAACTGTTTAAAATTTTATGCGCTATTTCTGGGTACAAAGAGCTAACTTACGAACAGCAGATTGAAGTTTCTGAGTCGACTCTTGAGCATTTTTTCCAGTAGCAAGGATCACCGTATCGTTTGCAAATGTACTAATCACACAATTTATAGGGTTTAGGATATCACTGGTATAAATTTGATAAAGCATGGGCCCTAGGATACTTCCTTGAGGAATGCTAGCTTTAATCTATTTAATGCTTGAATACGCATCATCCTGATTGATTCTGAATAATCAAATGAGTTCAGAAATTTAGATTGTGATTCAATCCACACGAGACAAAACTCATTTTTCTTAGCAGGAAATACAATATTTCGGTTATCTAACCTTTTAAGCTCGATAGAATTAGATAAGTGTTTACAAATTAATCGGTGAAGTCTTTATAAAAAGTTAGACTGGAGATTAACAGCTCTCCTGTTTTATAAGAAAACCATTGGAAATTGTTGGAGGTTTCAACCGAAAAGTATGCGTTGGCTTCTATCATGCCCACAGGTGTACTGGTTGTTGGACGTATGCCCTGAGAAAGAAAATTTATACAATAGAAGCTAGATAAGGTTCAAAGGTTGACAAGACCTTACTTTACAGTAGCAATTAGGACCACCTCTACTTATGTCCTTGATGCATAACTGCAGCTACTACCAGTCGATATCTATTTAAAGTTTAGAAGGAGAAGTGGAAGTTTTGCTCGGACCATATTAAGACAGCATTTAATCTGACAGCTCCCTCCTTATTAAGGGGACGTCCATTAATTACGTGAGGTGTATTTTTGAAAATTCGGACCCCTCCTCCCCTTGGTGAGATTTGGTAAGATCTGGCGAGAACAAAGAGATTTAAATTTTAGTCCCCCCCCCTTGGTGAGATTTGGGGAGATTTTTCCGGACCACCTCTCCTCTTATTTTAGCTCACGTAATTATTGGACGTCCCCTTAATAAGGAGGGAGCTGTCATATTAAATGCTGTCTTAATATGGTTTAAGCAAAACTTCCACTTCTCCCTTCTAAACTTTAAATAGTAGTCTTTTTTTTATTTTGCAATAGATGTCTTGTTGCGCCATAAAATAGCTGGGAATATAAAATGAAGACATAGTATTTATATTAGAAAGAAAACATAGTATTTACATTAGGTTAGGTTAGGTTATTTCCGGGAGATGACATGTCATCATAACTTAGGCCACGGATGGGCCCATTGTATACCCGATTTGTATGTAGTCATTCAACCAATTGAACCATTCCGATACTTTTGTAAATTTCACAATGGATTTGAGATCTTTTGATGCTAGTTCATCTAAAGATTCGAAGAAGTAACTGCCGAAAGCTTTAAAGCGTCGTTGCGCTAAAGAAGGGTATTCGCTGAGAAAATGCAAAATAGTTTCTTCAACATCTGGGTCTCATCAGCACCTGCAAAGGTCTCCGATGTTTGCCAATAAAATAATTTCCAGCTATAACACCAGTCAGGACTCTCAGATTAGTTCTGTCCAGACCCGTGCGCAGAAATCATCCAAGGAAGGAAGGGTTTAACCCAGCAGTTCCCAGAAAAAAATTTTTTTGTGAGATTTTGGAAAATTCACTAAAAAAAATGCATTTTGGTAAAAAAAAAATATAAAAAAAATTTGTTTTTGTTTATTGAAAATATTTACACCAAAAAATTCAAAAATGTCATCACTGACTACCCTGGTTGTTGGTAAAAAATAGCGATCTGCAGAGTTCAAACATTGTATGAAATTTCATATGCTGGGTATTGCTGGGTTAACTGGGATATTTCATGTCAGGTTATAAAGTTCGTAAAAAAAGTATTTTTGACTACAAAGCATACTAAAAAAGATAAATATACAAAAATCGTTTTATGAATATATATATATGCACATATGTATGCTTATGTGTGTATAGTATATAGTACATATGTACATACATATCGGCCATTCTATTAATAACTGCTCACTTTGTTTTTTTATTACCTTTTTGAGCATTTTTTGAAACGAAATATCTTAAAAACTATAGGAGATAGGATAAAAATTACAATCGTTTTTGTTAAGAAATACTGAAACTTTATAAAAAAAATTAAAAAGATTTAAATAAATTTGTTGAAACATTAATTTTTTTATTTAAAAAAATTTTTCTCGAAACAACTTTAATATAACATCTTGTTTTTTTTATGAGTTATTCCTCAATCAAACCTAAGAATGCATGTACTTTCATGTCGAAATTTCCGACGTAACTTTGGAAAATATCATAAAATTCATACCTTTTTCTATACATATGTGAGTTTTTTAAATTTTCATAGAATTTTTAATTTTTCGTAAGAGGCGCAAGTATTTTGGTTTTTTATTTAAGTAAGAACATATTGTCAATAAAAGTCTATATAAAAAATTTCCAATGGTGGTGGTTAGAACCCCCAAAACCCCCTCCTCCCTTGCGCACGGCATCATAAAATGGCTAAATCGTATTTTGGAATTTAGTAGTATTTACATTAACTACTTTAAATTAATAAATTAAGACTTTTGGACAAACTTTGTTATCTATTAATTGTAACAAAAATCAGCTGACAAACAGGTAATATTATGAAAAGTCGTTTCTACACTTTAAAGTACATATGTAAATCAAGATCAAGAAATTGTAACGATTGCTTTACATAAAACTTTTTTTTTTTTTTTTGTATATTTCAGTAACTGAAACCCTGGCAGAGTTACGGGATGAAAACCACAGTAGCATCTAAAATATTACGACTTTACTCGTAAAACGTAGATTGAGGCAGTCAAAGCAGCAGGTAACACAACAAATACGTAAATTTATCATATCACATACTACATAGTACATACATTTTTTATGCGCGTATGCAAGTAAAATAAAAAATTTAAAGCAAAAAAAAAAACGTATAAAATAAAATGCGTTAAGTGTTACCAAATTAGGTTTAAAAGCAGTAAAAATGGCAAAGTTGACAACTGTAATAAAAAAAAGCTTTGAATTATTGATGTGTGGTATAAAAATAAAAAACACAGAGAAATGAATTTTAATTTTTTTACAACGCAAATAAAAAACAATTAATTAATTACAATTGAAATTTTGTTTTACTTATGTAAATTGCGTCGCTAAAAAATTTAAAACAAAAAAATAACGCACAACCTTTTTGTTTGTTCGTCCGGAATTTGTCAATTACAGACGTCAGCAGTGTTGTCGGTATTACGAGGAGCTGCAACCACAGCGGCAAGAGCAGCAACATTAAATTAATCATTATTTTTATATATTTACATTAATTGCATGTTTTAAAATCAATAATTATTACAATCATATTTTCAACTCTTAATCTGTATTGCATTTGTTGTATTGTAATAATTGTGACACTGGCAGCCGTCAATAACATGAGTGTTATGTCGCTATGGCATAACCGGCAGTAATGTGACTTAAGGTTGATTTTTGCAACACTTTTATAGGAATAAAATTATATGGACACAAGTCATTTGGTTAACTTCCCTGATTGCCTACCGATGGAGAAGTTTTGGTAATTTTCAGACTTTTAAAGTTAGAGATCATTCTGATATTCAGAATTGTTTGTCTGTGAAGTTGGCCCAACATTTTTCTGATTTTTCAAAAAATAAACCCTATCTGAAGTCAGAAGTCTTCGTCGATAAACCAGCTACGATTCAACACTTGAAAACCAACATAACTCGCGTAATTCGCGATATACGTATCTCTAAAATTGGACCTTCCGATTGGAACATCTACGACCTAGTCGCGGTCAACATTTGAATGAAATTATCTTTCAAAATTAAATGTCATAGATTGTTCTTTTGGGTCATAATAAAGATTCTGACATCTAGTTCTACATATTTTAATTCTTTTATTTAAAATTAGAAAAAAAAGTTCTAAATGAATCACCCATTATTATATTGAATAATAATCACATTTTACCTTGCACTAGCAGTAGTGGTAAAACAGAGCTTCATTGCCGACTGCAAATAGAGAAACATGTATTTTTTACTAATTCCTAGTTGTTTACAATAACTTTAACATGTTTTCATTCGAAAGAATCGTTGAAACAAATTTAAGCTTTTGATTTTATTTTAATTTGAAAATATGTTGTTTTTTTTTTGTATCAGCCCGTCAGCTTAAACCAGTGTTGCCATACGTAATCATAGACTGCAATTGCGATTTTACATGTCAAAAATGAAAAAGAAAAAAAAAGCCATGAAATTTAAATAAATGTTGTAAAAAATACAATAATGTAATATTGTACAAAATACATTTTTGTTGTTGCTTATAATTTTCAGTGTGGGGATAAGTCCACTAAATTGCACATTTAATTGTTTTTAGTGCAAGTACGATAAAAATTCATTACCACTAAATATTTAAATGATAACTTTATTTGTGGAGGAAAGGTGCCAATAGATGGTTGTGACTGACAGGTGACTGTTAATTGAAAATAATATAATTTTCAGAATATATTGGGTAATTTAATGCAGAAGTTTAACAGTAAGTGCGGTTTTTCTGGATTATTAAAAATTATAAGGTACATCTGACTCAGAGAAGCTGGCTGTTGGGCAGCGATGCAATACGGACACTGCTCCATCCTCGACACACTGCAAAATGAACTTGCTAACGTTCAAACTGATTACATCTGCCCCTCACTCAATTCCGAGAAAAACTTTCAGATGAAGTTTCCAGAGAGGTTTAAATGGGAGGAAGGCACTATCAATCAAAATTTTGAAACCACCATATACACCGAAAGGTCAAAGATAAACTGTGGGGTAGCTTAGGGAGTCGGGAAAAGTTTTTCAATCTTTTCAAAAAAGAAGTCTTTGCTATTCTGGAAGCCTGCAGGTTAGTGGGGAATTCCCATAGAGAAAATCTAGCAATTTTCTCCGACAGCCAGGCCGTCATCAAGACTCTGAAGTCGGAGACGATAAAATCTTAATTAGTAGGACAATGCAGGAAGGAGCTCACTAAACTGTGGCGTCAGTTCGACGTAACTCTCATATGGGTTTCAGGCCACAGAAACATTGGGGGTTATGAAAAGGCGAACGAACTGGCAAGGCGTGGTTCCACTCTTGACGAAACTAGAGCCTGCTAGCGCGTTCGTTCATATACCGCTCGGTATAGTCAAGAAAAAGGTCCTCTCGTTTTTTCTTTCCGAGGCAGAAAAGAACTGGAGGACCTTAAAATCCTGTTAACCATCCAGAGAAATTTGGCCATCCTCTAGCAATTCAAAAACCACTGACCTACTGTCCAAGAGCTGAAGTCACATTGCAAGAATCAGCGTGACTTGCACAGGACACTGGACTATCGGCAAGCATGCTGAAAAGTTAGGAATCCCATTCAACCTTTTTGACGTAGTTGTCTGAATGCAAACGAAAAAGAATCTGTTGAACACTTTATCTGCAACTGCCCGGCCTTTGTCAGGCTCAAATATCTGGGACAAGCTTTCTTTAACAACCTCAGCGAATTGCCCGAAACTAAAATCGGATTGCTGCTTAACTATCTCAACAGGACTAACTGGATATATGTAGATTTAATCGCTGCTATAGCTATAAAGATTCTTTTGACAACCCTCTTTACCAGAGGCACAACTAGTGCTAGTTAAGGCTTCTGACATGCTTGCTAAGCCACCAATTTAACCTAACCTAACCCCTTAGTACCAAAACACAATAAACACAATCGACTAATTGAAAACATTTAGTGGGAGTGAGAGTTATATGTATATCACTACATATTACCGTTAAGTATTCAGTGGCAATGACATTTTAACTCGACTATCAGGTGGCAGTTGAACTAAAATCCGAGAGTAAGCTCATATCTGTTGCTCTTTCCAGGTTACATTAAGAGAGAGGAGAGAGTATAAAAACGTAGAGTTTCATTACAAATACTAGATACCTTTACAATCTAGAGGAAGAAAAAACGCAAAAGCCCTAAATATTTCGACCCTGATCATTTATTTTCAAGAACGAGTTTTTTAAATAGCAAATTTGAGAATTTACGAAGAACTGCGAGCCCATGGGAATCCCCCCCCCTGTCATCGGCCCTCTCCTTTTGATTGTTGTGTAATTCAAGTTCCATTACAAGAATTTTGGTAGAATTGCCAATTGCTAATGCCATTTAATATTTAGTGGAGTTGCTTTCAATTTCCAGTGATATCAAAAAATTTTTACTGAAAATTTTTTATGAAAGTGAATTTCATCAAAATTTTTGTATTATGTTGAAATATAAAATCTTTAAAAAAAATTACATTTATTTTTTATGGTAAAATTAAAGCAAATTTAAAACATCTCCACTAAAAATTATTGATAGTAAAGGAATCGATATAAAATTGGCACTAAATGTTAAGTGGTAAGTGGATTTGAATTCTACTAAGCTTTAGCTTAATGGTTTAAGAGTTCAAAGTTCACAGTTAGTCACAGTGGAGCACAGTTAGTCAACCAATAAATGATAAGTGATCATGGTACTTTATTTCCCGTATTTCAAAATAGTCAGTGGCAAAAAAGCTTGAATTCCATTAACACTTAATGTGTTAAGCTTTAAAGTTTTTCAGAACGTTAGTTAACCCATTTGTTGTTACTATAAAAAAAATCAATTCTTCAAAAATTCAAGTATCAAAATATTGATGACAAAACAACACTAGAGCAATAAAATATGCAGATCCATTTCCATGACTTTGAAACTGCAACATTATTTTTTGAAACTTTGGTAATAATTGGAATAATTTTAAGCAGCATATTTAACGACGTCTTTTCCTCAAAAGAGAGAAATTATGAATTAAAGTTATTTTTTAAGAATGTCATCAACCCTCAACTCAGACCAAGTAAATTTACTTCTTCAAAAAATTAGAACAATTAAAAAAGTTTTGATTTTAAACTTTATCCTGCTATATAAGTATTTATCGCTCAATTTTGCTTATCCTGAATTTCCGTTACTTAAGCTGGTTCAAACTTAATTTTTATCATTACACATCCTTAAGGATTTTTTTTTCTATTTCATTAAATAGCAGAAAATTAAGTACAACAACTGCAACATCAACATAGCAGCTGTTGCTGGCATTTGGTTTAAATGTGTTGTTGCCAAACTGTTGAAAATCGCAGTTTGGCAAAAAAAAAAAAATAAGAAAAGTTTTTCTTTCAATATTTTTTTATGTTTTTTTTTTAGTTTCTTTGCTATCCAGCGTTTGCTGATGAATGATGTCCAATTAAAGATCCAATTTATTGGTGCATGAAATACAATTTCCTCTGCTGTTGCGCTACTGGTGCTCTTCTGCTTAAGTTTGCCGCTTGTTTGTGAGTTTTGCTGCTGCTGTTGTTGGTAAAATATCCCTTTTTCTTCATAAAACACTTGCTTAATTTTCTACTAAATAGCACTGAAATGAATAAAAGCAGCATCTTTCAATTTCAATCGGTTGTCTGTCTTTCAGCTCATCCATCTGTTTGACTGTATATTAAACAGTGGGACAAAGTTGATATTATCGTCTTATAAATCTTCAGAACTGAAAAGTGAAATGAAAATCGAATGGAAAAACATAATAAAAATGAACAAAAAACAAAAATACACTGAAAAACGTCATGAAATGGTTTATTTGTTTTATGATAAAAATTTTCTCTACATAACTAAATAACTCAAATTGAGAAAATTTATGTTTGAAATAATTATTTATTTATTAATCTCTTTTAAATTAACTAATGTTTCATTTAATCATATTGTCATTTCTTCAAGACAGAGTTGAGTGTTTTCTTTGTTATATGAGTCAAAATTCTTTTTAATGCCTAAAACTTTTCCCTTTAGATTAATTGAATTTTTCATGCGAACAGGTAGGAAATTAATGAAAAAAAGTTCTCATTCGCAAATCTAATACAATAAATTTATCATCTAAAACAGAGGTAGGCTGTCTAGCCAAAGGGCGCAACAACAAAATCAAGCAACAAAAACGAAATTTTAAAGTTGTTTTGCTTTCATTTCCAAATTCGCCAACAGCACAATAATAAACCAAATTGCACTACAAACAAAAACTACTCGTCGACATACAACGCGGCACCGTCTCTAATGCCTTTGTGTGTTGGTTTTTTGTTGTCATTTGAACTCAAGTCAACGCTGTGCGTCGATAGCGTTGAAATTCTGCGAATTGTTTTTTGGTTGCTTGTTTTGTTGAAAAACAGTTCCGGCCATGAGGGCGGAAAGTGACACTACGTGCCCATCGCTGATATGAAACATTTTAGTAAATTACGATAACTCAGCTGTCTTTTCCAGATGCTTTTCATATCAACGCAGATGCTTTTCATATCAAAATATTGCTCTCCTCGAGTATTAGTATCATGTTTTGTTCCTTAAAAATTTCATTATTCTATATTAAGAACCCTAAGCTAAATTTACCAACATTCCCCTATATTCTGCCACACAGTGCAATGCACTCTGCTGTCCTTCTCAACTGTCGTTTCACTTAACTAACAATCTATCTATCAGTTATATAATTGTAGTTGTAATTGCTGTTACTCGCGTTGTTGTTTTGTTGTTGTTGTTATTGCTGTTTTTGTCGAAAATAAAGTTTATCTTTCATTTAGTTAAATAATTACAAAATTATCCTCTATTTGTTGAGTAAAAAAAATGAAGAAGAACAACAAAAACAAAGGGTCTTCAGTGAATGTATGCGAGCAGTGTTGCCAGATCGACACCCGCATTTCAAAGTAGTTAAGTTGATCAAACAATACAAACACCAACACACACAGACACACAAATTGCCAAAACAATTACAACTTAAATGATACGAACACACAATCCCACTTTTACCAAATTGTTTGCTTAATAAGAAAATGTTATAGACAGCGGTATTTTACGTTTTCTATTACGCTTTGCTGCATAATTTTACATTTTCTTATTGTAATACTCGTATAAACGCATTTATCTGTATTTTTATTTCATTTTAGAGAAAGATGCTTCCTAAAGAAATTATAAAGGATAAAAGCAAAATTTTAGGAAAAATTTTCAAAATCGCAAAAAAATTATTTTTATTTTAATTATTTTCGGAATATTGGCAAACAACCATTTTTAAATGAAATATTCAATTTTTCTGTAAATATTTTAAACAGAAGATTTTAATGAACGACTACTGCCTTATACTTTGGTTGCCTTAGCTTTGGGCAAAATTTTCTTTTTAGATTTTTTGTTAATTTTTCAACTCTATTCGGGCTCAATTTTTCCAGGTACGCAAGAACTTCGAACTTAACATATTTTCTTAAAAATTTTTACTTATATTGAAGAATTTTTCTACAGTGTACTTCATTTTGCCTCCGGTTTTCAATTTTTACAAATTTTACTCCATTAGTGCAAATATTTTCTTTAGTTGCGTAGTGCTGTTTTGTCTTTGATTATTCTTTGTGCAGAATTTTGGTTGTTGTTGCCAATTTAAATTCGTTTTGCTTCACTTAACTGTAATTAACAATTGTTTCGAAATTAACAAAACTGAATGCAACATAAGAATAAATATTGAAACTACTGTTCGTGGCAGCTGCACTAAGTGGTAATTGCTTATTTCAATAAATTTGTTTTTCTAAGAAATAACATATTTTTTTACAAAAACTAATATTTTGGTAATGTACTTTAAACAAAATATGGATTTGTTAACCCTATTAGGATGGTCATATGTGTATTTACAACTAATAGAAATACTTAGCTTTGTAAAATAAAACAGTATAGTGCAAATGCGGCAACAAAAACCAGTAACAAAATTATTTATACTGCTTTAACCAAAATTACTCTTGAGAGTCATAATCTCAGAAAATCAGCTACTTACTAAAAAACGTTTTAGGAAGAATATAGGAATCGTAGCATGGACCCTAGTCCTAAAATAAACACATATTGGTTAAAACCTATATTCCGAGACTGACACAATGTAAGACATGCCTTGACCATGCAAGGTAAAAGTTACCTATATAGAGTAAGTTTGGTTATTGTTGAATATGCGTTGAATGTGGCACAGGGATTTATTTTAAAAACTACTGATTTCCTGATAACACTGTTCTTACTAACGCTCATATGTGACTTTAAAGCTTAATTTTTTTGTTATGACTCTTAATTAGCAGTTGTTCAGAATTGGACAATGTGGAATGGTATAAAGTGATTGTAGAATATCTTTAATTTGTTTTTCTTTTCTATTCAAAATCACGAAAAAGAATGCCTTAAATAGTTAATATTAGACAATGGGATGCAGACATTATGCAGGAAGTAGTCAAAGCCATCAGAAAGGGCGAAATGGGCATCCAAATAGCAGCGAAGTCAACTGAAAAAATAATAGCCTTCAAGCAAATCCCACAGAAAGAGCGCAAAGTTCCGAAGAAAGCACCTTAACTTGTAAAGAATCGCTCTTCTTCAAGTGATTCAGACCTAAACCTTAATCTAAAAGATTCCGATGATGGGAAATGGTATTCTACATTAACCGACTAATGCTTTCCACATTACCCTCCAGTTTTGAAAATCGAGGATTTCGAGGTTCTTTCACTTTTTTTAATATATCTGTAGCAAATTGCAATAACCAGTTAACTGGCATTAACCTGATTTAGAGATATTCAAGTTTTAAGTTTCGAAAGAAAAAATTCTGTATTGAACAGATAAAGTAATTTTATGGTATTCAGGTTGACTAGTAGACTCAGGTTCAGTTAACTGATTCCGTTTTTTTTTAGATTAAAGTCATAAATATCAGTTTAAACAGTGGACTCATAAAAGAAATGAAAATTTAGATTAAAATACACATTTTCCTCAGAAAATATTCTTTTTTTTTGAATTTCACTGAACTGGTTATTGCAATTTGCCACAGATATATCTAAGTTAAAAATATCAGCAATTAAAATTGCATTTAAAAAAGCTTCCAGCTGATTTGGCTTCACCAACTGAAACTAAAATTGGTATTCCACAATACACGAACTTACCTTTAAAGAGTTCATTAGAACTAATGTTCTAGACCTTGGCTGTCATAAAGAAATTTGTACAAAGGATGGTCCGAATTCGGTGTGCGATCCGGAAAAATAAGAGTTGTTGGTTCAGGAAGATGGGAGGTCTATCTTGATCACCTTCTGAGTACGGTTTTTTCACTTTAACAAACGATTAAAAGAACTGAAATTACGTTTAACATTAATAATACTTTCTACTAAGGGATGTGTGATTTAATTACATAATGAAGCTCATTCATTTTATTGCTGTATTACTCAGAAAGTTATGAAATAATCTTTGTTTGTAGGTATTAAGCTTAAGCGATTTTGTAAAACACCTTATTACTAATTTGGTGTTCCAAATAGACCCCCTCTTTTAAGCGATTTTTTTAACACACAATGTTCGAGGGAATCTAATTTTTCCAGATGGCACATCGAATCCGAACCACCCCGTTTATCACCGATATTTTTTTACAATGCTGTTGACAAAAGCTATAGCAAATAAGAAATTTCTATTTTGGCTTTCCATTGATTAACACGAATAGATAAAATTTACGGATTTGTGGAGCTTTAAGCTGAAAATTTTTATTGCAGTTTTGAAACTATCTGCATAAGGATAATACTTTTCAGTAACAGTGGAATCCTTAAAAGTTGTATCATAATTTTTTTGAATGAAACTATGGCTTGGGACTACACTGCTCTAATATTAAAAAAAAATGTTATTTAAAAAACAATTTATTAAGCTATGATATCAAGTCACAAAACTTTTTGACTCATTTCAAATATTCAATTAAAAGCGAATGTTTTCATCAAAACATACTATAACGTTTCTAATGCTACTTACATACATACATATGTAAGCAATTTTGCAAAATGTTATAATAGGTTTCTTGAGTTATAAAAGTTAGATTAATAGGCATTTCACCATGATAAGGGGACGTCCATTAATTACGTGAGATGTTTTTTTGAAAATTCGGACCCCCCCCCCCCTCTCCTTGGTGAGATTTGGTGAGATCTGGGACCCCTTCCCTCCCTCCCATGAGATTTAAATTATAATTTTAATGTAAATTCTATGCATTAAAAAGTTGACGTGAGGTTTTCCTTGACCCCCTCCCCCCGTTGGTGAGATTTGGTGAGATTTTGCCAGACCTCCTCCCCCTATTTTAGCTCACGTAATTAATGGACGTCCACTAACGGCGAATAAAATTTAAATGTCAAAAAAATTGTTTCATAGCGACATCTGGCATCAATTAACAATTTCAGCCATGGATAGCTAATCGTATTCTGTTAAAAACTTCTAAGCCTATTATGAAAATGGCCTTTAAATATGAAATACTTATTGGGGCCCAAAGTGATTGAAATAGTTGTGGACGTTATGAAGTTCCAAGATGACCGTGTCATATGCCACACCGACAATGCACCACTATTGCACGAATATTTTCCAGGACGCGTTAATTCACGAATCAGCGAAGCCTTGAACTCTTTTCTAAGCCAGCTACAATTAAAGAGCTAAATAACGAGATAATAAGACATATTGTTGGGGTAGAAGAGCAGTTATGCCATGATGTATTTCATTTTAATTTTTAATTGAATAAACTGTTTCCCGCCGATGCTGTGATAAATATTTGGCCATAAATATTTTTGTCCCATTGAATGAAAAAAAAATTAATTTAATAGTACATATCAGGGTCATTTCGCTGTCCCCAATTTTTTATAAAAATACAATCTTATCGGACTTGGATAATTTCATTGCTTTTAGACTATTGTGTGGTTTTATTAAAACTAAATTTATGACTGTTAAATTCCTGCCACTCACTATTTACATCATCTGTCTATTAAAATATCGTACCATCAAATTAGACATTTATCAAAGTAAACATTTCGTAACGATAACATGTGCAGAATGGTAGTTGAACATAACACAACTTTTGCGTTTAAATTTATTATTACTTTGAAACCAATAATAATTTGGACACTACAGCGAAGTCTTAATTAATCTAATAACTTTTGTGGACGTATTAACTTAATTTCTGAACAAATGTGTTACCTATCATTAAAAAGCCGTAGCTTTTTCAAAAAAAAAAGTTTTCCTTACCACTTGTAATAAATTTTCTTAATATGTTTTTCTTCCAAAAAGCATATATTTGCACAACTGCAATTACGATTACAAATCACATATTCAATTGTAAAATCAAACCGCTTAAGTCCGAAAATGTTACCACAAATGTGCAAATATTTTCTAGTGCTTCTGGTATGGTGCGGCTGCCCAAGAAAAAAAAATTGTTTTCATAACCTCAAACTCGAAAACTTCAACGAGGCAATTTATATTTTCTGCATGCCAAGCAGTGTCACAGTCACAGCAATAACTCAAGCAAACTATCGCTATCCACCCGCGCAGCCTAAGACCACCCACAGAGCCCCATTTTAGAAGCTTAAGTAATATCAAACACATTTTATAATCTCTTAGGTCAATGTAAATTCTGGTAGTCTTTTCACTGATTCTCTGATTTTTTTTTATTATTTTATTCTTAAGTTGGTACTCCTGCTGCTGCTGCTGTTATCATAGCTGTGTTCAGCCATGTTGCAGTTGGTACTCTTGATGTTATTGTTATTGTAACTGTTGGCATGCTACTTATCAGTGCTTTTTTCTTGTTCTCTTTGCATTGCAACACTGCAAACCACTAAGGATTAAAAACGGAAAACACAAATCCGATTTATAAATTGCGATTTATTTTTGTTAGAACCCCCCTGCCGCCAACTCGGTCCATGTTCTGAACAAACACACTGTAAGAACAAAAGAAAATTATGTCCGTTGATGCTACGGGTTGCCTACAATGCTTACTATGCTGCGCTTATTGTTAGTCAGTTTATTTGCTGCAGGAGCAATTGGTATTTTTTAAAGAAAATTATGCTTTTTCTCTACTTAAAATAAATCTTGAACGATTTATTCTGTACAAATGTTTTGGCAAATGATAATTATGTCACCATGATCATAAATTTCAAACGTAAATAAAAATTTTCGAAGAATTTTTCGAATGTGTGTAAGCCGATCTCTGAGATTAACCAAAAATTTATTTGTGTTAAGATAACTGTGTTCAGAAACACTCAAATAATTTGTATCATTTAAGTTTTGATTTTTGTGAAACGAAAACAAAGTTCCAGTTCCTTGTGGTATTCAGCAATTTAATGGGAGAAATGATGAAAATTGGAGTTTATGTATCCAAATATTCCTGAACTATGTAGATGTCTTGGAAGCTGCGAAAAGTTCTTATCATAGTGAGTTGCATTGCTAATGATTATTTGGACTACACTTAAGTAGTTCTGGAAGACGTTTTCTCGGTGAAGTCAGCATCAAGCCGAACTATCGCGAGAAAACAGCTAGTGAGACTACAACTATAAGAAGGAAAGTCAATGAAGTATTTTTTTCTTTGAATTCGATAGTATTGTGCGGAAACCAGTGGCTTCACTTCACCAAAACCTGGGGGGAGGGGGCGAGAATTATAATTCTACCACTATTAAATGGTTTTATTGAAATTATATATTGAATGATAACTAGTATCAGATCCTTGGGGGAAGCCAATGCCCTCCCCAACCCTATCGAACTGACGCCACTGACGGAAACTTAAGTATCAGGTAACACTTCCAGAGAGCTATAATATATTGGAGCTGCAAGTATGCGACAACACACTTACAAAAAAGAAGGTCATCAAGTACCTCGGCGTAAGAGCACGGAGCAACAAAAGCAGCCAAGATAACTGGCACGCTTAGTGAGCTCTTGGCGAACATCGGTGGACCAAGGCAAAGTAAATGGAAACTCCCAATGGCGTCAAAAAATTCGATACTGCTCTACGGTAGCGAGATATGAGCAGGAACGCTAGAGACGAAATGTCGGCAAAAGAAGCTACTGTTAGTGGAACGAACTGCTGCGCTCAGAGTTGCATTTGCATACCGCACAGTCTCCGAAGCGGCTGTGCTAGTAATAAGCGGGGTTATCCCCATTGACCTACTAGCCAGCGAACGTAAGGACGTTCTCAGAAAAAAGAAGTGGGACCTGGACGCAGGTATATGATTTGAGGACAAACCCCGAAGCAATGCTAACGCAGTCCCAGGGTTGGAGGCCTGAAAGGAAAAGAGGTTGTGTGGTTTTAGTGAAATGATACACTCTGCAGATTATGACGATAACTTTAGGTTATTGCATTGCAGGGTTAAAGCAATGCATTTTTCACAGCCTCCTCTACGAAAAAAAAAAAATATTGGTTACAGCTCTTGAGAACATAAAGGAAAGTGAACTTACAATTTAGACAGTCAAACTGAGATTGTTGGCAGAAAAGCGAAAAACGATCTGACCGAGCTATTGGAAATGAGGATAGAATCGAGCATAAAAGTCAACCGTTCGTTGGAATCAGTGGCGTAGCTAACAGTTGAGGGGCCCACCCGTGAAAATCTTAGTGAGGCCCCCTTGAAACACATTTTTTATCTTCGATGAGTAAACACCGAATCGACCCAGCTCGTGCAGTTTTTTAATAATTACAAATTATGCAAACCTAAGAATCAACCCAGCCTAAACTATTTATTGATCGTTGAATCTGTAAACACAAGTAACCGAAACGACCCAAATCGTGACATTCTTGCAATCCTAAGTAACCGAATCAACCCAGCTGGTACAATTGATTTGATCGTTGAATCTGCAAGCGTAAGAAATCGAGTTGATCCAACTGGTGCAGTTTGAGAGACAATAGGACCCCCTTCAAAATTATTTAAGAGGCCACCCCCAAGACTGATTTCAGCGGTATTGTCAGCTACTTTTTCAGCACTTTTTATCCAAGAAGATAATTTCTGAGATGATTTTTGAGCATCCTCAACTCTTGATTTTTTTCTTTTCTTTTCTGAGCACCACTTAGGTATGAGCATATCATTTCACACGCGATTGTATTGTGGATTCTAGCCAGATTTCCGATCGGTACTCGGTTAGCAAGCAAGACTTTGGTAATTGATCATTGTGCATTACTTGACAAAACAGAAAAAATAGAAAATCTTTCTACGCTTATTTCTCAGCTTTTGGTTACCCGATCTCAAAGCTGATAGTTTCAGCACACTCTGCTCGATGAGTACTTTAATTTATTGCTGTATCTATTTTAGATCTCAATTAAAAAAACATGCGTTTAAAATTTTGCGTTACAAATTTTTCAAATGACTCCCACTAAAGAAGTTTCACTTCAAATATTTGTACAAGCTGGGTCGATTCGGTTACTTGGGTTTGCAGATTTAATTATTTAACATTCATATTTCTTTGCGGTAGCTCGCGGGGCCCTCTTAGGCTCGGACCCCCCCCCCCCGTACCGCGCGGTTTGCGGACGTTCAGCTACGCCACTGGTTGGAATGAGTTTTAGTCCATCTATAATGAAAAAAATTTACTTTTGATATTGAAAATGCCATATGGGAAGTTTTTTTACAAACCGAAAGAATTTTGACAAAAATTGACCGACACATTTTTGATTTGGTTAAAGTTTTTTTATGAGTTCTGTATCGAAAAAGAAGAAAACCGTGTTCGAGGAATTTTTGAAAAATTTTTTTTTTTCAAAATATAGCGAATTTAAATTTTGAGAATATTGTTATTTTGGGCTTGGAGACTCACTTTCAAAAATTTTTAACTCGGTTCTGTTCAAGCTAGAAAATTTAAATTATTTTCATTGTAAAACTAATAAAGGAAATTTAATAAAAAAATAATTTCTTAAAAAATTATTAACAAATTAATATTGTTATAAGCAATTTAAATGTTTCACTCGATTTTTAACAGTTTCCCTCATCCTGTAGCAAATTTTTAATGTTACCATCGTCAAATTTCCTTCAAAATGTCATGTGACGTGAACACTCTGGTGCTCATGCCTTGGAAAAATAATTTTAAATATTCAGTAAATATTTAATATTAATTCCGAATTTCAATGAATCTTGAGGACCCTTTTGGCGCCTCCCTAGCCCCACCGCTTGGGACAACGGTTTTCTTTTAACCCATTAGCAACGCAACTGTAATAGCGTTATCATTATCTGCACTATCTTTGCACGCTTAGAACGACTCATATTTACTAACGATCATCAATTGAATTCAATCTGTCAAACTAATCAGCTTATTGTCAGATATTTATTTTTTTAGGTTCAACTTTTTTCAAAAAATGTCTCTTTAACTTAGAACTTTTGAACTATTCCCAATTTTTCCAAAAAATTTCCTCTATATAAAAAAGAATAAATCCACCTATCAATCTATCACTAATATATTTGGAAATAAATCTATGAAAAGTTCTCACTTCATTTTAATGTGTTCAGATAAATCTAGTTATTACAGTATCTAATTTTGAAATAAATCGTAGCATTGGTTTGAATGCCTGTGATGAAAAATTTTTTCAACGTTCACTGTCGAATTTTTTCTCATTCGCGAATTTGTGAAATGATTGCATTAGCATTGGGTTTCACACATCTGAGTTATTGTTATTCATTTTATATTTATTTTTTTAAATAAAATTGCTGATTGAATCAGAATTTTTCACAATGCTCGCTATTTATTGTGTTTTACTTTTTATTTTTTATGATAATGCTTAACATATATGGTTAGTTTGGAGGATTTTTTGTATCATATTTGGACATAATTTTCTTCAACTCAAAAAGTAATCAAACGTTGGAACTCAAAGCTCTCATCGATGACGTTATTTGTTTTTTTTTTCTTCTAATTTACTCAATTTTTTATTTGTCTGCATATGCTGCAATATGTCGAATTGTAGACCTCAATATGTATTTTTGTGTTAGCACTTTCAAAGTTTTTTTTTTTTTTTGGCCAAAGGACGAACAACAGTTAACTGAAATTTGCCTGCAGATGCTATCCAAAATTTATTTATTGCCACAAAAGCAGCAAACGCTTTAGTAGAGATGTTTTTCGCATATGGATCAACATAAATTCTGCAAGCGGCACACGACATCATTTTGATGCTGCACTACCCATCATCATCATGGTCGTCATCATACAGCAGGCCTCCTACTCCTCCTCCTCTACCCTCTGAACGTACTCATTGAACTCAGTTCACACAGTTCACTTGATGTGCAACCGCAATGTACAAACGTTGAGTGGTAGATGAAAATTCCGCTGCCGTTTGGTTGGATGGTTTGGTACGTATGGTCGGTGAGTTGAAGTTGAATTGGTTCAGTTTAAAGTTCTTTGATATAATATGTTGGCGGTATGTTGCCCACTTGTATTTTTATTTGATGGTTTGCCGCCGGAATGCCACACAAACAAAACGAAATAGTTTTTGCGGTTATTGAGGAAAGCAAGCAACAACAAGCATATGTACGTACATATAAACATATATAGGGCAAACGGTGTTCTGATAGAGATGTATTGTTTTTTAACAACAACAACATAAAGGAAAGAAGCGTAACCAACCATGCGGCATACAAGAAAAATTGGAATATTTTAAGATAACAATTGTGGAAACTTAATTATAGAGACAGGTTGAAAGTCTCAGACGAAAAACATAGGGATGGGGCTTAGGCACACAGATTCTCTACACGTATGTAATAAAAATTATTTATTTTATATTTGGGCTTGTATGTCCACAGCTGAAGTTGAAAGATTGGTTTTTTAGAAAGTTACATGGATAAAAATATGTATCCTGATATTCTTAAGCATAATTTAAGCCAAAGTGCTGAAGGCTCGGAATACGAGATGAATTTTTATTCAATCAGGACAATGACCCCAAACACAAGTCAGGAAAAAATTTATGAAATTAATAATTAAATAATAATAAACATCTTAATAATAAATTACTCAAAATAAAATAATTCTCTTTTAAGAATATTCACATCTCCGTATTTGATAAAATTTGCGATTTAGAATTTTTCTAAAAAGGTTGTCCAACCTAAAAATTTGTTGATGGATACCTAACGTGATCAAACGTACTTCTTTTGGCAGGACTTCTTTTTGGCCCGTTTTAGTGCGTACTTCAAAGTACGGGTCCCATAAACATCTTTGCAACTAACTTAAATGAATACATATTTTTCTTGGTAAGCTTTTCAAACTTTTTGTATAACTGACCTTGTTTTTGATCTTGGATTTATTGCTTATGACTTGCTTCTTTTTATAGAATGTCAGATATTTTTTGTACACCATTTATACTTCTTTTCTATTTGCTTCAAAATAGTTGGTCGCGTAATGTTTACCTCATAATTCTTAGTAACTTCGAGTACTACTTCAAGGCCATCATCATGGCTCTTAGCTCGGAGACGATAAAGTCTAAGTTAATATCACAATGTAGGAAGGCACTAGCTGGGCTAAGACATCAGCTCGACATTACACTTAGCACTGAGGGTAATGAAAGGACTGACGAATAAGCAAAGCACGGCTTCTCTCTTAACGAATCTGGAGCCGCAGAGCACGTGAATTTTCGATTGGTTTAGGCAGCAAAGAACTGGAGAATCCTGCAAACCTGTAAAATTTCCAGAACAATATGGCCATCATATAATATTTTAAAAACCACTGTCTAAGAGCCGCAAAGACATCGCGAAATTCACCGCGACTTGCACTGGACTATCCGCAAGCGTTTTGAAACATTAGGTATTCCATTTAACCCTTTTTGCCGCAGTTGTCTGAATGTAAACGATAAAGAATCTGTTGAACACTTTCTCTGCAACTACCCGGCCCTTGCCAGAATAAGTTTCAGATATCTAGGACAAGCTTTCTTGAACAACCTCAGCGAATTGGCCGAAACTGAAATCGAATTGCTGCTTAACTACCTCATTAGGACTTACTGGGTATAGCTTGCATCGTTACCAGAGTTCTTATAAAAATCTCTTAACAATCCTCTAACCAGTTTTTAAGGGTCATGTATGTGGTTTTAAAACGGCACATAAGTATTACTTAATGGCTTCAGCAGGGTTGCTAAGCTGTCACTCTAACCTAACCTATCATCTAAGGACTGTCCCAGAAAAAACTAACGTTTTATTTTTTAAGATTATACTCTATCTGATAATCGCATAGGTACAAAAAGACACAATATTTGTTCTATATAAAGTGAGGTTTAATATGATGTATAACACTTGAAGATAATACTTCTAACGACAAAGATGTCCAGCAAGCAACAAAAAGTCTGCGAACTAATGTTGTCCACATACCTACAAAATCCAGAATTAAAATATTCAGCTATAGCAAAAATAGTTGGTGCATCAGAAAGAACTGTTTTACGGTTATAATCTAATTATAAGAAGGCTCTACGTGTTTGCCGAAAAAAGGTCCAAGCAGAAAACTAGAATTTTCTAACCCAAAGGTAGCGACGAAGGTGAAGTGCTTTTTTAGGCAGAATCCCAACACCTCAGTGCGAGATATGGTGGCTAGAGCGGGTACATCCAAAATCTACTGTACAAACGATAAAGGAGAAAAGTAAGCTGAAGACAGTATGTAGAGTTCAAAAACTACCAAACCGTTCTGATGAAATGCATTTGATGGCTCAGATGCGAGCCCGAAAATTGTATGAATTGACGAAACTTCAAAACAGATTTTAAGCAGCTACCTGGGCACGAACATTATACATCACCGAAAAAGAAGCATGCGCCTAGTAAATTCAAAGAAAAAAATTTTGAAATTTCCGAAGCAATATATGGTTTGGCAGGCCATATGCATCTGTGGCCTCCGAAGCAGCTTCTTTGTGACGAAAGGGACAATCAATTCGAAAGTTTATATAGACAAGTGCCTCGAAAAATGTCTTCTACCATTTATTCGTGCACATGAGGGTACCGTGATGTACTGGCCTGATTTAGCAACCTCTCATTACTATAAAGCTACGATGGAGTGGTATGCAAGTAAAAAAAGAATTTTGTACCAAAAATAGCAAATCCGCCAACTGCCCAGAGCTTCGACCAATTAAAAGATATTGGGCTATAATGAAAAGAAATCTTCGAAAGAGGACCCAGACGGCAAAAAATTAACAAGACTTCAGACTTAAGTGGAAATGATCGTACCGTACTGTCGATGAAACAACTGTGCAAAATTTAATGAAGGAATGAAATTTTTATAGAAAAAAATTGTTAATTAGTTTTTAGTTATTTATATTCTGAACACTAGCCATTATTAATAAAAAAAGAAAAAAAAAACCAAAAAAATTACTGGGTATTTTTTTATAGCTAAAAAACAAAACGTAAATTTTTTCTGGTACAGTCCTTATATTGTTTGATTCCTTAGAAGTTATGACTTCTGGGTTTTGTGAGAATGTACTTAATCGAGAACTTCTGTACGAAATTTTTCTAAAAATTAATACTAAAAAAAAGCCTTCATTTTTGCCACTCAGGAAACAAAATGAGAAATATTTCACATTAATTTACAAAATATACACATTGCGATTACTTTAATTTACTAAAAAAACAAATAATTATTGTAAAAGGTTTTTATTATTAACCTATGCATTGCCATTATCTTCACTTACTAACAAAAAAAGATAATCACCCCTATGATGAATAAACATTCCTTCGGAATTTTTCTCCAATTCCCAGTTCGTCGTGGAAGAAGATTTTTGTGGAATGAGAAAAAATTCCCCGGAAAATGAGCTTTTTCCGTAAGTTTTTTTCTCCAAAAAAAAAGCAATGTTAGCAATATTTTGTAATTTTATTTAATAAAAGGATTTTTTAACATGTTTGCAAGATCTAAAAGCACAAATAAAGAGCAATTACACATATGGGTCCAGTAAATGGAGTCCGATTCGGGAATAAACAAAGACTTCACGAAAAGAAGTGTTTTGCAAACTATCAAGCTCTATTATAGACGATTTTTTTTTTTTGTATTTCCTTACTCATCGATCCTATATTCTTCCTATAGAACGATAGTTTTTATAATTTTTTGTCATTTTTCGACTGAAGACTTATTAAATACATTTTATTCTTATATCCTACAACCTAATTCACTCCTTATTCCTGTTGAATTTATTTTCGTATTGAGAATTTTACACAACAATGACGAACTCCACATTGTGAAAGCAGGATCAACTTTCATGCATCAGACACTGGCACGTGAATGTTGATTTTGATTTGGAAGACAAATGATCCCAGCTAAATCTTCTAGAAGAATTTCTCTTTATTTCATATGTTTCAAGACATTAGCATAAGTACGAAGAGGGTATACAAATCATGTCGGCGAGGCAGAGCAGAGTAAAGTTGTATGGAGAAAAGTTAGCAACTGAAAGTAGAACACAAACGGTGCATAAAATGTTGAAAAGTCGATTTGTTTTTGAAAAATCATATGAAATCGTACCATATGTTGCATTGCAGCAGCAGCTACAGAAGATGCACATGACGTTTCGCTGCTGCTGCTGCTGACGATGATGATGTTTTCGACGAAAATGATGCTGCTTTTACTGCTTGACTTCAATTGGAGCGAGTCCAACTGAGTTAAGGTAACTCATTGCTGCTAAATATACGAGCATACGGACGGGTTTAATCAACAAAGTTTGCATTCAATTTTACTTTAGTAACACAAATTCGCCGTTGCATACTTTTACATACATACATATATGTATGTGCACTTTAACTTGTTTTTCTGAACTTTATTATATAAAATAATAAAAATGAAAATGAAAATGAAAATCTACAAGTATCTACTTTTGTTTTCATTTAAGTTGAAATGTGTCATTTTTAATTAAAATTATTTGTTTTTAGACTTCTGTTTTTTATTATTTTGTAGTGCAAGCTTAAAGGGGTTGCAAGTTGAAGGTAACTGAATTTTAGTGCTAAATGCAGTAAACTACAGATTTTTTTTTTTTATCGAAAACAATTGAATATAACTGTACAGAATATGGACGTATTGTTGAGATCCTCAGAAAATGTATGAAAGATGAAAACTTTAAAGTTCATTCTTAAGAATTTAAATATTGTGGTATTGTACACCTCTTCCACTGAAATATCTAAAATGTGTAGAAAGTATTGAGGAAATAAACAGAATGTGTAAGTCAAATCACCCCAAAAAAAATTTGAAAATATAGTTTCGGAAAAAATAAATTTTAAATTAAGTTGGACACTTTCTTATTTAATGAATTTTAAAAGTTTTTCAGTTAGTTATGTTTATTTGAAAGTTTTTGGGATATTTTGTTTAAAAAATTCCATTTTTCAACAGATTTTTGAGGTTGATTTCTTATTTCTTTTTATCGTCTAAGGAGAATGGTTGTGGTTGGTTATTTACTTCAATTTTAATGGTTTCAATTGAAAAATCACATCTTTATGATAAAAATTCGAATATGCAGCATTGGCACTGGGAATGCCCGAACTCAAAATGAAGTAGGCAAAATTCATCACGCCGCAAGAGATCTTCACAAATTTAACCTTGTGGTAATGGGATTAAGTGAGAGCAGATAGAATGAATTCGGTGAATACGAACTTCGTGACGGTGAAAAGTTCCTTTACTCCGGAAGAATACAAAATGTTATTCGCCTTGACAGAGTTAGGTTCTTGCTGAGTAGATATCGGTCGTATCAAGTCCAAAATCCTGTGCGGTTTGTTAAAGAATGACCGATATGCAGTGAAGCTTACGTGGATATCTTTAGACAACATCACGGGAAATCAGATTGAGCAATGCCAAGGTATCCTTTTGGACGTGCGGTTAAAGAGGGCTACTGAAATCGATTCCTATCATCATATTCTCATCACGGGTATCAGATGCTTTTGTAGAATAAATTAAAACTGCATCGATTGAATGTGATGAAACTTTATGGAGTGCTGCTAAGTCTGCCTTTACTAATGCCAGTGAAAAGATACTTGGGGTCAACCCCTCGAACAAGAAATATTGGATGAGCGAAGAATCACGTAGCCTAGTTGAAAAAAGAAAGAGTGCGAAAGGACAGGGTGATAGAGCTTAAACTTAAAAACCCAAAAACGACGTCGAAAAAATCTTCAACTCTCTTAATAAAGAAGTTAAGCAATCGCGTAGACAAGACAAATAGAAAATATACAGTGATATCGCAAGTGAAGTAGAAAGAGTTGCCAGGATCTCAGACAGCTTTATGACATTACCCGCAGAATAAAAGACAAAAAAATTTCAGCAAATCGTCCAATGAAAGATACGAATGAAAGTCTTTTAGCATCCACCGAATCTCAGCTAAAGTGATGGAACGATCATTTTTAAGAAATATTGAACCCTATCCCTTCGATTCTTCAAACAGTTCTGCTGTAGATACTCGCAGAAGTCAAAAACAATAACACTCGCTGAAGTTGACTAAATAGTGAAAGCGATCCAATTTATGAAGAATAACAAGGCTGCTGGCGTAGATTAAATCAATGTTGAATGCATGTTCCTTGCCAGCAGCCACAACCTTACACCCTGTGTTTTTCAGAATCTGTGCTGAAGAGCGCTTGCCAGAAAATTGACTATACGGTATATACTGGTCAAGCTGGGAAAGAAAGGGCAATCTCAGTGATTGGCGGAACTATAAAGGCATCAAACTGCACTCAGTGCCATCAAAAGTGCTAAAAAAAGTTGCTTAACAGAGTGAACGAATATCTCGATTCAGCTAGAGAAAAATAACAATCAGTATTCCAGCGAAGTAGATCATGAATGGATCATATTAACACTCTAAGAATAATTTTCGAACAATAATGTGAGTAACGTGCTGTGCTTCATCTTGACTACAGCATAGCCTTCGACAGTGTCTCCCGGGAAAGTATATAGGTTTTACTGCAGCGGATATGCATCTGCACCAAGGCTTTAAAAATAATTCGTGCACAGTACGAAGGTCTTAAATGCAATGTGTTGCACAATGTGCTGCTGTCATCGAAGTTTGCATCTAAATCAGGAGTCCGACAGGGTTGTTTAATCCCATCTATTCTCTTCCCAGTAGTTCTTAACGATATACTAAATAATGCCTTTCGCAGGGTCAAAAGAGGTACCCAAATAAACAATAATTTTGAAAAAGTCTTCATCTTCACATATCGAGGCAGCTTCATTTCTCAACTGATGGCGGGGCAAGAGATGATATAAACTTAAGAATTTCAATTGCTCATCTAGCTAAACAAACAATGGAGCTCTTCGTTTATCTCCACCAAAAAAAAAGTTCGCTTTTTAATTCAAATATAAATTCGGTTCCATTGTACGAATACGAGACCTGGTCCGTCAACAAATTACAAAAACCCGTCAAAAAATCCAACCATCTCAAACACCGACTTACACTTAAAATACAACCAGATTCCCATAGCAAACGAAATGAAACTACGCAAATGGGGATAGATATTTCACACTATCTGAAAACCCCCACTGTAGTTTGTCGCCAGGAACTTGAGTGAATTTCACAAAGCAGCAGAAGACGTGGTAGATCAAAACACACATGGAAAAGATCGCTAAATAAAATGAAATTCAAGTTTGTGGAAACTTGTGGAAAGAAATTAAAGTAATCGCAAATGATCGCGTTAGATGAAGACGTTTTATTTTGGCTCAATGCTTCCATAGAATTTAGAGAAAAACATCATTTCATATTCGACTTAAATAACATATTAAATTATTTTTTATGTTCAAGGTTAAATGTACCTACTTAAATAAATAAAAAACAAATTAAAAAAAAATTTGTTTAGTATTTTATTTGAACCACTTAGCGTTTGTCCAAATTTCATTCACCATGCGTTAGTTAATTTGAATTTAAAAATAAGCTCTGAAGTATGTACCTTTAGTGGTCTGTTGAATCAATTATTTTATAAACCGATTATTGTCTTTATTATTATGTGTTCCATTCATATTATTCCATATGGTCTAATCATTTCCTAAGCTTTAATCAACTCTCATATCTTTCGCTACCAACTCTAAGGTTTATGTTGTAAAATTTCTCTTTCAACAGAAGCACGTAATTTTTAATCTTTTGGTTTTAACTTAATGCATTAAATGTAACAAAGTATCAGGTCTGCTTGTTATCAGGCTTAAAATTGCACTTTCCTTATTCTTTTTTTTTTATGCCGCTAATATTTTATTAGTTGTACTTAACTTCTGGGAAAACTTTCGCAAAACAAACACAGACATTACTCACGGCTACACTATGTATGGAAGGTAATTTAGCAGGACAACAATAACAACAACACCACGCCTCAACGTTTTTGACCAGTTTTAGTTTTTGTGTCTCCATTCCTAAAAACACATGTGTGCTATACCAAAGTCACGCCGACTCTTTTGCTCATGTGCATGAAAAGTTTATTTAGTCCTGTAATGGTAAAATGAAAGCAAAAGCAAAAATTGTAAGATCCGAAAATTTATTTCAACCATAAAGTTAAAAATGACAAAAGTTTGTGTGGAGTGTAATGTTTTTTGTTTCTGCTACTTTCATCATATGGTATGAAATTTCTCGAGTGAACTAACCCACATAAGTTGTCCAGATGTGTTATTTGATAGGTCAATTGGAATATTGTTAAGCTACGGTATAAAACAGAAAGAAAAAAAAGGATACCAATTCGATATACTCGTAGGTACGTGTCATATTTATTATGGGAGTAAAAATGATGAATATTTTTAGTGTAATGAGGACCAGTGTGTCATTGCTCAGTTAAATATTAAATGAAACACTAATCAGCAGTTTGATATAACGATAATCCCCCCAAAATCAAATTGATCATATTTCATCAACTATTTGACGCAAATGAATGAGAATTGGTAAATATATAGATTAAAACCATTTCAAACCATGCAGTGACTTCAAATTGCGGAATTGGTTGCCGATTAAATATGTTGTTTTTGAAAGTAATTAAGGGAATATATCACCCCCCGATTTAATTGAAATTAATTTTTTACAAAGTTATGCCCATTTAAAGTTTAAGTGTCAGATCTTGAAAAACCGCTGAAAACTGGTTCAAAATAGTCGCATTTTCAATCCAATCAAAATAATTATTTTTTGACTTTTGATTCTAATAGGACGTCAGACTTTCTGTCAGAATCTTTAAGAAACTTTGAAAATTGTTGAAAATTGGCGGAGTTATAGCGCTTTTTATGAAAAAAAAACAAGGCTGATTTTCTCAAAAACTCCATTTTTTTACGCCTAAAATTTTATTGTGAACTTGCATTAATATGAGAGAGAAATGACATGAGGTTAATGCTTGTTAAAACACATTTGAGGTCAGGAGATTTTTTTCCCCAAAATCAAAATGTCAATTTTTTTTTTCATCATTGCCAAGCCACTCTACGGTACTATTTTCAAAGCAAATAACAAAAGCAGTTTTCCAAATTACTTTCTGCAAATTCTGCTTGCATTCTGCATACTTTTTTTACCGCTATTTTCGAAATAACATTTTATCATGGTAAATATATAAAAATATTGTACGCACATATAGCTTTTTCGCTGACAAAGTCAAGCAAACAAAACATTCAAAACCCACAGAAGTTGAAAATATAAAATTTTTTTTTATTTATTTCGAAAGCTTACGTTATAAGGCATAAAAAAGAAGAGATTGATCGGATCAGTACAACTGGAGATAATAGACTTCAAGTATGAGTAGTTTTGACAAAGTCCAGCCAATTATGGAAAAATCAAGTGGATATGTGGATATTTCCGAAAAAAACTTTTTTCAGCAAAATCCAAGCATGTATACGTGTCAAGTTATTTTATTTATACATATAAGCTGTTAAAAAAATTTCGAACGATTCTTAAATGTCAAGTGCGAAATGTTGTGCGATTTGTAAAAGAATGACCGATATATAAATAAGTTTCTTGATATGTAGCAATGACTAAAGCCTTTGCTACATTCATTTTTCCACCAACTGAGGCAGTTTACATTTAACAAAAACGAGTCAGCAAAGTCGCGATAGTGCCAGTGTGAAATTTATTTTTTAAAAATTAACCTTAACACTTAACCGAAATAAATGAACAACACGCTGTTTTTGATGCGACTGTGAAAGCCTTACTGAACGAATTACGAAATGCTCTACAGAATTTCAAATCTTTTGTTATCCAAATTGCAGGTACGAATATACACGCTTAAATCAAAGTAAAAGCTAACATTCAATTACAAAATTAACAGTTCCACAACTGGTATTCACAAAATTGTAAATCTTTCCTTTTGTTCAAATTCCCTTTATTTGTTCTTTTTTTCCCCATCTCCCACAGTAGGATGGTTTCAGTTTTTGTTTCATTGTAGCTGTAATCGATTTCAAACGCAAACATTGAAAATTCAATTTCCCTAGAGTACCATCATCAACATCAACAGCAACAGCAGCAGAAACATCAACATCAACATCGAATCACAAATATCCTTGGCGTAACACAATGTGATCCTCTAAAAAAAAAAGAAAATGAACAGAAGAAAACAAAAATCAAAAAAAAAAAATCAGAAAACCTGCACAAACCGCAACGCATCAG
This sequence comes from Meiosimyza platycephala, assembly GCA_963662105.1. Lineage (NCBI taxonomy): Eukaryota > Metazoa > Arthropoda > Insecta > Diptera > Lauxaniidae > Meiosimyza > Meiosimyza platycephala. The sequence continues at coordinate 29,231,599 of OY759210.1, read as the reverse complement.
CAACCAATAAAATTTGTTTGCAATGCAATTAATACTGCTGCTACTACTACTACTCTGTTGGTGACATTGCCGTGAATTGTGTTTCCATCGTGACACGTTTTACGACATGATCGAGAGCTTTTTTTATTAAGCCTAGTGTGCCACCAATTACTTATCAAATTTATATATATGTACCTCTTCCTTACAAACTGTTCTGGTAATAGGAATATGGAAGGAGTCGTTATGCTCCTTTTGGCTAGTCATATAACTAAGTACTTAAGTAAGTATTTAAGTAAGTTCCAGACTTAAGGGTCATGTGCACATGTAATTATTTCTTCATGAAAAATTACTTCATAATAGTTCGTCCAAGCAAATTATTAGTAAATTATCAAATATACTTTAAATGCATTACAAAGAACATCAATTTAATGCAGTTGACTTTACTAACTTAACTCAAAAATTTAAAGATTTCATTTTTAATGCGTTTAAAGAATTGGGACGGGGTAGGGAAAGCGGCAACGATTACTCGCTGTCAAAAAAATTAGAATTAAATCTAAATAGACGGGTACCCGTGTCAGCAGGTTACCAGTCGTACGCCGCAATTCTGTTCAATTTCATACGATCAAGTGTGCTGTAATATTTGATATCGTTGCCGCTTTCCCGACCTCGTCCCAATTCTGTTCAACGCATAACTATCAAATGTTAAGGCGCACCTTTTGTTCGCGCATTGTGAAAATAAAAATAGCGATTGGAGAACTCAGATATCATCTTATGACCACAAACCTGACCGCATTCAAAACTGTCCATCGAAATAAATTTACGTCGCAATTAATTTCCATCATCAGATACATATGTATATTAGGGTGCATCGAATTTTTTTTCCATTTGCTGGGTCTTAAAATCTTAGATATCGTCATTCTGAACATCACAGTGCAGTAGTGTGGTCCATGCATCCATAGAGAAGAATATTTTTCAGGTGGAAGTTACGCCACCCCTTTTTTTGTTACCAATCTTATTGTATATTCAAAATTTCATCCCGCTTTCTTATACAAGGGGATGCTCATCGACTTTGAAGAATGTATCTCAATTTCGTTTTAAAAAATTCTTAAAAAGAACTGGTTTTAATTAAAACTGTATAATATTACAGCTCGAAATGTATGCCAAACGATAGAACTCGAAGAGCCTTAATAGAATATATAGGGTTGCCTTGCCGAATACTGCCCAAACATTGGACTCCACCTGTTTTTGGGGAAATTAGAATGAAAATAACGAAAAATAACTGTTAATTGGAATTGCTGCTACCGTGATACTTTTACGATGAATTCGATAAAATTTACACAAGAAACTGACTTGTAACAAAAAATCAAGATCAAGTATTTTTCACAAACATTTCAAAAAGAGCACTCGGTTGAGCACTTCCTTCCGCTAAAGCTAGCTAAATGAAACTATACAATGTTATTCGTATGGATACATATTACAAATTTCGGGATGGTCAAACTGAAAAACAAAAAAAGTTATGGACCACCCTACTGTGCAGTTTTAATTTTTTATAAGCGATCATAGCGGAAGCGCGATTGTCCCAAAATTGCTAATTTTCAGTACTTCTTTCATATAATTGATACTGGCGCATATCTGCACACATAGATCTGTCTCATATTTTTATTTTGGATGCTCACATAAAGACCCTTTGAATCGACCATATGAAGGTCAGCTCCGACCATATGAAGGTCAACTCCTTATCTGAGTGATAGAATTATTTGAAAATTATATTTTTGCTTATTAATCTGTGTTATGTCGGCATTATGTTCAGAAGGAATATTTAAATAGCGTGAAAAAATAGATGAAAAAAATTTTTATTTCATACCTCTTGAGCAGTGGGGAAATAAAAGAACAAGTCATTATCAAAATAGATTATATTAGGTAGAAGATTAGATCAGGTAGCATTGGCAGTCAACTTAAGAACTGACTCACTTAGAACAAATGATGATCCGTTGTGATATCACTGGGTATTTGTCTAAGTCTTCACGTTCAACGAACCAGTTTCGTCAAGAAAATAAATTGCTGACATACATATATTACCTTGTCTAAGGTCATCCAGGTCATTATATAAGATCGAACCAAGTTGTCTATGCCATCTTAAAGCAAGTGTAAGGCAGGAGTAAAGCAATAAATAAGATATTGATTATTGTCAGAAGAAAACTTTGATTAAATATATAAAATATAAAAATATCGAACGATTCTTTTTAATATAAGATATTTTCTCAAAACAAATACAGGTCAAAATTAAAAAAAAAGCCGCAAACGATATGTATTTTGTTTGGAGGCCCTTTTGAAATTACATACTAATATAATGATCTATGGGCAATAGCTCGAAAAACCTCACTGTAGCGCATTTTTTAGCGCTATATTATAATCATAGTTGCAAAACAATTATGTTTTCGTTTCTAAACAAAACTTTTTTTTCGGATCACCCTTTCAACAGCTAAAATGGTATTGTTTCCATAACTTCGGCAAGTGATATCCGATGTTTAAAAATGATACATTATTGTAAGGCGCCTAATTTTTTCGTCATATCGTTTTGTAGTCCGAATTCATATTCGAAATCCATCACCTTCAAAATATCATATTACATATATAGGGAAGAGCGAGGCGGCGGAAAAATGGTCGTGAAATATATTTCAATTTTCGCGTATTTAAAGTGAAAGTTTTCCTATTTCGCCAAAATGTTTCAATAATAAAAAAAATATTTTTTTTGGTACATATGTCATTGCAACTGTTCGCCCCGGGCGCCAAATATGCACAGTACGCCTCTGCAGGTAGCAATCCAGACTAATAACACTGTCTACTTATATATGAAAATTGCTTATTTATTACATGCGTATCACATTGAAATGTTTTTAGAAACACGTTAATTTTTGACAGATACTCAATATCATAAATCGTTTTGTATCATTTTTTCTAAGAAAAATATAAAATATCTCAAGAGAGTTAAAACTACTTTCCAAAGGTATGCACAGGAATTCCGAATCTCTGTCTAAACACTGTTATTTTGCAAAACTGGTAAGTAAGTCTTCCGGAGACTTTCTGCCTTTCAGATGCGAATCTCAGAGACTTATGATAACAATTTTCAAATAAGATGGCAACATTTATTGCCTGTTAAACAACTGAAAGCTTCGCTCGATAGGTACGTAATTTTTTATCTTCTTTACAAATTTTTTTTTCCTCCTCTCATTTTTGAGATACATCGCTCGTATTGGTACACGATGGGGGACAATTTTCGATGATATGCTGCTGTATGCTTAACGTTAAACAACAAAAACCACAGCAGCTATGAATGCTTTATCACAACAATGCAAAAACGCTAGCACCATCGGCAGCAACAAATTGCAACAAAGTACACCATCCTCCACTTAACAAACTTCCACCGAAATCTACAGTCATTCTCTCAATTCATTGTCAGGCATTGCCATTGAATGCTTCTTTTTATTTTGTCGGTTGAAGTTTAATTGAATGAAAGCCAAAATTTGTAAACTGTAGAAATTTCATTTAATTTTAACATCTCTGATTTTCGTTTCTTCTTCACTTCCGCTCGCAATGCTTTGCATATAAAAGTGCGAATATAAATAAATAAAAAAGTCAAAAACGAGCATTAAATTTTAAATGGAAAAGTTTTTCCAAAAACTGGGAGTGGGTTAAAATGCGCAAATCTTTGCGAGAATCATTGAAAAAGAGAAAGAGGAGAGAGGAGGGAGGCCAACAAGAAGGTAAAAATCACATCGGTTATTGTATGAAAATGCGACTCGTTAATGTTGGTTGATGTAGCATTGTGGTGAAAGGAAACAATGAAAGTTGTTGTATTGTTGCTGGAACAAAATTGATAAATTTAAACCAATCAACCAAACAGCAACCATTTTCCAAATTTAATGAACGACGACAAAATGAGAATACATAATTGAAAATGAAATTGAGTTGAACAACTTGCGTAAACAAATGCAGCGTAAAAATTACAGTCGAATATTGAGAGGTTTTTTTTGCTTAACACGTTCGCTGCCACTTGAGTCACTGACGCCGCGTGCCTGCCAATTGGTCATATGGGTTGTTATGGTTTTCATTTATTTATTTTATGATTTCTTGTGGTTTTTTTTCTGTCACCCTGAGTAGAGTATTATCCAAGTAAGCTAAATTTTAGAAACTTCATAATTTCCCCTGATTCGCGGAAGCCTTAGACTTCCGCTCAAAAAATGTGTGCAATTTGAACCCTTCGGTAAACGAATTTTTTGGATTGTGTTCTCTCTAAAATGTGGTATTACTATAGCGAAAATCGCTAAAGAATTCGAATATCGCATTCTTCAATAAATTTTACGTAGAATTACTGTGGTTAGCGAAGGCGGTGTTGGATATATTGGAGGATGTCAACCCTGAGCCGCAACCGAAGGTTGCTCACTTACATTAACTTTTATGTAGATTTCCTGTGACTAGGTACTTACTACATACATAATGTATATGTGATTTTGAAGCTAAAAAATATATGAAGGAGGTAAAAATAGCCCCAAAAATCGCATATTTCAAGGTCCAGGTGATTCGGATCATCATAATTCCTATGCGAGTCAAGTCCATTGTTATGAGTGGTTATAATACCCAAAATTAATTTGGCGACTATGAACGTTTTTCAGGTGAAAAAATGCCCCACAATTTGTTTCGGCATTATGTCCATGGGGGTTGTGACATAGCACCCTCAGGATCTTCAGATAAGTTTTACATGAATCTAGACTTGGATGCTAGTATTGTGATTAAGTTTTTGGAAATTATCTAAAGCCTTGAGTCATTTCAAGTGTCTCACGACAATTGTAGCCTTGAGAAATAGTTGTATAGATATGATGCAAAGAAGTTACGATCTGGCAAAGCTTTTCCAAAAGGTTAGTAATGAAACTTTCATTACAAACAAAACCAAAAATTTTGCTAGTAAAACAGTACTCCACTTGCAGCTTTTTGTGTTACACCCTAAGTGATGTTACTACCCGAAACGATCCACCCTAGCGACTTTACTGGCTCTGTATTGAAATGCCATTAGATGATAAATGAAAAGTTATTGAGCTATGATGACATATTAAAAACTAGTAAGCTCCCTCCTTACGACTGAGAGCAGAGTAACAACACGATTATTCACTAAATGTCAATTGGAACAAAAAAAAAGTTGGCATTTTATAAACCGCAAAGTGTCCCTATTTTACGTCACATTTTTGTCCCTATTATCAACAACATTTCTCTCTTTCTGTCACCCATACTTATGTATGTTGCCTTTGGCATAATAACGCTATTAGATATCGAAAGGGGAGAAAAAACATTATGATTTTAAGCGCTTTGTTAGCTTCTATACTGTATGTTTGTATGTGTGCACACATTCTCGTTTATCACATTGACTCAATATCCCAATAGATTTAAATTGACACATCATTTGTCATAATTTTCAACATAATTTTTATAAACGACTCATTTTCACTATAAAATGACAAACGCACACATTAAAAAGTTTTGTAAAATGAAAGAGAGCTCTGTTCTGCTGCGTGAAAAATGATGATGATGATGAAGTCTCGGTGTTTGTGTGTTTGCTTGTAAATATTTTGTTGAAATATCGTACAGGTATTTTTGATATTTTTTTTTGTCGTTGTCAATAATGATAAATTTTTTAGTATTTGATATGCCAGCGTGTAACAGTCACGTACACTCACGCATGATTTATTGATTAAAAGGTATGCATACTTTTTGGCGGTCATACCATTTGGGATCAAGTATAGAATTTATTTAAGGGTCAAGTGACCCGTTTACTTTATGGAACTTTATTACAGAAGTGTCTCAATTGCTTTGGGCAACATGGGTCTTTTTTTGGTTAATGTAATTGGTACAGTTTTATTAATATATGCATTTGAAAGTTAAAATGCAAAATTGCTGGGTGAACAAAAAAAAAATATTTCCAAATTGTGAGATAAAGCCAAGTATATGAAAGGCAGACTTACAATAGTGCAAAAATATGCAAATATTTAGAAAAATAAATTGCTTTTATTGAATGACAGGAAACTTGAAAATGTCTGCAGTCGGTCAAAAAACTTTAATACTCGAATACAGAGGTAGGCAATGAGTAGTGGAGATTTTAAATTCTTTAAGACTGTGCTTGTTATGCCTATTTATCGAAACGAGATATTTAGAAATGAAATTGTATTAATTTATTATTAGAAACTTTTCATATATCACTCTTGCAGTGGAGTAACTTAGTTAATTGAAAATCGTTTTTTTTTTGTCTCAAAAAAATAACGCTCCTTCGGATGTATTTTGTTCGCATTTTTAACCTCACGAAAAGTGTGAGCATTTGCAACGTTGTCGAATCCCGTTCACATTTTGCAAGTATATTGGTACAAGCAACGTACATTCCCGTTTCAAATTTCACAACTCTAGCTGCAATAGTTGCCAAGATATAGCAATGTGTTTTTGTCGTTAGAAAAATGTCACGACCCATTGTCTTATCCCGTTCACATTTCGTAAGACTTTTAGCATCGATAATATACATTACCAAATTTCAAATCACCTGCTGTCATATGGAAGGTGTCACTCCCCGTTTTGAAATCCCGTCTATAAAAAATTATAGCCTCTGTTACTCAACGATAGTGTAGCTTTTTATATAAAGAAGAATTTTTAGAACCCGTTCAATAGTTCCATAGATTACCCTCAACATACAATCAAACTTTACCGCCCACTACTTGATGTTCTAATTATCAACAAGTGAATTCTTTGCAAAAAAAGTATTTGCTTCAATTGAAACAAGATTTGATTAGTACAGTAGACGTCCAATATAACGAACTAATTAATGCACGGGACAGACGTAATATCGTAAAATTCGTTATATCGAAGTGTTTTTTTTATTAAAGAAACTTGCTTTTATTATAGCATATATTAACTCGTATAAACGTTAAATTAGATTTTGCAATGCTTTTCTTACTGGCGATCACCTCTACTGGTAAAAAAAAGTTATTTCAGTTCAACAGTTATTTTTGAATTAAACAATGTTCGTTATTAGGAACGGAAAACATTTTTAGCGTTCTTAATTTAGAGACATCAATGGAAAAGTCTCAATTTGAAAAACTGTTCATTAAAATGGAAATTCGTTATATCGTTATACGTTATATTGGAAGTCTACTGTATTACTAAATGAAGGCAATATGAAAAAATTGGTTTTTTGAAACGATTTAGGAAATTCCAGGGACCGTAACGATTATTAATTTTATGATAGAAATCACTGCATAATCGTTATTCTGGATTTATATTTTTTTCGATTAAAAATAATCGTTATTTTAGATTTCTATTTTTTTTGATCAAAAATAATCGTTATTCTGGACTTAAATTTTTTTCGATAAGAAATAATCGTTAATTTGGATTTTTAATTTTTCGCTCAAAAATAATCGTTATTTTTCATTTCTATTTATTTCGATCAAAAATAATCGTTATTTCGGACTTCTATTCAATTCGATCAGAAATAATCGTTATTTTGGATTTCTATTTTTTTCGATCAAAAATAATCGTTACTTTTAAGTTTTATTTTTTTCGATCACGAAACGCACGACACGCTAGCTACACTGCGGAAAAATTTGCTTTATATTAAAATCTCTTAATAGCGATTATTTTTGATTGAAAAGAATAGAAATCTAATGTAACGATTATTTTTGATCAAAAAAAAAAAATAGAAAATAAATAAATAAAAAAATAAATATCTTAAATGACGATTCTTCAATAGGTTCCATAGTACAGCGTTTTAAGTTTTTGCTTGCATGGTAGTCATTTTGAACACTATCTTCTCCTTTTTTGAATAATATCCTATCCTATACCAAAAACTGGCTTAAGATTCATTCATCATTATCTGACATTAGCGTAAATAATTTTTTCGATCACCTTGATTTAGTAAATAGCATATAATACATTAATCGTCGGTACTATAGCAATAGCGAGTATCTAGCAATTGTAAGGACATCCTAGGTGCGTGCAACAAAATTGTACTGAAGGTGAACAAAATTAATATATTTTATATTTCTTCAGTGTAAAAGACATACTTTGATTACAAAAAAGAAATTCCGTATTAATTTTGCATTTATGCACTATGTCATTTGTTAACTATTGTAAGAATTCCAAAATTTTTAACAGTTTAATTCATTGTATTGCATTTATTTCGCGTAAAATATTCGTTGTTGTTTTGTAAAAAATAGTGTTTCATGGGTGGTAAAAGGACTTAACGTAAAATCATAAAATTACAAACTAAAGTTAATTTTATTCAATAACGTACATATGTATGTATGTTGTAAATAAATACAATTAAAAAAATAAACAACAGATTTATTTGCCCTAAAAACGTTTGTGCATAATTAATGAACTTGCATGAATAATAAACATTTGTTTATCTTAGCAAAATTTAAAGTAAACAACAATCATTATTAATGGAACGTGTTATATTTAAATTTCATTGTTAGATTATTTTAAACTTCGACCAACTCAAATAAAATACCAAAAACTCAATTCTCTGTGCGGCAGAAATCTTAAGTTGAAATCTAAATTACAAGTGAATGCGTTTAAGTATCTCAAAAATTGCACCAAGAAAAGTTTTCTTTTCAGATGTCAAAACATTTTCGTTGCATACATGCAGGCGAGCGTGTTCTTTCAAAGTTTTTTTTTTCAAGTTACCCGTACAGAAAGAGTGTAAAGCACAAAAGCGTTGGTAGGACTAAACAGCAGGAGTGGCGTATAGCTGCAGTTCACGCTGCGCATGAAGAGTCAAGGACTTGTTAGGTATGACACAGCTACGAAAATGGCAAGATGTTATGAGTGTAGGATGATGTAAATAGTTATGTTACAATGAGATCATATCTTATCATCTATGAAATGGAAAAATGATTTGGTCACACCAGTTTTTAGGGCCAATTTTTCTTATATGAGTGGCAACCCATGTTTGGGGCAGGATTCGACGAGGCCACCCTGTATATTCTATTTAGGCCTTTTCGAGTTCTATCATTTGGCATACATTTCGAGCTGTACCATTATACAGACTCAAATTCGGCCATTTTCGGGTTTTTGCATGGCAACCCTGGTTGGTTAGTTTCAGCAAAATGCATTACTATCATTCCCGTAAATCTTATCCTGTAATCTTATACGCTCGAGTCTCTCAGCCACCAATATTGCGAAGTGGTTCTCGAGCTCCTACAGTTAAACTGTAGCTGTAAGCTACAAGCTTACCATTTGGCACTTTTATTATTTCGCCAATCTTACTTTTATTTCAGTACTGTATAATTACTTAGCACTTTTTATAATTGAACAGGTAATACGTAGGAAGCGATGATATTCGAATCGCTTTGTAGTCATGAACATTTTTCTAAGACATATCAATTGCCTTTCTCAACCATCGCTAAAACTTGCGTGCTGAGCAAGGAATGCACGTGCCACGCATGAATGCAGCAAAGCCAAAGATCTGAAGAATGGAATATAGAAAAAAAAAAAAGAGTGGAATAAAGCGACACTAGCACCATCAAGGCAGCAACAACGAAAGTAGCGCAGCAAAAACTTTTCCTTTTGCAAAAGGCGTCTCTAAACTATGCGATATGATAATGTCATTGTTTTCTTACTACAGCAGTACATGTCTTACTGTGCCCCACTAACTGTCTGTCTGTCTGCTGCATCTACGTTTTTACTTTTGCGCTGCGCTCTTTAAAGTTCTATATTTTTTCTTGTTGAATTACAAATTTTTTTTTTTTTTTCTTCCAAAGGTCACGCAGTCAACTATTTCAAAGTTTTTTTTGAAAAACTTGAGAGTTGAATTCATTGCATTTACATTTTCGCAATATTTTAAAATAAAATCTAGATTATAAATGTAATAATTTTTCTGAACTTTAAAGATAGAACCTGACACTTGAGACTCCTACAAAAAAGAAAAAGAAATATTTCTGCAATAGAAGAAATTACTTATAACTTTTAATATTGTTACTTTTGTAGGTAAGACATAAGAAAAACTCGAAGTTCGTGTGAACTTTTTTTTTCTTGAAATAAATTTCCTTTTTGTTATAAAATTTATTTCTGTTATAAATGGTAACCTGGTAAGCAATCGTTGTTGGGTTTTCGTTAGGACTCTGTGATTCAGATTGAAAGTTTACAAAAAAAATAAATGAATCGCGCCTATTTATAGCTTTCTACCAGCCTTTGCTTCAGTTAGTTTTTATTACGACCTTAGTTGTTACGTTAGTACTGCAAATGCCTTCGTCCAGGGACCGTAAATTATTTTTATTTTCTATAATTAAAGTCAAAAACATCACAATGAAGGAAAAGTCGAAATGTGAGTTTGAGTATACAGATGAATTTCTTTTGACGATAAGCCTAGATATATGTATGACATGATTTCTAATTATGCGATTTTTATTTTTTCGATCAAAAATAATTGTTATATCACATTTAAATTTTTTTTGATCAAAAATAATCGTTATTTTGGACTTTTATTTTTTTCGTTATTTTTAATTTCTATTTTTTTCGATCAAAATAATCTTTATTTTGGATTTAAATTTTTTTCGATCAAAAATAATAGTTATTTTTAATTTCTATTTTTTTCAATGGATCACAAATGCTCTTTGTGTTTGTGTGATGGCATTTGGGTTTTGTGAAAATGTACTGAATCGAGACTTGAAATGTATTTTTGTCTTGAACACCCGATTTTTTTTGATCGAAAAAAATTTAAATCCAGAATAACTATTATTTTTGATCGAAAAAAAAAGATGTTAAAAATAACGACTATTTTTGATCGAAAAAATAAAAATCTAAAATAACGATTATTTTTGATCGAAAAAATATAAATTAAAAATAACGATTATTTTTGATCGAAAAATTAAAAAATCCAAAATAACGATTATTTTTGATCGAAAAAAATAGAAATTAAAAATGACGATTAATTTTGATCGATAAAATAAAAAGCTAAAATAACGATTATTTATGATCGAAGCTAATAGAAATCTAAAATAACGATTATTTTTGATCAAAAAAAAGTTTAAATCCAGAATAACGATTATGCAGTGATTTCTATAATAAAATTCATAATCGCTGCGGTCCCTGCCTTCGTCATTTTTTTTATATGGCATATGGTATTACATGAAAAATCTAATTTTTGTAATAGTAAATTGTTTAAAGTTGGTTTGTAAAGTTTGCACCATTCGACACGAAATTAAAATAAAAAAATACCTCTGAATTTCTCGTCAAATTTCATTTACAAAACTTTTTTTTCTCAACTTTTTTAAAAAAAAAATTACTAAGTATCTCAAGTAAATTATTTTTTTCGTGCACCTCTGAAAATACTGCGAGTCACTACACAGTGGTCCCAAATCATGTTTTTGGTTCCCAAATAGCTGGAGAGTGCAGATCTTGTCGGAAGTGAAGAATTTTTCTTAAATATAAGCTAACTTAAATTTTGCAACCCGAATTTTGAAAAAAAAGTTTTTGTTTTTTATTATTTTAATTAAATAAAAAATTTTTAATTTCCTTATTGACCACAAACTTTTAATAAATAATAAAACAAAGTTATTTTATTTTTTACTTAAATTGAATTCATTTCAATCTCTTTATTGAGAGACCATCATCAGCCGTCGCTAAAAATACACTCACTTATTACTTTAAGTTAAATGCGGGAAAATGTTTTTTTTTATCTTTTAGCTTAAAATAATAAAAAACGAATTTTTTTCATATTGGGACTCCGACGATTTGTTGCCATTTTGGTGAGCATTTACTTTATAATAACTTGTTCATTTCTTGTGTCTAGGAATAATTGAACCAAAATATCAAAAAAAAAAAAAAATCAAATTTAATGCCATTTTCATTTCAGCAGGTTAAAATCTACAAAAAAAAAGTATATTAGAAATGTAAATTTTCAAAATTTTTAAAGCTCACTCATACGACTTGTTGTACGTTATTTCTACGCAGGAACAAATAATTATATTTCGAGTCCTTTGACGAGATAGGCAATTTTATTTTATTTTCAACAATAATCGCTTGAAACGTCTATATAAAGAACCGAGATTCAAAACCCGCCAAGTCCATATTTTGCGTATGCTGCTGAATTTAACTATAGGGTCAGAGTTTACGAACTGGGCCACTTTTAAAAAAATATTTTTATTTTTTAATGAAATCTTGTTATTTAGAAAAATTTTAAGCATCGCCATCGTGTTCAGCATCCTCAAAAATGAGGAGTGACAAATATTTTACCGATGGAAAGCGCGGAATATGCGATTCCCCGATTTTGGGGCGGTTTTTGGCCATTTTTGGGGTGGGGTCAACTCCAAAAGGATTTTTAACACCACCATCGTGTTCAGCATCCTCGAAAATGGGGGTGGAGGTGGTTTGGTTGCTGCTTTAAATATTTGTATTTTTCAAGTTTTTTTCCGACTCACAGAATCCACTAAAAGCCCATTGTGCAAAGTTACAAATATGTAAATAATAATTACGTCAAGAGCGATCCGTCTTTTTCTCAACGGAATATTGTACTTTAATATTTTTAACATTTATATAGTTTTTTTCGTTTTTCGATCGGTCAGGGAAGGCTGTTTTTCATTAACATTTAATAAATAAACATGTTTTAAACATTGAAAAATACATTATTTAAAATTAAAAAAAATCTCACTTATACTCTAGTTCAATACAAATCGAACACCGTTAAATTTATAAAAATCGTCGAATCCGTTCAAAAATTATAAGCTTTTGAAACAATTTTGTCCCCGAATTTCAATTGCCTATAACAACAACAAAAAAATTAAAAAAAATCACAAAATTTCATTAAAAAATAAAAGTATTTTTTTTAAAGTGGCCCTGTTCGTAAATTCTGACCCAGATGACTAGCACAGCTTATATGATCCATTTTGTCGTTTTTGCATTTTTCAGGATAAAACCGAGATAATTACTTCGTTTTTTTGTTTTGTAAATAAGTAGCTGCCTAAGTAGCAGGTTTATAAAAACTAATAATATAAAAAGTAGTCAGTAAAAAAAGTAATAAATAAATTTTAACAAAAATGTTAAGTGGCATACGAATGACTTATGTAACTATGTGAGCATGAGTTGACGTCACATTAAAATAAAAAATTTGTGCAACCAATTAATTTAGAAATTTATGGTCATATACTACAAAAAAATTCTTGTTAATTTTTTTAAATGTAATTAAAAAAACAAACTCGCATTTAAAATTTCCAAAATAAACATTTAGATATTACATATGCATGCATGTCAGCAACAAAAGTTAATTACATTGCAAGTCCACAATTAGTTTTATTAAATGTATGTAATTCAAATTAATAGAAAATACATTTTTTTGAATTTTTTATTTCGTAAAATTTTATTTATTAACATATGTAAATGAGCAATAAAAAAATGTCACATGCAAATTCGAAAACCTCTGTCATTTACATAAGCGATGAACAATAATACGCTGCTTTTTTTTTACTACAAAAGTCAAAATAATTAGTAAAAATTGACAAATAACAAAATTTTAAAGTCTAAAAAAAACAAAAATTTTATACGCAAAAACTTAAATCAAGGAAATAATTAAAAAAATTATTTTATTCATTTTGAAATAAAGTTCAGTTACATATGTATTTATATCCGTACAATATAGCACATACATATGTATAATCATATGTGTCAAAAGTTAATTAAAAAATACAGACAGAATTCAAGTAGTATGGTATATTTGGGTTTGGGTAACCTAGCATAAAAAATGGTATATGTACTTAGCAAGGCTCAGAAAGGAAATACCTCGCACTGCACTTTTTCCTTGTAGAAATTGGCGCTATATTTCCGATCGATGTATTTCTCGGTGTAGCACCCAATCAATGCTACTATTTGGATATCCTCGGTATGTTAGCTGCACCCGTACAAAATTACGTTTCGGATAAATAGAGCCCATTTATTGATGGAGGCGAAGCCAGCTTGAAGGCTGATTTGCTCCATAAAGGCAACATAAAGCCGTCAATTCCTATTGGGAAAGAAATATGAAAGAGAACTAACAACGGAAGAGTTCAGCTGTAGCAAAGACCAATAATAGAAATAAAATTAACTCTTGTTGATTAAATGCAGCACATTAAAGAACACAAATTCATTAGCTTGCATCAAATAACCCATGAAACCTACATATATACTCATGTCAACATTAGGCTGGAGTGTATAATTTCTTTTTAAATATCAATTTCATATAGTGAGGAAAAGAGGCACTTTCACAACTGGACTTTACAAAATTTGTAAAAAGTTTTGATTTGCTGCAATTGTGGCAAAACATAGAAGTGACAGCGAAACACAGACTCAGATCAAACGAGGGGAAATGTTTTATCGACAAACTGCTAAGAGGAAGCATGTTTCCATTATATTCGAACCTTGATCACAATTTAGCTAGGAAGTTCGACGTCATATTTGTATTGGTATTTATAAATCGATCCTGCTGGATATAGTAAATTTGAATGAACTTGTGGTTCTTGAATGTGACGGAAACGTCATTTATTCCAAAGCAAAACGTTCAACTATTGCCTGCCTAAAAAATACACTTGATTGATTACTACAGTGATGACGGTACTGAAAGTTATTATAACGAATATACGAAAAATTTATGTCAGGGCGACATTTAACATGGTTCGAAGAAACTTTTCAATATCCTGCAAAATTCAGAACACTTAGCAAAAACTTATATACATGAACGTTATATCATGCAGGGTTTTGCAAGCCCGAGTATTTAAAGTTCACACTAAGTTCCTCACCGTTCACTTTTCGAAGTCAATCTCTCCGCAAATGAAACAGAAAATAATCAATTGATCTTCTGTCTAAAAAAAAAAAAAAATAATTATTCAGTTCACCCTAACCAACATAATAGTTACATTGACGACAAAAGCGACGTTGATGATAAAGAATGAAACGTGCTCACGTGTCGTATGGTGTTAAATTATATAGCAAACTATTTCTCATCATGACGATGTGTTGTCTACAATTTTGCCTCAAGGTAACAAAAATATTTTTTTAATTGTCAATATGAGCATTATTGCACATTTATATACGAGTATTTACAAATTTATATTATACACATAGGATTAATTTATACCCAATTGGAAAGTGGTACAATAATACTCGAGCTCATGTTAAGACTCTAATGAAATTCGGATAATGCTTTTCATGGCAAGTCAGGAAATATACATCACTCTTGGACGAAAAACTAAATATGTATCCTTAAAGTTTTGTTGTGTCTGAGCCAAAACAAGAACAAAAATTTCGATTGTAGGACTTAAAAATTTATTAGTACTTAAGGATATTTTTTTATTTGGTTCGTCTCCTCATTAGTCACGGGGATTTATTTGTAGAGCAGGGTTTTAACCGTCTCATCCTCTTCTTCATCTCCGCAACTCCTGCAGAAATCTGTGAAAGAAGCACCATATTTGGCGGCCATAGGGTCAATAACACAGTGCCCCGTCAGTACTCCTACAACAGTTCTTAGCACTACTCTTCTGAATCTTAAGAGAGTTTGTGTCCTTCCCAGATTCGGTTTAGGCCACATGTTTCAAGACGTTCTACATCCGGCGGTAAGGTTTCATCTTCTGATCGTTTATTTCTTGATTATGCCCTCCATCCGATAGTGTAGTTCCGCCAATGGTATCTTAAGGTCTACCACTTGTTGATTTTTTAGTTATTCCAATCCTATTCTGACACAATCGTCAGCTTTCTCATTTCCGGAAATACACTTATGACCTATGACCTTATGAGCTCTATAGCATGCTGTCAGATTGAACATAGTGATTTCCAGCAGCGTTCTACCCACCTAGACCTCACGATTTTGGCATTCAGTTCGGAACGGTGCCTGAGTTCCAATCTTCTCATATGTTGACTATTTTTTATTAAGCACTGAGCTTGTCTATTGAAATACATTTTGCACTCGGCCTTTTTCTGTTCCATACATATGTATGCTGTGTGATTCTCTAAATTGCTCTAGTTTTTGTGTTTTTGTAAGCAATTATGACTGCTGTGCATTTTCAATTTTTTCGCTTTCACTTCCTTATTGCAAATGCACATGACTGTAAATGTAGATATGTGTTTGTATAACGAGTATTATGAATATGTGCATAACAATGCATAACTACATATGTGCGTTTGTGTGTACACAGAACGGAATATTTTTTTTGATTTTTCTCAAGAATCAAAGAACGTACGTAAGATGTCCTTGTTTCAAATCCTACTTCCATGCTATTCATTTTTTATATATGAAGTTGATTGACGATAAATTTTGTTCGTACGGTTAGTTGGAAATGAAATCTGAACCTGTCTATTTTCCAGTATGGTTGCAGGATGATCACGTTCTATAGCTAGATCAGCCATAATAAGCAGATGAAAAAATTGAGTTGCTACTATGATTTTCTTAGGGAAGCTGTAGATTAATTCATAAATTACACTAAAACACACAAACATAAATTAAAGATTTGGATAAAAATCACTTACATTTTCTTGTTATTTCAAAAATATTTGAAGTATGATTTGCGAATTGTGATTCAAATCATTCTTGAAGAAAGCGAAAATAATTACTTGAAAGTATGTTATTATTAAAATTTAAAAGAAATATCTCTTCACAAATTTTCTATCGGATTAAGGTCCGGAGACTGAGCTGGCCATGGCATCACGTCGATTTCTTTAAGATACAAACATTCATTAGCTAGTTTACTAGTGTGTTTAGGATCGTTATCCTGTTGAGTCTTTCATTTAAAAGGCATTTCCCGACTGGCATACGGTAGCATAACATCCTTCAATAAATTAATGTACACTGCTTTGTCCATAATATCTTTGATCAAATGGATAGGGCCAACGCCAGTCTAGCAAAAGTAAGCCCATATTATAATGGTCAGCCACCATGTTTTACCGTCTTGATAGTGTATTTGGGGTGGTATTCTCTTTTAGGTTGACAACGAACTATAATACGTTGCGCCACTCTTCGGCATTCCATTTCATATAATCTTTTGAAAATTTTATTCTTGCAACGACAAGCTTCTTAGTCTAAATGTATACCTTTCTAGAACTTCTTGCATTCAAATCATTTTCCATTAGTCGACGACGAATTGTCACAGCACTTAGCTGATTTTTAATCATTTTTGAGCACGCCGAGGGCTTAGTCGAGGGCAATTTCGTAAACTTCGTCTGCCGTCTAATGACGTAATCTTTCGGTTACCACCACGATTTTCAGGTTTCTTACAATAGTTAATTGCATTAAGTCTCAGGGGCAGTTCATCCAGCCATATTTTCAATTTCCGTGAAGGTATTGCCCTGATTCCTTTGTTTAACTATTGAATCTATCTTTTCGATGCAGCAATTCCTTCCGCTACCCACTAAAACAAAGGAAGAGTACCTCGATTGCAATAAATTCATATAAGCAAATTATTGAATTACTTAATTACACTTATGGTACTTATGACGGTTTTCTAGAATTTTTAATTTTTTTCAACTAATTACGTAAAGCACTACTATTTTCATGAACACAACTGTATGTGCAATTGATTTTCTTTAATTGAATAAATAATTTGTTCCGTGTAAGCATTTTTATGCCAATTGTTCACTAGATGACCAGCATATGTGAGAAATGACAATTGTTGTCATATGTAATTGCAGTGAGTGCGGTATGTGGAAAGTTTAAAAAATGATGGTTGCAATCAACAAAAGCAGGTTATGAGTAACGCACGATGTTATGAATGAGTTTTCAAATACAAAAAAAAGGATGTGTATAATTTTCAAAAATATGTGCCACATACTTAGTTTAATTAAGTGACAGCAGAAATGAGCGGATTTTATAATTTCTGAAGTGGAAAATTTGCTGTGATGTGTTATGATTTAAAAAAGAAAATGAAAATATTCTTTTGCCCAGTATCGGCTGAAATTGTGTAGTTTTTAAACATACAAATTTGGAAATATGTACTTTGCTCTCATTTTAATATTTGTCTTTATGTTTTTGTGCACGCACTATTCAGCATTTAAGCAAAAGCAAATTTTGAAGAGACCATATGACAACCCAAAAAAAGCAAAAAATTTAAACACTTGCTGGCACTTATTGACCACAGCAGATAACCAAGTCAACCATACCATACTCGCGGCATATGCTTTTCCCTGTGGGATGATCATAGTGATTGGCCACGTTTTGGCCTATATTAACGGCTGTAAGAAAGGCAATAAAAAACAGCAGGCATAGATCGTTTAGTAAGCAAAATGTTGAAGCTTCTCCGGATGCCACCACTAAGCTTCTGTATCCTAGCCATATTAAAACTTGGGAAGAATAAAGTATATCAAATAATAAGAACCTTGAGCACTACATAATAGACGGAGAGCTGGCTACATAAAAATGAACCGATCGACTATACTTGTGATTTTTGTTTTATAAGTTCCCATTGTCAAAACAAGCGTCCATTTTGCAGAAGTCTCATTGGAGGGGGAGAGCGTGGGTGGTCGCTTAAACGTGTCAAATTTTCGTAAAAAAAAACCGATAAGATATAACTCTGAAAATTGGTATAGTATTAGATATTGAGTATACAAACGACAAGAAAGTATTCCCAGAAGTGTAGGTGGGGGAGTAACCGCTCCCAGAAGTGATAAAGTGGTAAGGCATATGTCGAAAAATAACTCATAAGATGTATTTCTGCAAATTTTTTTTTCTGTAAGCTTACAATACAATTAGACAAATTACAAAATTTGCAGAAGTTAAAAGTTAGGGTAATTTTCAAAGAAACGTATTTTTCACCGGGCGCAGCGGGTAGTACAAAATATTAAAGTTGCTCCGATCTTCGCTCCCCGGGCACCAAAAGTTTCGTATTGGTGCCAATAAGAACCACGTAAAATTTGGTTCATTTCAGAAAACATTTGGTGGGCTCGTGACCGATTTGAAAACTGGAAAATGGTCCTTAATCTATCGAAAATCATTAATATCTCCCCGAAGCTACCTCGCAAAGGGATCAAATGTATGACAAGGTCCCATTATTTTTTCTCTTCCAATACTTTTTTCGAACATACATACATAGCTGCCACCCTTTTGGGGGTCCCCTTACCAAAAATAGAAAATTTTTTAATTTTTTCAAAGGGATCCCCCAAAGGGGTTGAGATTGGGTGTAAGTGTGTTCGGAAAAAATGTAGGGAGGACCTGGTAATACATTTGACATCTCTACGGGTCACTCCGGGAAAGCTATGAACTGTTTTTCGAAATTTTCGCAATTATTGGTGTTTTTTACAGGGGGACCCACAAAAGGTTGACAGATAGAGGGTATTTATCTTCGGGAAGAACATTACAAACATTGCTGACAAAGTCAAGCAAACAAAACATTCAAAACCCACAGAAGTACAGTCAGTGAAATAGCTATATTTGCGTACAATGTTTTTATATATAATATTTCCCATAATAAAATGTCATTACGCAAATGACGGTAAAAAAAAAGTATGCAGAATGCAAGCAAGATTTGCAGAAAGTAATTTGGAATGTTGCTGTTGTCATTTGCTTTGAAAATAGTACCGTAGAGTGGCCGGGCAATGATGAAAAAAAAAATTGACATTTTCATTTTGGGGAAAAAAATCTCCTGACCTCAAATATGGGTTAACAGGCATTACACTCATATCATTTCTTTATCATATTAATAAAAATTCACAATAAAATTTTAAGCGAAAAAAATATTGGGGTTTTTGAGAAAATCAGCCTTCTTTTTTTTCATAAAAAGCGCTATAACTCCGCCAATTTTTAACAATTTACAAAATTTCTTAAATATTCTGACAGAGAATCAGAAGTTCTATTAGATCAGAAGACAAAAGTTAATTGTTTTGATTTGGATGAAAATGCGACTATTTTGAAACAATTTTCAACGATTTTTCAAGCTCTGACACTAAAACTTTAAATGGGCATAGCTTCGCAAAAAATAATTTTCAATCAAATCGATGAACGGTTTAATTCCTTAATTACTTTGAAAAACAACATATTTAATCGGCAACTAATTCCGCAATTTGAGGTCACTTCGACTGCATGGTTTGAGATGGATTTGGTCTATAAATTGTCCAAATGCACTGAAAATGTACTAAAAATGCCCCAAATATACTGAATGTACTGAAAACTTGTTGAATGTACTGACAACGATCTTTCAGGAAGCAAATGTACCGAAAAAAAAAACAAATGTACCGAAAATGCCATCACTGTGTGGATTCTTAACCTGATCGAATAGAAAGGTAGAATCAGTTAACTAGAAGACGTGTTTTGCCACATACTGACAGAATTTACTCTTTTTATTTCATTATACATATTATATATTAAATATAAACATCTAGCATGCTGAAGAAAGAAGCTAATGGCCAGCGACTAGACGAGTTAACATAAGACCAAACCAATATATGCATAGCATTCAGCTTCCTTTAATGATACAAATTATCTGACAGTTTTCAGGCGATCTATGTTCCATTTTTCGGTGACCAGAATGGTTCTACGATTTGTTTCACGCACATTATGATCCACAATTTCTGGACCAATAAATCGTTTGCAAATCGCGATTGGACGTTATCTAACGATTGCCGTATGATTGTGTGCTCTAGCGTGACCAGTTGAAGCTGATGAATTGGTAAGATAAACTTTACTATATTTGAAATTAGAACTTTCGCCAATCTCAGCATCGGGCATAGTTTGGCCCGACAATGGTTCCATTTCTGCAACGATTGCATCACGAGCCTCATCAACGCGTTGTCGCTTTCTTCTTCCATATAACTTCAAGCTTAGCTGTTCTTCGGCATCTGAAGAATCACCACCACCATCAATTGGCAAAAATTCAAGGTTAGTCTTTCTCTCTCGTTCCAAATGGTTCAAATGGCTCATATTCTTCAACATTCTCGATAAAAAGAGTAGTAGCAAGTCGCGCATTGTATTTCTCTTTTTGATAAGCAGAAATATTATGAAAAGGACTTTTTCAATGACCCTCCATCAAGAATATATCGATTGCATTTTCATTAAAATTTATATCCAAAATTATACTAACACTTGAAACCTAAGACTGCAAATTCCGTATCCGAGTAAGGAGATGATTAAACATCAAGACCACACGCGAAACCTGCAAATAGTGTCATTATAAACACTAATCGCTTAGCCCAATTCAAAAAATAATCGATATGACTGATGTGGTCTGACAGACCACTACGTTAAACAACGCGGAAATTTTACTGGAACTATATTTTTGTTCCACGGAACATGACCTATAATTTTAAAATACATCGCAGTCGATTTGTTACATAAAGTTTGACAAAGTCATGGCACCATTTGCCGAAATATTTTCAGAAAAAAAGAACTACGACACCAAAAGTTTCAAAATGGTCTGACAGACCACAACGCTAATCGGAGGGGTAAAATCACCCAAAGCCGCTGCTTATATTACTTTATTTTCATGTCAATACCGTTTGCTATATACCGCATTTTATGGTCTAACAAGTTTATAGTTGCATGCATTAAGATAGTGTTCTGTAACCAATCAGATAAATGAAAACTTTGCGCCCTTACCATGTTGCCGCCTTTGTCGGATACCGCCTTTATCAAGTAGCGCCTTTTGTGGATACCGCCCTTATTAGATACCGCCTTTGCACAAATATTTTTGTAAAATATTACCCAAAAAACAGGTGGCAACCCATGTTTGGAACGGGATTCGACAAGACAAATCTATGTATATATTATGTTAAGTATCATCAAGGTTTATCATTTGACAAACATTTAAAGCTAGAGTCTTACACCATACACATTTTTCTAAAAAAAATTGGTCCAAAACAACAGGCAATTTGGGATGGGATTCGGCAAGGCAACCCTGGTTGGCGAGTTTCACCAAAATGCTATTCTACCTTTCCCGTATATCAAAGTATCCTCTAATCTTATACACAAGATTTTTCTACAGCGGCCTCTCCACTTATTATACTTTATTGTGTGTCTACCGATGGATGATAATTTAAAATTTTTACATCAATTTATGTATATATGAATTAACAAAATTAAGTTTTCTCAAGTTGTCAGTCACGTTGCAATGAAATACACATGTATCTTTATCTCTGCAAAAATTACAGCTTTATTCACTTTTCAAAATAAATCTTAAACCTTTATGAAGATGTTTACAAACTTTATACACAAATAACTTAACACGCTTTATATTTTGTGAACAATTTTGTTGATGAAAGAACCAATCAATTTTTTTTTTGCTTTGAAAATTAAATGTATAAAGTTTAAAGCAAACAATAAAGCGATTTGCGAAAGAAGCTACATAATTTTTTGAAAATAATTTCAAAAATCATGTTTTCACACGACGTTTTTCAAGTAATCTGTGTCAAAGTCTGGCTAACTTTTCAGTGGTATAACCCTTGAAAACATCTATTTTTTTAATTACGATGTGTACCTCATTTGGTAGCTCCCCTTCAACTTTTGTTAAAGTACTTAACGTTTCCTAATTGAACTACCCTATAGTTACACATTTGTCCCATGATAAAAGTCTAAAGACTTTACAAATGAAGTACATCTTTTTGCTGGAAAAAATATGATTTTTCAGGAGTCCCGCATGCGTGTGCTACCAACGAAACGTTACGTAGTTCATCAACCAGTCTTTGATATTTATGATGTGGAAAATGTTCAAACTTTGACGTTGCAAGACTCTTAGAAATTCTCCTTATGGTATTGGTTTCTAAGTTATTATAATCTAAGGCCTAGTACCAAACGGGAAACTTATCAAGACAAAATTCTAGCAACTGATGTCATTAAAATAGCTTGGTATCGTAATTTAAGAAGATAATTTACTTCTGTAGTGAAATTTTGTATTACAATAACTTTCTAGAGCAAGATATAACACCCTAAAAAAAAGGAACGTAAAAATGCATTTCATATGCATTTTTGAAGCTTATTATAGGTTGATTATAAAGACACATATAACGTGTGTGTCTTTATACTGTAGACATAAAAAGCATTTTAAATACATGCCGCCTGATGGCTTTATATTGTTCATTTTTGTCTTTTTAAGGCGCTTTACTAAGGCAAATATGTATTTTCACCTTTAACGAACGAATAATTCAGTAGATTCCCAATATAACGTATGATGATATAACGAATTTCCATTTTAATGAAAAGTTTTTAAAATTACAATTTTTACATTGATGTCTCTAAATTACGAACGCTAAAAATGTTCTCTATGTCATATGTCATGCCGTTTCAATGCAAACGCATTGCTTTAAGTGACAAAATTAAAATAATTGAAGATGGTTAGAAAGGAATGTTAGTCAAAGCGCTAGCAAGTAAATGTGGCGTTAATAAAAGCCAATTTCTTTAGTAAAAGAACACTTCGATGTAGTGAATTTTTTCGATATTCCGACTGACCTGTGCATTAATTATTTCGTTATATTGGACGTCTACTGTAAATTATATCACATATTGCCTACTTTATAGCGAGCAGAACTATAGATCAATGGGACATGAGTTTCAGACCGATATTCTTTTGTTATTTCAAAGATCTTTAAAATACATCATTAAGTCTCTTTGAAAGATCTCTAAACAAGGCAATTGTCTGGGAACGCACTTATTTTTAAGCCTTTGTTCGGTGTCTTTTGAAGATTTTAAAAAGATACTTTACTTCCATAAATATCAGAGGAGCACATTGCTTCGACTTCATATGCAAAATGGCTATTATGACCCCCTACATATACTTTATAAATATAATATGTTCTCTTTCGCCTTGTCCTTAAAAGGTCTGTAAAAGAAGCTATTAAAACTTTTTTTTGCTATTAGGGAGTACAAACAAATGCCTTTCAAAAGGAACATAAAAATCATGAAATAGAATTGGGTAAAAAATTAAAAATAATTTCTCTAAATTACAACCATTATTGAGGGTTAATTTGATGTAAAAAATCTACGGGAGCAATCCGCCATTTTTCTGGTCAACCGATGTCAAAAAATGCTATAATTTCTGAAATGAACGAAAAAATCCTGTATTGAATGAATATTGATGAGAATCGTTTCTTTTCATTTGTGGACAACTCTGACAACGCAACTGCATATCACATTTGGTGCATTGCCATGATGGACACTTCTGGCGAACGTTGCAAGCACGTGTCTTAGCGATCTTCAAGATTCCATGTTATTTTTTATCGGTACGGATATCGTTCAAGGCGGTGTTTTTGGTCAAATTGAGCAGGCTTATCGATTTGGCAGCGTCCTCATATTTGGCCAAGATGGAATAGATCTTCCACACATTGATCAATGCTGTGTGAAGTGCGATCATCAAAAGTTGTCGGTATCATTTCTTTTCTCGAAATATGTTGACGCCACCCATCCGACTATTATATGCGTTGAAAACATGAGGCATCTCAAGGAATGCCATTCGACAAATTTTTCGATCCTACGTTTGGCAAAATATTTCCAATTTCAGAATGGAGCTTTTGACATTTTTGGAATGTTGTTTTACACAATTTCTAATATTATTCTTTAAAGAATTTAAAAAAAAAAAATTAGAAATCTGTTTTTATAAGCTTGTGCTGACGCCCAATTTCTCTCAAAGCAGCAAGGCAGTACACGCTTGCATACATATGTACAAACATATGTACAACGTATGCAAGTTCACGAAACAATGTAATGTTTCTGTTAAAATAGTTTCGCGTCAGGGGGGGGGGGGAAGTGGATAAAGAAAAGTCTGAGATTTTTAAGGAAATCAGAAGTTTTAAGATATACTGTGCCTATTTGCAATTATGAAAATTGAATAATTTTCTGATTAAATGTTTCGAATATTTTAAATAGAAGGAAAAGAGGGAACCAATTTATAGGAAATATTTAGTGTAAAATTGGAATTGTGGAAGCTTAACAAAAATTTTTGACGCTTATGAAACAAATTACAGTTACAAAAGCGTGAGAGTTTTGGCTCCTACTTAGAACCAACTTATATAGGACGGGTTCCTCAAGCTCAGAAGCCTTAGACTCTCTCATCATATTCCCATCCCCACGCAGTTGGTAGTTATTATTATAAAAATATAAGAAAAATTTGCTTGTTTGGGAAGTGTCACGCCCATATCATTGAAATGCAGTTTGGCATTGAATGCGCTTTTCATCCGATAAAAATTTTTCAAAGTTGTCTATACAGTTTATATAGTTTATGCGAATGACACAAAAAATATTATTTTCCAGGTTAAGTCAAATTTCGCACTTTCATCTAAAAATGGCAAATATCACGAGCTCAAATCAATTTTTTTCCAGAAAAAGAGTAAAATGTTTCACAACGTGCCGACTTAGCGTAACTTACGAAATTATTAGTCTAAACGCCTGTTCAAAAGCCACAAATATGCATACCTTTTTCGTCCCCTATTTTCTGGTAATTGCGGAACTGAATATAAAGCAGACTAAACAGTTTAACTTGTTGGAATTCATTGCATCTTTAAAGTGGTTTTGCCCTTAAATTATGTATTGTTTATAAAACAACAATAACAACAACAAAAAGCATAAGGCGAAACAAATTCCAGGGTGTACAAGTACATAAGCTTGCCAAAAAATATTTCAATCTTTAGTTTGTACTTAGTTGCAGCAAGTAGTACATTGCAATACGATTAACAACATTTCCCAGCATGAGTTTAGGGATCTTTTTAAGTCTTCTTTCAGTAATTTTAATGGTGAATGCAGCTAGTGAATGTAAGTTTATTTTTTCATGATTTCAATATCTCAAATAAATATTATCTATTCAGGGCGTTGTTATGAACCAAAGCCTACGATAATTCCAGGCTGCCGTGATGCCTATCTCGGTTTTTATTACAACACTCAGACTAGAAGATGTGAAATGTTCCAATATATAACTTGCAAAGTGCGAGGCAATAACAATTTCGTTACCGAGAAAGCATGTGTTATGCATTGTCTTGATTATGGTAAATGAATATTTTTTTAGTTATTATTTATTGATTTAAATTTTTTATTTGTACAGTGATTGTAGATGAACTCGATAAACCTCAAGAAAAATATCCATTCCCACATTGGCCAAGACCCCCAAAACCATGGGGCTGACGTGCCAAATGGAATTACATATAAAATTAATGTAAAATAAAATTTCTATGCAGCATACGAAATGTAATACAAAATACAAATGAAAATAAAAACGATTGCGAACGAACGGTGCAGTAAATTCTCTTTTCTCAATTTCACTGTGCTGTTGATTTTAATTACGCGGCGATGTTTAGACCAATTCTCTAGACTGCCACAAAATCGCATCATTTTTTGTTGATTTAAGTATATGCTCTCAGACAACATTTGGATTACTGAACCTTCCATATATCGGGAAATGAATTTATAGCTCAACTCAAAGATTAAATTAAAAAAAATTTAAAGATTTAAAATGTTTCAACGCAATATGATTTAATATAAGTTTTTGATTACGTTCGTTGTTCAAATACGTATGTATATTACAGTGTTTATTTTGAAATTTTGTTTATTTTTTTACATTTTTTTTCCGTGTTTTAAAAATAATTGAAACACAAACGCACATCTCCTCTACAACATTGGTCTTAACATATTCTTCTACTTGTGGCTTACTTTCCGACTTATTAAGCAACATTTTTTATTTGTCGGCTTCTCACAACCAGGCCCACCACTACTCTGACGACTGACGCTTATTTCAATTATCAGCTTCATTTTTAATACAATTTTGATTAAATTTAATACTTTTCGATAGATTATAAAATTTTGTTATATTATACTCGCAAAACCCGGCGCGCGTTGCTACGCCTCAACAAATAAAATGTAGTGTTTTTTTTTAAGTTGAACTTAATAAGAAAAAGTTATTTTTATTGAAATTTTATCTTAATGCGAGTGGATAAAAATGTTTTTGGTTTTTCCATTTGGTGCATAAATGAACAACTGATTCGATGAGAATTATTGGAATGTACGAAATCAGCACCTTTGAATGAGTTTAATTTGGTTATACTCCTTGTCTTCTACATATGTACCGAGTCTCATTCATCATCGTCAAAAATTTGCGGAGATATAAAAAAGTTTCTCATTTTGGAGGCGTGGAATTACCCATTTTTTCATTTAACCTTACTTTTGCCTTTCTTTCTTATATATAATCTTCAAGTTTCATTTATCTGCATTACATGAGATATGATGAACTTAATTGTTCTCTTATATGGGAGGGCAGTGGGAGTGGCATTGCCCAGTTACCTAAACCAAACTGTGATAAAAATATATACCAAATCTCATTCATCTGTGTCAAATAGTTGTAGAAATGTAAAAAAGTTGATTTTTTCTCATATGAAGGCCTTTTTTATTAAATCTTTCTTTTGCCTCTTTTTTATATACACACACCAAGTTTAATTTATCTGCGTCACAGAGTTTATGAGACATGATATATTTAATTGTTCTGTTATATGAGAGGGCGTGGCATTGCCCACTTTTCTAAACCAAACTATGCTAAGAACATTTTACAAACTATAATAAACATATGTACCAAGTTTATTCATCTGCATCAAATAGTTGATAAGATATGATGAATTATATTTTTTTTTTATATGGGGAGGCATGGCATCGCCCATTTATTCAAAACCAAACTATGCTACGAACCTTCCCCGGACCATAAGAAACATA
The DNA here is from genome assembly GCA_963662105.1 of Meiosimyza platycephala. Lineage (NCBI taxonomy): Eukaryota > Metazoa > Arthropoda > Insecta > Diptera > Lauxaniidae > Meiosimyza > Meiosimyza platycephala. The sequence goes on along the minus strand of OY759210.1, from coordinate 29,203,962 downwards.
TTTGTCAAATCTTTCGGTGATCGGTTGGACGGTTTAGGAGTCCATTAGCAACATACACAGGCACATTTTACATTGAGCTTTATATACACACTAAAAAATAATCGTGTAAGTTTACGATCATTAAGTATGGATATTAGTTACCTCGCTTAATGATCGCAATTTTACACACGTATTAATTCCAAAACTGATATGTATGTGGAAAATCGAATGTTCATTGTGTAAATTTAAACAGCAATTTACTCAAAAACTGTCTACATTTAAAGTTCGCGTGTGCAGAATCTGCACAAAAAATGTTTAATTTTAATCCATAATTCAACTTAATGTGTGCAAATTTAAATTTCATATACTTAATTTTAAGCATATTTCTGTCTCTTTAAATTAAACATAAAAAATTAATCAAAATCATCAAGGGACATACTAAATATCTTCTCTCAGATGATTTTAATAAACTTTTGTAATAATTTAAGAAGCCAGAAATCTCACAGATTTTATATACATATGTACATACATATATATGTCTGAACTTTAAAAATCAACCTGAAGGTACTGAAACGAAGGTACTATCACTTTCACGAATGATCTTTCAATGCTGTAGCATCGCGACGCGTCACCTACTCGTTTCATATTGCATATTTTTTCCTGCAAAGCTACATTCAAATGTTTACGTTTGCACATTTGACAGTTAATACCTACATCACTTGCGTATTTTTAAACTCTGTGTTCCTTTTTCAGCAATAGAAGCATCATAATTTAACATTTTGAGTTTACTTTTAAACAAAACTTATTTAATACTGAACAAATTGTTTGTTTTCTTGTATTTTGTTCATAAAATTGCATATTGAGTGCGTAAATTTTTTTTTTCACATACTATATGTACGTGTACATCTGCTTAAATTTACATCAAAAATTACACCCTTATATAGTGCATTTTTATATGCAGCTTTTACAGTGTATATAGATTTTAAAACATAAGTACACCTGTCCCCCGTTTTACACGCTACTCGTTTAACACGTTTTCGATCTTACACGGTTTTTAAAATCAAAAATTCGACTTAAAAAATTATTTTCTATCTTTTTATTATTAATTCATATTCACATATACAGTAGGTAACGGATATAAGCACAATTCATATAAGAAAGGAACGCTTATAAGAAACATTTTCGAAAGCACCGCGTTTTTTCCCAATGTTTTGAAGTAAAAACAATCTATATAAGAAACTTCTTATAAGAAAAAAACGCATAAAAGAAAGCTTTTACCAAGCACCAATATGAAAAATCTTAAGAAAAAAATAACGCTTATAAGAGATTTTTTCAAATCGTAATTTTCGTTCTTTGGTCAAAATTGAAAATACGCGCCGTCTTTATGTCATCATTCTTCGATCAAAATTGAACGAACAAGTGTAACGATTGCAGTTGCTGAACGCACTTATTACTCACTGCTGAGATTTGTGCGACTCGGATATAAAAAATAAAGTTTCTTATATCAGCAGTACGTATATAGGAAATTTTTTTCTTATATACGTGGTACTTTTATAAGAAAAAACTGATATAAGAATGAAATTTCCGGGATTTTTGACTTTCTTATATCCGTTACCTACTGTAATATAATATTGCTCAAAATGAACAATTTAACATTAATAGAACGCACTTATTTCAAGTCAATTTAAATTAATTCTTTTGTGAATAATTATGATATACATTTGTTTAAAAATAAAACACTTGTACCAGATCTAAAATAAAGATTTCTCTGATTTTCTGTATGCACAAAAACATTATTAGGAACATACATACAATATCATTATTAGGGTGGTCCAGAAATTCCTTTTTTTAGTTTTCAGCCGCCTTCTCGAAACCGTAGGTTCCTTATGGTTTGAAATGAGGATCCTACTTTTTTCAGAGAAAAAAAAAATTTTTAGAGGTCGCGCTACTCGTTTTTGTATTAAAAATGAAGGTCTCATAACATTTTAATTTTTAAAACATACTAGCTGTTATTTTCTTAAAGCTTTTATTTGCTGAAAATGCTATCTAATATTATGCACGCAATTTCAAATTTTTTTAGATGTAAAAAAAACAAAATGGCTACTGTACAGGTGTTAAACATAGCAAATACATAGGAACCATATCATATAAGTACCAATATGTACCCTTAAACATTTTTTTTCAGGTTCGCCAAAATTCAAGGATACTCTCCACACCACAGGGAAGTAATGTGATATAACAAATTGTTATAAAAATTCAATGTAAAACTGTGAAAAATCAAAGAAACAAATTTTATTTATTTTTGTAAGAAAAGTACTTAAAACACAGGCTGACAAGTTTTTAAACCAGAGACCAGACCTATCGTACCCGAAGGACTTTGATGCGCTGAACCCAAATCCGAGCTCAGAATTTCTCCTATACGTCAGGTTTTTGAGATATTCTAACCTAAAAGTGCAAAAAACACGGTTTTTGGCTATATTTGAGCTTATTTTACATTGCGAATAAATTTTTTTTCTCCAAAATTGGTTACGGCTTCTGAAAGTATTACTCTTACCCTTCAAAACCTTTTTTAGATTATATCGATAGCTTTTTTTGTCTCCGAAATATCAAAACTTGAAATTTACTACATAGGCCTACATACAGATCTACATAAATTTAAATTTATGATATTTCGGTGATTAAAAGAGAAATCGACAAAGTTTAAAATGGGTTTTGAACTGTAAGAGTAATACTTTCAAATTCCGCAACCAGTTTTGGAAAACCGATTTTATTCGCGATGTAAAATAACCTCAAATATAGCCAAAAACCGTGTTTTTTGCACTTTTAGGTTAGAATATCTCAAAAACCTGACGTATAGGAGAAATTCTGAGCTCGGATTTGGGTTCAGCGCATCAAAGTCCTTCGGGTACGATAAGTCTGGTCTCTGATTTAAAAATTTGTCAGCTTGTGTTATAAGTACTTTTCTTACAAAAATTAATAAAATTTGTTTCTTTGATTTTTCACAGTTTTACATTGAACTTTTAAAACAATTTGTTATATCACATTCCTTCCCTGTAGTGTGAAGAGTATCCTTGAATTTTGGCGGACTAAAAACAAATGTTTAAGGGTACATATTGGTACTTATATGATATGGTTCCTATGTATTTGCTATGTTTAACACCTGTGCAGTCGCCATTTTGTTTTTTTTACATCTAAAAAAATTTGAAATTGCGTGCATAATATTAGATAGCATTTTCAGCAAATAAAAGCTTTAATAAAATAACAGCTAGTATGTTTTAAAAATTAAAATGTTATGAGACCTTCATTTTTAATACAAAAACGAGTAGCGCGACCTCTAAAAATTTTTTGTTTCCTCTGAAAAAAATAGGATCCTCATTTCAAACCATAAGGAACCTACGGTTTCGAGAAGGCGGCTGAAAACTAAAAAAAAGGATTTTCTGGACCACCCTAATCATTATATTTTGTTGTAAATAAATTTTTTATAGTATTTGATACAGCAAATTGAAAGACATTTCGAATAATTTTTTGGTCAAATCGCTTTTGAGAAAAATGCTATCAAACACGGGTCGCTTGAACCAAGATCAAGATCGATAAAATTGTCAACCAAATCTGACAATGTACAATTATAATATAGTGTCTTGAGACTCCAAATACATAATCCGCGAAATCGGATCTGCTCATTTACTCGTTTTATGGCCATTTAAAGGTTTTACTTTGGCCGACATGGTTCGTTTCAAGCAAGATCAAAATCGGTAAAAATTGTCAACCAAACCTGACAATTCACAATTATTACTTAATGTTCGGAGATTCCAAAAACATGATCCGCAAAATCGTACCTAATCACTTACTCGTTATCGTACTCGTTATGACCATTTTAAGGTAAACGCTTTTACCGATAATATTGATAAAAATGCGTTCTAGCAAAAATTATGAATAAGTCATTAAAATTTAAATTTTTTATTTTGATTTTCTTTGTGGACTTTGTAATCAAAAATACTTTTAAAACCCATAAAACAAAAATATATAAAAATTATTTTTCATTAGTTTTTAGGCCCAAAAGAGTTTTTTACATTTTTTCAAATTTTTTTTTTAAGAAAAACGGCGAATAATACAACATATATGAAAGTTTTTATATTCATTGTTTTTTGGTGAGCTTTGTAGTCAAAAATTCCTCAAAAATCCATAAGACAAAATTATAATTTAAAATATTTTTAACTTGTTTTAAGGCCCAAAAGAATTTTTTTTAAATTTTCAATTCTTTTCCATGAAAAATGATGAATAACACAACATATATAAAAATTTTTTTTAATTTTTTTTCTTCGTGGGCTTTGAAGTTAAAAATACTTTTTAAGCCCACAAAAGATAGAAAAAAAATATTTATTTTTCACTAGTTTTTCGGCCGACAAATCGGTTTTTTTCCATAAAAAATGGTGAATAACACAAAAGCGTTTACATATTTGCAAAAATTAGTGAATTCATAGTATTCAGCGACTCAAACTACATAAACAACAGTTATCATAGTATTTTTTAAAACTTCACTTGATCTTAAAAGCATCAAAAACTACACGGTTCACATCATAATTTTTTTATTACTGATTATTTTTTACCGATCTTGACTTTGCTTGAAAAGAACCGTGTTGGCCAAAGTGCTAGCCTTAAAATGAATATAAAGCGAGTAAATGAGCAGATCCGATTTCGCGGATTATGTATTTGGAATCTCAAGACACTATATAATAATTGTGCATTGTCAGATTTAGTTGACAATTTTATCGATCTTGATCTTGGTTCAAGCGAACCGTGCAAAGAAGTAGACTGTGATTGTGATTTTTATTTTTAGTTAAATTTTTGAACTACGGAAAATATATTTTAAATTTAGTTTCACTGTCTTAAATCTTAAAGTTTATCCTCAAAACATTACTAAGACTATTCTCTTTTAATTGGAGAAATATTGTAGATAAATAATTTTAACACCGAAATTAAAGGTAAGCTAAATTTTTGAAATCTGTAATAGTGGAGCTAAGCAATTATCTTTAAGTCGGCAAAAAATGTCAGTAGACATAATTTTGAACATAACTTTTGAGGTTAAATGTATGTTTTTCTTTGAATTAAATAGTTAATTTATGTTTTTCTAGTGTTTTGCTTTTAGTTTATGCTGAATAAATGACTGAATAAGTACATTTGAGGCTTTTTTCGTTTTACACGGTTTTTCATACAAATATTTTCAATTTCGAGATACACGGTTTTCTGCGGAATCTATCTCACGTGTAAAACGGGGGACAGGTGTATTATATTTGATTTTTAAACCATGCTGTATTATATTTTAATATGTACTTCAATATTGAACTTTCGTTTTACGTTGTTGTCAATATAAATAAACTTTTAGCCAATCAAAAAATAATACATCTACGTTGGCTGATATCGTTAAACTGCGCATGCAACCATTATATTAAAAGGGAACCTGACTCGAATCCCATTTGAAATGAAGATGTAAAATTTTTTTTTAAATCTTAATAAAAACGAGTATTTAATTTTAATACAAAATAGTATTAAAAACTAATTTTAATATTTAGGAAGTATTAAATTTTAATACAATTCTGGTGTCGTCATATATGTATGTAAGTATTTAATTTTAATACAAAATAGTATTAAAAATTAATTTTAATATTTAGGAAGTATTAAATTTTAATACAATTCTGGTGTCGTCATATATGTATGTAAGCCCAAAGGATTAAAGTTTCTAACCGTGAATACTTACTATCATTTGCAGAAATTAAATTAAGTGGGAGGAAAAGACTTCGAAAAATGAAACGATACCGCTGCTTGTTCAGCAGAAACTGTCTGGGAGCAGCGACTCTCAATAGTACATATTTAAGATATAAATCATACGAATGAATTTCTAGCAATTGTTGTTGAAAGCGAATGAAAACCAAGCAAACATTTACTCCGTTCTTTGTTTTTGACCATATATTGTATATTTGTATATATATATTGTATCAAATAATATCATGTCCATAATGAAGTTTCTTATTGAAAATGATTTTGTTTTATTTTATGCAATAATTTTCCCTTATTATTTGTAGTTTTTTAAACTTTCCATGTAGCCGTTCGTATGCCCATTTCTCTCCTCGAAACTTCTTTTGATGCAGCATATACAACGCTCCTGGCAATATGTAATGTAAACTCAACTGAAAGTGTTCAAAAAACTTTCGCATCTACACATCAACTAAAAACGTGGCAAAAATAAAATTTATTATGGAAAATTGAACAGAGCTTCAAAATAGCAAAAAAATTTATATTTGAAGGAAATCGTTCGGTTTGCAATTTTCGATTTTCCATTTCCATCTTAAGTTTAAGCATTTGGTCAAAGTTTAAAATTTTAAAGATTTTAATCTCTACGTTTTACCTAAAACATTTTGATTTCTTTCCTAAATATGTATATAACATACCTATGTACTATATTTGAGTATTTCAAAGAACATAAAATGCAGAAAGGATATGAATGCTGTACCGCTGTCATCGCTTCGAGTGCGTTATTTCAGTCTGAAGAGAGTTTAAGTTTAACTTCGGTAGCAACTCTCCAAATGTGTTGATGAACTATAAGGAAACTGTAACATCTCTTCGAAGAACGGTGGAAAAAATAACTGCTGTAAATGGACAACAAGCAATGATCGTTCAAGTAAATTTTGCACAATGGCTTAAATATTACAGATTTACGCCTTCATTTGGAATCACACTGAAGATATATATATATATATCAAAATGCAGACCAAATTAATGCTCAGATAATAAAAGCACCCAAAGCAGCTGATATTACTTTGCTTACTTTTCAATACCGTTTGTTATATACCGCAGTTAACGTTCTAACAAGTGTATAGTTTCAATCAGATAAATGAAAATTTTGCGCCTCCTACCATGCTGCCGCTTTTGTCGGATACCGCCTTTATCAATTAGCGCCTTTTGTGGATACCGCCCTTATCAGATACCGCCTTTGCTAATAATCAAAAACGAGTTTAAATAAGGCAGAATATTTATTGGAATGTTCAATCAAAGTTTTACTTTAAATAAATAAAATGTTTTAATGTATGCAATTGCGTTATCTGCTAACGGTGTCCAGGCTATATTGAGTCAAGACCCCCATGGCAATTCTTATCCCCGAAAAGTAGTCCAAGAGATGTCCGGGACGTACGTAGATTCTGAATACCGTAAACTGAATGACTCTGCTGCTCAGTTGGCGAAGATTTAATTTTGATGCAACGCAGGAATACAAAATAAAATCAAGTTTATCAGAAAACAATAAACTCATCGGAGCATACATAAGACTTTTATGTATTTTCCAGGTTAGTGATGAAATATCAAAATACAGGGTGCCGATTAGAGAGTCAAGAAAGGTGTCTATATTTACTATAGTTTTTACATTTTTAGATTATTTTCTTTTCGAAAGCTAAAATTGAGCTCCTATGTATTACAGTCACAGAAACTAATATTCAAATTTAAATACATTAATATCTTCTAGGAATCTTATAAAAAAAATTATAAATATAGGTAGATCACAGTTCAAGAAAAAAAAAATTACATTTTTTTTTGTTTCCTTTATTGAAACAGATTTTTGTATTGAAAATATATAGTTTTTGTGTTAAGAGTTCAACAAAATCATGTTAAGCAATTTAGCCTTTTCCGTTTTCACTCAATTTTAAGTGAAGGCACTTTGAAATTTGATGTATGGGCAAAATTAGGCATGGTTGACCTTGACAGCAGAGTTGCTCTAATAAAACCATCCCTAGACTCAGCTCCGCAAACTTTTCCTGATGCTTCTGTCACGAGTCTCACACACCGCTCAACTGCCTGTGTGTGTACTGGGAATTTTTTGAATAATATATCCCAATTAGGGACTGAGTCACTTTGAATATATGAATTAATCTCATCGTCACTTACATCTTTTAATAAAGGGGGTGAAGATAAATCACAATCCATCCAGTTAATCATTTCCGAGTAGTCTTGAGCTTTGAAATTCAGTTTTGGCGGCATAAATGTTCTAATAGTTTTTCTCTTTTGATCTAGCTCTCTCGCCTTAAGAATTTGTCGAAGTCCGAGGTCTCTTATCTCTTTCGTATTATCTTGTATCATGGCTAACATTAAATGTTCTGAATGAGCGAAAAAACCATTTCGTTCGATCACAGGATCGACAATTTTACGTAAATCTTCAGGCAAGTACCTTGAAGATTGTATTGATTGGTACACAAGTTTTGATCCGTCTGTAAAGTATTTACTTGATCTAATAGTAAACCACATTGGCATGTAAGACTTCAAAATAAATGCAACTATTTCTTGAAGCTCAGGTGTCGGACTTTCTTCACTTAAGTAAAATCTGAGATTTCGATTTGCTGTTGTCAACCACCTCGAGTGTGACAAGGGACCCGGGTCTCGTACAGCCAAATCTACTTCACAGTTTCCTGACTTTATTGCCATGGAAATATCGAGTAGATATTTCTGATCTTTACTAAGAATACTTTTGTCTATTGTGGGGATCTGACAGCTAATACTTTTGAAGGCAATCACTGGAAGACTTCGGACCTGTTGATTTACCGTCTAGGTATTGAAAAAGATGCCGAAATGGCATTTCATTAAAATGAAGAAGGCAAACTGCCCATTGTAATGGTTTTTCCAAATACATTTCGATTCGGCGAAGCAAACCGTTTTTCCACCCTGTATTAACAGCAGTGCCATCACATCCTATGACAACTAGCTCTTCAAGAGAAATACCACGGCCAGACAGATAAGAAAGAACAGAAGTGCAAACATCTGCAGAGCTTTGAGATGTTGGAGTAACATGGCCAATGTAGGCTGAACCAGGTTCTTGAATTAGTGAGCAATGCTCTTCTGTTTTTACTCTACGGCACCTTTTCGAATAAGCTTCATCTAGTACTAACGTTTTGTCCTTTCTCCCATCCAAATAGAGACCTTGTAGTGGAAATTCGTCAGATTTACTACACAATTCAGTTCTAACATTTTGTTTTTCTCTTCTTATTTTGTTTTTGTCTATAAAATGAGTTACGTCCGAACCGGTAATTAATCCAACGTCAAACAAAACACTTGATGCGATTGCAGCGGTTGCGCGATCAGAAACTCCATAACGATCGCTCACTAATGCAGTAGATTTTAGCAGAGTTCTCATCTGACAAATATTAGAGAAAAGTTTTGTTGGCACCTTAAAATCGGGGTCGCTATCGCTATCTGTACTAGAAGGATATTGGTCTTCAACGTCAGTTTCGACAACATTTACATTTAAATGCGAGCACGAGGGTTTCAGATCAGATTCATCATCACCCAAAGTTAAATGGATATCACGCGATTTTCTTTCCAATGATTTTTTCAGTTTTTTTGTTTCAGAAACGTCCACTCCTCCAATTTTTCCTATTCCGAGTTCTCGTAATACGTAAACAAACCTTAGCGCAATAGCAGGTATTTTATTTGAATCTGTACAATCACAGCTGACAGTTATATCGCATTTACATAAATCAGGTGTCTTTTTACAAATGCAATCAACATAAATGGGGAATTTGCAAGCTGTTACGTCATAAAGCAATGAACATTTTTGCTTAAACTCGTCAAATTTTTGCTTAAACGGATCTTTATTTTCATCCCGTCTGTATGATTTTCGTAGGCTGTAATATTTGTCATGCAACGTTTTTATAAGTTGCACGATTCTTTTATTTGTAACTGTTGGAATAGATGCTTTTTGATACAAACAAATTATTTTGTTAGCTACTATACTGGAAACTTGTAAGAAACTGACTTTTTTATTATTAACTTTACGCGCCAACTCGTATCTTTCCTGAGAACAACACCGAATCACGTCCGCACCAGTAGGAAGCTTATTTGATGAAAAATTTTTAGGTGAACCAAATATTGGGCAATCAAATTCCTGTCTTGTTATGATTTTCTTAGGTACAGCCATAGTATATCACAAAGTTACACAAAAAAGCTTATTACATAAAACCAATATTGAAATAAATGCAAATGCCAAAATAATAATTGAAAAAGTGAACGAAACACACATCAAACACGAAAAACAAGTGCCGACTACAAAAAATGGCGCGTGCGGTGGCGTCAGCGATAGGTGGGAGGAGAGTCGCGGTCTTTGATCCGAGCGAGTTAGGCTGCGTTCACACGAGCTGCCTGCAAGTTCGGCAATGATTTGACAGCTGTTGCGCGAGCGGAAGACTAATCGATTTGAACCATTTTTTTTCCTAAATCATTATCGTTTCGAGTTAGAGTCAACTAAAGCTATTACATTCAATTAGTCACAAGTTAAGTAATATAAAAATTATCGCAAAGTTATAAATTTTTTCAAATTTCAACCAACTTTAGACCACTTGCGCGATTGGAAGATATAAACCGATTTCATATCTTTTTTTTACAACTTTTTAGTCTCCCCAATTCGCAACTTTTCCGCGGTATTACGACTAAATAAAATTATTTTTAATGTTTTCGGCCCACCCTATTGTATATATCTACTTGATATTGTTTCGACAGAAATAACTTCTATGAACTTAAATGGAATGAAGCTTGGAACCATTGGAATTAGTAGTTTTGTTAATTAATTTTGCTTAACGATGCAACAGCATTGGTAAAAATGTACTGAATTGAGATTTGAAATGTACTTTTGAGAGGCCGAGTGTACTTTTTTTGTCAATTTTACTAAAATTTTGAAAATTTTTCCAAAAATGATGAAAAAACATATTTCATAGTGAATTTCAAAATATTCACCAATGTCATTTAATAAAAAAAAAGGTTATTATTACCTAGGACCTCAAGGACCCCTAGGACGCAAATGTACCGAAAAAAGTACAAATATACCGAAAATGCCATCACTGATACACCCTAAATACAATTTTTGAGGCCTAAGCTGCGCCTCTTAATATAAAAGCCACGTGGTGTAAATTCTATAAGAATCGATTCAGCGGTCTTCGAGAAAATCAGACAGACTGTTATTGACTTTAGAGTTTAACTTAATAACTTTGATTTAATCAATTTCCAAGTTTGACTTATTAATGGAATTGGTTCTGCCTTTCAATTTGTCTGCTATTCAGTGCTAGAGATTATAAAATAAGACTCAATAAGTACTCAATTTTATTTCTGAATTAATTGATAACAATGTCGAATACTTGCATATACATTAGGGTGGTTCTTAGGAAAAAAAAGGGGGACGCCCCCAATCGGTTCGAAAAGGACCGATCGAAGATAAAAATTTTAAATAAATTTTTTAAATTTTTTCATACTGCTTCGAACTGATTGATTTTCGCAAAAAATCCAAATAAGAACCACCCTAATATACATACAGCGACAGCTCCCATGACCGGACAGCTCCTATAACTGGACATATTTCGGCGACACTCACTTTTCATTAACTTTTCCATACAAAATCAATTCCGATAGCCGCACGCTCCAATAACTGGATGCGGACACTATATTCTATGTCATTTTGATCAAAATATCTCTTTTGACTCCTTGAAGACCATAAGCGATCCTATAAACTCACAGTATGAGAGGGTTCTATTGGGCTGTAACAAAGCCAAAAATATCTGAAAATTATAAAATATGGTTTAGATTTTGAGAAATTTTATGGGACGTATGTGTCCCTATGGCCCTTAAGGGAGTCCAATTCCTTAGTACGACATTTTTTTGTGCTACATGAATAATTAGTATCTTATATCAAAGATTTAGTTTTTAACTTTAACAATAAACTTACATGAAATTGTGATGTTCTCCAAACAGGAGCGTCATTTCACCAAAACCTTGGAGGGAGGGGGGGGGGGTAAAGAATTATAATTTCACCACTATTAGATGGTTAATTTGAATTGTTGTATTGAATAATACATACCTAGTATCAGATCCTTGGGGGGGGGGAGGGCAATGCCCTCCCCAGCCCTACCGAATTGACACCACTGTCACCAAAACAATTTCGATTTTTGGTAAAACATATATATACATTACATTGATTGCAATAGGTATTCGTGTGATTTTTTATTTTATCTTTTGATCAATTAACACATCTCTTTCTAATATCACTTTTGCCCATAGGATCAGACAGAGTTCAACATTTGCTACTATTTTCAATTTATGATATGTTACAGGCCCGTGCGTAGAAATCATCCAAGGGGGGGCTTTTAACCCAGCAGTTCCCAGAAAAAATATTTTTCATGCGATTTTGGAAAATTCACTAAAAAACAATGCATTTTGCTAAAAAAAAATATAAAAAAAATTTGATTTTGTTTATTGAAAATATTTACACCAAAAAATTCAAAAATGTCATCACTGACTACCTTGGTTGTTGGTAATAAATAGCGATCTGCAGAGTTCAAAATTTGTATGAAATTTCATATGCTGGCTATTGCTGGGTTAACTCGGATATTTCATGTCAGGTTATAAAGTTCGTAAAAAAAGTATTTTTGACTACAAAGCATACAAAAATTGTTTTATGAATATATATATGCTTATGTGTGTATAGTATATACATATGTATATATCGGCCATTATTTTAATAACTGCACACTTTGTTGTTTTATTACCTTTTTTAACATTTTTTGAAACGAAATATCTCAAAAACTATAGGAGATAGGATAAAAATTACGAAATATTTTTTGCTAAGAAATACTATAACTAGTTAAAAAAAATTAAAAACATTTAAATAAATTTGTTGAAACATTAATTTTTTTATTTTAAAAAATTTTTCTCGAAACAACTTTGATATAACATCTTGTTTTTGAGTTATTCCTCCATCAAACCTAAGATTGCATGTACTTTCATATCGAAATTCCCGACATAGCTTTGGAAAATATCATGAAATTCATACCTTATTCTATACAATATGTACATATGGGCATTTCCATGGTGTCGAATGTGACAGTTGTACAGTTTTAAAGTGGAATAAAAGTCAAAGTAAAACACTTTTTTTTTCTTCTGTTACTTAAAGGAATAGCCCTTTGGTAGCAGTATATATAGTGGTAAATTTGATGGCAGACGTACTACCGGTTCCAAGATAAAGGCAATAAAAGAGCGATTCGAATGGGACAAAAAATGGAAGTGTTTTTCATGGCCATTTATATAAAAGCATAAGTCAGCGAAACCTAAAAACATTTTTTAACGCAACGTATTTAAAAATGTTATGGAATAATAGCACTTTTTATTAAATTTCGTTTAATTGAAAATCTTTTTTATTTTTTTTCTTACAAAGTATAATATGATTCGTGACGGGACATTCGAATGGGACATATTTTTCCATTACGGTTTACTTGGTAAATTTTCATATATTTTTTGTATTTGAGACTTATATGGTAATTAAAAAACAAATTTAATATTAATCACTGTCGAATTAAATTAATGAGATCAATTTTAATTAATTTAATTTTAATTTAAAACATTTTTCTTAAAAGAGTATGAAACTTTTATTTTTGCTGTTTAAACGTTTTTTCCTATAAGGGGCGTGACATCGCCCCACTAAAAAAAATTTCTCTTTTCAGGAATCAGCTTATCCCCATACCAAATTGGATTATAATTGGTGGAGCGACTCTGCGGCTGCGGTGCCACGCCTACTTAAAGGACTTTGGATCTCTTATAACCTTTTTATGGTTCAATATATATACAAACCAAATTTAATTAAAATATGTTTACTAGATTAGCTGTGAATACGTATTTTCGTTTTAGGGGCGTGGCACCACCTACTATTGAAAAGGAAACTGTATTGGGCTTTACCTCTCCTTACAACTTTGCAAAAAAAAAAAGAGTTTAAGCGATTATGTTGTGCTCTGGTAGTTAAAATGAGGTCTAACCGTTTTGCAACTGCAAAAGTTTTACACTGACGATTGCGGATGGGACAAACTTTAAAAAGCTCTAAAAATTTTAAATTTTACTTTTTTGCTCGCATTGCTTCTTTTTTTAATTGTATTCATAAAGCTCTGTTTAGACAAAAATTTTGGCACATTTACTGCTGTTCTTAACCACGAAATGGGAAGAAATTATGTTTTTTGATGGCGGACGGGACATTAGAACATGACCTAAAGCAAATTAAAAATTTAAAGTTAATAGAGATTGGTTTGATGTCTTTGCATTTTTTTTAGCTTATTGTTGTTGGGAGAGAGCTTTTTCGGGATGACTTTCATCATATATCATTTCTCTTTTATATTTAAATATTTAAGACAAAATACTATTCAAAATTACAAAAAAAAGAAACTTCATTTGTGCAATTTTGAAGTCGGTTTGCTCACCGTTGTGAATGAATTCAAGTGTAAATTGTTTGAATTAATAAAATTTGAATATTTTTCTTAGATTATATCAGATTATAACGTTTTTTTAATAACTTTTAATTTTTTTATCATGGTGTACCTTTTGGTGGAAATGCCCATATGTATGTGAGTTTTTTTTATTTTCAAAAAATTTTTAACTTTTCGTAAGAAGCGCCAGTCTTTTTGGTTTTTCATTTAAGTAAGAACATATTGTCAATTAAAGTTTATATAAAAAAATGTCCAAGGGGGGGTTAGAGCCCCCAAACTCCCCCGCCCCCTTGCGCACGGGCCTGATATGTTAGAACGGTCCTCTGTCATGAAGTGAGATCAGAGATCAAATTTGTAGCGACCAATCATCTGTAATCAAAAGAACTTAGTATTGGTCCTTCAAGGAGACTTTCCTTTTCACATTTACTGTAAATAACATATGAATTACACAAGTTGACAAAATTTTTTCAAACCTCTGGTTCTGAAATCGGAATATCTTTTGACGTCCTGAATTCGAGTCCGAGGTCAGAATTTCGGTAATGGTTCCGGTTTTCGAGATTACTACCCAAAAGTTTAAAAAATCATGTTATTTTGTTATATTTGAGGTTATATTGCATCGAAAAGTAATTTTTTTAGATCGTTTTGCTTCCAATCCTTCAATTTGTGTGAACTGTTGAAAAACGACGACTTACACAGACCATACTGGGTTTCTGACATGTTAAATTAAAACGGATAGCTGGAAGCTGAGTCACAGTAGAAAAAAAATCCGTTGACGTCTGTAGGGACACCCGTGTCCCTTTGTAATTTTTTTCGAATTTTATTAAAATGTTACAAAAAATATCTTCAAAAATAATAAAGTAGCGTAGTGCAATGCCAATATAGTCTTCACTAACTCAAAGTTGAAGAAATTTATTTGGACTATTCGTAAAATGCAGTTGAAAACAGCAATTACGACATAGGAAAAACATGTATTTCAAACTAAAAATAAGTCATTATAATCCACTTTTATGTCGAATTAACGTTAAATATTTTCAAAAGTAGATATTTCTGCTTGTTTTTGTAACATAATGCAAGTCATTTCGTGCTAAGCCTTTTATTGAAGAGAATTTTTGTATTTGGGACATATTTGTCCCTTGGTCCTCAAGGAGTTAAACGGACAGAATTAAATAAGAATTCTATTAAACTTGTACTACTTCCCTTTTTATACAAATTCTTGTTTTGAAAGCAACGAATTCGGTGGTTCCCCTAATCATGCTAGTGTTACCTACACATTTATGTCAGAAGTGTTGAGTAGAGTTGGACTTTTTCGTTCATTCTGGCTCGCTGGTTTCGACGAATTTTCGAAATTCGATCAAAGCTTATTAACTGAATATAACAATATTGAAGTATAATTTGAAAATCAAAGTGCCACTCCAGAGATAAGCGAGTCTGAAAACAAACTTTATGAGAAAATTACTGACCCCATAACTTCAAACGATGAGACATTGAAGCATTTTGCACGAGATGATTTATCAAAAAAATTAGTAAGTAAACATGTGTAAAATTTCTGTAATGAGCAAATTTGTTCAACAAATTCAATAAAATTTGTTTGTTCCTCCCCCATAAGCGAACATCTCCCACTGTACATACTTACCTAAGGAGTTGTTCTAAAAAACTTGGTAGCATTTTTTGTCATTTGGAAACTCGTAATGGCCCAAGGGAAAAATAATTTTTGTTCAAAAATTTCGCTTTGAATATTTCTTTCCGCATCTAATCTACTTCAAGTCTTTCAAAATTGTTTCGTGCTGTTACTTTATTTTTAAACCGCTATTAAGCTAAGTGCCTTTGACAATATCAACAACTTGCATCCTTACTCTCTAGAAATATTTTTGCAAAATGTTTAAAACCGAAAAAATAGGTGCATATAAATATATATAGACATACTACGAAACAAATTTAATCCTGGATGGATAACCTACGTCAAATCGACGAACACTCTTTTACAACTTTTCAATTTACACAATGCACTTCTAAGGCTCATTTTTCGCATAGCATTAGTAGATAGTCTGTTTTTGTCGAGCGCACATGCAATTCGGTTCAGTGAAGCATGTAAGTGTCCTTTTTTTATAATCGTATTCATCGAAAGGACGAAGCTTATCTCTTGTGTGACTTTCGATATCGGTTAAGTTTTTGGAATGCGTTTTATTTAGTGTGATTTTTTTCTTTCAGTCACAAGTTTGATGTTTCATTTGGAGACTAGTTCAATAAAAAAAATTAACAGATCAGCAAATTAAATTTTTTTTTTAATTTTGGGATATTAATTACGAATTTAGCGAGTTCAAAGAGCGAGACCAAGACGACAGTGAATGCAATGGTGATGATAATGAAGCCGTTCTTTTGTACAGTAGCTCTCATCAGGTGCACTTTCTGATGTGGACGAGCCCGCTGAATCTACTGAAAAAAGTAGAACCATATTACATAATACAATTTTCAAAAAACATTTTGAGTGGTAAGAACAAAACAAATGGTCGACTGTAAAAGCCAAGAACCATCGGTAGATAAGGCTCGTGGTCCAACACGCATTTCAAAACATGAAATGAGTACATTGACTTTCTTTGAAATGCTTATATTTATTTAAACTAAATTAATCTTAGCTACATCTAAGCTGGCGTATTATTTTGGTTCTATTAAAATCAAAGTATTGGATTGAGTATAATTTTTATTCAAAGCTTACTTTATATTGCAAAAATAGGGTTTGTGGAAAGACTTCGTCGATTCGACGAAGATTAACCATAATGTATGAAAAATATGCTTATCCTTCCAGGGTTAAGATACAATTTGAAAAGCCAGTTTCTCACATCACGACCTTAAACTTTGTAATTCGCTAAAAATGAATCCAGCAATTTTTTCTTAATATTGTCTTATTGGTTTCTAAAGAAGTTATATTAATTTTCCTTGTAACAAAATCCTTTCGCTCAGAGATCAAACAATCATTTTAAAATGAACCACTTAAATAATCAACTTGGCCATAATTTATGCAATTCACTATGTGAATGGCCAAAAATCAATATCGAAAGCAAATAAGCTGGCAACAACATTAAGTAGCAAAACAACAATGAATACAATACATAGATCAGATATACAATAATTCTGTAATAACAATATTGTTGCCATGTATTTTCAAGTATTGCACACACATACTCACATATTCATTGTATGTATATGTGTGGCCCTTTTTTGTGTGCGAATGTATGCGTGTGCATGTGTTTGTTTAGTAATTACATGATTGAGTGCATACATATCAGATGTTAATCAACGAGTTGTCGTATCTAAACAGATTTTAATGTTCGCATGTGTTGCGTGCAACTGTTGTTAGCTGTTGTTGGGTTGTTGTCATTGTTGGCAGTTTAATTTATGTTTAATATATGCATGTATGCGTGAGTATCTTAACTCATGCTGTCCTCAACTTAACTGGCATGCTTTTCGCAGTGATATTAATGATGACAATGATACTGGGGGGGGGGGGGGGCGGGGGATGGCGTATTGGCGATGTTGTCGTTTGTGGAATGAACAACAGTAGTAAGTGCAAATATTTTAATGCTATGTGTTTATATGTATGTTATGGCAAGTACTAAACATTTTTATTAAATATTCATTTAAAGATTGCTGCTCTACTATACGTTCACGTTTCTTCATCTTACTCGAACTCTTGAAATGTGTTTTCTTTATTCCAGTCCTCCATAAAATGATACAGTATGTCTCATGACATTATCCGATACAAAAGTGGCAGAAAATAATCACATATGTACCAACATATATATATTTTTTTATTTCAAGATACATGTGAAGTTTTTGGTTGTATCCAACTCATTCAAAATACCACTTAATTTTGACTTGAGGTTTTCATTTTACCTTGAACTTCAATGACAGACACTTACCTGTAAATGCAATTACTTTGTATAAGTGAAGAAAATGACAACAATCGACAAAAAAAAAAAAAAAAGTTAAAAAGAGAAACATCAATCGTCTGTTTAAAGAATCCATCAAATTACATAAATAATTAAATGTGGCATACTGAGGGGGAAAAAAAAGGGAAACCTAAAAAGCTCAACCTACGTAAGTAGACATTCGAAATATCAATATTCATATTGACAGAACGCAAAAGAGTCAGACGTTGAACTTCATATTCTTTGAAAAGGTAGACAATTACTTTCATATAATGACAGTCAGACAAAAGTTAAATATGTACATAAAAAAACACGAAATATTATCAGTTCAAGTGTGCATGTAAATAATTATATTGAATTAATAAGAAGTGCTTATAATACATATTTAAGTCAATGTATAAATAGCCATTGATTACTTAGACAGTTTAAATTATTTATTGAAAATTATTGAAGACATCGTTAGTAAAATGTTGGGTTTTTCTCTTTGTAATTTTTATACACACATACAGTGCATATTCATTTTGTCTTTCCATTTGCACGTCATCGACGGAGACGTGACTGATATAAGAAATTCTTGATCAGCATTAGCTCCTGACACAATTTAGGCACGCGATATACATAATTCAATGAAATTAAGTACAATGGGTACATTTTTGATAATAGTTCGTATTGAAAATGCGTAAAATCGGTTCATATGCTCGTCTACTGCCCAAAAAAATTAGTACCATTTAAATGCAAAACTGTAAGATAAAGCTCTGGATAATTTATTTAAATCTTTTAATTTTTTTGTAAAGTTAGAGTATTTCTTAACAAAAATGATTAAATGATTTTTTATCCTATCTCCTAAAGTTTTTGAGATATTTCGTTTCAAAAAATGCTCAAAAACGTCAATAGCGACAATGCTCTAATGCTCACATTGTTTTGGTTTTTTTGATGAATTTTCACTTTGAACTGATGTGACTGTCGAACGAAGCATGAGAAGATGAAAATTCATGCACCAACACATACGTTGAAACCTTACTCTTGAAACCATGTGCCGAACTGAGCGAATACTAGACAAAAGAAACTAGGCGTGGTAGCTTTGCCAATACCACCAAGAGGTGGAACGGGGCATAAGAGGGTTAAAAGAATGATCGATATGTATATTTGATTAACTCAATTTCGAAAATGGGTGCAATGATTTTGATTAAACTTAGGTAATTTGATGCACAATTGGACATGATTAAGATTAGCCAAGTTCCAATTTTTAGAGAGGCGTGGTACCGTCATAAACTATAAATTTATAAAGTCATATCTCGCAAACCATGCAAGATATTGAAATGAAATTTGTTTTACGAATGCTGATTATAAATTGCTCCAAAGGTGGGCTTAATTGGATCAGTGGGCGTGGCCCTTTCAACAATAGAAATATTTAATTCAAAAAGGCCTACTACGATTTTCACAAATATCTTAGCGATGATACTTTTGAAAGCAGCTACATATGACGCGCTCTGCACAAAAGTGACAAATTTTATTAGCTAGAGGAAAAACCTACCCAGAAATTCTAAAGACCAAAAACGATTTTTCATTCTGCTTTATTTACTTAAGAGTGCGTTTACTGTTAGGCTTTTTGTAGGACTACACGACAGCTTCAGAAGCGACGGATTTTTGTGGCCATTAATAGGAAGAATTTGAAAGTGCTAGGGATTGAAAAAATTTTTAAGTCAATCGTCAGAGAATACTTAAGGAATGAAAAAAAACTATAAAAGTTTTAAATTTGTTTTGAGTTTAGTGACACAGTGGGGTCAAAGTTGAAGAAATTTTTTATAAAAGCGAATGTTAGATAAGGCGCTCTAGTTAACTTGTTTGAAACAAAATGAAATAATGTAGCATATTGGCGAAAAGTACATTATTTCCACTTTATAAAAATCAATTTAATTTTCTTTCATCGTCCTTATATGAATTGTACGAATTTTTCAAAAATTATATTGAAAAATGATAAAAGTGGAAAATTTACAAACTTTGACAGAAAAGAAAAGAATATCCCAGGATTTCGGAAATTTTTTTATATGTAATGTGAGGAAGTATGGTTACCTAAAAGTTTTTCCTAATGTATTTTTAGAAGGAATAAAAAATACTGACTTTAATGAAATGCTCTTATTGATTTATTTGTATTGAAATATACCAATGTTGCATATTGGCAAAAAGTTCATAGATATACTTTCCAAAAAACGTTTGCTTTAGCTTTTGTATTCTATGTGTGAATTATGCTGTTTTTTTTTATAATTACGGCTTAAAAAGTCATAATTGAGAAAATTGGCAAACTTTGACCAAAAAAAACAAAAAAGTTTATCCCAGAATTTCAAAAATTTTTTTATATGTAATGTATGAAAGTATGGTTAACCGAAATCCAAATTTTCAGCTGCTTTTTTTTAGAACTTTATTTGTTATGACTATTTTTCTACAGCAACATTTGAAGGAAAAAATATTTTAAGTTCTTCATATTTCGCATCGCTTAACAATAATTTTATCAATTGTAAAAGCTCACAGTGTGCAGGAAGTTGCTTGAATTTGGAAAGAAGTTTTTTTAAGTAGAGGGGAACAGGTAAAGGCAATTTTTCTCTTTTTATCCCCCTTGGGGTAAAATTTATAAGCTCCAAATGCTTTTCAAAAAACTAACAGATAAACTATTGAAACTGTTTTTCTCCAATTACATGTAAACTATAAAAGATAACGCAAAAATTGTAACATTTTTGAAATCAGCTTTACCAAATTTATGGAAATTGATACCAATTGTGAAATAAAGTCTCAACCACATCCCACCTTTGTATGGGAGGTAGGCGTATCCGTTGACCGATTTTTTTCATATTCACAAATTTTTGTTGTTTTAACTCAAAGAAACGTCTGTGCCATTACAACTGTTAATGGCCACCTTCTTTGGGTTTTCTCTAATAACTTGAAAACTATAAAAGATATCGCAAAATTAGTAACATTTTTGAAATCAGCATTGCCAAGTTAAAGGGAATTGATACCTATTTTAAAAAAAGTTTCAACCACATCCCAACTTTGTATGGGAGGTAGGCGTGTCCGTGAACCGATTTTTTTCCATATTCACAAAATTTTAGTTGTTTTCACCTTACAAACATATAAATGTACCAAATTTCAAGAGTCTAGCGTAATTATTACTATTGTATACAGGCCCGGATTTAGAAATCTGCTGCCCTTAGGCCAGTCAGAAATTGCCGCCCCCCTTCACTAGTAAATATAGAAAAAAAATATTGCAATATCAAAATTAGGGCCGGATTTACCTTAGAGGCACACTAGGCCAATGCCTAGGGCGGCACGTTTTTAGGGGCGGCAAATATGTACATATTGGGAACTTTGAAATATTTTTTTTGAATTTTATAAATTTATTTACACATGGGGAAAAAAGTGCAAATACCGCCCTTAGGCCAGTCAGAAATTGCCGCCCCCCTTCACTAGTAAATATAGAAAAAAAAAATTTGTTATATCAAAAGTGAGGACCTTTTATTTTTTTTTTTGTTTTTTTTTTTTTTTTGCTTGTTAACATTTTTAGGTAATTTAGTGCATACAATCCCAGTATTTGCACTTTTTTCCCCCTGTGTAAATAAATTTTTAAAAAAGTCAAAAAAAAAATTTCAAAGTTCCCCATATTTGCCGCCCTAGGCACTGGCCTAGTGTGCCTCTAAGGTAAATCCGGCCCTTATTGTATATGGCCGCCGTTTCATACAAACCCATCCACTGTGCGGCGCTACCATCGAAAACGCAAGCGACGTGAGTGTTTACTGTCAGGCGATTTCACGTAGTGCGACACTTCGGTTTCTCAGCCGATCGCAACCCGATTGGTGATTAGCTTCATTCGTGTGTAACTACTGGTAGAGTAGGCATTTATTATTATTGAAAGTTATTTATAGCATTGGTCGAAACATTTTTTTTAATATTACCAGCGGCCCGTTTTGGGCCCATTTTTTTTTAAACTAACTTGGTTCTTATTATTCTGACTTTTATTTATGTTAGAAAAAATTGTAGAATATCTGAGTTTGTATAAAAATGTTAGATAAATTTTTACGTGTGACCAGCCGCTTTCATGATAAAATGCAAAATATTGTAAAGCCTACTTTTAATCTTTAACCTTGAATATTTTTAAAAGGGTTGAACTAACGTGGTAAGCGGCGTTAATTTATTTTTTAAAAATTGTCTTTTCTTTATCTTTTTGTACAAATTTATTTTCTGTCCGGTTTTTTGTTTCCTTTGACCTTGAATATCAGTATATCACAGAAAATTTGACCTTTCCGCATCGATTGGTGAAATTTTATTTTTTTTACAAATGGGTTCGAAATCGTCTCTTCCGGGGTCCGGGGTCGTTTCAAATTATGTTAAAAACCAATTTATGACCATTCTGATCGATTGATGCAAACAAATTTTTTCGAAAATGGATTCATTTTAGTTTTTAATCATTATTGTGTTGTTGTGTTGGAAAAGATGCAAAATCATAAAAAAAGTAACGAAGCGGATAAGCGCGAGATTTTGACGTTTTGAAGCGATAGATTAACGATACGGGAAATTTCTGTTAGAGTATAAGTAAGTAAGTTAAGTACTGAAGTAAGTCCCCAGTAGCCGACTTTTTGAAAAAGTATTCTAAAACTGGGTCGACAAGTCGAAAGGAAGGGTCAGGAGCGCGAAAAAATGACTATATGATCGACTTTTAAAAAAGATCAGCCTTAAAAATCGCTTCAAAGCGGCTGTAGAAATTAGAAAAGAGTCAGTTGAATGTGGAGTAATAAAAATTTCCCCAATGACTGTGTGATGAAGTCTCCATGATGCTGGAGCTGATGCACATCGTCTAGCTAAAAAGCTTTTTTTGACCAATCAAATGCGTCGGAAACGCTTGGATTTGGCCAACCAGCACAAAATGTGTGCTGTATCCGATTGGCAGAATGTGATCTTCTCAGATGAATTAAAGTTCAAAATATCCGGCTATGATGGAAAGCTGGACGTGCGCCAAAGAACTGGAGAGCGTTATAGCCACGAGTACACCCAAAGAACATTTAGGCAACCGATTGGTCTGGGGATGCTTTTCTTATTACCAAGTTGGACAACTGGCCTTGATTGAAGGAACTGTCAAAGCAGACGACTATAAAAACATTCTGATAGAAAACTTGGAACTTTCCATTGAAGATAATTTTTTCCCGTTTGGACAACGTGATTTTTCGATATGATTCTACGCCTTGTCATCGAGGTTAATTGGTAAGGATTAGTGTTTTGTAAATCCTTATTTTGTATTTAATAATAACCGATAACTTTCATTCTTTTTTTCATCTTCTTCATTTACAGGTACAGAATTACTTGAATGAACTTGGTATTTCATCTTTATCGTGGCCAAACAATGGTCCCGATCTGAACCCTATTGAGAATCTTTGGCACATATTTAATTAAGATGCAGGTAGCAAGCCACAAGGCCATTAATTACGCGAGTTAGACAGAATAATTCAAAATAATTGGTACGAAGGCATTTTGCAAGATCTTTTGAAAAATTTGATCTCTTCCATGCCGCAGCGAGTTATGGTGGTCATAAAGCGAAGGGAGGAACAACAATATATTGACCTGTTTTTTTTTCAATCCTTAATTATAGTTCTTAAAAAACCTGCTGTAAATTTTTTAGAATTAGTTCCTTTAAAATAAAATTTTACATTTTACCAAAAACTTTTTTTATCGATAAAGAATATATTTAACTTTTTTTGCTTAAAATAGATGTTTATGGTGTCGTTTTTCGACCTATAGCAAAATATTTGCAATAAAAATTATTTGCTTCTCTGATCCTTGCCTCAGTTTTTTGAATCGATAAAAAATTTGATCCTGAAGGATTTTATTCAATTTTTTTTGTTTGTCCGGATTTCACTGTTCGCCACTGTACATACTCGGTTCGGAAAAGCACTGGACCAAAATTGGGCAGATTTTAATACAGGGAGCTGACGCAAACACAAACTGACGCGTTATCACACAGGTAAGTGTTTACAAATTTTAATATTTTCCTCAGTGAAAAATATCGTAGTAATAAAGTGCGTTACTATGCTACTTAAATCTACTTCCTGTCACTCTCATATGAGTAAATATTTTTGTACCTTCCTGTGTGTGAACATACTATGTATTTTTCCAAAGTTTCTGTTTTTGTCACATATGCTGCATTGTTATTTTATTTGCACTATCTCATACCAATAATTATGATGATTATAAGTCAAATATCTGAAAATACCAATCAATGTCTAATGAATATTCATAGATTGTGAAATGATTACACATCGATTTCCGTTTCCTTGTTATTTTGTTTGTGTTTTCGTATTGTTCTTTATATTTTATCAAAATTGGTTTTCTTGTCAACAAATTTTTTGAAATCTTTAGGGATGATATTTGTTTTTGTAGTTTATATTTTATAAATTTCGTTCAAATGCACTACGAGAAATGTACAGCAAAAATAATAAGAATTACTAAAGAAAATGCACGATTTAAAAAATGAGTCATCAGTTTGTCTAATTGTAATTAATTATAATCAGTCAATAAAAACAAACTAAAAAATGTAAAAATATTTCACGATAAAAACTGATTAATTACTCTCATGTCCTTTGAAATTTAGAAAAGTATTTCGGCGGCACGATTTTAGGGGCGGCAAATATTGGGAACTTTGAAATGTTTTTTTTTAATTTTTTAAATTTATTTACGCAGGGGGAAAAAAGTGCAAATACTGGGATTGTATGCACTAAATTACCTAAAAATTGTTAACAAGCAAAAAAAAAAAAAAAGAGGTCCTCACTTTTGATATTACAAAATTTTTTTTCAATATTTACTAGTGAAAGTGGGCGGAAATTTCTGACTGGCCTATGGGCGGCAGATTTCTAAATCCGGGCCTGTATGTATGTATACTAGAAGTGGAAGCAACAGGGCTGGGTGGCTTATAGCATAGTGCACTATGCACATAAAAGTGCAACGAAAGAGTAAAAAATGTTATGACCCAAAGAAGGTACAGGAAAACTGCGTTATTTTCCTACTGGATTTTTTTAGATATCAATTTCCAATGAATCGATATTTCTAAATATTTTTTATGAAGACAGTTTTTTGCACTTCTTCATTTGAAAACTAAATAAAAAAGGACTAATTTCTTAGTTCTACGTTGTAGCACACGTAGTAGGCCTAGTGTATTTACTAGCCCATGGAAGCGAGCATGGAAGGCTGACTTTATTCTTATCTTTCTGGAAACATTTGAGAAGATTTTGTATACAAAATAAAGCTATAACCAAATGTAAAACAGCATGACTGCTAGCGCCCACCGAAAGCATGAAAGCGTGAATATTTGATAAACTTATTCTTTAACTGAGTTATAACGCTAAAGAATTTTTAGTTGCTATAGCTGAAATGAAACATCAATCTGTGGATTGAATTAATTAAATTTAATTAATGAAAAATTTTTCGCGTGTAAATAATTCACCTACTGCCCGAATTTCAAATGAAATGAAAACATCAAATAAATTAATTTAAATTATTTAAACTTTTGACAATTTAATCAAATAATCAAAGATCTCATTCTCTTAACACAAAATCTTTGTGGCGTGACGTGATGCTTAACCAAAGGATATGATGTCAATTTGTTGAGAGGAAGGAGTGACTTTGTTTTGATTCTTGTTGTTGTCTTTTTGTTGTGACGGACCGCAATTTTATTGGAGTAATAAGAAGGACAATCATCATACCCTTTTCATCACATTTTCAACTCATGACGAAAACTGAGTAGGCAACTGAGTGTTGTACTGTGTAATTATAGTCAAATATTTCTGTTTTGTTTTTTTCATCGGTTTAAATAGTTTTTTTCGAGAAGTGATTGAAACAAATTAACTACTCAGATGCAAAATTAATAATAAAATTCAAACGATATTTTTGATAATAATAATATTACGTAGCTTATCTGAAAGACCTTTCGCAGTAACATTTTCGTTAACCAACATCTTAACTGTGAGACATAAGCGTATACAATATATGGGGAAATTCACGAAACCTTTGATATTTTTGATACTCGGTTGTCTATGCATGAAAAACGAATTAAAAGCCTGTAGATCTTTAGTTCGCCTACACGACTATCCGATATGCATAAGGACGACAGTTGATGAACAGTTTCTGGAAAGCTTTAAAAAATAAAAAACGTCGAAATTTACACTTTTCCAAGCGATACTCTGCAAATAACTTTTTTCTTTTTCTAGATAACTTTTTGAGGCCTGAATGAATAGTTCTGAAATTGTAATGAGTGTTACTTTTTGCAATGAAAATTCAATTCATAAGCGTTTTATCAGTGTGCCATTCAATTATTCATAATGATTAGCACTCAAATTTCGTCAAAATTGGCCAGATGAGGTGCTAGCGGAGTGGAGCCATTTTTTTTGTCTCACTTTGCTACTGTCGTAAACTTCACTAACCACAGTGCTTTTTCATTAAAATTTCAATGTACATCTTTAGGTTTAATGTAACTAGTTTGGCCTAAAAACTAGTTTGGCCAGTAACATATATAACAATCTACAAAAATTATGTCAATACCTCAAATACCTTGTCTGAAAAATCAAACAAATTTCAAATGTAAGTATGTAATTTACCGATGGAAAGCTTAATTTTTGTCTGTACACTGAACTAAATATTGTAGTCGTATTGAATAAAAACTACCTCAAGTTGAATAAACGGTGATAAAATATTAACCAATTAACCAACTATATCGAATATAAACTTTGTCTTCAAGTTAACGCATCGAGTTCATCGAATTGATAAAATGTACCTCAGTTTGACGATACGTTATCCCCAAATTGACAAAATGTTCATCAATTTGATGAATCGTTTTCTTCAAATTGTTAATAAATAAAGTTATTAAATTTGTTTGAACTAACTAGAAATGTTGCCAACAGTATTAAGCACAGTAGCTACTCTCTGTGAAACAACTTGTGGATAGGAAAAAGACAATAGTTTTAACCATTCGGTGCGTGAAAAAAAAAAAAAACACCTTGGCAGGGTACCCCAACACAAATTCTATGAAAATTTTAAACATTTTGGCTCAAACTATACAAAATAATGACCTCTCTCGAACTGATCAGGTGAAACCATTCATATGAAAATATAATATTGACATAATGTCAGGAATTCGTAAAAAATTTTGTTTTGAAAATTAAATGGGTACCCCGTCACACACATATTGATCTGGATTCAGATTTCAATTTCTGATCGATATTGAAAAATAAAAATATATTGCAATTTTTTTGGAATTAAATAATATGTATTATGCGACTATAGAAACGCTTGCATTTCGTAACGAAGCAATATTGTTGAAATTTTTGATACATATATTTTTTGAACGAGCAAACGAAGATAATTTTCTGTTAATAGTTGGTAACTACAGCATGCACTGCAGAGACAATCAGTAGGGTAAAGTGGGATACCTTTCACGCTTAAATTTTAAAGGCCTATATTTCTCAAAAAAATTAATTGATTTTAAAAATTGTTACTATTTTTCAAACATTAACTATCCGCAATCAAACTTCCAAAAAGCTTATAAAAAAACTGCATCACCGTTCTTTTCAAAAATTTTTACAATTGAAGTAATTTTTGTCAAAAGTACCCCGACAAGGGTGGTTTTGACTTTTTAAGTGGCACATTTGACTACATTAGGGCGGACATTTTACATTTTAAATTCGGTCTTATAAACTTGGGGATTTTATTCAGAAAGTATGAGGCAGTTGAATTATAAAATAATTTAAAAACTTTTTTTTTAAAACGAGTTATTAAAAGACATATGTGATCTGGTCTATGAAAAGGGGGCTTACGTGCGAAAAAAAGTTTCCGAGAAAACAGCTGTTAACGGTAAAAAACTCGCCGAATCGGCAAAAAAGTGAAAAAATATTTTTTAACACCTAAGCCCCCTTTTCATAGACCACAAAGTTATTAAACAAATGCATATTAATCTAAACAGGCTTTACATAGCGCAGCCAGCCAGCTTTCGTTTTTTACTTTTTAATACAAAAGTAAGTGATAGTTTTTTTAGACAATTTATATTGTAAGAAGAATAATCGTGCACTTCTGCAGTATCTCCCTCATAATAAAATAGATTTAAAAAAAAGCAGACTTCCAAATTTGAAATTTCCTTTATCAAGTCAAATCCGGTAGAGTCTTCCAAGTCGATTTTTTATGAACAATTAACTGTTGGTTTTTACCGAAAATCTGGAGGTAAATGTTCCTGAAGCCGCCATTTTGTTGATTTAAAAAGAAAAACTTTCGATCAGGCACTAGATTATTTATTTAACTAACTAATTATTCTTATCCGAGTGATTTTAGATGATTTTCCAATGATTTGTGATGGTCACCGCAGACACTATGTATGGGACAGGGTCCAACACAATCAGCTTTAATTTTTTTTATTCTTAATATTTTTTTTTTAAACTTTCGTCAAGTCAAGTTGAAACATTCTAATTTTCACGTTCTAATTTTCACGGCCATGACTGGACCTGCCCCCTTAATACTTACACCTAGTGCTAAAATATTTTGTTAATCGATTTTTAAAAACAGTCATATATATATCATAGAACACTTACGTATTATGTGTTAAAAATTACTTCAGCGATCGAGAATCCAAAAAAAAAAAAAACGTGTCTCTAAAGAGAGTTGAAGAAGAGCTGTCAAAATTAATTCCGTTTTTTAAGCCAAATTAAGCTTCATTCTGCATTTAAACTTTTTTACTTTTAAGCCGTCTTCACACTGAAATTGGCAAAGTCAAATGTGCCCCGGTGAAAAAGGTACCCCATTGATTTTTGAATTATTCCTAAAAGTATTGCCCAGTAAAATTTTAAAGCATAAAGTTTTTTTCCTCAGCATGAAGTGCAAGACCACCTTTATTTTAATTTTAGGTCAAAATTGCCCAATATATTATAAGTGTATTTTTTTTTGACATGTTTTCTGAATGAACAAATTAAGCGTAATTTTCCTGCATTGTTTATACTTTCATATCTCGTAGTTGGGAGCCTACTTCAAATACTTAGCTGCCAAAAAGTGATGTAGCTATGCGTCAGTGATTTAGTCTGCCATGCTTATTATATATTTGTCGTACAAAGAACATAACTAGAAACAGCAACTACTACAAACATAATAAACAATTTATATTGCTACTTTCACAATGTTTGTTGTTTTTGCATTTTCTGCCCACATTTACGCGGTGTTAATCCTTCAAAATAAATCACTGAACTTTTAATGTTGACTTCAGACAAAATCCACAGTTTAAATAAAGTGACACCCTACCAAAGCGTACATCGCAATGCCAGCAAAATATACAACAAAAGTAGCAGATCCTTTAAACCTTTGCGGTTATCCAGAAGAAGGCGTTTAGAAATTACACTAAAAAGTTTTTTTTTAAAAGGATGAATGTTTTTTAAAGAAAGTATTGTAGGATAATAACTTTTATTTCTTTTGAGATTTTTAAGTGTTTTGAATAAAATTTATTTAATATACATACATATGAAATCAAAAAAACCAAACTTCACTGTAATTTATTTTGAGTAAAATGCTAAAAAAAATATCTCTAAGTGTAGTCAATTATTTATCTAATACGGTGCTAAACAGGCGTCATTTGACTTGGCGGAACAAGTTTAAATTTTGATGGCATTTTTAAAGAATTTGATTCTAATTTTTAGTACAATAAATTTTTCTTATTTAACTTGGGTGCTATAAATAAATAATGAAAAATAGGGTGCTTGAACGGCACTAAAAAGAACTATGCCGCATTTTTGGAAAATATTAAAATTATATATGTAGTTAGCTTCTGCAATTTTGCTATTTGGCAAATGCGATTTAATCCTTTAATGTATGGTAGTTAGTCAAATCGGTCATTCTGCTTAATAACGATATTCTAGGACTAAGCCATATCAAACTCAAATTTTCAATGAACTAACTGAAAAGAAAGTACCTAATTTATGCACTGGTTGCCATTTCTTGAGACATATACAAAAAATGTGCAACAAGAGACACTCCACCTCTCGTGATGGCAGTGAGAGAATGTATCTTGAGGATAGCGAAATTTATTTTAAAGATTTAAAATATTAAACTTGATATTATTGCATTGAAAGTAGACTTTAAACAAATCTACCTCATGCAATACTTGAATTGCGCTTGACCTGAAAAACTAACGTGACCACACATACACGCACTTATTTCAAGTGTTTATTTAAAAAAAAAAAACCCTGTATGTATTAGCAACGCGTGGTTCAAAAGCAACAAACCAATGTTGTAACTTGAAAACTTTATAATATGCAAAGGTATATTACATGCACTTGTTAGTTGCAAATAAAATCCCAACTTCAAAAGGCATTAAAGATATCAACAACAACAAAAACCAAAAAAAAAAAATTAATGATTTTTAATCCTTTATTTACTCAAGCGTTTATGTGTGCAAGGGAAATTCTGTCATGCGTTCATGCACCCAAACAGCTTTGCAACATGCGGTGCCGAATGCATATGCATGTGAGTTTGCATTGCATTTTTTTAAGTGGCCTCATTTATTACAGTTAATCAGAGAAATAAAATACTTTTATTGCAGCAAATGGCCCATTATTGTTAAAATCTTTATGTAGAAATGTAACAAATAAAATCCGAGGGGCTTAAGAATTTATAGCGTATCAATGGGTGAAACACTGGTAAAGAACACCCTATCAACAAGTGGCGGCATTTTATTTATATTGATAAAAAATTTTCATTTGAAGTTTTAGATTAAGGAGTGTTGAAGGACTATAAATAAGCATTTATTCTTTTTAAAGGCACGCATATACATATATACAAGTCAGGGTCAGTTCTGATGTATCTCTTCAATCGTACTCTAACAACAAAAAAGTAAGCCTATGAAGTTCACAGTGTTCAGGAAGACTGAACAGGTTTGCCAAAAATGACGACAATAGATACCGCCTGGAAATTGTTCTTCGGCAACACTAGTGACCGAAATCACCTTACTTTACTTTAGATTGTGGTATGTGCTAGAAACTAAAATGTGAAATTTTTTTTTGTTTGTTTTTGTTGTGGTTGTTGTTATAAGGGGCCATTCAAGTATTACGTAACGCAATTTCATCAGCTAGATGAAAAATGTGGATGTAGTTTGACATCAGTGGGTGGCATCTCCCATACAAATAAAATACCTAAAACCCTATATCTTCGCACCTATGGCAGACTTTTTCTACGTTTTAGCAAGTCGCTTATTCGTAAAATTTCAACGAAATCGGACATAAACTCTGTCCGCGCCGTTTACAGGTTTGTGATAGGAAGCTCAAATATTGAGACAACTATTTTTATTTCTCAAGCTAAAATATAGGCAATAAAAAAAAAATTAAATCCATCTCCAAAACTTTGAAACTTTAGCAATATCTTTCTCCGCCTGCTGGAAATGTGGTGAGTGCTACAGGATTAATATATAATCCACTTAGAAATCGGCTCAGTAGGGAAAAAGCACCAAAATTACTTTTTGTCAAATATAATTTTTAAAAAACTAATTTCATTGACTTGAACTAAATATAAATAAAAACAAAAATACAATGACATCATTTTTTGATTTTTACTGATAGATTTCTTTAAAAATCCACCAAAAGATCCGTATCTGAAACCGAAACCGAAATAAAATTATATCTTTATCCGTATCCGAAACCGATACAAAAATATTTTAATATCCGTATCCGTAACCGAATCCGAAATTTCGTATCCATAACATCCCTAATATGTATATAGGTATATACTTCAATTCATATATCTCCTAAGCTAATGTAGATCCCATTTAACAATTTTTAGTAAGTAATCTCTAGACTTTCAGCTATATTTTAAAATTAATGTCAATTTTAATGTGTCATATCTATCTAAGTATAGAAATTTATTTTCAAAATTCAATGTAGGTACTGACTATAGGTTTGAATTGTCATTACTAATATTCAATTTGATACATCAAGGAGATAATTTTATTTCATTGAAATAATTAAAATTTTCCTTATGATCAACTATCGGTGCGAAAATTTTGATACAAATTACCTTGATAAATAAAATAATAAATTAATAAGAAAATAAATAATTTTAAGAAAGTTGATTTAGCGACTGATTATTTTTTATAATTAAACATTATTTAATCTCGCAGCAAGCGAGAAAGTGACAAAAGATGACAAATGGAATATGCGCACTCTGTACACCTCATGACAAGTCCCTCAGTAGCTCAAGTGTTAGAGCGGCCGTCGCAAAATATGCAATTGCAATGCATGAACGGTCAAGGGTTCGAGTCCCATGTACAGAACTAACCAAACTGGTCTGATGAGGCTATTGGTAATAGCCGAAACATGTCACCAATTACCAGGTTAAAATTGTTCCATTTTGTTATCTTTGTCATGTTTGTTGAAAAATGGCATTGATAAATAAGTAAAAATTTACAATATTGGTCTTTGCTTAATGACTGTAAGTTCGATTAAATAATGTTTAATTATAAAAAATAAATAATTTATTTTTCGATCTCCTTGGCAATTTTCCATTTGCGCCAACGAAATTTTCTGTCCAGTCCTTTTTATGCAGGAATTTTAACCAAAGAAATGAGACTATTATCTGTGAAATCAAATCAGAAATTCAAATATTGTATTGGTTATTTGTTTCATTGTATTAAATTCAACGTTGTATGATATTGAAAAGGAACTCAAATTGAAATAAACTTCATAAGTCTATTTATTAGAAAGACATAGGAGTCAACTAGGACATAAGATGATTCCCATAATTATAGCATACTTCAATAACTTACTTTCAACACTTGCCAAAAATGCGTTATTTATATTTTTGGAAAAGCAAAAAATAGCAAATGAATGTACAAAGGATGAGCTTGAAAAAAAATATAGTTTATATAATTTAAGCACAGAATTGGAAAAGAGCCGTTACTTTCAGTTAAAATGCACACATTTTTGCCTACTGGCACCTGTTTCAAAATTATAAAACAGTTTCTTAATTTCGTTTCTGAGTTCGCGAGTTATAACTCGAGCACACAACACACCATTGTTATTGTAATGCTGTCATTGTTTAAATGCTATGGTACTCGTGGTCTGATCAAGGTGTTACAAACACAAGAGCAACAAACCTAAGCAGAAAACGAGCAAATTTTTATTGTTGTGAGTAAATTTCACTAATATTGCATTTTCAAAAAAGAGACATCGCTTTAAATTCCTTGTTCGTAAAACAAATTTTTAAAAATAATTGAAATTAATGTAAAGTAGCAAAGATGCTCTTAGTTAATTCAGTAAATTTTAAATAATATTTCGTATAAAATATATTTTTTATAAATATCTTTTTTATATTTAGGCAGTAGATAAAAAGCTTTGCTACTCGGCAATATCGTTACCAAAATAAGACAAAACGTTACTGGTTATAAATCTAAATCTACTAAGGACAGACAACCGTTTCTTTTAAACAATTTCTAGAGTATTTCTAAAGAAACACAAAGTTCAAGTATAGTCAAATTATGGTCTATAAGTATAAGTGTCGCAACGTGTATTAAATTAAATCAGCGAAGAAAGCTGATTTTAAGAAATATTTAAGAAATAAAACTGAGACATTCGAAAATTTTTAAACAAAATCGAAAATTTACGGGACATGACATTCTTCAAGTTGGTTCAAATTATGCATGAGTATACCTTAGAATAAGATTTTGAAAACAACATTACAGCTTTGCCTAATAAGCCTTGCTTATAAATAGAAGCCCCAGCTAAAATTTTAGCACAAGATTTCTAATATCTCAATAATTAATATATCAAAGAATAAAGAAAATCAAAGACGCTGAGATAAAAAGGCTGATAAAGATTATTAGCTATCATTGATGTCCTTGCGTATCTTTTTTAATGTCTTGGCTCATAACCATATACATAGTTTTGAATATATTTATTTTAATGACGCTAAAATAGTGATCTTGTGATGTTTTTGTGAATTTTCGTCATAGAGTCCATTTGGCGCATTAGATAAAACTGTAATATTGCCAAACTAGTCAAGGACGTGAGCCGGTTGCTGTTAAAAGAATTTTGGAATGTTTCAACTCAAAAATATTTAATTATCGCTTTATAGACTCTATTGTCAATGATCAAAGCAAATTCGTTTACCATGTCGTATGAGTAACATCAATTGCAGTAACGTACCATACATAGAAATAATCTTCTGCAAGGAAAAACTTTTGCAAATTATCAACTTTCACTGAAAATTTTGCAACGCCCAGTAGTTTACGCATACTAAAGCAGCACAAAAAACAAGACACACACTAACTGACAGGCACTTACAACATGCACCTAATCAAACCGCATTGAAATTTGCTGATTATGAGGTCTCCTCCTTCGATCGTACACACACACACACACACACACCGATTCACAAAGGCAAACAAAAAAGTACGACGCAGCACTAATTTGGTATAAAAAGACAAAAAAAAAAAATACGGCATAGCAGAAGTTTTCAAGATGCAAATGCATGATAAATGAACCAGCAAACAGAAAGAATGCAGAACGAAAACAAAAAAAAAAAAGTTTTTCTTTCAAAAACACAAACACTTGAGAAGAAATTAGAAGAATTGGAAGACGTTGAGTGAAAAAAAAAACCAAGTAATCAGCAAACAATCTAAATAAGTGAAGAAAAAGTGGGGGTAATTTTTAATGCAAATTGCGAGAAAATTAAGCGAAGACTTTGATGGAATTGAAAAGTGTTGTCGTTGTGTCATTGTTTTTGGAGAAAATGTTGTTATTGTCAAATGTTTGCAATGTCAGCAAATGTTGCTAATGATGGGGGTTAAGCACATATATTACTGATTGAAGAAGTGGATATATAATACATGACGGCCATTGAAGGCGTGTGTTGGTAATCAACTAATGGGAATTTAACAAAAAAAAAAAAATTTTAATCACGCAGTTGTGACAACACGTGTAGAAATTTATTTGAGACAAAAAAAAAAACTCAATATGATATGATACTTTCCCACGAAATGTGGTGAAACTTTGTCCGGGTATAAGAAATATTAAATACATTATTCTGATGAAAAGTGGACACAGAACCGCACGTGGAATTAATATATCTAGGGATGGGATGTAACGAAATTTTATGTCAGATTACAAGATTACAAAAATACTAGTCAGATGAAGAGTACGAATGGGCACTTTCCCTTGAAATAAAAACTTTAAGCAAGTATCCTAGAGAGTCTTCCAATAGATTGTTATAAGACTTTGTAAAAAAGGTGTAAGATGATAATTGCTCAAATTAACAAAAAAAAAAAAAAAATAGTTATGCGGAATAAGCCCAGGAGTCGTGGTACCTCTCATTGAAGCAAAAACTTGAACAAAAACTTATATGAATGTTATTTTTTAACAAAATACATATGACCGTATAATGAAATTTTGTACAAAAATAAAAGCAACGCAGGTTTTGTTCGGATGTAAAAAGGACGGGAATCGACAAGTTGGAGTGACACCTTCTACTATAGTAAACACTTGTTACTAAAAGGAGTACAATGATTTCCAAAGAAATATAATAAAACTTTCAATAAGGGCATGAAAAGACAAAGCCACAATTCAGTCAGGTAACTGACTGAGCCTGGCATAAAATGTGGATTCCGTGAGTCGGAAAAAATTTAAATATTTTAAGCAGCAGCCAGACCACCTGCTTCCTCCCTTTTCGAGTATGCTGAATGGCGGTGCTTAAAATTCTTTGGATTAGGCCCGCTCCTCTAAATGGCCACAAGTCGCCCCAAAATGGCGAAATCGCATATTCCGCGTCTTCCATGGGTAAAATATTTGTCACCCCCCGTTTTCGAGGATGCTGAGCACGACGGAGTTTGGAGTTGGTCTAACCCACCAAATGGCCTAAAATCGCCTTCTAGAGGATGAACAACGTTTTTATGGTGTAAATGAGAATATCCGTGTCACCCCACCCTTTTCGGAGATGCCCAACACGATGGTGGTGAATAAAATTATTTTCGACTTGACTCCACTCCCCAAAATGCCCAAAAACCACCCTCTAAAATTGGTGAAAAATTGGTTTTTGGTCATTTTGTGCAATGGGATCAACTCCAAAAGAATTTTTAACACCGCCATCGTACTCAACATCCTTGAAAATGAGGGGTGACAAATATTTTACCAATGGAAGATGCAGAATTTGCGATTTTTCCATTTTGGAAGTGATAAATGGGTGGATATTGAATTCAAATATAGTGCTTTACTAATAACTTTGATACCAATATTTGGAATTCAATGAGATTTCTTACAAAGTTTTCCTTTGATTTTTTTCCTTACTTCTTCAATTTCTAAACAATTTGATGTCGTTGAACTTTTATCAATTTTTTCGATACTTTTGCACTCTAACCAAATTTACTGATGTTTTTAAATTTTTCAACTCTTCCATACTTTGGATTTCTTTTTCGTAGTTTGTCGATTTTTTTTATTGTTTTCGATACTTTTCAAGTGTTGCAATAATCCTTAATTTGTGTTCAGCTCAGAAATTTTTCTTCCCGATCAAGCATTTTTTTGACTAATAATCATATTATTTTAGTCAAACTTTTATCAGCACTTTTTTATTAAGTTTTTCACAGTCATTAAAACTTTTACAATGCTTTTTTCCGTTTTGCTACTTTTTTAAAAATTACAATAATTTATGGTTACTGCTAATGATTATTCACTTTTTTACCAATCAATTTTCATAGTATCTAGTGCATACTAAGTCGCCTAAAAATAACTATCGCTCATTTAAGCCACAACATTTTTTTATGTTTTTGTAGCATTGATATAACAAAAAAAAAAAAAAATTTAACACTGTGTGCGTGTGGTAAATATTTCAACACTTTTAACCTCTCCCCTTTACATATGTGCATTTCACTGGAACACTTCCGACAGCCACCCACTTACGCAGATGCGACCGAAGGTAGATATATTACAGTTAAGTAAAATTAAAAGTAAAACCAAGTAGAGACACAAATAAATCGCAATTGGAGAGGAGTAAAATCGAAGTTCCACAAAAAAATAATAAAAAAGAAAACAAAAAAAAGAACTTGTTAAAATACCAGAAATTAAGTGCGGGTCGTTGCTACTTTTGTGTGCACACACCATGGAGTAAAATATTGTGTAGGTGTGTGTGTGCGGGGTGCACAAATATAAACAAAGTATCGGACAACGCTATGCATAAATCAACAGACAGACAAACTGTGGAAAAAATACACAAACAAACAATCAGATGATAAACAGAAAAATAAAAAAAAGACAGTAAACAATGAAACAACAATTCATGTTATTGTAAAGTAAAATCAAATTTTTCAAAAAAAAAATCTGAAAAAAGACGAATAAAAGGTCAGTCAACGCAAACTTTTTGTGATCTACAGAATACATACAATTTATTTAGTTCAGTTGCACTTTCTGACTATAAGACTACTTAACCTTGATATTCTTCAACAGAACTTAATCGAACTCTGGAAATAATTTCCATTAAAAATCAATCTGCGTGTAGAGTTTAGCATTAACTAAGATTTTATAGTTTAAGGGAATTTTCGACATTGCCCGACGTTTTTGAAACAACCCAACAACATTAGGCGTTCTTTAGCGCTTCAAGCGGATCAAGATGGGAGTTCATATGTTCGGCGTGTCGAAAAAAATTTCCAAGTATCTAGGCTTTTTGAAGAGGTGCACAAAATATTTCATATCTGTTGATCTTTGTAGTGTTGATTACACTTATGTATTTATATAAGATTTAACTGTAGTGTAGTTCGCACATCTGAGCATCAGAGATCAATTTTACCGGTGTGGAATAAGATTATAGATAACGAAAATATTGTATTCACCAGGCGCCAGTATTGGTTTATTTTTAGACAAAAAAAAAAAATTGATTCTTCTTTTTTTTGAGTTATTTAAATGACCCGCTTTTGCTAGTAACTTCTGTAGTATACATTCTTTTCAGTTTTTATGACCTGAAATTTGAATGCGGGGTTTGACGGTAATCTAGATATTTGCATGTCTAATTATTTAATTTTCGTCTTAGATCAATCTCTAGTAGCTGCAAGAGCATGAAATATTTATTTGGAGCGATATATTAATTCCTTTCATTTACTTTTCAAAGATTATTTTATGTAAATCTTTTCCAAGGCTACGCCTGAGGTGGTTTATCTATAAGCTCCAATTTTGGCATACTTTTTGCAGCTTTTCGAACGGTATCTCAGCAATGGCAGCTGTAATGTTGTCTTTCAGGGCTACACTGAACCAAATTTCGTACATTAATACTATGTATGGCTTTCAGTAAAATTTTTATTAAAATTATATATTTTTTCCATGAAAAGTACATATATTTAATGTATTCCCTGTATATTGACATAGAAGTATATGTATACGTACTTTAGGTCAATGTAATACTAAATTAAATTTGTCTGTGGTACATTGTTTTTATGTTTTTGTACATGAAAAATATATACTTTTACACTGGTTGTGTTTTAATGTAAATACATGCGCCGAATGTAGTTTTACTTTGGAATGGTGTACGTTTTTCGTTCAGTGTATAATTGTGGCTGGCTGGTCCCTGTATACGAGAAACTACACGTAGCTTCACAAAAAATAGTCTAGTGGTGTCAAATCGCATGATCTTGGCGGCCAATGAACTGCTCCAAAACGTGAGATATCGGCCTCGGACCGATAAGATCAATAAGATAAATAAATTTAATTCAAATAAAAATAATAAAAAATAAAATAAAAAAAAACACTTTTCATTTTATATTAGGACAGGGAATACTGAGAATAATATTGCGTAGACATAAATGCAATGAAAGAACAAAAACAAATAAACGAAATTCTATAGACCAAAAAACAAAGCTTTTGACAACTAAACTACGATTGAGTAAGACTTAAATATACTATGCTGCCGTCAGAAGCGAAAAGGGCGTATCTCAAAAAAATTGATATTCGAGATTCTTATGGGGTCGGATAACTTAAGAAATTACGCATCTAATGAACTGCGTCTAATCCCGGTATCTTAGTTCAAACCTATAAAAAATCGCCTAAGAAAATTAACTGTTTCTCAATTTTGCATGTATTTCAACAAATTGACATAAACAAAACTGAAATTGCTGAAATTTTTATAGTAGGGTGCATATTTAGGGTGGCCTCCATACAAACATATTTTCAAAATAGCATTCTGAGAAAGTCCACTGAATTGATTCACATGAAATTTAGACGACGTATCGTCTTTATTAAGAGGCGTAGGCATAGAGGCATAGCTTTTTATTTAGGGTTCATATTCAGGGTGGCCCTAATAAAAAATATTTTTAAAATAACATTTTCACAAAAACCACTTAATCGATTTACACGGAATTTACACCTTGTGTTTTTTGTATGAAGAGACATAGCTTAGCTATAAAACTTTAATTAAGGGTCCTTTCGATATCACAATAAATAAATCACAAGAACAATCTTTGAATGTAATTGGACTAAATTTGGAAAATCCATGCTTTGCACATGGTCAGTTATATGTGGGACTTTCATTAGTTAGAAATCCAAATAATTTACATACTTACACTCCAAATAATAAATCTAAAAACATTGTATACCAAAAAACATTGAACTGAATTAAATTAAATTTCATTTAAAAAAGAAAAAAAGTTTGATTCTGCTGCATCAAGAATAGTTACAGCAGTAAATGATACATCAA
Source organism: Meiosimyza platycephala (assembly GCA_963662105.1). Lineage (NCBI taxonomy): Eukaryota > Metazoa > Arthropoda > Insecta > Diptera > Lauxaniidae > Meiosimyza > Meiosimyza platycephala. Next base: position 29,164,067 of record OY759210.1, on the reverse strand, counting down.
ATTAAAGTACTCAAATGGACTAAAACTATCAGCTTTGAGATCGGCCAACCAAAAAATGAGATATAAGCCTGGATAGAATTGATATTTTTTTAAATTCACTGATTAACAAAAAGCCTGGCTGATCCCGTCAACTGTTATCATTTTAATAAAAGATTTTCGTCTCAATCTTTCGCAGTTTAGTTTTCTGAAGGTTTCACTTCTACCATGTGTGAACTGCACACTGGTTTTTTTTACAAGTTCACAAAATGCTACACCGGTTACTTACTTTGGTTTATCTGTAGCCAAAAAATTGAGAAGAGTTTGGTCGATTCGGTTACTTACGGTTGCATATTCAAAAATCAATTGAATTGCTTGAGCTGGGTCGCTTCGGTTACTTTACACGATTGAACATACAAGATAAAAAAACTGCACGGGCTGGGTCGACTCGGTTACTTTGGTTTGCATATTATATATAAAAAAAATTGCGCCAGCTGCGTCGATTCGGTTACTTACTAAAGTAACCTGTAGCATTAGAATGCACCTCTAGAGGGCTGAGGGTTCCTTGGGTTACTTAGGGTTACTTGGTTTTATATGAGTTACTCGTGGTTACTCGGGTCATTTTTTGACTCAATGATATGGAGACCTCATTAATGGTATAGTCCCGGGCCTCAGAATCTCTTAATCCGGCCCTGTGTCAACCAAAACTAATTCTTGTATTTTGGGCAAAAAAAAGTCAGTAATCATCACACGGTACCTTGCTCCATTGACTTTAACGTTACGATTTTCATTATTTTTGAAAAAGTGCGGTCTAATGATGCCGCCTGCTCATAAACCGCACCAACAAGTGCACTTTTTAGGGTGCATTGGCAGCTCTTGAACTGTCTCTGGCTGCTCTTCAGACAATTGCTCTTTGGCAATTCTGTTTGTTGACGTAGCCATTGAGCTAAAAATGAGCTTCGTGGCTGAAGACAATTTTTCGATAAAAAATTGGATCTTCATAAAATCACACATTTGTCACAGTGCACGAATTTTGATAATAAAATTCAATGATTTGCAAGCGCCAAGCATTTTTTGCGTAGACACATATTACGAATCACGAGTGAGGTGTCAAAAAATTTACACTGAAAAAAAAATACCAAAAAAATCACGCGTTATATATCCAATAAAATAGGATTGTCTGAATATGTAATTGATATTGTTGAATTTTTGGTGTCAGTCTTATTTTTTTTTTCTTTAGTTTACCTTTAATCTAGAATAACTTAACACATTACTATTTAAATCGTAGGTTTTTGTCTGCTACGATTCCTTTGATTATGCCCCACAAGTTCTGTTTAGCATTGAAGTCGAGACTTTGAGATGGCCACCCTAGAGCATTGGTGGATGCACGAGCGTTTGTATGTTTCTACATATGTACATATTTTTGCTAAAAATTAGTATACCAACATCAAATTGGTAGGGTATACGCATCATCAAAATAACAATAATCATCAGTTTTCATTTTAGGTAAGTAAGCAAGAAAGACAAAAGAAAAAATAAATGGGGAAAAAACAAATAAATAAAAAAAATAGATAAAAAATGCGCAAATTTTACTTTAATGAAATAAAAAAAAGAAAAAAATCCAACAAACCACTGGTAAAACAATAGATTTATGTCAACAATTTTCATGTTTTGCGGCATCACGTTTCAAAATGCGGCTTAACATGTTACGTAGTTCAGTAACATTCCGTTTTGCGTAGCCTTGATATCTCACTACCCACTCACTTGCTTTCCAGCAGATTTTAACGTTTTATGCCATTTTTTTTCATTTTCATTTCCGATTCCATTTTCATTTTTAGTTGCTGTTTCGGTTTTATTTTATTTCCATTTCTATTCGATTGCCAGGATTAAGTTTTGAATTAATGTTGAGATTTATTGGTTTCGTTAGTTTTTTTCATATTTTGCTGTTTATTTTACAATTTTCCTTATTTTTTATACCCTACACGCAACACACTTTTGTATTGTTTATTTACAATGCACAAAATTGGGCGTGTCAGTTATATAGAAGTGTATACTTTTACATATATTTCTGAACGTCTTATTCCAATGCAATAAATTCCTGTCTAGTTATCTTGCTGTGGAAATAAGGATAATGGCATAACACAATCAGGTAATTCGAAGGAACTTGGTACACAGTCTTTTTCTTCAGTTAAAGCTCGTAAAACTCCAAGAACTCGTAGCCGATGTGAAATCATCAGTGCGTGTTCGTGCAGACGATTCAGTAGGAAACATAACTACCGTAAGTGAAAGTGTGACCGACAGCATAAGCGCTTGAAATTGTTAACGTGCGCAGAAGTTAAACTTCTCAAGGACTACATATCGTCGAATTTAAACAAAGGATAATAAGTTTGCACTCTTACAAACTTCAATTAACGTAAGAATTGAAACCCCCATACCATTTAAAGCTTTATTCGTCCGCCGACGGGATGCACGCGCGAACACAACTTGATGAAGATTTTTCAAAGAAAGTCATCTTCAGTGACGAGGCCTATTTTCGTCGCAGTGACTATGTCAATAATCAATCATTGTTGCATTTGGACCGATGAAATACCAAAAGAAATTGTCGAGAAATCGATGAATTCTCAAAGGTTAACTATTTCGTGTCGCTTTTCGGCTAGAGAAATTATTGGAACTTTTTTTTTGAATGATGACGGTATTTCTGTTCATGTAAATGATAGCATGTCATGTTAGCTAACTTTTCATGACCCAAATTAGATGTTTTTAGATGGGAACGATATGTGGTTCCAACAAGACGATGCCACATGCCACACAGCCAATGTAACAATAACTTTATTGCACGAGAAGTTCCCGGGGGCTTTATCTCGCGAAATAACGAGTTTCAACTGTTTTAACCTCTTTCGAATTTTTTCAACATTTTCCAATTTTTTTTTTCGTACACTTCAACATTTTTCGGCTTTTTGGAACCAATTCAGTATTTTCCGAAATTTTCCATATTATTTTGACAAATGAAATTCATTTAACTTTCTATATTGGATTCCTTATTTTTTCAACTTTTCAACTTTTTAACTGTTTCAACATTTCTCAAACTCTTTCAACTTTTTTTATATATTTTTTTGGAGTTGTTCACACGCTTTCCCACAGTTTTAAACTTTATTTCGATTTTTTCAACCCTCTTTTCAAATATTTTCCATATTTTGTCGACTTATTCACACTTTTCCATATATTTCGACTCTTTCAACTTCAAAGCCACAAACCAAACTATGGGCTCCTGGTACTGATATCTGGTATACATATATGTACATCTCTTATTTTTTGAATACTTGTTAATGACAAGTTTTAAATACAAAGCTTATAGATTTTTGCACTTTTGACATGATATCGGAAGGGAGTAGCCTTACATGAAAATTATCTAGCTACGTACACATTTTTTTCTCGGACGCCCAAGTTTTTTGTTTTGGAGAGAAAATACAAAAAATTAGTGAAGGAACTGAGAGCCGTACTAGAAAATGCCCACACAAAATCCTTCATCGATTAGACTTTCCGCTGGTACACCGAAAAATAAAGTTACTCCGTTTAAGGAAAAATGCATAAGTGTAAGGTAAAAATGTCCATCAATACGAGCTAAAGCCATGGGTTCCTCAAAATAAGTAAGTTGGATTCCTTAGTACAAGTAAATGTTGCTGCTTTGAAATAAGGAAAAGTTTACTCAATGTGAGGACAAGGTTATAAAACTGAGGAAAACTTTACTTTTTCTAAGGATGAAAGTATCCTTAAATGAAAGAAATTTACTTAAAATAAATCCGTTGATTTCAAAAAAAAATTTGTTAATTTTCTATTTCCTCTATTTTCTTATTTGTTGGTTACTTATTGTCAGTCATTCTTATTTTAATTGTAATACGTTTTTAAAACTTCAAAGAAGAACTTAAATTTTTTTTTACCTGTCGTCACCCGATCAGAAAATTGAACCTGTGTTCTGCGCCATGCCACTGTTCAAAGATGCTCATCTTACCCAACTCAGCTACCGACAGCATTTTCGAACATACTGAAATGATGTTGTTAAACTGCGCATGTAACAACCATTGTCTGATCAGGGAAGCTTCGGTTCAAATCCCGGCGACGACATAAATTTTTTATTTTTTTAAATTTTTTATTTTTTTATTTAAAAAACAAAAAAACCAGTAAAGAACTATAAATATATAGACAAAAACAGAATACTTACGAGAAGAATAGATATTAATTTCAGCGAGTGTTGCCACTCATTTATTAAGGAAAATTTTCCTACGTTATAGTAAATTTTTTGAAGAAACTAACTAAAACTGAGTACGATTTTCCTTACACAAAACATTCCATTAGATTGAGGAAATTTTTACTCAAATGAGGAACAAGTTGTCCTCAAAAATTCTTCCCAAAGAAAAATTTACTATTTCAAAGGAAAGTTTTACTAAAACCACAAACTCTATATTTGAGGAAGAGCTTTGACTTGCTTTAATGAAACATGAACTCATTTCAAAGGACTCAATTACTAAATGAAACGATATTTTCATCAATATGAAGAAAAATAACTTAGATTAAGGAAAATTTTTACACTAAACCGGAGAAAGGCTGTTCTTCAAATTTAGTGCGGTCTTTTTTTTCGGTGTATAGTGTATTCCATCTGAAAGAGACTACTTTGAATGCGTTGAAATAACCTAATTTTGTTCTTAAATGTTAAACTACTCTGAAAAGTTTTTGATAGCAAAATTTTGCTATTATATAGACCAAAACAAAAGCAATTTGTATTTAGTGCGTATGCAATTTATTTTATGAAAAAATTCTTAGCTTCAATCAAATCAAATGTATACGATATATTAATAGTGCGCCGAATTTGAGTTAAAACATATACTGTTTAAATCTTGCATAAAATTACGGACATTCCTCTTTATTACCAACAAAAACAAAAAATCCTGCTTTTATAAACTACAGCTTTTAAGTTACTATATTTAACCTTTTTAATTAACTTTTCTCTTAAGCAAATGTACGATATAATAAAATAAGGGAAAAAATCACAAACACCCCTTAGAAAAAAGGAAACTTTTGCAACGAAAACTTTCGAATTCATCAAATTTAATGCAACAATTAAACAACCGACTGAGCTGCACATTTTTCATGACCAGATACAGTGGGGCGCAGATGTGCTGGAATTCAATTCGCCCTGCTATTATACTACGGCCCCCTGCCTGCAGGCGCTTCTGCAACTCAGGGAGTAGCTACACGACAGAGCGGGTGATTTTGTGATTCCGTTGGGCATTAGAGAGATGCTTAGTTTTGCACCACGCTTGAGTCAACATTCATTTAAATGATTTTCTCCACTTAACTTTTAATTAAAAAAAAAAAAAAATGAGAAAAAACTGAAAAAAAAATATAAAGTTTTTTGAGAATATTTTTTTTTTTGTTATTTTGTTCTAAAGTAAATTTTTGTTGTTGTACAAAATGAAAATAATGGAATAGAATGAGACAGAATGTAATGGGAAGGTACTGCTGCAAGTGAAAGGGCAGGCAGCGCTTAAAAGTCAACAGCCAGTGTGCAAAAACAATATTTTGACTGTTTTTTTTTTTGTTCAGTAAAATAATAAAAATTACTAAAAAAACGACGACTTTTATTCCGCTTTAAATAACTTTGAAATAGTTTTGTTGTGCTTTTTTCAAACTCAACTTTTAATAACTATTTTGGGATAAAAAGTTTGCAATTTTTCGAGGCTTTATAATAAATTGAGGACAAGTTGAGTTGGTACGCATGAGGAACAACGTTTAGTAGTTTGAAAAAAAAATAAAATAGCGGAAAACATTTTCTGGCTTAAAATAATTATTTACATTTAATGGAGTTTTTCTTTTCTTTCTTATTTCACGAAATATAGAAAAATATAAATTTTTTAGTTTGATTGTTTGCTAAACTCAGCAACATTTGGAAATATGTGATGATAGGTGATGAAACCAATGTTCTTATATCTTCATATTCTGTAGTATTCTAACTACCACATCTTAACAAAGTTCTTACTGAATATTTGAAGACCACTTGGATGATTTTTTATAGATAAAATGTATTTACTGCGGTATGTCATAAATATTCAAAGAATGTTTCAAATAAAATTTTTCAAATAGAGCATCTGGTGAAAATATATTTGGGTCTATTAAAAATTGATTATAAAACGATAAGTTTATATTGCAACAACCAGATATAAATATCTAAAACATTCGATTGTAAAGCACACAAAATTGTCCCAAGGGTTCATGCTAAAATTGATTTTTCCTATATTATGGTTCACAAAAATTGTAGCCCTCTGATTAACCCAATAAGACCCAAGCCTAAGCTACTGTACCAAAATCGATGAAATTTCATCCAGAGGTTACATTTGGAACGTAGGTCTGAGCTTTGATTTTAAATTTTTTTTTACTGCTCTGGTTTGGGGTTTTTTGAATTCTGTGCACACTGCAATAATTTCTGAAATGAACGAAAAAGGTTTATGTATGGCAAACAAATGTTTTATTGAATGCGAATTTATGAGAATCGATTTTTTTTTCATTTCTGGATAACTCAATTTTGAAATGTGTTGAAGCCTTTTGTGCGCAACAGTACAACGCTTTTGCAGCTTTGCCACGATGCATGCTTCTGGCCAACGTTGCAAGGACTAGTCTTAGCAATCTTCAAGATTCCATGTTCAGAACGCATATCGTTCAAGGTGATGGTTTTGGTCAAATTTTGTGCCTTGCTGATTTGGTTAGGTTTTTTTTCCGATCAGTCGAGCTGGTTCATTAGGCACGATCGTTTCCAGCGATTTCTTATGGGCTGGATTATCGACTTGGCAGCGTCTTCATATTTAAGTGGAATAAAACTTTCACGTGAACAAGTCGTGCTGAAGTTAATACCAAAATGAGGCCTTTATATTGAAAATGGTCCTTAAGAAGAAAATATTATATAAATTCTATAAAGTTACAGTCAAGTTACTTAATTTGTTTTTCTCATCGAATCGAGGGACTTGCTTCGCCTCGATTAACGCATCCAAAACTCTGTTGCTTCCAGCCAGAAATCTTTCAATCCGATGCATCGTGCCAAACATTAGGATCGAAAGATTGGTCGAATGTATAATTTTTCACAATTGATGAGAATAGTTCGAAATGCATTTTGGAAGGAGCGGATGACCTCCTAAGTAAGTATTTGAATGCTTTTACGGTATCCAAATGTGAACGTTAGCATAGATCTAAGGGGGAAATTTTGACATTCCACTGTTTTTTTTTCTAAACGAATAATTTTTGTACGTTGAATCTAAATATGCGAAGCGTGATTTTGGACTAGCTCAATATTTGAGTTATTTAAAAATTAAGTGTCAAGAACTATTTTTTTTCTGGTATTGTGAAATCTTTAATCTAAATCCTAAATCTAAATGAAAGATATAATTTTTTATAGATTCATTTTGTCAAAAAGTCACGCTCATAAGTATTTTGATTTTGAGAGGTTTTACCAATTTATGCCATACTTGCAGAAAGTATTCAGAATTGTGAGAAAAATTTAGAAAAAAAATTTTATTTTTTCATAGCTTATTTTGTCGACTTTAAAGTAGGCTTCACCGCTTGCAATACATCTACCCCAGCGCTGGATCTTGTCATCCAAACATGAGCCTTCAATTCCTTTAGCGAATTTGATTTGATGGCTTCAACCGACTCAAAGCGCCTTTCTCAAAGTGGTTATTTAAGCTTCGGAAATACGAAAAAGCCAGACGAGACCATATCAGGTAAATGGTCATTGAATTTTTGGCTAAAAACTCTTACACAATTATGTCTTTATGGGATGAGGTATTGCCTTGGGGCTAAGCCCATGAGCTGTACTTTCATAAATTTGACCGTTTTTGAGGGACATTCCCACGGAAATGGACTTTTGGAGGAGGTTAAGCCGTTGAATGTGCATTGCTCTATTTATTTGCATTTAAAAAATATGCGTAAGTGGCATTGACCACCCTTTCACCTTTTCTACCCATGCAAATCTTCTCTTCATAGAAGCGTGTAATTTCTGTTCAAAGTTCAACGTCATCATTTTTACCCGATTGGAATAACCTTAGAAGTGTATTTGTTGTCATTGAACTTAAAAATCTATTTTTTCTCCAAATACCACAAAAAGTAGAACAAGGAAAGTAGAAGCTAATTTCACAAAAATATTAAAATTTGTTGTTGGATCCGCTGTTCTGCGCTAACTATACGAATCACCGGGTTATATATAGAATGCAACAACGAATGTAAAAAAAAAATATCAGACTTATACATGTTTTAAACATTAGCAATTATCCAATTATACTTTTAAGGATATATGGAACAAGGCAATAACGATGGCAGGTCGTATATGAAACAACAATTTTAAGACAGAGTATAAGTGCTTTCGTTAAATTGGAATAAGAAGCTTACCAAATCAAAAGCCTTAAAGCATCCAAATATTAATGTATGGCAATGCGTCAAAAGTTCACTTATGACAAGTTTAGATCTAAGGCAAACATCATAAATACAAAAAAACATCAGTATAAAGATTTTAATAACACGTTTATTTTAATTGTATCAATATTCTTTGGAAATGAAACGGATGTGCTTTAATTAAAAGCCGCTAACTGATGCCTTCATGTAGGCAGGTATTTGTTAAATTTTATGCTCCAACAGCTACGCACTAATTAAGCAGTCAATTAAAATTAACAACGAGTTGTTGACAAAATCCTTGTAGTATCAGAGGAAACCGTAGCAGGTAATAATAATAACAACAGCAATGACAACAACTTCAATCACCTTAAAGGAAAATTTTCTAAAGTATTCTATTCAATTTCATTCAATGTCTGTGTATCTGTGTGTATGCTATTCTATGCCTTTCGCTGTTTGTCTAATTAAAATGTATGAATATTTCAAAGGATATGAAGTACATGTGTTTCCATTTAGGATGGAACTTATCTTTACATATTCGATTTGTTTAAGTTTATTAGTAGAAAGCCATTATACTTATTGACAAATGAGGTAGGCCATCTGTTGTAGCTAATTTGCTCCCGATGTTGCTTTTGATTGTCTAAATGATGCACAAATTTTGCTCAGCTGGTCACACTAATTCCACTGTGTAGAAGCAGATGAAAGTGTATTATACGAGATTAATATTTTGTGAAAATAAGGTTCACTCTAATTACTACATTTTCATATGTGTAAAACAAAAGCACCTTTGTTGTCAAAACAATAAGACAACAAACAAAGCTATAACCTGAAAATGAAATCAAAGTCAAATGAATGTCTTTGACTTGAGACAATAAATCGAAAAGGATGTTTATTTGTAATGAAGATTATGATGAAAAATTCAATGGAAATAAATATTATGTCAAATGGATGCAGCGTTCTTATGTTCTATGAAAATGTTAACAAGAAAATTGACAATAGCATAGTAAGCATTTAATTGCTTTTCTTTATCGTCTACCAATTCCAACCTTCAATCTTTTTCAATTTGCGGAGATCTTTTAGCTTCAGCATACCAAGAGACTAGCGCAAATGAAACTTTGGTCTGCATTTTCTTCTCGAAACTGGTGGTTATGAATTAAAATTTTTTTTTTGACTGTAGCGTTATCAGCCGGAAGTTTAATGCATCCGAGCCATTGGAGCGACGAACTTAAGACATTTATATTACTTTTATATTCGCGGTTGAAACATTATCTCCACACATCGTATATTGGACCCACTGTAGGATATAATAATAGAATACCCTGGAATCTGTTTAATAATTGTTGAGAGTAGTTTGACGAAATTCCCTTTTAGAACTTCAAGTAGAGTTTAAAATTCCGGCTTTCCATACAAGATTATACCTATAAGCTGTGTAAGATTTTTTGTGTTTATCGAGGTATAAAGTGCAATTGCCAACTACTTCATTCAGAACTCATTTATTTCAATAAATTTTTCAAAGAATCACAGAAAGATCTTGTTAGCAATTCTCGCTCCCGTTCAGATAAAGTTTTCGACCATTAAACCAAAGCAAGTCGAAATTCATTAAACTACTAGTGATGACTGTCTGCAAAGAGATGTTGATTTAGTTGTGTGAAAGCGAAAATTATTGCTTAGATTTGGAGAGACTCTAACATCAGCCTGAATATTAATATATATGCTCTATCTTTTCAGTCTACGAAAAATACAATCAAATTTCTGAGAGACATATCAGAGTTTGAGCTAACAATGAAACTTTGTTCGTTCACTAAAAGGCACCGAATAGATTCCCCACAAATTTTGCAGGAATCAACACATTTGGTAAATGATCAGACAAGGGAGTTGCTGCAGTTTTCGAAAATTTACTTAATAAATACCAATATGTCCATAGGCATGGGACATGGTAATTCTCTTTTCTATCCCAAATTGTGTACAATTGAACTTTACATCAGAAAGTGTATAGATAGTAAATTTGACATCGGAAGGAAGGGAGTTAACCATCTTCGCGGCTGGATCCAAGATGAAATTCGGCACAGTAGCGGGTGCTTACTCGGATAATATGGGCATGGAGTGTTTTTCAGACTTCCCAATTACTGCAGCGTTTCCCACGCTAAAATCTATGCTATAGATACGTATACCATCCGCCCCGTATTTCTCGGGACAGTTCTGTATTTCAATATGCTGTCCCGGATTTCTTTTTAAGAAATACCGTATTTAATTTTTAGTCCCGGATTTGTTCCGTATTTACATATTAATTTTTTACCCGGTTCAAATGCTTCCACGGGAAGAGTTTAAAAAATTTAAGATTTATGGTTTTGATTTTGTCACGTTATGAAGATTTCATCATTCTATAACAATTTTTTATTTCTTCCCTTCAATAAACAATATATGAAATAATCCAATATAAGAGATTTGTAATTTAGGCTGTTTGTGCGTTGTTGTATTTTTTTTTTTGGTCCCGGGCTTAGCTCCTAAAAATATGATCACCTTAGCTATAGACCAAGTCGTATAGGTGATACGTAACAGGGAGCTTACTCTCTCTTTCATAACCATATGTGTGGACGGTCAGGCATTGATCTAAGCACTGAACGCCAAATTGTGAAGTCTAGGTGTGTAGAACAGTGCAGAAAATCAATACGTTCAATCCGACGGCATACTATAGAACTCTGCTGAGCGGTAATAAGGATATTCCCTGAAATGAGAAAGCTGTAGAATGTGCCAAAATAGATTCAGAACAACCAGAGAATTAACAAGTGGTAGGCCTTAAGATACCGCTGGCGGAACTACATTATCGGATAAAGGGCATAACCAAGAAACAAACGAACAGAAGTTTGAACCTTATCGCCGGATGGAGAACGTCTCGAAACATGTGGCCCAAACTGAATCTAGGCAGGATACAAATTCTTTTAAGATTCAGCAGACGAGAGCTAAGAACTGTCATTGGAGTGCTGACGGGACACTATGTTATTAACCCTATGGCCGCTAAATATAGTGCCCTTTTCAGAGATTTCTGCAGGAGTTGTGAAGACGAAGAAGAGAATTAAATGAACCAAATATTTTGGTTATGCATGCTTTATTGGTTTTGAGGAACTAGCCGAGATGAAGCTCACCAGCATCCTCAACTTCACCAAGGCTTCTGGGTAGTTCGTTCCCATTCAATAAGACAATTTGAGGAGAAGGAGGGAAATATAATATATGGTATATGTAGGGTACCACAATGGGAAAACTGCGTCCAAATGATACTTGCTATATGGAAGAGACCCTTTTAAGCTAACCTTACCTAAATGTGACAACAGTATCCAGTGGATACTATCCACAGCAAACAATAAAAGTCTTATCATTTATGTAACACAGTATGCAAATATCTATGATAACAAAATGGCTCATGGCCAAAGAACAACCAAATACGCGTGGTATCTTATACTTTCGTTGGAAAAAAATATCTGACATTTAAAAAGATATAATAGGCAACAGTCGGGCATATTGTTAATGCCTATTTCTCCACGAAGAAATCAAATAAACAATTGATCAGCTAAAGCCATATCCAATTCGTTGAATAATTTCCAGTTGGAAATTTGTGTTGGCCTAGCAAATGCTTTCTGTATCCATTCATAATTTCAAAAGAAGAAAGAAAGGATTCAAAAAACTTAATTTTTGTATTTTAAAATCAAAACTTTTGAAATGCTTTACTGAAACCAAACTGACCTAATAACTAGCTCTCACCTTCTTAATTATTTTAAACTACATACTTAAATAGCATAAAATTTATAAAATTAAAAAGAACGAAAAAATTAAAAATAAAATTAACGTTTTTACTCCGCAAGTAGTTTGAATTTAATTAGCGTGTTCTTGGAGCAACAACAAAACGCAGAGACGCATTCATCCAGCCACCCAACGTCTGCTGGTTGCATTCTCTTGTTAATTTTTAAAATTTTTATTTTCATTTTCATTTTATTTTTATCTCTCAGTTTTTTTTCTTATCTTTTTGCATGTTTAATTTTATTTTGCATTTTTACGTAGCATCCTCCACGGCTGCTGTAGTCCTTTGCTCCTGCGCTGCTTTTGCTTCGGTTAATTATTCTTATTTTGTGACAGTTTAACGTCTTTTAATGCTGCATTAAACACGACGTTAAAAAACGCACAAAAATGCTATTAAAGTTTGTTCTGGTTGTTGTTTTTATGTAGGTTGCTATTTTGCCCTATTTTTGGTTCACTTTTCTCTCTTTTTCAGCTTTTGCATGCACTGCTTTGGTGCATATAAATTTGGGAAATACGATTAAAAAAAAAGAGCGTCAAAGTGACCCTTGCAAAAGTCAACGTGCGGAAAAAGTGAAAAACTTATTACTCCTGTAATAAAATGCAATTTCATTCTCGAAACAAATTTTTAAATTGACTGCTGTTAAACATTTACTGTGATACTCACGTTTTGGTCATAATTTTACGAGATAATTATTTTTAGACATTATTTTTGAGAGACCGTAAATGATATATTTCTAATTACTTATGAGCCCAGTTTCATAATTACTTAAATACTTATTTGATATGCAAGGACCTTTAACTGAAATTACGCAGTCATTTGCTTACCATAAAATAGAGTTTGAATTTTCATAGTTTGCTAGACCAATTGATTTAATTTCTGGTTTCACCTTACCTATGAAACTAAGAATTGATCTACTTTTTCTTCTGAGCACTGGTGGCGCTCGATTTAATGCAGTGAACAGAATTTAATCTTCTGCATATAAACCACATTAGAAAGCTCGTCTATCTATAATTTGAATACTTCCCATTACTATATCGTCCTTCATTTTGCTCTGAACATAGTAATATAAACTCTTTTGCTACATCAAAGTCACAAAAGTTTTGTTTCTTAATTTGTTATATTGGTCAGTTGCTGGACAACATTTTTTGATTTGTGTCCTCCCTAATCGTTAGTTCAACTCGCTTTGGATTAAGCAATGAAATCAATCAAGGGGATAAAAAGACCCATCATTGTTCTCTGAAAGCTATGCCTAAATTTTTCACTTTCTATTGAAAATTCTATATCTGACCATGACACCTAAAACTCACTTTTTTTTATTGCGTGCAATCGAAATGAGTAACAGGTGACCAAAACGGAATATATCCAGATTTTTTTTACTTTTTACAGCACATTGACGTTTAAAAAATATATACGGGACATTCCGGGACAGAGATCTGCCCATAAAAGAGCGCTGCGGAAAAACGTTTTTAAGGTCTCAAAATGTTCGTATGCTCAACAACTTTCATCTGAGAATGGGAGATTTTGAATTTTAATATGGCGGCCGGAAGCCGGAGAAAAACCGAATATCCAGCAAAAAAAGGTTGTGCGGTCAAAAATCCTATATGGTGGCCGAATTCTTAAAAGTCAACCGACTTGCACTAAATTTGATATACGGGAGACTTGAGGATCACTGATGACGAATCCGTAGTCAGATTTGCCAAACTGAAGATAGCGGACGTATTTTTTAAAAATCAACCGATTTGTTTTTGTGGTCGCCGATTACGAAGCTGAGGTTATATATTCAACATGGCGGATCCAATATGACGGACGTATTGCTTCAAAATCAACTGATTTGCACAAAATTTAGTATAGGGCGGTTTTTTGGGATGACTGAACACGAGTCCGAGATGAGATTTTTAAAAACAAAAGGTTCTATCGCACCTTAATCTCTGTTGGGAAAAAGTTGAAAAGTCTGTGATTTTGTATAAAAAATGTTTGATCGATTTTTACGTTTTCATGATAGTGTAAAGCCTATTTTAATCCTTAGACCCTGAATATATTGAAAACGGCTGAACTTATGTGAATACTGGTGTTAACGTTTTTCGAGTATAGTTTTATCTTGTTCGGACTGAACTTATCTCCTAAAAAAAGGCAGCGAGATAATAGTGAAGGACTGGTTTTTGTTATCTTTGGCCTTGAAAATCAAGAGGTTACTAAGAATTCGACCAACTCGAATAAATTTGATTTCGGAAATAAGTTCAAAACAGATGCATCCAGAGTTCAGGATACTCATAATTATGTTAAAGATTAATTTCCCTGTTTGTTAGTCCTGTCGAGCAGCGATCCCATGTAATTTTCGCCTAATTCACTGAGGTTGTAGAATAAAGTTGGTCCTAGATATCTGAGCCTGGTTTCAAAGGCCGGTCGGTTAGTAGCAGAGAAAATGCTCAACAGAATTTTTCTAGTTTCTAGTTTACTTGTTGTCCGAATAACTGCGTCCGAAAACGTTGAAGGGAATATCTAATTTTTCAGCATGCTTGCCGTCGCGGTGATTCTCTCGTTGTCTGCTCTTTGACAGTTGGTCAGTGGTTTTTGAATTGTAATGGGATAGTCATATTGCTCTGGAGGTCTTGCAGGTTTCTAAAATCCTTAAGTCCTTTGCTGCCTCGGAAAGAAGAAGCAAGAATGCCTTTTTTTTCTTTAACTCAGAGTTGGATCAGACTTTAGGACGCGTTTGTTTTTATAAGAAGGTACACCGAAAAAAAAGACCGTACTAAATTTGAAGAACTGCCTTCCTCCGGTTTAGTGTAAAATTTTCCTTAATCTAAGTTATTTTTCCTCATATTGATGAAAATATCGTTTCATTCAGTAATTGAGTCCTTTGAAATGAGTTCATGTTTCATTAAAGCAAGTCAAAGCTCTTCCTCAAATATAGAGTTTGTGGTTTTAGTAAAATTTTCCTTTGAAATAGTAAATTTTTCTTTGGGAAGAATTTTTGAGGACAACTTGTTCCTCATTTGAGTAAAAATTTCCTCAATCTAATGTAATGTTTTGTTTAAGGAAAATCGTACTCAGTTTTAGTTAGTTTCTTCAAAAAATTTACTATAACGTAGGAAAATTTTCCTTAATAAATGAGTGGCAACACTCGCTGCTTTACTCGCTGAAATTAATATCTATTCTTCTCGTAAGTATTCTGTTTTTGTCTATACATTTATAGTTCTTTACTTGTTTTTTAAATAAAAAAATTAAAAAATTAAAAAAAAAAAAATTATGTCGTCGCCGGGATTTGAACCGAAGTTTCCCTGATCAGACGATGGTTGTTACATGCGCAGTTTAACAACATCATTTTGGTATATCTTAAAAATACTGTCGGTGGCTGAGTTGGGTAAGATGAGCATCTTTGAACAGTGGCATGGCGCAGAACACACAGGTTCAATTCTCTGATCGGGTGACAGGTAAAAAAAAAATTAAATTCTCTTTGAAGTTTTAAAAACGTATTACAATTAAAATAAGAATGACTGACAAATAAAATAAGTAGTCAACAACAACAAATAAGAAAATAGAGGAAATAGAAAATTAACAAATTTTTTTTGAAATCAACGAATTTATTTTAAGTAAATTTCTTTCATTTAAGGATACCTTCATCCTTAGAAAAAGTAAAATTTTCCTCAGTTTTTTAACCTTGTCCTCACATTGAGTAAACTTTTCCTTATTTCAAAGCAGCAACATTTACTTGTACTAAGGAATCCAACTCACTTATTTTGAGGAACCCATGGCTTTAGCTCGTATTGAAGGGCATTTTTTCCTTACATTTAGGCATTTTTCCTTAAACGAAGTAAGTTTTTTTTTCGGTGTAAAGAAGAATTTAATAGAAGTTTTCAGGCTTTGAGGACGTTGACAGCTTTTGTTCGACAAGATCTTATTGCTCCCGTCAGGCCCACATAAGCAGTATTTTGCAACATTGATAACTTTTCAGTGTGTAGCCTATGGTAATGACCGGACGTCATACTAAACAGTCAACGGTGAGGATTAGGTGCAGCACGTCTGTGTAGGTCTAAAGTATCATTCAAAGTTGAAGTCCCAATTTTTTGCGAAGATGTTTTTACAGGCATAGAAAGCTACATATGTACGCTGTCTTTGCCCTCTGTTCAATGTTGTCTTTCCAATTAAGATTTTTGCATCTAGAAGTAAGTATGCTTAGTGTTTAGATTTTTTAGAATGTAAAAAGTCTGTCCTTCAAGCGCAGGAAGTCGAGTTGCGGTATTTTGTTTTTTTGGGGTGAAGTAAATCAGCTCCGTGGTAGCTATTTTGGTGATGAGATGTTACATATTATGCGGAAGTCTCTGAAACCATTACATGAAAATAGATGGTGCGGATAGTTCTGAATAAAATGATTTCCCATCGAGTCAGGTAAGTACACTGTACTTTTGCTATATTAAGGTTAGGGACTCTGATCTAAAGGAACGTTTGAAATTTGTTAAACGTGGGTGTTTAAGGTCGCCAATTACGAATAAGAGGCTTGTTTTCCAAAATTTTAAAATCCAAAATGTCGAATTCAATTTGGCGGACGTATTGTTTAAAAATGAATCGATTAGCACCAAAATTGGTATACGAGAGGTTTTGGGATTGCTGAAAACGAATCCAAGGTTAGAAATTCAAAATTTAAGACAGCGGATTCATATTCTTCCTACTTTGAAATGGCTATAGCTAAGGAGCATGGTACTAAAATACTTGAACTATAGAACTGCGTTTGCCTAAAACTTTTCTTCATATCGTTAATTTAATACCATAAAAAGAAATTTTAATCACCCCAATGACAATACAAAACACTTATTATTCTGAGAAAGAAAATACTGGTTTTAAAGCCAAAATATCCGACTATTTCTTAATTTGAGAATATCGTTGTTTTGGGATTTTTTTAAGATATGCTGAAAATAAAAAGTAAGAGAGTGCAAAAGATTTTATTTCATTTGTGCATTCATAGAATTCTCTTACTTTGACTGAAACACTTTGGAAGTGAAGCAGGTAAAACGATGACAAAATTTCATGTAAATGTTCTACGAAAAGCCATCAAACGACCTACGCAATGCGATACCGAATTCCAAGAAAACTAAACGAGAGCATGGGTGACTTAGCTAGCAATCTTAAAGTGAGTGCAAGTGTGTGCGTGAGACTCTAGTGTTTCATTGCCAAAATGTTGCGCGAAAGCTTTTTCTCCGCTCAAAACCGCAAAAATCGTGCACAGTGTGGAGAGTTTTAGATTAATGAGTAGTGACACAGAATGCGCATGTGCGTGCTGATGCTCTCACATGCTCTCAAAGATTTTAAGTCTCTAACAATTACTCGAAGGACTACTTTGTAATTTGAGAAATTGAGCGAGTGCTCACTTCCTTACATTATTTTCTCAAAGTAACTCTGCACATCGGCTTCACTCGCTTGACAATTCACTGTTGTTTCGTGTAAGGATTTTTTTTTCGTTTTTTGCAAAAACCAGGTAAAAGCACGAGCAAAGCTTTTCAGTCGTATACAGTTATTTGTCCTGTACGGTTAGCGGAACGATTGATAGTGCGGTACGCGTTTTTGTTTAATAAAAAAAAAAAAATTTTTTTTTTGTGATTACAAAGCTAAAGAAAATTTATTCGATTACCGAGTTGCGCGTTTATTTCGTGCACTACAAAGGCCTCGTTCGTCTCGATAATAAAAAAGTGAAATCATTGAAACTTAATTACAATTAAGGTGGTCATTATAATTTGGCTTATCAGTTGAGTTATAATAAAAACGACAACCACTGGAGCTATGTACATACTCGCACCTGCCGTGCCATAGTTTTTTTCTTTTTGTAATCGCGTGTGGTGAGGGATTAAATTTCAATAACTCCCCCTCGCTTCTCTCAGATAGTGAAAATCCAAAAAAAGTGTTAACAATTTTTTCTTTGCATTTTTAAAGTCAATTTAAGCCACTTGCATCCCCTATTATTTTTTTATTGTTTTAAATGTTAAATTCCTTTTGTTTCACTTTTCACAAACTTTAATGCATAAATTATGAGTGCGAATAAAAAAAGAGAAGCAGAATGAAAATGTGTAAAATATGAAAAAATTGTGAAAAATATGTAATAACGTTAATTGCGTGACAACCAATAATTTGTCATTATTATGATGCACGTGGCATTTGGTCCCTATGTACTCGTACGTAACGAACGTGAAATAGCGCCGTGTCCTCTTGTTCTACTCAACACTGCGTAAGTGGCCTTTTTACTCTTTGTATATGTGTAAACGGATGTATGTATGTATGGATGTGTGTATTGGTTAGTATGTTCGTTTGTGTGCTATGTTTATTATATTGCCTTGTTGGTTTTAACTCAAATTGGTATACGACAACAATGGGTATGGTATAAATTTATAAAAAAAAAAATAATTGCAATCCTTAATGCTCTTTGGAAATTGATGTAAGTGAAGCTTTTAAATTTCAATGAATTTTTAATCTTTCGTTGAGAGTTTTATAAAATTAATTGGTTTAACTTTTCATATTAACTTGATATTGAGTTTTCTAGTACTCACATGTATATTTGCTGTGATACGCCGACTTTTTAATATCTAGTATGAACGTTTTAAAAAATGTACCTTACCAGTATGTTTGCGGTCCATAAAGTCGATAAGCTATTCACCATTTGTTAATTTGGTTAACATATTCTAATATCAATGAAAAAATATCAATATAAAACTATGAGGGAAATATACATTTCACTCAGAACCATAGCATTATTCAGAGGAGCCGCCTTGTCAGCTTGAAAAATAAAGTACATATGAAATCTGAAAGTTAGTTGAAACATGAACTAAGAGTCTTAAAAATGTTGGTTCGAACATTTAGATGTCACTCAAGCCTGAATATTTGATAGTGAAACTTTGATAGTGTGAAGCATCAACCTTAGCTATCATACCACCAAAGTTTCGCGCCAATCGAGCGTCATTATCGTGTTATCTCAACGCAGTTTCGTGCCGAAGAAAGAGCAATCGCCGACAATGTTAATTCTGGGTTTTCATTTAAAGAAAACAGCTGCGGAATCGCACCGAATGCTTGTTGAAGCCTTCGGTGAACCAAAATTTAAAATGGGTTTGGATGGGTAAGAGTAAAACTTTCAGATGCCGTAACCAGTTTTGGAAAAACAATTTTTATTCGCGATGTAAAATAAGCTCAAATATAGCCAAAAACCGTGTTTTTTGCACTTTTAGGTTAGAATATCTCAAAAACCTGACGTACAGGAGAAACGGATTCGGATTCAACGCATCAAAGTCCTTCGTATATGATAAGTCTGGTCTCTGGTTTTGAATTTTTTCTATTTTTGTCGTCCTGTGTTACTAAAATCATACAAAAGTAGGTAACTTAGCACAACTGTATTTCAGTCAATTTTTATCCAAAATACTTTTGTGGGCCTTTAATTTGACGGAAACTGCGTTACCTCTCTTTGTTGAGAACAAAAAAAACCTAAATATACTCAAAAAAAAGTTGTACTCAAAAATTTGAAAAAATTAAAAAACCCGTAGTTTTCCGTTTTTTTTTCAATAGTTTTTTTAACTTATATTGTTGAAAAAATAATTTGTTTCCCAATATAGAAAGTCATTTTGATAGGAAATTTAATTCCCTACAATAAATCTTTTAATATGTTTCCATAAAAAATGTAAGGTTTTTGAGTTATAATTAAAAATATAAAAAATGGACAAATTTGACCAGTTCTCAAAAGTCCAAGCCAGAATTTAAGAGAACTTTTGGCTACATCATTTTTAGGCTTCAATTGAACAAATAAGATAATAAAATTAGTTCCTTATTAAAGTACATATAGTCAATAGCCTACTAACTAAAGGTCATCTCTCATTACCAGGAAATGTTTTAGCTGTCTTCGATTTACCATATTTAGCTGATCGACATTTAGCTCTTTAGATCCAAGGCACTACTTTGAAAGCGCGGAGATTCTACACATCGCTCTATAAAAAATTTCGTACGAAACTTATAAAAATCTCTCGAATGAACTTGTTCTGCAAATTAGAAATGAAAAAATTTCCAAAAAAAAACCCAACATTTATAGTCAAAGCTTTAACATTTTTTTTTACCTAACCAATTCCATTGCAATTCCATTTTGATTAAATTTTTGGTATATGTTCTCTTAGGTGTTGAAAGAAAAATTGTGAAAAAATTTGCGGTAAAAAAATTATAAACTCTTCGTTTTGTTGTTTTTTTTTAAGAAAATGTTCCTGTATATACGTAAAAAATTTTGTAGGGTAAGATTTGCTGAAATATGCGTAAAAAACCGAATTTTCCTGTTTTTTTGTAGTCCATAAGAAAAAAAGTACATGTGCCCTCTAAAAAGTATATTCGAAGTATAGATTCAGTACATTCCCACAATACCCAAATACCATCACTGATCTACGGTGGTTTTTCTTTATTTAGGACTTAAAATGCATTTCACTGATAATCGAAACAGTTCATCATTTAGCAACAACAAGAGGCTTGTTCGACTAAAGATTTGACATTAGTTAAATATGGGTTTGCGATTAAGGGCAATATAATAACTAATGACTATAATAACTAATCTGAATTGCTAGGTATTAAAAAAATTCAATGTCGATTTAAATTTTAATGAAACTATCAATGGCTCCTCTCTCGGTGGGACAGGAACAACTTAAGGCCGAAAAATCGGTCCCTGAAAAGCCAATTCGCTTAACAACGCTAACTGTAGCTGGCTATACAAAAAATATCCTGATGTATTAGCCATAAATTTCCTGAGTTAATCTTACCATTTCTATCTGTTTGTTCCCAAAACTTTGATCTTTAATATTCTTCTGAATGCTATGTATTTACAATATAGCTCCATTTAACAATTGAATATGAATACTCTCTCAGTTTCACCCATGGTGTCATAATAAAGGTGGAGTAATTAGAAATTTGTTCTCATAAAAAATTATGGATATCGGCAGATCCTATATTCACATTGAAATTTATTAATAATTCGATCATACCGCGTTTTGCTTTTTTATTTTTTTTGACACATCGTTGTTTTGACTATTGGGCCCGTTCAGCCAATTTAAACATTTTTGAAGCACTTTAAAAAAGCTTATAATGTACTGCATTTTGAAGCGATTGAAATTGCTGGGTTTCATCTGATAGCGTTGTGATGTTTTTGTTATTGCAATATTTTTGTTATTGCAATAATAAGAACAATAACTAAATTTCTCAGAATTTCATTAAATAGCGCAACTTTTCAGCATATCGTTCAGTGAAATTTTCAAGCGCTTTATGCTTAAGTGATACGTTTGCCAGGGTTATTCTTAACTATAAAATTTGATGAAATTCATTACATTGCACACAGTCTTGCTGAATCAATTTAACGATTAAAACATCAATAAGTTTCATGGAGAAGTTCTTCTTCATGAAGGTTTCATTTTCATTATGTGGTAATTCGGTAATTCATATAGTGGCGAGTCCCCAATATATCACTGTTAAAATAGGTCGAAAAATGTACTTCTTAGATGTCTGAAAATTTTGCCTCAAATAAAAAAAAAATATTTTTTCAAGGCTGTATAGGAAATAAAAGCACTACGACAAACCATAAATCGGCTTAATCAATCAAAATTAAATTTTCGAACGTATACAATATATTAATTTTTGGCAAAAAAGTTCGATTATAAATTTCATCTATTCACATCGCTTAGTAGCGAATTTTTCCACACAATAACAGTTTTGGTTCGCAAAATACGAATTATATTGGAAGTTTTAAGAAGAAGGTAAATCATTCATTAAGTAAAAACGTACTTCGGCAACTTCACGTGGACGTATCTCTAAAAATTAAAGGCTAACTACATGATAGGAGCTTAAAATCATAACTGTTTAGGGTAAAAATACCGTATAAAAAACTTTAAGTTTTTATTCAGAACCTTCTCAAAAAAATATGCAAGCTTTTGATATATTACCCAAATTTTATCACTTAGAAAAAATTCGTCAAAAATCAGATTTTTGCTCGTCCAGTAAATTGGTACTTTTGTGCTTAGCAGTTTGTAGCAACGACACAACATCTAAATGGCTCTGTGAAAATAACTTATTATATATACTGTAGATGCGAGTATATATCTCATCCCTTCGTTCTTATAAGAACAGAAAATTTGGATTAAATTTTAATACTTTTGGGCTAACATTTATGACAACACCAGAATTGTATTAAAATTTAATACTATCTAAGTATTAAAATTCACTTTTAATACATATGTGTATTAAAATTTAAGACTCGTTTGTATTAGGATTTAAAAAAAAATTAATTTTGAATGGGATTCGAACCTGGTTCCCTTTTAATACAATGGTGGCATGCGCAGCATAACGACATCAGCCAACGTAGTGTTATTTAATGGTTGGCTAAAGTTTATTTACAATAACGTAAAATGAAAGTTAAATATTGAAGTATTAAAATATAATACAGGATGGTTTAAAAATCAAATGCACCTAATTCTGATTTTACGCGATAGATACGTTCTTGAAAAATCCGCTTCAAAAAATCGCGTTAAAAAAGGATACAGTATCCATAGGGAATTGGTTCCACATTTCAAAAATCAACAAAAATAATAACATAAAAGTATACGAAAAACATCTTTTTTTTCCGGCGCTGTGACCTATTTTATTTAAGTAGCTTATAAAATACATAAATAAATTATATAGAAAAAAGAAAAATGCAATAAAAATATTAATTAATCAAAAAGAAAATTCATACAATACATAAGAAATCAACAAAAAAAAAAAAACAATTCATTTTAATGAATGTAAAATATATTGTAAAGCATTTTTTAATCGGTATTATTTTCTGATAAAACACTCATTTTTTTTTGAGAAACTTGAATGTCATTGTCCTCACTCAGAATTTCAACTTCATTTTCGCGTAAAAACAGAATTCGGTAAATAATACTTATGTATTAAAATTTAATACAAAATTTATTTCCAATTTTTGTAATCCATTCAAAAGTATTAAACGTAATCATAATTGTATTAAAAATCCTTGTAATATTTCGCTTATATTAAAATTTATTCCATGATTTCTAACCGTGTATGCTATGCTTCTATAACAATACATATTTTACTTTTTAATAAAGCAAATCTGATGAAAAGAACAATTTACAAAAGTAATCTTAATTTCAATTCAAAACTAAATCAGAAAAGCAAATACTGAAAATATCTCTTGGCAACTGTGTTTGCTTATGTTTCTCGATTTCTGTAATTTGTTTTAATTAAATCCATTTTATTGTCTTAGCAAATACCAAAACTGCTTAAGGCTTACAGATACTTTGCTATGCAATAAATGCAATTTATCAAATTGCTAGCGATGTACAATGGGAAAGAATGAAACTAAAGATGATTGTGTTGCATGTAGTAAGTTTCTACCTTATGCCAATTGTCTCTATATTTAACTATAGATATTTTTGTTAATTTAATTTTTAACACATCTTCTGCTTTCATGGGGAATTTCGCTTAACTACATCTATTCCAAACAACTTTGCATTTTTATTTTACATATGCAATTATTAATTTTTTCCCACTGTACATACCTAGTCAACAAATTATATTGTAATGCAAATGTGTTGTTACATAAACTTAGCAGAGTATTTTCAAACCAATTCCTAACCAAATTACTTTATTTAGTTATTTAACATTTAGAATATAAAACCCACAAATAGAATTAATGAAATTAAGATATTTGGACAGGAATAACATATACAACAACAGCGACATTAAGCACTATAATAACAATTTGTACTATAACAATAACCAAAAAAAAAAGAACAACTTAAATAATAACAACAACAAATTTGTCAATTGCCATCATTAATATGACAATGCTGACAAAAAAAGGAAACCCTATAAAGCTTAACTTTAACTCAACAAAGGATTTCTAAATCAACAGAGAGACAAAGGATAACAATAAAATAGCAACAACAACAACTACATAGAGCAAACACTAGAAAAGAATGACAATATAAAAGAAAGAACGAAAATTCTCACACAGTTTTAACAAGAACAAGGTTGATAATAACAACTTAGTCAATGGCAGACAGCAATACACCCATATGTGTATTTATATAGAAAATTTACTATGCATGTACATATATGTTTAACTTAATTCAAAATACGGCGAGCTGAAAGTAAATTTAAATGTGACAAAAATGTCAATAGAAATAGAGTTAAGCATCAAAACAATTTATTGCTCCCGATGAAAAAAAGAGTTTAGCGTCTTGGAAATCTAGAACTTTACTTCCAGTTGTTGCTCTGTGAAAATGATCCTTCAAATGACTTACCGAACAGTTAGTCTGACTAATTTTTCCAGAACGTCGAAGGTATAAATAAAGCTCTTATTTAGCCAAAACATTACAAAACTTTAAAAGTTATGAACTTTTTAAAATCGCACTTAAAATGTGAAGTTTGATAAAGTCGAGTTTAAACTTTCACACATACATGAAACTAGGTATACGCTGTCATTAAACCCTAGAGAGCTTACCTTTTTTAGTACTTCCTAAAAGCTAACCATTCGTCATTTTGACGAACATATAAATTTTTGTTGGCTTAAATGTGAAGTGTTATACTTTATTTAAGTTAAATTGTTTTAAAATTACCAACTGATAAATTATTATGAATAGTCCAAATGTAATGAAAATGCTCCGATTATACTAAAAATTGCTCCGTTATGTTGTGTATACGCTGAAACTAAAGTATACGCAAAAAACGTGTCCGTTGTACTTACGTAGTTTTCAAAGCACGAATGTACTAACAATGATACAACTGTACTGTAAATGTCATCAGTAACTTCTAGAACTTTACCATGGAAAAAAAATTTATTAAAATAATAAAGCAAGGTTTTCATCAGAAAGTTCGAATTACTTCCAATTATATAGTATACTGCATAAATTTGTATGAAGGCAATAGAAAAAAATAAATTAAATAAAATTTGAATGAAAATAAATTATGTTATAAAACATTCTAAGAGTTTTTAAATTTTTCTCTAGCATTGCTATTAGATTTTGATCGTGCACATTTTAGACGGAGAGCTGGCTACATAAAAATTAACCGATCAACTATACTCGTGATTTTTGTTTTATAAGTTCCCAATGACACTGTGAAAATAAGCGTTCATTTTGCAGAAGTCTCATTGGAGGGGGAGAGCGTGGGTGGTCGCTTAAACGTGTCAAATTTTCGTAAAAAAAAACCGATAAGATATAACTCTGAAAATTGGTATAGTATTAGATATTGAGTATACAAACGACAAGAAAGTATTCCCAGAAGTGTAGGTGGAGGAGTAACCGCTCCCAGAAGTGATAAAGTGGTAAGGTATATGTCGAAAAATAACTCATAAGATAAATTTCAGCAAAATTGTTTTTCTGTAAGCAATACAATTAGACAAATTACAAAATTTGCAGAAGTTAAAAGTTAGGGTAATTGGCAAAAAAACGTATTTTTCACCGGTCGCAGCGGGTGGTTCAGAATATTAAAGTTGCTCCGATCTTCGCTACCCGGGCACCAAAAGTTTTCTTTTGGTGCCAATAAGAACCACGTAAAATTTGAGCCATTTCAGAAAACATTTGATGGACCCGTTACCGTTTTGAAAACTGGAAAATAGTCCTTAATCTATCGATAATCATTAATATCTCCCCGAAGCTACCTCGTAGAGGGATCAAATGTATGACAAGGTCCTATTATTTTTTCTCCTCCAACATTTTTTCCGAACATACTTACCCCCTATCACCACCCCTTAGGGGATCTCCTCTGCAAAATTACATTCTTGTGAAATTATGAAATTGACTCCCCCTCTTCTCAGACGCCTCTCGAGGGGTAAAATGTTAGACTATTTTCTATTATTTATACTCTCCCAAACTATTCTCTCGACACACCTACCCCCTATCTGCCACCCTTTTGGGGGTCCCCCTACAAAAACACAAAAAATTTCGAAAAATAGTTTATATCTGCCCGGAGTGACACATAGAGCGTACATGTGTATAACCAGGTCCTATTATATTTTTTTTCCAATATTTTTCCCGAAGATACCTACTCTCTATCTGGCACCCTTTTGGGGACCCCCCTACAAAAACACAAAAAATTTCAAAAAATAGTTCAAAGCTCCCCCGGAGTGACCCGTAGAGAGTTCATATGTATCACCAGGTCCTATTATATTTTCTTTTCCAATAATTTTTCCAAATATACCTACCCTCTATCTGTCACCCTTTTGAGGGTCCCCTTACCAAAAACAGAAAATTAAGAAAAAAATTCCCACGCTCTCCTCCTCCAATGAGACTTCTGCAAAATGGACGCTTGTTTTGACAATGTCATTGGGAACTTATAAAACAAAAATCACTAGTATAGTTGATCGGTTCATTTTTATGTAGCCAGCTCTTAGTATATTTAGTCCTGATCTTGCAATGATTTTGCTCATCAAATCTTTCGCTGAATTTGGAACAATTTCATTGGTGATTGAATGCTTTGCACTGGCGAAAAATCATCCCTCGATGTCATATGTATTATACATTTGTTATATTTCGTATTAAGTTTCATACGCTTGAAATTCCTGCACTCTTTCAATGCGGTAGTTTACTTGATTATCGGCTGTTCTACTTCGCACATTTATGATGCTTAAGTACTTAAGTATACAATTGCTTATAAATTTAATTTACCTAGTATTTGCACATGAAGTGAAAAGTTTGAAGTGAAAAATTTAAATTTCAGTGCTGGTTTTGATAAATTCCGAACATAAAATTGCTATAAATTTATCTTCATGCTGGAATTCGCTTAGATTACTTAAAGTTTATTCATTCAAGTGTACAACTGTGTGCGATTTTGTATGCCAGTTTTTACGGCTGCATGTGTATATTCTTTGATAATTATATTAAATGAAAATTATGTATTCCTAATTGCAAACTATGAATTATATTATCACTTAATACTCGAAACACATACATACATACATGGAGACACACTAATTTATACTAACACAAACACTTAGTGTGACAAATGCGTGCGGTGTGCTATTGTGGGTTGCGACAAAGTCAATGTAAGCAACGAGAAGCGCCTAAAAAGCACGTTTAACTAACACTTTAACAAACGTTCATTCGCACACATCAACTCAACTGCTTGAACTTACAAAAATACTCATACAAACATAAGCACATACATACATAAACTTGCAAATACTTTACCGCTCATTTACATATATAAAAGAATAATAACAAAAACTAAAGTACAACTGCAACAAAAACAAGGACACAAGTAGTAAGTAAGTTTAAGCAGCAACAACCAGCAACTAAAACACTGTCACACTTCCCAGTAAATATTTTTATTAAGAAAGAGTCGTAGTGTATCAATCGCTGTGACGATGATTGCGATCGCGCTCAAGTTCATGTGCTGATACCAAGCCTTAGTTTGTTTGGGAAAAACTTTCTGGCGATGGCGACCTGCCAAAGCGATTTGTATATGAAACAAAAGTAAAACTTTCGAACGATTTTTGTTAAAATCGAATTTAAAATATATGTATACAGTCTCTTTATTTCATCGGGATCAGAGTTCTTAGCTGCTATCCATACTTAGCAACGATAGTTGTATGGGAAACCAAAAACAAAATAGCAAACTTAAGGAGTAAAATTATGGTTGCCATTTGTACATATCAAGTTGCTTAAGTGCTGTCCAACAGATTTGTCAGGCGGCGAGTAGAAACAATTTAAAAAAGAAAGTAAGGAGAACAGCAACAAGTGCTCATATAAAGACCGATTAGGAAACTTAGCAATTTGAATAGCTACGCGATCAAAACTTGATATTTTAATAATTTTATTTTGTGACATTTTTAATTTATAGTTAGAAATAAAAAAAAAGATAAAATTGACATCAATTTTTGCTTTGATTTCGTATATGCACACTCCAAATAACAAAAGAGTACTATCGAATCATAATGTATTTAAAATTAAACTTTTGAAATTGGACTTTAACCCTTCTAGAAGAGAAAATTGGGAAATTAAACAATCTTCAAATTGTTGGCTGGGTTAATTTCTATTGCTGCGTTGCGTTAAATTATGCAAATGTGTGTGCAAAATAGTAAAATTATGAAGTCTACTTTCAAGAGTGATTATAACATTTTTGAAGTGAATTTATATCGCGTCTTTGGTAAAGGGTTTATTTGCGTTTTCAAAACTCTTATAATTAATGAAGTTCTCAAAGCCAACTGGCAACTTGGAACATGTAATCACAAAGATTTGTGGAAATGAAGTGATAGAAGCATACAATTATAGGTCGAAACTTTTAGGATCCGTGGGTTAACACGCTTGTTTTTAAATTAATACATTTTTTTTTTGGCTAAAAAAAACTGCGTCTTCCTCTACCTGAATCAGGATTTAAATGAATTTATTTGGAAGTGTGAGGTGAGAAATATAATGTTAATGTTAATGTTCGTCCGATTAGATTTGACTAACTTAATTTCTCTCTATTGATATTTAAAAGACTGCAACATGGCCCGTCCTCATTATGTTCTTCTTTAGAATTGGTATTGTTTCGTGTTAATAACTCGGACTTCATAATTTCATTGGATGTTGAATTATTTCTAAATTGAAATGTTCTTGCAATATTGCTTTTAAAGGTACATACTTATATCGTACTAACAATGTCGTTTTACACTACGATATATTCTACTTCCACTTACATTTGGTTTCAATTTTTGTATATCGCATCTTCCACCTGCCTAAATGGAATGGAAACTTCATTTTAGCTAAGCTTAGGATACATCCTTTTAACGTATATACATAGTTGGTATGCCTTAACACTTCAAGCAAATAATCAGTGCAATTTGAGCGATATATATAAGTTTGATTGCATCGTTTTAGTAAAGTTTAGTTTTATTTTTTTGCGAATTATCATTGCATTTGATAATTTTTCAGTTACTTCTGTGTAAAAAGGATGCAGAATAACCTGTAGTAAATAAAACGAAACAAAATTATTTATTCATCAAATTCTTATTTATTTACCTTCAAAGCCGGCCAAGACAGCTTCGCCAATAACTACTCTGTCCAGTCCTTCATACATTTTTCGTGGGCTGATTATGAAATAACTAACAGCTGCTTCAGCGAATTTGCTTTTATGTTTGAGAACAATATTTACCGCTGTGGTAATTTTAGCTGCGGGAACTGGAAAAAGTCAGACGGAGCAAATCAAGTGAAAACAGTGCTTTATTAATGATTTTTCTATCAGTAGACTTTACTTCACAGTACTAACTTTGATTTTGCATAAAACTCATGAAATTTCGTTAAGTAACTAACCATTTATTTGTGTTCAATCGCAAGGATGCATTCTGTTATTATTATAGAAAAAACAATTTTTTTTGCCGCAAGATTCCGACAATGATTTCTTTGGTATTTTTGGCTCGTTGATTCTGATCCACAGTCCCCCCCACTAGGTCTGGTTTTCGCGATTTTCTAACCATAAATGGCGAATAACACAGGTTTTCAAGGTATTTAAGGTTATATTACGTCGACAGGTAATTTCTATTTATGAAGTCATTAACTAAATTCATTTATTATACAGTTCTCCATGGAAATCAAATTAAGTTTCAGTGAGCAGTATAACCGGAAAATGTGTAATAAATTTGAATTTACGATATTTCGAAGAAAAAGAATGATGTCGATATAACTCATTATGTATTTTCATGGGAAATAGTATTTCTTTTCGATCCAATTAATGATTTTATAAATAAAAATTAACTGTCCATATATATATATATATATATATATATTATAACCTCAAAAACCTAAACAATTGTGATATTTGTACATTTAGGTTAGAATATCTCGAAAACCAGACTTATGGGGCGGGAAAACTATAATCATTTACAGAGTCAGAGTGCTAAAAACACCAAAGAAAACATCGTCTGAACTTTGCGCCAAAATGATTGTTTACCAGTATTAGTTTTCAAACAAAATTTCGGGCATGTGCCCGACACGGCTGGATCTGAGGAATGTCATCCAGCAGATAAAGTTTGTAGCCACTTTTTCAAGCATTTGAGACCGTATGTACTCAATAACATGAATATTGTTGGCTTCTAGTGCATCGATTGTTGTTGGTTTGTCAGCGTAGACTAGCGACTTTACGTATACCCAAAGAAAAAAATCAAGAGGTGTCAAATCACAAGATTTTGGAGCCCAATTTACATATCCATTACGCCAAATTATGCGTTCATCGATTGTTTCCTTAAATAAAATGTTTTCTGTATGGCACGTAGTTCCATTCTGCTGATAGCACATCTCTTCCAAATTCATGCCATGAAATTGGAAAACGTAAAAGTTATTAACAATAGCTCCGTTGACTGAAAGACGCTAATTAGACTCATTTTTAAAAAATATATTGTCCACTGTTTATACCATCGGCTTAACAATACGGCGTAAAGTCGTTTCAAATGTTCGATTATGTAGTTTGGCTCACAGAACCATAATTTTGGAATCTCTTTTCCGAAATTTGGTAACGTTGTTGAAGCGTGTATGTTATCACGGTAAAATTGCAATGACGACTGAACAAAGATTTCACTCACAGTTTGCAATCTGACAAAAGGTTTGACAGATAAAATTGTCTTAAGTTAGTACTGGCTTCAGAAAACCGCCGTTTCTCCGGGACACCTTTATTAATTCGACCATGCGTAATATTACACAAATATTTTTTTTAAATAATAAGTATCCGTAGATAAAAGGTCATTTTGGTAAAAATAAAGATATTTTTATTATAAATAAAGATATTTTTATGTCTGGAAAAGTACAGGGTAAAAGCTTTGTATGCATGGTTCGCTTGCAGCAAGATCAAGATCCATAAAATTGTCAACCAAATCAAACCAATGCAGAATTATTATATAGTGTCTTGAGATTCCAAATACATAATCCGCGAAATCGGATCTGCTCATTTACTCGTGTTATGGCCATTTTAAGGTTAGCTTTATGGTTGACATGGTTCGTTTAAATCAAAGTCAAGATCGGTAAAAACTGTTAACCAAATCTGACAATGCACAATTATTAATGCGTGTTCAGTTATTCCAAAAACATGATCCGAAAAATCGTGCCTGGTCATTTCCTGGTTTTAGGGCCATTTTAAGGCGTTTACCGATATTTTTAATAAAATTATGAAGCGACCGTGTAGTTTTTGATGCTGTTAAGATCAAGTGAAGCTTTAAAATATACTATGATAACTGTTATTTATGAAGTTTAAGTCGCTGATCACGACCAAGTCACTTATTTTTGCAAATATGTAAACGCTTTTGTGTTATTCACCATTTTTCTTGGAAAAAAAAAACCGATACAAAAAAAATTTTTTTTTGTCGGCCAAAAAACTAGTGGAAAATAAAAGGTTTTTACTATATTTTGTAGGCTTAAATAGTATTTTTGACTACAAAGCCCACGAAGAAAAAAAAAAATAAAAAAATTTTTATATACGTACGTTATATTATTCATCCATGGAAAAGAAATGAAAATTTAGAAAAAAAAAATCTTTTGGGCCTTAAAACTAGTGAAAAACAATAAAAAACTTTTATATTTGTTGTTATTCACCGATTTTCATGAAAAAAAAAAAATTCAAAAAAAAAATTTAACAAACTCTTTTTGGCCTAAAAACTATTGAAAAATAATTTTTATATATTTTTGTCTTATTGGTTTTAAAAGTATTTTTGATTACAAAGTGCATAAAGAAAAGCAAAATAAAAAAATTTAAATTTTTAATGACTTATTCACAATTTTTCCTAGAACGCATTTTTATCAATATTATCGGTAAAAGCGTTGACCTTAAATAGCCATAAAACGAGTAAGTGATTAGGTACGATTTCGCGGATCATGTTTTTGGAATCTCCGAACACTAGATAATTATTGTGCATTATCAGATTTGATTGAGAATTTTTACCGATTTTGATCTTGCTTGAATCGAACCATGTCGGCCAAATTAAAATCTTTAAATGGCCATAAAACGAGTAAATGAGCAGATCCGATTTCGCGGATAATGTATTTGGATCTCATCAAGGGGGGCGGGGGTTCAAAGAAAACCTCACGTCAACTTTTTAATGCTTAGAATTTACATTAAAAAGTAATATTTAAATCTCACGGGAGGGGGGGAGGGGTCCCGCCAGATCTCACCAAATCTCACCAAGGGGAGGGGGGTCCAAATTTTCAAAAAAACACCTCACGTAATTAATGGACGTCCCCTAACTTTTGTTTGTAGGTACTACTCAAAAGAAACCTATTAAATTTTTTAATCACAATGAACCAGAAAATTAAATTTTTTCCAGATGGAGCATGATCTAAAAAAAAATCCATTTCCTTAGGCATTAAATGGTTAAATAACATTTAAAAATCACTATAAACAAAAGTAACCAATATATGTATTTCCATAGTCAAGTACAAAAAATATAAAACGAATCGCTACATATTTCACAAGAAAGCTACAAGTCTAAGCTTTTAATTTTATTAACCGTTCTAGACGTACACGGAAAAACACCAACTCGAAATTATTGTAAATATTAATGAAAATTTAAGAAAAATTAGTAGGTAATTTAGTAATTTAGAAATGGTTCGAGTGTCTATTAAAAATTACTAAGCGTAATATAAAAATTGCATCAAGCAGGCATTAATTTTTCGAATGCAAGTTTTTAATTTTTACAAAGTAGATTTTAAAATTTCTGCAATAATTTATTATATTTTAAAAGGACTGTACTATTTTTTAAAAAGTACATTATAAAGTTTTTATAATGAAATAATAATAACTTAAATTTATTTTTAAAATTTTTTGTGTGTTGAACAAAATTGGAACGGCCAGCAAGTTTCCGTTGCCGCTTTCCCGACCCCGTCCCAATTCTGTTCAACACATTACTTCTAAGCCAATTAGTAAGAGTTTGGCAAGCCTTATTTATTTATGTTTTTGCATGAACATGTTGAGAACTCAAACAGAGTACAAATTAAACACAAATGAGAAATAAAATTCAATATAATAAAAATTAATAATCTTGAAATAATTTTTCTATAACTACTTTTTAAAAATTATAAAGCGGGAATCATATATTACAATATGAAATATATAAAAATTCTAATGTGGCAATTTATTAAAATTTAATAAATTCTTTGTAAAATTTCAAAGTTTTTAGGTGATAATTAAAATGAAGAAAATAATTTTTAATATGCACTTATTAAAAAATGTAAAATGAAAATATTTACAAACTAGAATAGAATTTTTAATAAGGATTTTCTATTTATTACTATAAAAAAGTAATATTTGTTTTCAGATTTTAATTTTTATAATCTCCTATTAATTTTTAATAAAATTTGAGTTGGTGTTTTTTCCGTGTAGTTGTATATACTTACCAATACACCGTACACATTATTCTATGCCTACTTATTCTAACGGTCCATATTTCTTATGCTGTCTTTTTTTTTTGTTGCAGGAATAGGAGTAACACGTAAATTCAAGAGTTTAGCAGCAACAACACATAAATAACAGCAAAAAGTACGAAAGTAAACGCACATTTAATCCTTTGCTCCGTTAACGCAAAAAAAAGGAGCTGCAAAAGAAACAACAACGAATGTATAAATTGAGTTGAAAGGAATTGAATTGAATAGGGTGAAGTGGAGTCAACAAAAAAATACAATAATAATATGTTGTTATAATGACGATAACGTCGATGATGATGATGATGTTAATGTCGATTGATAAAAGTGGAAAAATAATGCGTTAGCGTGTTGAATAATTGAAAGCAAACGAATATAAATAAAAATAAATTTAGCCATAAAAAAGAAAAGAAATCAATAAAATAAAAATTCATGGTTAACTTTGAATAGAAAAAGAGGAACAAAAAAGGGAAATAAATAGGCGGGAGTAATGCCAATGTTAAAGGATTATTTAAAGGCAAATGAAAATAGAATTTCATAGTTGCAGAGTGCAAATTGTTTGAATTTTTTCGATTGAATTTGTGTGCGTAAAAATTGCTTTGCTAAAAAAGTACTCATGCAGTAAAATTAAAAAAAAAAATTAAAAGTTTTGAAAAAATGCAAAAGCAGTAACAGTGAACGCAAATCTTTGGCAAAAACAAAGGTTAAAAAAGCAGTCAAAAAAATGTATTAAATAAAAAGAGTTAAAATATCTCAAAGACATGCAAATAAAGAGCAATGATATTGAATTTTGCAAAATTTAAAAACTTAAATTCAAAACAGTTAAAGAGAATTATTGAAATATATAGTATTAAAAAGTTACTAAAATATTCTGAAATACATATCAAAATTGAAAAGTCAAAGTACTAAAAGCTTTTCTCCTGAACAGTAGCTTTTTACATGTCACGATTTTTTAGAAAAGAATTACAAAATTGACATATGCAAGTAAATTTTTAAAAATAATTTAATTTGTTTGTCTAAAATTCGGGGAAAAACTGCTGCGAAAAAGGAACACTTTTGAAAATTTATCAAAAAGTCAAAATTAAAAAATTTAGAAAAAACAAAAAAAAAACAACAATTTAATAAGGCAAGCACACAAGAAAAATTACCAAAAAAAAATTTCGCGGAAAAACAAACTAAATTTCGCCGGTTAAATGTAAGAAACCAAGCGTAAATAAGGATATGTTGAGTGGCAACAAAAACAGGTGTGGAGTGGCAAAAAACAAAAAATTCAGTGAAGTAAAATTCAGGAAAGAAAAAAATAAGAAAAACAAACTCTCAACAACTTAAAATAAAAACAAAATAACAAAGTCACTGAGCAAAAACAAAAAAAAAAGTAGCCAAAAAAAAGAACCAACAAAACGAGCGCTAGTTTCCGGTCGTGCTTGCTTTTTCAATTAATTGTCGTCCTCGTTGAAGTTGACGTTATACTGTTGCGCTATCACAACAAAAAAAAAAAACTATACATTTTCCTCTTTCTCCATATTGTTGTTGTAGATGCTTGTCAGGATAATATTAAGGACAAACACACGCATTTGTAAAACGTCAAAATACGTTTGAAGTAAAGACAGGCAGCAGAGAGATAGTTAGAAAGAAAAAAGAAAAAAAGAATTCTCCATCTTGTCCATTGGGAGAAACTGCGTTGTCCTGTTTATTTATTTAGCAGCAATAGCAGAAGCAGAGTAAAAGAAACGCAACAGCGTTTCGCTTTTTGTTGTAGTTGTTGTTGTTGTTGTTTTGAAATTCACAACAAGGACATTGCAGCTGGCGTGCGTTAGCAAGTTAAATACAAAATAAAATTTGCAAGAAATAGAAAATGGCGTAAAAACAAACACTGAAATCAACAAATTGAAAGACAAACAAACGGAGAAAAAAATAAAATAAAAATAAAAACCCACAAAGGATATGCTACAAGGGATATATCGACAATAGCGCGTTACGAGCAACATTAGACAGCAACCAAGGAATATTGCAACAATGGCAACTGCTGCTTCTGCTGTCAACGCCAATGGCGCTGGCATCAATGCCAACGCCAACATCTATGCCAATGCACTTAAATGGATTTTTCTTGGATTTTTCTTCGTAACTATTGGTGAGTTGCTATTTTTGTAAAAATTTTCCAATTTTGTATTACTATCTTGTACACAGTATATAGTAATTTTAAAGTTTTTAAATATTTTTTACTAAGTTTACTTAACAATGTAATTTTATAGGAATGATAATTTAATTTACTCTTTAAATTTTCTCTAAACAGTAGTATTTGAAGTTAAAAAACATTCATTAAAATCTATAATCTAGCTCAAAAAATTCCGCAAGTTACAAGCAAATTTATTGACAAAGTTCATGAGATCTTCTTAATAATTGATTGCATAAGTTATCCCCGTGCTTTTCTGTGCGCCCTGTTGTAAACTTTGCTGCTGTTGCCTAAAGTGTGTACCTAAATATATAAATTACCATAAATTTTTCCAACTAAACCATATTCTCACTTACCGAAGGATAAAGGTTCAGGAATTTATTCAAAATAATATACTCCCCATCGCCTGTAACGCACTTATGTCAGCGGTGAGTTAGGTTATGTTAGGTTAGCACGGGAGAAGACAATTGTCATCAGTTGGGCCTATTGTATACCCTGTTTAAAACTTCGTTTTCAACCTAAGCTAACTATTTTGAAATTTTTATAAACTTCAAAATGGTTTTTGGACACTTTTGAGCGATATCTTCAAGAGAGTCGAAGAAGTGGAATCCGAATATCTTATAACGTCGATTTATCAGTGCTGGGCATTCACAAAGATAATGAAAGAAAAACTCTTCGACGTCAAGATCTTTACAGCTTCTACAAAGATCTCCTACGTTAGAAAGCCTTAGTCTTGAGGCACGCTTGCCTATAAAATTGTGTTCTGTAATAACACCGACAAAGATTCTCAAGGTTTGTTTGTCTAATGAGATGACTTCCCGCGTTCTATTAGCATCATAATAAGACCAGATTGCTCTCGACGTACAACATGTTGTCATGTTAGTCCATTTCATATTAGCCCAATTTATACATTTTAAATAAATGTTGGCCCTAATAAAGGCTAGTGGTTTCACTATATTAGGTTTAGAAATAATGCAAGTTCATCTGCAGTTTCGTTGCCAATGAAGTCGCTATGTCCAGGCACCCAACACACAGTTAAGTTGCATTTTCCGCCTACTTCACATAGCGATTTCTTGCAATCTAGGACCAATCTTTAAAATATTTTTGATATTCCGTAATCGGTATGGCTATCGCAGTCGTTTCCGATTTTACTTACCATTATTTCTACTTGGCTGTTAAAGCGAGTTCACCGAAGCGTTACTTGGCCACAAACGCAGTCTTCCTTCAGCGAATTGTTTCACATAAACGACTCATAACTCCTAAATAATATTTGTAGTTAAGTGTCTGGCAAGAATTCATGATTCAAAAACATGAAAATTGTAAATATCACCTTTTTGTTTAACTAAAAACGATGCTGCTTTTTCGGTCTTGGGTCATTTGGTTTACGCCATTCAATCGCCTTTTTTCAATAAAAAATAGTTGCCAGAACACTTTTTCAACATTTTCAACGATTTCGCGCCGTCGATTAACGCAAAGCTCAATACAAACTCTTTGATGTAAAGTACTTTTTTAAAACTGTAAAACATCGACACACAGAGACAGATGTACGCAATGTACTTTCACAAATGTCAATCCATGATGCTGAAATTTGGTGGGAACGTCAATGACAAATGTTAAAACCTAATAAAAGTGAGAACTGAAAACGCTACATGGTGGTCGCTCCTGGAACTCTTTGATCAAGTTGGTGTGAGCTCAATTTATTTACTTAAAATTTTCTTCAGGAATTAAAGTAAAGTTAGCAACCGTTTTGTTATCCCTCCTGTGTTTGGGTCTTACATCTACTCGACTTTGACTAGAATTTGACGTTCAATTTAGTGAAAAATCATCTGCGCATTTTCTTTTCGACGGCAAACAAAACATCTGCACTTGGCACTTTAAAAACCGAAATCATCCTCAGTAGCTGGTGCGATATGGGTACCAATTTTTTCCTGAACTAAAAACTTGACAGGAACGTTTCCGCCAACTAGAGAAGAATTATAACGCGGTCCGACAAAGGACCCATGCACCCATGAGAAATTTAAATATACATAGGTATGTATTCTGAAACTAGAAACTTAAAAAAAGTTTTTCTCCAGCTCGTCAAATTTTTTTTAATCGAAGCCACATCCCCCGTCTCCCTTCCCCCATGTGAAAGAAAATTAAAATTCATCATATCTTATCAACTTCTTGACGCAAATGAACAAAACTTGGTACATACATATGTAAAAGGTGGAGGCAAAAGTAAGATTCAATGACAAATGGGCGGTGCCCCGCCTACAATATGATAAAAAATCAAATATTTTATATTTAAATCACTATTTGACACAGTTGACTTAAGACTTAAGACTTAGTAAATATGTATGTTGCAAATAGTTTGTGTAAGGTTCTTAGCTTTGTTAACTTTGGAGAAAGTGGGCAATACCACGCCCTCCCATACAAGAGAAGAATTAAATTCATTATGTCATTCATTTATATTTTCTAGCGTTATTTCGTTATTTAAAAGCGATAGGTGTGGTCTGACGTGCTGGAGAAAACCACGAGACATGTAGGGGAAGGCGGGGCAAAGCGGTTCATGGGGCAAAGCAGTACAAAGGCTATTTTTATCCTTTCATAAAACGTAGTGCTCTTGTAGCTGCCAAAATATAGCGACATTTTGACCTTCCGTTTTCGAGAACCACGAGGTTCATCAAAATGAGTGCGGTCGATTTAAAATTCGAGGATTGAACTTTCGACTTAAGTAAATTGATTTCATATGA
The DNA here is from genome assembly GCA_963662105.1 of Meiosimyza platycephala. Lineage (NCBI taxonomy): Eukaryota > Metazoa > Arthropoda > Insecta > Diptera > Lauxaniidae > Meiosimyza > Meiosimyza platycephala. The sequence goes on along the minus strand of OY759210.1, from coordinate 29,125,577 downwards.
ATTATTTAAAAAAAGCAAACTATCACGTCGTAGTATATATTAGTGATATTTATTTCTGTTGACAATGATTTGTTTATGTTGATAAATTTTTGTTTCACGAGTCATAAGGGCAAAGTGCTTGCGGCAAAGCGGTAGTGTGTATCACTTGGTTACGTCATTTTATCCATCGAATGGCATCGATTAAAAAAAATCTGAGCTGCTGGAGAAAAACCATGAAACACGTATATTTTTTTAGTGGCTATTTTCAGAATATATTGAAATTTCTCATTGGTGCACCAAAAAGTTTGATTTTGTCAGAACGCATAATCGATAATTTCGGACAAAATTGTAGAAGTGAAGTCAGCCCGGGGCTTAGCTACTGTATTACTTTAATACAATTTGAGTTGAAATGTTTTGCGTCTCCACTAAAAAATTAAGAAATGGAATCAGACTTTGGACTATGGTGCCACAAAATTGTTTTCCGCATTTGGGTCATTCCACACACTGTACTGAACAGTAAGCTTAGGAAAATAACTATATGTTATTATTCTCTGTTCCGATACACAATAAAAATTATTAAATATTATTTATCTGGGGGCCAATTAAATAAATTGTTCTCTTAAATTCATTGAATCGCATTAGTTTTCAAATCGCATTACTTTCACATCGTATTACAGAGTCGAATCATTGGTTAATATGTGGTGAAAGGCCAAAGGCGGTGATATTAACGTTACACATTTATGAAAATTTTATATATGTATGTGTAAATTTTTCTCATTAAAAACTTCTGCATTCGCCTCTTCATTTTCTTAGCAGACAATTTTTTTTATCATATTCCAAGGATTTTCAGTGAAATTTGTGAAAATTTATGCATAAAAATGAATTTTTCTGGTTAGAAAAAGGATTGCAAAAATAAAAGGGTAACATAATTTAATATTAGAACGGTACTAATTATTTGCAGCTCATGCGAAAAGTCATGAAATCCTGCGCTTAATTTATGATTCCATTGGCAAAGCACCTTTGGTTGTTGGTTTGTAATATTCTTGTAGTCTAAAAATAACTTGTGGAAGTTGGGTTGAACAAAATAACAAAGATCGCCTTACTAACAACTAACCTGCGGTTATTTAATTCAAAACACATTTATATTTTTATAGAAAAATCGATAGGTTTCAATTTAAATTTTTGTTTTTATGTAATATATTTTTGGCCAAAACATTCCCAGACATTAAAAAGTTGTAAATTTGTATACATAACAGAATAACAAAAATACATGCGAAAGAATGTAGAAGTTCACAATGTTTAATATTTTGAAGTAAAATCATTAATAAAATGAAATCTTAAATGTAATTTTTTCTTAATTTTCAATGCAAATTAATACTTCACACATTTTCTATATTCTACTTACAATCAAGATGCAAATTTTGTTAAATAATATTTTAATTTTACACATTTACATCAGACAGGGGACTCGTGCGTTGAATTTTATGTCACGGTGAAATAAATCTTTTTACAATTTGCATCAGTTTCATCTCCGAGTAATATGAAACATTTTTTGAGTTAAATATCTGAGGGCTCCTTAGCCAATCCCACCATGTTCAATCTGATAGTTAAAAACTCATCACAAGCAAATAAAACATTCTAAACCCACAGATGTACAAACATTGTACACAAATATAGCTATTTCGCTGACTGTACGTCTGTGGGTTTAGAATGTTTTATTTGCTTGACTTTGTCAGCGAAAAAGCTATATGTGCTTACAATGTTTTTATATATTTCCTATGACAAAATATTATTACGAAAATAACGATGAAAAAAGTATGCAGAATGCAAGCAGGACTTACAGAAAGTAATTTGGAATGTTGCTGTTGCTATTTGCTTTGAAAATAGTACCGTAGAGTAGCTTGGCAATGATGAAAAAAAAAATTTACATTTTCATTTTGGGGAAAAAAAATCTCCTGACCTCAAATGTCGGTTACCAGGCATTAAACTCATGTCATTTCTTTATCATATTAATAAAAATCCACAGTAAAATTTTAAGCGAAAAAAAAATTGGTGTTTTGAGAAAATCAGATTTGTTTTTTTTCATAAAAAACGCTATAACTCCGCCAATTTTTAACAATTTTCAAAATTTATTTAAGATTTTGACAGAGAATCAGAATTTCTATTAGAATCAAAAGACAAAAGTTAATTATTTTGATTTGGATGAAAATGCGACTATTTTGAAACAATTTTCAACGATTTTTCAAGCTCTGACACTAAAACTTTAACCCTGCATTACAGTCGCCTTTTTCGTAATGCTATTACTAATGTGGGTGTAATCTACACATACTTTAAAATGATCATATATCTAAAATTTGTTCCTGAAATTATAAAATTTTATTTTTATAAGTAAAAACACTTATTTTACTATGTTATCCAAAAGTTTATTTTTTTAATTTAGATAATTTCAGTTGAAAAAAAATTATAATATATCATTGCATTTTTCACATAAAAAAAAAAAAAAAATGTAAGGGTTTCATATAAAATTATGGCATAATTCCACTTAATACTCCAACGTCTTGAAAGTAGTCAATTATTAAAGCTGAACTGACGAGTAAAAATAAATTGTTTAATATTTTTTTCATTTTCGGTGCAAATTTTTCAAGTAAAATTGATTCAAAGTCCTCGCACTATTAAACCTGAAAAATTCAATAATTTAAGTTTATTATTATTTTTTAACTAAAATGATATTAATTAAAAAATAAACTTTTGAGTTACATAGTAAATAAGTGATTTTACTTATAAAAATTAGATTTTATGATTTAAGGACCTAATTTTATAAATTTTCTTATTTTAAAGTATGGGTGGATTAAACCCACGTCAGTTATGGCGTTACAAATGGCGTCAATAATCCAGGGTTGAATCTTGAAACAATAACGTCAACTGGGCCTGCTCTCTTTTGTAGTTGGACATTCTTTTGTAAACAAAAACTTTTTATACTGCGTAAATATTTTTTACTAAAGACACAATTTCATCTAAAAACCATATACTGACGTGGGTGTAGTACACCCAAAATAAGTGTCACGCGATTACACTTGTGGGTGTAATACACCCAGACACTTTTTTAAATGAAGAGTGTTTTCACTTTAATCAGCTAAATACTTCTGAAACTTATTTTAAAATATGTGGAAATAAGTAAATTTAGAATAAATTCTGGGTACAGGTTCATTGCACTTGGGTATCATAAAAATTTTGCCTATTTTTTGAACTTGTGGGTGGATTCGACCCTGCGATTGTAATCCAGGGTTAAATGGGCATAACTTCGTAAAAAATAATTTTCAATCAAATCGGGGAACGGTATATTTCCTTAATTACTTTGAAAAATAACATATTTAATCGGTAACCAATTCCGCAATTTGAAGTCACTCCGACTGCATGGTTTGAGATGAATTTGGTCTAAAACAAAATAAAATATTCAATTAATTTATAAAAAACTAAATAAAAATTATTCACTATCTGATGTAAAAAGTAATAATATAACTTTGCCAATAAATAAATTGGAAAAATATTTACCTTTTTTGTCACCAGAAACAACCCGTAAAAATTTATTATTCTCTTTTAAAAGAAAACACAACAAACTAATTGAAACTGAACTCCAAAATTAGCAAAACATAATGAAAATAAAACTGTATTAAAATTGCGTTGATTTTCAGTTTGAAAGGGAATCCCCGAGTTTTGATGGCATGTCGCAATTAGAAACAAAAGTCGTGCAATCTTTTAGAAAAAAAAAGAAAATTTCAAAAAATTTAAAAAAAAACTCAAAACCAAACGACGCAAAGTGAGGTATATTGGTGTACTTTTGTCCTGACAAGTTCAATGTAATAGGCAAAGATCATTACTTCTTTCATTCCAAATATCCTTTTGGAGATATTTTGGAACTTGTCGATACTTTTAATATGATATTGCATCATGTTCAACGTGTTGAGCAAATAAAAATGACATTATATTTAACATCACAAAAATCTTTTGGCGGCTATTATTTTCTTGCCATTTTCAACGTGATGAGCCCAAAAAGTAGCTGCAATACACTACACTTCATAACAGCAAAAGTGTGGTTAAAAAACTTAAATATATATTAAGTAAATGATAATCTTTCTGCTCATTTGTAGAAAAAGTGCGTTAAAAACGCTCTGGTAAATCACCATATGTACGTATCCCATCCCATATGGTTTGAACAAAGAAGTAAGCTGCAATTTTGAGTGAAAATCAAAAACAAATTTTTTTCATATTTCAAATGGCTTACCGGTAGTGAAAAATATCTTCATTAAATTTTTGAGTAACTAGTAGAATAGTGAAATTTCAGTCCCACTACAACCACATATTTAGTGGTGAAATAGCTTAAGTTTCCTTAAAGGCTTGGTGATAGTGAGATATGAATTTCCCATTACTAAATTTTGGGTGGTAGTAAAGTTTGAATTCCATAAGCACTAAATGACTAATGGTTATAGAGCATTAGAGTTTCACTACATCTTTATTATTGTGAGATATAATATACACTACCAATTTGTATTTATTCCCATCAAGTGCTTAGTGGTAAAAGGGTTTCAATCCCGCTTAATATTTAGTGAAAGTGGCATGTGATTTCCAAAATTACTAATGTTCAAAATTCGTTGATTAACTAAAATTTTAACAATAGTAGGTTCTTATCCCGCTAGCACTAAAGGTAATTGAGTGCATTACTCGACGTCGTTAAATCTTAAAATAATATTGAAAACTATTTCATTAAGAAACACATGCTTTTAAATTAAATATACTGAAATTTTAATTTTCCTTCATAACTCAGTGCTGATAAAATAATTTCTTCGTAAAATCATACATGAAATTGTATTCGAATGTACATACATACTTATATACTCACGATCCTATCGCATGCGCTTAAACCGCTGCACTATTAATTTAAAATAATTAATTAATTAATTTAATTACTGAATTACCGACATAATGAATTACAGTGCTCGTAAAATACAATGCAACTAAAAGTGGTCAATGATTGATTTATGAGCAGGCAAATGAGCAAACGCTTGGAAAAATGCTTTTTGAACAATTTGCACCGCCTCTCTAATTGTATTTCATACTGCTTAAATTAATTTGATTAAATGACAGTCATCAATTAAATTTCAATTAGTTGAAATCGAACAATAATGAACGGCCAGTGATGACATTTTCGGTACAAATGTAATTTTTTTACTACATCTGCGTCGTGAAAAATCGTCGTCGGTACATTCGGCGCATTTTCAGTAAATTCGGCGAATTTTTATTATATTACCGTCAAATTTTCTGTATACTTCGACTATTTCTAAAAATTAATATTTATTTGACGGCGAAAAACGTCTTGGCGCCCCAAGACAGACAGTGCGCCCTGTTCGGTCAAACGATTCGAGCACCCGTCGAGCCGGCACTGGCCATCACTGACATACATACATACATACGTCGTAAAGTATAATTAACTTTTAGTTAATTAATTCTTGGTTACTCATACGTCATGTAATGCTGACTTTTGTTGAAACATACATACAAAAAAAATATAAAAGAAGCCCAAAACCAGAGTGGCTTTTAAACTTTTCGTAATTGTACAAAATTTAGCATCAAAATGTTTAAAATGATGACCGAGCGTTGAAAATTGAAAATGAGTTAAAACCAGTGATGTCATCTGGGTTTTGTGAAAATGTACTGAATCGAGACTTGAAATGTATATATTATGTTATTTTTTGTCTTGAACACCAAATTTTACTAAAATGACGAAGTTTGTCTAAAAATATGATGGAAAATTGCCAAATGTACTGAAAACTTATCGAATGTACTGGTTAAAACTGCAATACGGTACTTGCATCAATAGCAGGCCATTGTTTATTCACTAAAAAGAATAATCTTACACTAAAATGTGTTCCATTTTCTTCTCACCGAAGCAGGAACTATTAATCCAAGTTCTAAATCAAAACAAAATTTTTTGAAAGAAGATAGATAACAAACTTATCGATAGTTTGACTTTGAAGCTGCGCGATATTTTGGCCAACTGTGGCAATTATATGTCCAAAATCATATTTATATGCTGAAAGTGCCTTTAAAAATTGATTGTGTGTTAAAATAAATTGTGTGAAATTTTTATTTATTTTAATTGGAAATTAAAGTACATATTAAATGCATTAGCTCCTCTTAATGATGAAAAAAATATCGTTCGAATGAACTCCTCTGTCAGCTTGGCAGGATATCATTTTTTTTTTCAAGCATTTGTTTGTGCACCTTTCCGACAATTTCAAAAATTTATGAGTAATTTTTCTACTACCTACTAGAGTAGGTTAGAGCTTCCTAATTGTTTTCATTATGATCAACAACAATAAGAACAACTTTCACGTACATATTTAATTAATGGGTACATATACTGGAGATTTTTTGACTAAAAATTAATCTTCATAAAACAAGATATGAATTTCAATAATGTGCTACTAAGAGTAAATAGCATCAAGAACAATATTGCTTAAAGCAAAAACCAAACCATTAAACTCAGTAGGGAAAGCTATATATGTACTCTTCAAAAGCACAAGGTATTGTTCATCTTTCGATTTCATTTTGTGACTTATGTTTTATATATAAAGGCATTTATAATGACATGTTTTAATAGATTTTTGTGCCTTTGCCTTGAATATACATACATAAGTTTGCACCTTGTATAAGAGGTTTCATATAAAATTCATAGGAATTAAGTAACCTACAACATTATTTCCTACTGGCCAAACACCATATGGAAGACAGTTATGAGAAACTCATTAACACTACCAACGCGTTTTGATTAATGAAAATCGCACACGTATGCGTTTTCAAAAAGAAAGAAAAAAAAACGCAAAGGAATAAAGAAAACAGAAAAACACAAAATGAAAAGATGATGAAAATTAATACGAAATTCAATGACCGCAAATTAATGCGCACTTAAGCTTAAACACAAACATTCAAAAACAAAAGGGGGGCGAGAAAGGGGCTGATGAAAGAGACAGAGCGTAAGATAAAGACCACTTAGCAAGGATAATAGAAAAAATGAGAAAATAATGGAGGTTAAAACAGAAGAAAAAATTAAATGCGCAAGGAAAAAAAAAACCCCAACAGAAAATTAAACGTAGCACAATTTTCTCTGTGGCCCTGGGTTAAACGTGCAGCGCTTAAGAATTAGTTATATACCTTACAGCATGCGCCTGAAATAATGCTACAGATTTTTTTCATTGTAATACGTACTGTTTGTTGGCTTATTGTTACTGTTTCTACTGCTCAGTTGCAAGGACTTAAAAGATTAGCAACAATGCAAAAATTGTTTTTCTTCATTTAAATGTATAAGTGTGTAGGTTGGCTATCATATTCAACATACAGGGTATGTAATCACTTTGTTCTTCCGTTTGGAGTATGTATAAGGAGGTTAAAAGCGATGTAAATTAATAAAATTCAGTAGACTAGCTACTACTTTAATTATACGTCGTAGAATTGAAAATTAATGAAATCGGAGCACAGTCACGCCTACTGTCCAAACAAATTAAAAATTTTAAAATGATATACTAAGAGAGCCACATAAAGCAAAATTCACACGATTGCTGGACATTGTTGGAATGAATGGGCAACACCCATAGAAGCAAATATGTTCCTTAAAACGTTATGATTTTTAATGCACATAATCTGTTCTACAATTTTTAATTTTAACCAATTTTTAATGCCAAAAATTATTAATTTCTTTTCAGTCATGCAATGCTAGTCCTTTCTGAAAAAAAAACTCTTTAATGAAATTGCTTGTGTAGCGTAATAATAAAGAAAACATTCTGCCATAACAAAAGCGTGAGCTTTTAAGCTTTTGCTCGTACAATTTAAGACGTGACTTAATAAGAGGTGATTAACTTTTTTTGTTGTATTTATAGTTTTTTCCACAACTATTGGCATTGTTTTTCTGTTTCATATTTCTATTTTGCTTATAGCATTAATCTCATATAATTTGGGGATATTTTGCTCCATATTCTAGCGTGACTAAGGAATATAATTTTAGGTTTTTTTTTGTGTCTAGACGCTGCTTATAATTCATTAAATTCATTAATTAATTGATTGTAAAAACTTGTATGTCTTGCTGATTTTTCAGAAATACAGATAAATAACATTTTATTCTGCCAAGTTAGACAAAATAGAGTAGTAGTTGTGGTAAGTGGCAGCCTAATGAATATATTAAGATTAAGTTAATTGACAGAAAAATATATATCTCAATATAAATGTTAATAATGTTTAATAAATGCAATATCTTTAATAAGGTTTTTTAAAAATTATGTCACCACTAAGATTTTATATATATAATACAAAATGATTCTTCTTGCATATAAATATCTAGCTAAAATTTGTCGTTTACCAAATTGCTGGAAACATAATTCAACAACCAAATTTTATAAAAACATTCCAAGCCTTTGCAATGACAAAAGTTGAGTTTTTCTTACCCAAAGGCATTCGCATGAATTTTATAAAAATTTTATCAATAAAATGAAGCAGAGGAAAAAATGTTAAATGAAAAATTTCAATTTCAACGCGTAGCATTGCGCTTCTTCATTGATTTATTAGCATATCATGCTTGTGCTGGATTCCCATAAGGCGCGCATAACCTGCAATACAAAATCTTTTTTTTTTTTTTTAAACAACTTGGCAATCGACTTGCTGCTGCTGTTACAGTGCGTGAATCGCAATGGCACAAGCTGATAGTAAAATGCAGTGCTGTGGAAAATAAGTGGAATGTCAAGAGAAATGCAAATAGCAGGGGGAAATAACAAAATACTGAAAATTGTGATGCACAAATGAACTTGAGATATGAAAGTAGCGCTGGTGCAAATTTTATCAATGAGAGCATGCAAAAATTTTTGAGCTATCTTGATAGAAATTAAAAGCTTACTAAAAGTAATTGTTTCGCAAAAATTAAATTGTATTTTCAATAAACTTAACTTAGACTCAATTTACTTAAATTCTTTTGTTTTCGACAAGTTTCTTGAAGTTATGTTTACGAAAAATTAACTATGGACCTAATCAGCTCAGTAGTGATGGCATTTGGGTTTGTAAAAGTCTATCTATCTTCAATGGCTATGGCCGGAACCTCCAAAAAAATAACTTCTTATTTTTTACGTAAAAAAAAAAAAATACTGAAAAATTGTCTGTTTTCGATATTTAAATTTCATTTTGTCAAAAACTTTTTGTTTTCAGTTCTGGAGGTCCGAGCATAACTACACTCATATACGAGTAGAGTAAGAATTTTCTCACTTTTTATTTTTCAGATAAGTGACAGAGCTAATATTTTACCCGCCACACTGGTACCTTTTTTTTGAAGGGGTCATCAGCGCCAATTTTTATATAGTTAAAAACGCAAAGAAACCACTTACCGACCACTTATCGGCACGTCGGTTTGAATCTCCTAAAAGATATATAATTATGATATGTAATTTCACTAAAATTAACCTATTTATTGTTATAGATGTTTACCGCGGAAAAAATAAGTTAACAAAAGTTTAAATGATAGTTTTTATTTCTAAATTTTGTTTTTGAATAATTGATACAAAAAAACACAAGGTGCCCCATTTACCGACCGGCCTGTGATAATTTTGCTTGTTTTCGTCCACTGAAGTACCTGATTCCGACCGCTAATGTCGCGATAGAAAAAATAAAAATCACTATATTTATGTTTGTTTAAAAGAAAATTAAATTTACAAAAACAGTAGTTTCAATTGCATTACCATTGTTAGTCAAAACTGCTCATCAATTAATTAAAAAATTATGTTAAAACCAATATTGTAGAGCAGATGAAAACATATCGATTTCATATCAGAAAGCAAATCTAAATGATTTAAACAAGGTCGTATACAGGTTCGCAATCGTAGAATTATGTGTAGATTAAATAATCTAACAAAAATTATATGTTTTTAGTGGAACTAAACACAAAAGCTATCTTTTTTTTACGAAGAGTAAAGATCCTGGTCGGAATGAGGAACGTAGGAAATTTTTACGCAACCACATTCCGACCACTTTTGATCTCTTTATTAATCTTTTAAATTTGTTAAAAAATTGGTAATTACTTTGTTATTATGATAAACATATATATATGCATACAATAAAATATTAAAGTACTTATAGCTCAGTTTATTTTCGCTGAAAACTCAATAAACTTGAAACTCCTTTTTTATCTTTTTTAACACTCGCGAAACCATCGAGACGCACCGTTGCGTAGTTTTGACTCAATTGACAAAAAATCCGTAATTATTTTAAAACGATTTTTTTACAGTTAACGTATCAATATTGAAGGAATGAATGCGTTCACTTTCGTAAACCTTGGGCGGGAAATGATGGACTTTTATTATAAAAGTGTTGTTATATGTTCTTTGAGTGACATAATATACCTACAAAGTTTGATTATCGTTGTTTATTATCTTCACCTTCAAAAAAATTTTTCAAAATGCCATAGACTTACGGGTGCTAGACGAGTGGCCTTTATCTAAGGAAAATTTTTAAAAAAATGCAAAAAAGTTTCTTAATATCTAATTGTCAAATAAGGCGGCGTTTATCGAGACTCTATCTATTTTTTCAATGTTTCCTAAATGATTTTCATAAAAAAGTCTTCGCAAACATAATCTCAAACTAAGGCCATCTCATTTGTTGGAAAACAATCAATACGAGATCATTTAAAGACTTTCCAAGGCGGGAAGATAACCGGGAATAAATTAAAAAATTGGTAATGTATGGTTATAAGGATTTTTCTCCCAAAGAAGGTGCAACGGTCAATATAAATATATGGATTCTATGTTATTTAATTCGAAAACAAATTTACTTTTTTTCTTAAGATTTCTATGGTGAAAATAGTGAAACTTTGCTATCTGAAGACAGATATTCTATTTTCTACATCAATTTATGAAGTCTCACCACTTAAACTTTTCAAATTTTGCACAAATAACGCACACAACTGAAGACTTCAATGTGGTGCTGATTTTAACAAATTTGAGAAAAAAATTATCAGATACGAATAAAGTGTGCTTAAACCAGATTTCGAACTTTAGACATTTGTGCTATGAGCATATTTGTGCTGTCTCACGATCTTATTATGTAAACATTTAAAAAAATTATTTACGACAGTACTACATTTCATATAGTATTGCTTATTTTTCTAGCTTTACACTACGATGGCAGCACTGATAACGTTTGGTAATCGAATGTTTTACGAATATGAGTTTGATAGTTTTCTTTCTAACTGCAAGCATACATATATTAATAGTGTGTAAAATGTACGTATTTTTGAACAAAAAATTAATAATAAAACTTATTACATTAAACTAAAACTATAAAATTCATTTTAAAATTAGTGTGAAATTTAACGCCCACTAAAATTCGCTCTTACTGTGCAGATATCCACAATTTTACAATTCACAGCACGTTCAGACTGACGCCACGCAGCGAGTGCAATTTTGCAGACGCCCAATATACGTTAACGACTTTCAACATTTTAAAGTGTAACGATATGATGCAATACTTTTGTACTGTAAAGGGAGCTATTCTTGCTAAGCTATATAACCAATGCTAATCTTTTAATTCCCAATTACTTAAAAACGATGCAATTACTGAACAAACGAATTGTTCAATTACTGAAGTCTTGCGAATAATCACAATCACGATCTTATCATCATTTGAAGTAATGTAAATATGCGACGACAATACGTCCTTTTTTTTTCCTCCAGTCTTATAACTTTTGTTCATAATAAATGAAAAAAAAAGTTTTTTCGTTTGGACGACAAGTACGACTGTTATACTGTTATACGACTGTTTAGTTGCTGTAAATAGAATTTTCTAAAAATCAAAAAGGAAACTTCGTTCTTTCGGCCATGTTCCAATATGTTTTGATGATTTTGTTTAAGTTAAAGCTTAAGCACGTATCACAAAGTTTTTTTAAAAAAATGAAAAAAAAAAACATTATTAATCCTTTCATATCACAGTTTTGATTCTAATCTCAAAAATAAAGGAAGTTGCATTTTCTCAAGAAGCCACATTTTTTTTGCTGAAAATTTGCAAAATGATTAGGTTAAGTAAGAGTGGTGGCTTAGCAACCATGCCAGAAGCCATTAACCCTTCTGTGTGTGACGGGCTACCCATTTCATTTTCAACTCATAATATTTTATGGTTCCACATACTCTACAATTCTGAAACCTTACGAGAATTCCTAATATTATGTTAATAATATATTTTCATATGAATAGTTTCACTTGATCAGTTTGAGAGGGCTGGCACAACCATTTTTTTCACCTTTAACAGGGTGCCGGGGTACCCAGGTACCCTCTATATACTTTGTATGGAGTAACTAGCATGAAATTTAGGTTTTTGTTTGACTAAAAAGAAACTTTATTGAGCAATAAATAAATATTATTTTAAATATATGCAGAAATTCTTCCACAGTTTCATATAGAAAAAAGAAATAATTACATTAAAAAAAAAGACAGATAAAGTTATGAAAATTCATTGAAAACCTTGCATACAGAGCATACAGATAGCGCATATGGGAAGTTGGGTTTGATTGCTCATTACAAACTGGATTGAAGCAACTTTTGCAGGATTTCCTAGTTTTTCTGCATTTCTTTCATAGTTGCTTGCATACGTAACAACTTCCCATAATTGCAATGCAGCCACTTATTATGGTCGTGGGAGTTCTCATTGTTCAATTGGATTACTCGTCCAAGTACGTTTTGTAGTCCTGATCGAGTGGAAGGCTTCGAATATATGATTGGATTTTCAGCGCGTCGTTTTATGTTTACCTTACAAAGCTCAAAAGCTAGATCATTCAAAACTTATGAATCTTCTGAATCATATGAGTCCTCATCAGCTTCTAAACATCCTATCAGCTCAGCATCATCCGATGCTACTTCGTCAATACATTTATATTCATCTTCGTCATCAGACTGAATAAATCCCTCCTTATTGCTTTCGATTTCTCACAATATTTCTTGAATTTCAGCTACATTGAATCTATCAAAACGTACTCTGTCCAAATTTGAAGCCATATTTTCCCAGAAACTCTTAGAATGATAGAAAACACTTCACTTTAATGCGATCACACAAAAATAAGAATAAAACTCACAAGTTCAAAGTCAACATCAAAGTGCAAAGCGTTACTGTGGGAAGTTATTCTCGAATGACTTTTTGTCATGCATTATAAAATGATGTAAAATGTTATGAAAAGGGGAATCCCCGAATGTATGTTAATGTTTACGAGACATGGGAATATAAAAGTTTGGCTCAATGTCGTTATTTTGTACAGTACGAAAGAAAAAGTTTAAAATTTTCATACAATTTGTATGGGGGTACCCAGGTACCCCGTCACCTTGGGAAAGGTGTTTTCTCTGTCACGCACGGAAGGGTTAAGTAGCTCTAATGTGGCATTTTGAAATCAAATACGTGACCCTACAAAACTGGCTAGAGGATTGTCAAGAGAATTTAATAAGAACTCTGGTAACGATAAAAGCTATATCCAGTTAGTCCTGTTGAGGTAGTTAAGCAGTGATTCGATTTCAGTTTCGGTCAATTCGCTGAAGTTGTTGAAGCAAGCTTGTCCTTGATACCTGAGCCTGATTCTGGCAAGGGCCAAACAGTTGCAGAAATAGAGTTCGACAGATTATTTCTCGTTTTCATTCAGACAACTACGGCAAAAAAGCTTGAATGGTTTTCCTAATTTTTCAGCAAGCTTGTCATAGTTCAATGTCCAGTGCAAGTTACGGTGATTCTCGCGATGTCTTTGCGGCTCTTGGACATTAAGTTTAATTTGTTTTTGAAATATTATATCCTGGATATTTTACAGATTTGTAGGGTTCTCCAGTTCTTTGTTGCCTCAGAGAGATAATGCAAGAAGGCTTTTTTCTTAACTAAATCAATTGAAATGTGGACATGTTCTGTGGATTCCATATGACCACTAGCCTGCAGGCTGCTAAAATATCGAAGATTTCTGCTTGGAAAACTCTAGTTAAGTTAGGTAAGCGAAAAGATTCAGAAATTTCTTGCACTACAAGACGCTCTTAAGGTTATGTATGGGATGTAAAAAATGTTTCCATCTATTTCTCATAAACACATCATTTATTACCATCATTCCTCTTTAAAATAGTTGTTAAAGAGTTATCGTCGATGTTTCTTCGCAAAGTTATATTTAAGGTGACATGAAATTGTAAAAAATGAAATGAAAAAATTTAAAAAAAATTCTCCTCATCCTAAAACGGCTATAAATTTAAGGGATATAAGATTCCCTTTTTGCGCTTTTTGCTAATTTTTTTTTTGAAGCTTGTTGGGCAGTGGTACACACTTTCATATCGCATTTGGCTTTTGCAACGCATCTTTTGATATACTTTTATTTACATGGCACATACAAATGTCTCTGTGAGCGGAAATTGTTTCACAGAATGGGTTTTGGACTCAAAGTAGCAAAGAAATTATTATTTATTTTATTTACGTAGTAGATAATTGGCATTGGACATTTTTTTCGAGTACTTGTGCTGTAAGAAAAAAAATCTCTCTTAAGAACGCTGCGATTATGTCCATTTACCCTTTGCTGTATGGAATATTGAATATAGCAATATTAATAAAGTACGGTTCTGTGCATGTCAATGGCTGTATGCTGCGAACAACAACAATGACTGCAGCAAAAAAAAACGACAGCTCAAAAGCTATACAACAACAGTAAAATCATAACAATAGTCAAGCAAAAGCTACAATTGCGGATAAAAATTGTGTCACTACTTAAAAGGAAGTTATAAAAATTAAAAGAAAAAAACGAAAACTGAAAAGAATTAAAGTCCATGAAATGAAAATCCATCACCTCAAATTTATTCAATACGCAAGTATTTTCAGACATATGACAAAAAATTAAAACTTTGTGCATGATGATGAGTGACATGAAAATGCATATTGAACTTAAAATGCTATTATATATTTTCTTAGTGAATATCCTTAAAATTACAATGAAAATACTGGAAAATCGATTTATCAATTTGTTGATGGATTGAAAAATTTCAGTCTTTAGTTGACAACACCTCCAGTAAACAAATCATAGTACGAATATAACAAATATTAATATTTTTTGTGAAATCCTTAAGGATATACGAATACAAATGAAAAATTGATATCAAAAATTTTATGCTTACAGCATTAAAAATTTAAAATCCTTAAAAAAAATGGGACAGGAATAAGAAGAGTAAGTGAAATAGAGAACAAGTAGGTACATAAGATGATATTGTTGATGATTATAACGTACAAAACATTTTGATTGAAGATAAGTCACGAATGTAATACGACAAAGTACAGAGTTGCAAAAAAAGAGAACAAGTGTATATTGTAGTAATAACAACAACAAAAACAACAAAAAATAACAACAACATACACCAAGATTCCAAATAAAAATATATGTAAATATGCATAGCATGAGAGGCAGGAATATAAATGATGATTTGCTGCAGGCCTGACAAATGGTATCTACTACGAGTATGAGCAAAAACAAAAATTCCATCAAAAAAAAAAAGAATATTTTCTCAAGAAAAAGTCAAACAAATAAATGAGTGACTGACTGACTGACTGACTGTATCGAAAGATATTGTGATGAGGCAGACTGACGACCCCCTTGTCTTAAGACACGAAGTGATTGACATATTAGGGGAAGCTGTATGATAGATTGCATTCGTGTTGTTGTAGTATCTACTACATTCACTAACAAATTGCTAAAATATGTGCAAAAAAGGAAAGCAATAGAAACGAACTAAACCATAACGAATCGAACCAAATAATGCATAGAAACAATTTGAAAAGCAATAAAAAGATTAAAAATACGTTAACTAATGAAAATATGGCAAAGTATCGGCATCAGCTATTATGGGTAAATTGCATGACTCCAGGGTGAAGCAATAACTGTTGATGAGTTTTATCTAAGGATATAAGGAAAATAAAATAGAATAGAAGATAAGTGCTAGGAGCATTCCGAAATTAAGCTTAAATTTTTTTTATTTCTTTCTTTAAGAATTGTATAAAATTTTATGTATTGCATTTTAATCCAATAATCTCTCTCTTTTTTTTTTTTGAGATGTATGGGTTGCAATGTGTCCTATATGTGGATTTTGGCCAACTTTGTGCAATTATATCAGGGATACTTATCGAAAATTTTTGACTACATAGCTGAGGAGAGCTTGGACCCATTTGGCAGCAATGGCTTTGAAATTCGGTACTCGGATCGATGCAGTCTATGTTTGATAATTTGCAAATGTGCTCCGTTTGCGAACCGACTACCTTTTTTGATGTTTTTCGAGGACACATATGGTTTTGGCTTGGCAACCAATCATTCAATTTTTTTTATATAGGAATATACTAAGAGAACATTTGGCCACCGATTACACCAAAAACTTTCCGCTGAGATGAATTTTTAAGCTTGATTATGGCCCAAAACATTGATCTCCACTTGTCAAATCTTGGCTGGACACACAATCCACCAAGCTTCTGAAGTGACCACTTCAAAGTTCCGACTTAAATTCTATAAAGAACTTGTGAGGCATAATCAAATGAGTCGTATCAGTACGAAAACCTGCGAGTAAAGCAGCTTATGGCAAGTTAGTCAAGAGAAGTGGCTTAAAATTACTCCATACCAATGTGCGGGCCTGGTAGACAGCATGCCAAATAGAGGTATTTGTGCTTATGACACCTACAGTTTTGAAATGAGGATCTTAGACTTATACAGTCTGCGCTGAGCATTTTTTGAAAATGTGAGCGGGTTTGAATTTATATGTTTTTTTTTCTTTTATTTTCGTGGTGGAGGTTGTGGGAACTACTTTGCAGTAACCCTGGAGTGCACTAACCAAAAGCTACCATCATAATCTTCAGAGTGTGTCAATTCACTAAAACTCACCACCTCCTTTCCGGCCTCCATCTACCCTGGGACTGCGTTGGCATTGCTTCGGGGTAGGGCCCATGATTTGTCCTCAAATCATATACCTGCATCCAGGTCCCACTTCTTTTTTCTGAGTACGTCCTCAGTAAAACCTGCGACTGCATTCCAGTTTTCTTCGCTCTGCAGCATTCTTTCGATCACATTGTGAGCGGAGCACTGACCAACTGATTCCTGAAAAGATGTGCGCTCCTTGTCCCATCGACTGCAGTTGAAGAAGATGTGCTCTGCGCCAACGTCATCAGCGTCTCCATATATACAGGTATATATATATAGGTGCTCTGTTTTGCACATACGGTGTAAATACTTTTGGAAGTAACCATGGCCCGATAGAAACTGAGTTAGGTAATAATTTACCTCGCTAAAGTCTCTCTGGAACCATCTTTTTATGCAAGAGATCAGTCTTTTTGTCCAAGGTTTGAATTTATATATGGATATACAATATATTGTTTACATTCCGTCAATTGAAAATGTGAGCGCGGTTGGACAACGGGGTGTGCCGCCTCCAAGAAAACATTAAAGCTTATCTAGTCACTAGACCGTACCTCAAAAAAAAAGTTCACGGTACACCAGCGAATCCGAACCATTTTTGCACGGTTATTTCCGAAAATATGAAGAAAAATTTAATAAGGCAACCCCTACGTTCGGTAAAAAATTTAAAAACATTTTTAAAAATAGTTCTAATGGAGTAATCGAAATACTTCAGTTGGAAAAATTTAATGATTTTTTGCAAGCTTTAATTTTCTGACATTAGGGTGGCATATTAGGATGGTAGGAACTGAGGTCAGGCGGGTAAGTTAAAAAACGCGGTACTTGATGTCAGGGATCATTATATCAAAAAGTTGGACAAAAACATTGATATATGATATGTTAAGATCGGACTGTAAATGCCGAAGATATGATGAAAAACTGAAATGCGCGACCTCTATTTTCGGCCAAAAAAAAAAAAGTTTTTTTTTCGAAATTACCTTGCAAAAATGCTTCGGATTTGCTGGTGTACGGTGGACTTTTGTTTTTGCCTGTAAGGTGGTACGGTCTACTAGTAATTTATAGTTGCTAGAGTTGTGAAGTTTTACACTATCGATTTTGATAGTTTGTCCTAAACACCGCGCGGAAACAGCTCGGTGCCACGGGAAAATAGCTAGTTACTTATAAAATGCTTCGATTATAACTAGGTCATAGCATGATTTTTGAACTGAATTCCTTCAGTTTGCAGTCTGCCATTTTTTCACTAACGAGCGTCCTATTCTAAGTTGAAAAAAATCTTATCCCTTATATCATGATTTAGAGGCCTTAAAACAAAGAATTTGTGCATAATACTTGCATTTTCTTTTATATGACTACATCACTTCATTTTAAACTTCATATTATTTTTAAACCCCACTTATTTTTGTCCTTACGCTTTAATTTAATTTTATTTGAATAAAACTTCTTCTCTATTATTTGAATGCTAAGCCTTCAATTTTGATTTTTCAACATCACATTTTTATCGTTAAAAAAATAAGTCTTCACTAAATATATTAAATTCTCAATTTTAATTTCTTTCTTGAACTGTTGAAATGCTCTCAATCTCCGTATTGTCCTTTTCTGTGACTTGCTGCTCTAGTTCCATATCAATACATTGCCATAAGCAACCGTGAAATGAACATTAATAATCCGTAAATAAATTCCTCTTATGAGCCACTTCGTCTCATTCACTTACTTAAAGCGAACTCTCTCATCCTTGCTACACAACAAATCCCATAAGGTTTCAAGGATACGTGCTACACTTTGGCTTAGCTGTTTGTCTAAGGCTTCGACTACGTTGTCGTCGTGGACGATATTGGACTCACTTTTATAGATGAAAATGAACTGAAATTAATAATTTAGCATGAAACCACTTTATTGCCTCAGTTCACATTTCGGGGATGAGGCAAAAACTTACAAGTGTTACGAATTGAGCAACAAATGCGTTATAGAATAAAGTTGCCAGATGTTTAGTTTTGAAAATTATTCTTGAAATTTTTTGAAATTAATGAACAAGTTGAAATCTTGATTAGAATTTAGCAGACAGCAAAACTTCATTGTAAGCTTCATTTCAGTATTGTCCTGAATCTATATTTTTCTTCTAGGTCACTCGCCAATCTAATACAAGAAGTTGCTAAAATGTAAGACCTTTCTAAATAAATGTAAGTGGCTTTTATAGCGAAGATGTCCAGGCGTAAAACCAATTGTGACCCATCGCTTGTATGGGCGATTGGTTAAGGTATACTCATCGAATAGAGCAAAACATAGTTGGCTACAACTTATATGCCTTATATGCATATATCCTGCAGGAGTGATCAAAAACTCCTTGAAAAGGATCAGCGTCAGCAAAACTAAATGAAGTCCGAGACTGGAATAACAATAAAAACAAAACACTTTGCTGAATCTGGCAACACTGTTTGCATTCCTCCTTCTTCAACTACCTCTATACTTAAGAGGAACAGCATAGTAGTAAACGGAAACACGTTGCGTTGCTCATAATCTCTTGGGGAAAAACTCTTAGTACAAAATTTATATCGTCTTCCCTTATAGAATAGAACTCAAGAAAGTTGTTATACTTGCACGTGGGTGGGACTTATGTTGTGAAGCAGCGAAAGTTGAAGTAAAATTCGTCCTTATGAGCTGTAAATATATAATTTTCAACTTTTGCACATAGTTTTTGACCTTTATGACTTGTTGGCTGTAAATAAAATCGAAGGCGAATCAATTTCAATGTGCAGTTATAGTAAATTTTGGATTTAGATATTTGTAGTTTAAGCATTGACTCTAAGTTGTTGCATCATTATAAGTTATCTAAATAATTACAGTATTTTTCTGAATGAATGCAGTTTATGTTCAAAGTTGTTTATTGATTTTCTTTTATTAATATTCTAAGTACATAATGCATGTCAGACTTTTGTAAGTAATTTTCCAATTATCCTCTTTATGCTTTCAACGGTAACTGCCTTATTCATATACATACATACATGTGCGTACAGGATATTGCATTCAGCCTTGTAGCTCATTGCAGAAGCAATTTAATAATCGATATGACAACTATAATTTTTGCTTTTATTAAATAATAGAGAACATTGCTATGTGACGTAAATGCGGATTGTCAGTTAAACGTTCAAATAGTTGAACAGTTTATTTTTAAATTTGTACAACAAATATTTATGTAGTGAACTGAAATTAATAATGGCAAACATTAGAAGCTCTACAAGCTGCGCTACATTTTAAAGATTAATATATTATTAATTAAATTTTTAAGTGTATGAAAGTTCTGTTGCCAATTTAATTTTTTTAATAGCGCTTAAAAGCCTTTTAGTCAATTTTGTCAAAACGTTTTGTTACTTCTCTGATGATAAAATCAGGGAAATATGGCTGTCCTAAAAACACAGGTAAAAATCTATATATTTTATATATGTGGGGTTTTTCCAAAAAAGACGGGAAGATGATGTATGAGATCAGTGATTGCATTTTCGGTACATTTGCGTCCTGAAAAATCGTCGTCAGTACATTCGATAAGTTTTCTCTAAATACTAGTGATGGCATTTGTGTTTTGTCTAAATGTACATTGAACATTCAATTTTACTTTAGAGTACGAAAAAAACGGTCCTCACTTTTCCCATCTGAAAAACCTTAGCAAAATGAGATATATGTTTATCACATCAATTTTAAAATCTTCATATAGCGATTTTTTCATTTCATTTCATTTCATTTACAAAAAAGGTCATTATTTTAAATTGTCCAAATGTACTGAAAGTGTGTTCAAACTTCGCCAAATGTACTAAAAATGCGGCAAATGTACCGAATGTACTGAAAGCTTGTCGAATGTACTGACGACGATTTTTCAGGACGCAAATGTACCGAAAAAAGTATAAATGTTGCCGTAAAAGCCATCACTGCTACATACATTCGGCACATTTGCCGCATTTTAAGTACATTTGGCGAATTGTTAGCATATTTTTAGTACATTTTCGATACATTTAAAAAATTTATATAAAATAATCTTTTATTTTTTTTAGTAAATGAAAAAATGAAAATAACCAACCAAAATGTCCTTACCACATTCCGTTCCGACTCCCGAAAATGCCGGATTTTTGGTCAATTATGTTATTTTAATTGAAAGTGTATAAGATAACAGCTTATAATGTATGTCAAATAAAAGCACTCCAAAAGCCTAAGTAGAATATATAAGATTTCATTGTTGAATCCTGTCCCAAACATAGCTTGCAACCGGTTTCTTATTAAAAATTTTTGATAATTAAGGTTAAAGCTTGAAGTGTACGACATATGAAGAGCCTAATTATAATATATAGGGTTGTCTGGTTGAATCCTGTCCCAAACATGGGTGACCACCCATTTAAGAAAAATCAAAAAACCGATGGAAACCTATGTTTGGGAAAAGATTCCACCAGAAAACTTATTCTTATTAGGTTCTTCGAGCTCTATCATTTGTCGTACACTTCAAGCCTTAACCTTAGAGGAACATTTCCTTGATCTGACTCAGATGGAATAGACTGCACGCGTTTGATTGGATCTCTAGCCACAATACTGTCGAATAGAATAATATTGTGAATCGGACCCGAATTGTGAAAACTTTCTTTTCCATGAATTGTATTTACATTCAAATCTGCAGTGTCATGCACAAATTGAACAAATGTACCCGGTTTTGTTTTTGACGAACAACAAAAAGCTACCGAAGTACAATTGTGCTTCTTAATATGAACTACAGAATCCCACGCCTACTTTAAAAAATTCGCGCAATTTTTGTTCAGGACTTGTACGACTCATTTTTAGTGTTTGCGTAAAATATGGTTGCAATAACTCTTTCAGTAGAGCGTTTTGAAATTTACGCTTGTATGGAACGTGACACGCCCACTAGACGAAATGCATCTATTTTGTGTCTAGAGCTTGGCCGCACCTCTCGCAATATTTTTGTGAAATTTAGTTACTCTACCTTCAAAAACTCAATCAGTATAGCATTTCAAAGTTTTTGCATGTAGGGCAGATGCCACGCCTTCTTGTAAAAATTCATTTAATTATTGTCCAGAGCTTGTCTGAGCCATATCAAGTATTTGTGGTTGCATTACTATAAATAATTCAGACATTATAGCATTTTAAATTTAATTTGAATGAGCGGTAGGCGTGTTTTCGGATTTTCGAATTGGCGATCATTTCCAATGTGTAAGCTTTTTAGTTTATGGCATAAGGAAAACAAAAAAAAAATCTTTCAAATCCTTTCACTAAAGCTGGTTTCCGTCATTTATAATGACTAATTGCACTTGACTATAATAACAATACCGTTTAACTCACCAAATAGCCCTTTGTTGTTGGTAAAAATAAGTATTAAAACTGGATTCCTCGTATCAAAAAACTCTGGAATATATTTTTTATAAAAAAATTAACATTTGGCCACAGTGAACCCCGATGTACATCGAAAGCCTTAGCACGTCGTCAATGAAACACGATAATATAACACAGCCAATGACGATGGCTGTGAAATACCTCAAAAATTTTTAATTACATAAGTATATGGTTCTTAAAATTTTTTATATTTATTTGGAAATTTCATATTATTAAAATAAATAACTTTTTTTTTTCCTCTGAAAAAAATATGATCCTCATTTCAAACCATAAGGAACCTACGGTTTAAAAGAAGGAGGCTGAAAACTAAAAAAAAGGATTTTCTGAACCACCCTATTAACCATAAAAAAAAATTGTTTGATAACTTAAGTGAAAAAGTTCGTAGCACTCTTATTAAACCCAAGTAAAAGTAACCGTTCGGAAAAGTTACGATTACTGACAATGAATGGACCAATTGGGGTTAGCGCAGGTATATTTTGCTTTTCCGTCTTTGTCCCGTGAGCACTTAAAATATCATCTTCTGAATACCTTAATTTGTAGTTCATTAAACGTTTCTTCAGAGCTGCTACCTATTCTTTTCTGAAGTTTCCTAGTAACGTGGATTGGATGTGACATACCTGAGCATTATTTATCTGTGTGTTTCTCCTTCAACTTATTACGCTAAACTAAGCGTGCTTGCTATGCCCATTGTAGGATATGTTATCTTAAGTTTCTGAGAGCAAGGGGGCAGATATTTATGGGATGAGAAAATTGTCGATGTTTGTAATCACGTGGGATTTGATACACTCCAACTCATTAATAACGGATTAAAATGACACATACAATCTAAAACCAAAAATTGGGTGCCTTAAAATTTATCATACACCTATGGAATAGTGAAATTTTTTGCTTAGAATATTTGAAGGTAGAATCAGAAAAAAAGTGACAAAATTTCATTCAATACAAATCACTTCAACATAACATCAGTTATTTAGTTCAACTTTTCAGTTTTAATATTTCAAAATAACAATAATTTCAGTTCCACACAAGATATTCATAATGTAGACTGTTAACATCACTGATTTTAACCTTATATTCTCCCACGCTAAGTTAAATGAAATATGACAAAGTTATTTCTCTTGTTTCCACTGACTGTCACATCAGGCAAACATTTTAATTATTCGGGTTGTTATTGTTTTGTTCGAGTTGTTATTTTTATGTCATCCTGTTTCAAAGTCATACACATGTTGTCAGCACGTCTTTCTTTTACTTTTGCTACAAACCACTGCTGCTACTGTTATTTCCTGTTCCCGGTTCACGTGTTTCGTATAATTGTCAGTGTACACATACATATGTACGTGGATGTTTAGTTTGTGTCATCAGCATATATGTGTATCTTTCTGTAAGTTATTTTGTTACAGTCTTTGTTTTTCGATTTTGTTCTTTTGTGTTATGTACTTCTTTTTGATAACATTGACAAGCGTTCTTATTTCTATTAAAAAGTTTTATGCGTTTGTGTTGATTTGATTATATGCTCTTGTGTGTAAGGAGTCATTCAAATATTATATAACTTGGGCAGGGTGGATGGTATTTGTGAATACATAAATAAATATGACAGTTGAGCTCAATTTTTAGAAAGTTATTTGGATACAATATTCCACTGGATTCATTCCTTAGAAAAATCTTTTGAATGGTACATTCAGCCTAGAGCTCATGTTATCATTTTGATTTTCCATAGGAATATTTCGTTTAATTTCCCGTAGCAGTTGCAAATTGATTTCTTGAACAATCTCTTGCTATTATATACGTTTTCACCAAATATGTTATTCGTTCAGACCTATTACCTTGCAAACGCTGTATTTACATGTATCCATTATACTGAGATAGTTAGATATTGTACACCACCTTAAAGTTATTTCCATAACTTCAAAAACTATATTATAAAATTTAAATATAATATTTGATTTCAGAAATATTTCTTAACGGCCACTCTAATATTTGGTTACTAATTTTAGAGTTGAAGTTATGAGCGCAATTACTACTTTTTTTGTTTAAGTTGCCTCCTTGCCAAGAAAAAACTTACATATATTAATTAACTTAATGTCCTGCCCAATTAATAAAACTAATTATACGCTGCTTCTTTTTCATTTATGAGTTCGTGTAAGTTAGGATCGTTCAAAGTCAACAGCAGGCGAAACTTATAAAAACTATTTTCATATATTTTTCAAGTTATGCTGAAATTATTAGAGTGAATATAAATATTTACCATTGGAGTTGAATTATTGTTTCGGATAATGGAAGAATCATTTGTAAAATTTCTAAGAAAATTAATTTTCCAAAAATCAAGAGAGAATCGTATGTCTTGTACGCTTCATATGACGTTTATTTTGGCTTAAGGCATAATTTAGTTTTACAATATACGAGCAAATCTGGGCTTTATGTTTTGAATTTAAATAGTCAGTATTATTCTTAATTATATTGATTTCTTTAAAAGATTATTCAAAACATTTTTTACCAATATTAACTGAACATTTGACATGCTCTGTGTTTAATTTTCATGTACTACATTCATTTGTCAGTTACCCTAACGAAAGGTTGCGGAGCAATTCGATTGAACTATACAATTACAAATAATTATTATAGCTAATTATCGTTGACCAATATTACGGTTACGATACCATATGGTTGTAATTAAAACTTCATAACAAAAAAAATCAGAACAATAAAATTTTTTGTTCAAAATTGAAAACATTTGGGTGGGCTTTTTTTGTTACTTCTGCTGGCTGGTTTTATCAAGCTGTGAAGCCTAGCTCTGCATCGAAGGAGTTGAATACGCGGGATATAATATTTTTTTCATAATTTTTTTCCACGCGATGACATTTGTGTGATGGTTTTAGGTAAACGTTACATATTGGCTGTTGCGTACTGTATGACACAGTTAGGAATGCTTAGAGAAAATTTTATTGTTGTAACAGCGTTGTATAAATAGATAAATTTTCAAGCAAAATACTATATAGAAAAGAGTATCATTCAACTTTGATAAGTCGTATCCTTAAAATTATATTTCATTATTACGTCTTAACGATTTATTTGTGTGGAACAGAAGAAAGCAGGTAATCAACTTGGCATTTGGCATACAACAAAGCAATTGTATTAACAGATTGGTATTAACAGATTGATGTTTGTTTAAACAAAATCCTGAAAATCAATAGAAGAGTAGGTGATTAATTTTTTCACATGATTTTTACAGAAATGGGTTAACAATTAGTCTCATTTGTAGGGGAAGAGCATTTATCTTGGACTGATTGTACCTTGGACCAACAGCGATATTTCATGTAGCATGTAGCTAAAAATTGTAATACTACAATTTTCTCTATTTATGTAACAGATTTCAGCAACGCTGCACAGAATCTATTTTAATTTACGGTCTTTCGTCAACTGAGGAAGACGAAGTTTTCACGTGATTTGTAAATTTTGTGCAAATTTTCAAGGTCGACTTACGAGCTGTGTAATTTTGTTGTTTTGGGTATCAATGACGCAATAACGGTACTGAACGTTTCTCTTCAAGTTAATTACCTTAAAATCTTATTATCTCCTAGGGTAAAATTGTTTTTGAATATTTTCCGAATTTTGTGCTTGGCGTGTACCTTGGACCAATGCATGCAATGTACCTTGAACCGCTCCAAATTGCAAAGTTTTTCTGTGTCGTGAAATGTATTACGAATATAATTCAGAAAATATTCCTCGGAGCAAAAATTACGGTAAAGGTAAAGTAGGCAATTTAAAATGGTTTAAGGGGTAGATCTGCTGCTAAAAAGGACAAGATTGGAAAAGCAAATTTAATTCGCCATTAAGCTAAACTTTGATTATCTGGAAGCACTATATTGATATATCGGTCCAAAATTGATCATAAAAAACTATTTAGTACAGAGGAAAGAAAAATTTTGGTAAATTTAGTCTCGTGGCCCAAGGTACAATGCCTGATTGTACCTTGGACCACTTTGGCATTCTTAAAAAAAACGTGTTTTACGTGGGTTTGGAAAAAAGACTGCGTCTTTTTGAATTCATGCCATTATAGCTAAAATATCAGTTTATAATATAGAAGCGTCCACAAAAAAAAACCAGCTGTAGTTTGGAGCCAGCAAACGATTTGCTCAAAATTGGTCCAAGGTACACGCACTTCCCCTACATCTACAAAAACATTTCTGGAGATTAATCACCACTCGTCTCTCAATACGAAGTAGAATAGCTGTCAATGTGTTGCAGTATATAAAACATTTCCAAATTGTCGCAGAACACCTATTCCCAGCTAAGCTCTCACAAAGATAATTAAAGACTGACTCTTTGAAGTCAGGATTTTTATAACTTCTACAAAGAACTCCTACGTCAGTATGCGCTGGTATTCATGTAGGCTTGCCTATCAAATAGAGTTCTGTAATTACCTCAACGAAAATTTTCAGAGTTTGTTAGCATCATAATATGACCAGATTGCCCACGAAATGTCACAATGTATGACTGTTACAAATTAGCCCATTTTATATATTTTTTGAACAAATTTTGGCCTCAATTAAGGCAAGTGTTTTCAAAATGATAAGTTCAGTAATTATGTATATTTTTATTTTTCTTTTCCTAGCAAGTGCTATGTCGCTATGTTCAGGAATCCAACATACGGTTAAAATGTATTTTCCTTCTATGTCTTCTGAGTTGAAGTTTTTGTTAATAAAAGTGATTTTTGCATTTATCTGAGCTTTATTTTTCTCCATCTAAGAAAATCAAAAATATGTAAATGTTATTTCACTTAAACTTTTTTTTTTAAATTCAGTTAAAATATAAGTTATTAAGATCCCATCATTTGGCGGTAAACAAAAAGAGATGTCAGTAATATTGAAGATTTAAAAATAAAATTATATTGATAACCCTTCTGTAATGGTTCTTGTCTAAAACAGATGTATAAAAGAATGGCGTTTTGGTAGTGGTATCCTAACAAATGTAATCTTTGCAAGCCCACCGAAGAACTGAACCGTTTTCAAAAAAAAGTCTAAGAAGTTTCGCTGCGAATAGTACATTTTTGTATACAAACAAACCATATTTCTCAAAATAAGACCCATTGACTCAACTATCAAAATAATCGCTTAAGATAAACTTTATCCTTGATGGCAAATAAAACCTCAATTATTTTATATCTGACAGTCAACAATTTGTGTGAACAAGGATAACTTAAGTCCTATATTTTTCATAGCGTTGGCATCGTAATAATATGGCTGCGTTATGATTTAATGAAGTACTCATGATGGTTTTTGTGAAAGGTATTATATCGAAAGAAGATTACTTTAATATCATAAAAGAAAATTTGCCGTAAAATTTCTCTTTAATTTTATATAATGCTTTCTCAATAATTATGATACAAAATATTTATCATTAAAAGTGATAGAATGGTTATATCATAATATTAGAAAAGTATTTTATCATACACTCCAAGGACAAATATGGGCTTAAATGAATAAAAAGTTCCATGATCGTGATTACCTAAAAATTTCATCTAAGAATATATTGGTCGACATATCATCAAAAGTAATTAGAATTGTTTGTCTTTCTATGAGTACTTCTATTCAAACTGTTAAGGATGCGTAAGGATAATATGCTGAGTATAAAAATTAATTCTTTTTAATAAAAAACCATTCTTTTCATTTTTTTCCAAAGTGTTAAATTAACATTCATAATTTCAAACGGACTGTTTGTGAATAGTACACGTTCTAACGTTATATGAGAATTGCTAACATTCCATAATATCAAAAATAATTTGTTTAATATAAATATAGTATGTGAAAAATGCAAGTTAATTTATAGTTCTACGTAAATGTCATTTTGAGTAAATCAACTAAACAAAATATTTGACAAACTCACTCTCACTCAGTGGCTTTTTATCACACAACTAAGTCCTTTCTCAATTGCAAAGCTTAACCACACAATGTTCGTCACCGCCAGCGTCATTGTCAACATCATCAGAATCATTCTGAGAGTCATTATAAAGTATATGCACACATCACGATGTGACCACAGCGACCGCTAGTAAGCCCCATTTTAATTAGTGAAATTATTTTATGAGAGTCTGCTGGCAAAACAAGTGGGTGCAGACAAAAGTTTCGCTGCATTTGAAATTAAAAATTGTTTGCAACGCTTTATTTATTTGTTAGCTTAATTTATTTATTTTAGTTTGAATAAGCTGAAAAATTATGAAAAAATTTATCGTAACATACATTAATTTATTAAAAAAAAATTAACACTGAGAATATATTTTTAAATCTGTATTTATTATAATGATAAACTTCTTTTGGCAGGATGAATTGAAATATTTTCCAACTCCAAACTTACTGTATTAGAATGTACAAAGGAATCTAAGTTTTTAATAAAGCATCGAAAAATTCAATTCCATATTCACATCACTTGTAATTGCAATATATGAGAAATTTGATTATCATAGGAATGCTTTTTACCCAGCTCTGAGAAAAATAGCACAGTTCCAATGTTTAAGGTATAAAAAAAAAGTTTTACGACAAGATGTAAAAAAATTCTTTATTTTCGTGGTTTTTTCTAAGCAATCCAAATGTAATCTAAGCTAATCTCGAATTCAAGTTGGCGGATTCAACATGGCGGACATATTTTTTTAAAATCTACCGATTTATACCAAATTAGATATGCGGGACTTGAGGGTTACTGATCGCAAAACCGAGGTAAGATTATAAAAATTCAAGATCGTGGACCCAATACAGTGGATTGGGTATTTAAAAAATATGCCGCCATGCTAGATCCGCCATCTTGAATTTAAGAATTTTAAAAATCTAACTCCAGATTCGTAATCGGAAACCCTAAAATCTCTGTATAAGAAATTTGGTATCCGCCATTTCGGATCCGCTATTTCGGATCCGTCATTTCGGATCCACCATCTTGATTATGTAAAATCGGATTTCGGGTTCGTTATCAGTGCTCCCTTAGACCTCCGTATACCAAATTTGATGCAAATCGGTTGACTTTTAAAAATTCGGCCACCATATTGGTTTTTTACCTCCATATTGGATTTTTGACCGCCGCCGTGGATTTTGGATCCGTCATGTTGGATTCTGTCAACCTTTTATGAGCTACAATTTGAGCTCAGAAACGACCCGATCGGTTGCGAATTCTTATTTTTACAAGCGAATAATATACCGGTCGTCCATATATGATAAAAGTTTTTCCCGTACCACTAGGATTAAGTTCTGATTGTAAGTTCCACAGAAAGATATACTTGACTTAATTCACTTTAACATATATGTATTTGATGCATCCTCTTTTATGTGCTACAAACAGACTGCTATTTAAACTGAAGAACATTTAAAGGTCATAACTTTTTTCCAAAAATTTAAATGCTTATCCAAGTACAGTGCAATTTTTTTTTTGTTAACCTGGTTTGTTTACAAAAGCAAATGTTTTCTTTTATTTTGTATTCGCAGGATGGTTGAACTTTTAATATAAAAATAACAGCAAATTTTTTGCGTATGCAAATTACTGCTGCCGTAAAAAGAAAACTCAACATTTTTTACCATCAAAGAAGTGAAAATGATTTTCATTTCATTCGAAAGTTTTTTTTTTCCACAAATGTAAATAAAAGTTAAGCTGAAATGCATTGAAAAACGATTTATTGCTAAAGGCTTTACGTATTTTTGATACCTACCATTCAAATTATGTAGTTTTTGCAAGTAGAGAGGCAATTCGCTTTGGGTGAACTAGCGTACAATTATATGATATGTAACTGTTAACTTGTTGAGCATATTTAATTGGGCAATATTGCTCGATAAAACACAGTGTGAAATGACTTCCCGAATACAGAATGTCCGTCTTTCCAAAAGGCAATTTTCCATGTGACCGTTTGCTTTCAATTCTCTTCTCCAAGATAATGTGTTTTGAAAATTCAAATCTTTTGGTTTTTGATTCTTTTTATCAACCTAACCGTTCAAAGTGGAACGTTATCAAGATAGCTGTGAGAACCCTTCTTTACATCAGCAATTTTAGCACTTCAGTTCATCATAAATTAATATATCGATATTAATTCAAAAATCGTACTCTTCTATATATCTATCGAATATATTTATGCCTATGTCAGCTGTAATGTTATCTTCCAGGGCTGGAATTGTGGCTGGCTTGCCCCTGCATACGAGAGACTCCACGTAGCCCCACAAAAAATAGCCTAGTGGGGTCAAATCGCATGATCTTGGCGGTCAATGGATCTTCATAACATCACACATTTCTCACATTGCACGAATTTTGATAATAAAATTCAATGATTTGCTAGCGCTGTCCATTTGTTATTCTATTCATGTTGAAATAGCAAACCTTTCTGAGCATTTTTCGCCTTGGCACATATTACGAATCACGAGTGAGGTGTGAAAAAATAAATACCAAAAAAATCACCCATTATATAACTTGTTCTCGGAAGGCGCTTGCGTCAAGTTTGAGTTCAAAGACACGTGGCCTGTATCAGCGCGGTTTGATCTTAATCGCTACTAACTCGTTGATAAGGGAAAAATACGAAATGAGCAACTTAAGCTCACGACACAGACTGCTTTTTGAATAGTCACGCGTGGTCTATATTAGCGTGGAGTGATCTAAACCGCAACAAAGGTACCGATTTGAGCTCAAAGACTGCCCAATCTCGACTGATTTGGTGCTAGATTTTAAGTGTCGTGATATTTGGTTGCTTATTATATGTATCTAAAGTCGTGCCTATTTTTTATACACTGTTTTTTTACTAATTTTTGTACAAATTAAATAATTTAAATAAATATTTTAAAATTTCTTATACGAATTTATGGTCAAATTTCATATGTAACTGAATATATCACTAAGACCACTGAAAATAAAAATTGAAAAACATTTTTTTTGCAGATAAACAAATTTCTCACGTTTTGTACACGTTTTTTTCTTGTAAAGTTTATGTGTAGAGAAATAAAAAATATTTATTTTTATTTTACATGCTAAAAAATGGTTTATCGTAAATTATCTACTAAGCAAATACAACAAGCAACTAAAAGACATCAGTAAAAACGGAAAACTCAAGCTCCAGTTCCCATCGTTTTGACAAGTAATATCCTATATGTATGTACAATATAAATGTACAATATACATACATACTTTTATATACACGCGCCCCCTTCTATACTATACATAACAAACTGAAGGATATAATGAGTTCTTCCTGTTTGTAAGGCTTAAATAAAAGTACTATACAGATACACCTTCCTATGTAAAATTCAGCAGCTTTAATCCATCAAAGTGGCTGCTGCACTTAAGTGCGTACCAAACACTTAACTCAAGCTCACTTTCATATTTGCAGTCATCAAAAAGGTAAAATAACGCGCGGATTTTTACAGTCGCGTATTTTTGTGTATGTGATAGTGCATGTGCATGTAGATATTTTTTGTGGAATTATGAATACCTGAAAGTATGTATTTTATTAAATATTTTGCTTTCGTTGCATGGCTTTCGTTTGACAAAATTATTTGCATTCAGTTTTTCTGCTCTTTTATAGCAGCGCTGATATTTGACGGATTTATCAAAGAGTAAAATACGAGGAGGCTGAAGAAAAACCAATTTAATAAAAATTTATGCGCCCTTTAACTCTAACTGTACACTGAGAAAACTATTTAATTATATATACGAAAATTTGGTAATAATTAACAAATAGTATATTCGATATAGGTGAATTAAATATTTGATATATCGCTCATTTACTTCAAGAGTGGCATAACTCAAAAAACACAAAGTGGGAGAAAAACGCATTTAAAGTTTTCAATAAGTTACTTTATATATGAGAATTCAAAAAAGTATGTTTACATAAACTCTTCTCACATAGCGAGTTTATAAGATATCAACACAAAATAAAACCTGAAATGGCGGATATTTCTGAATCATTAACTCAAAAATCACGTTTTTGTTTTTTTTATGCCGCTCTTGAAGTAAATGAGCGATAAGTTAAACTGTCACATATTACAGTGAATTGTATAATATTATTGGATCAATTATATATTTGGTAATAATAACCAAATCATATTTTGGTTGAAACAAATATTATTTTGTAGCAATCATTCGTTTGTTAATAATCACTAAATCATGTATTTGACTAAAAAATATTTTCTTTTCGCAAACTTATACATTTATCAATACCGATTTGTGCTAAAAACCGATGGCCAAAAACGATTTTTCAAAATCGTTACAGCCTTATATAGGATGTCGTTTGTATTTATACAATCGTAAATACCTAATATACTATACTACTTAAGTAGTGTTTTACTTGAATATGCTGTGAATTGCAAAGTTTTCATGTTAATGAGAAGTGAAATCAAATAAATATAGGATTAACAAATTATATTCAACCCAAACAAATTTTTCAATCGTTTCAAACTAATATAACGTTTGGCCCAATAAGCAACAATTTAAATTTCTATTAAGGACATGGTAATAACTACCAAAATTTGTTGATAGTTAACAATTATTTTGATAATCTATCAACCAAATACATTTATTTAAAGGAAGCATACTATTTTCTCGGTGTAGCTGTAGTGTATTTAACTTTTGGCAAGACTAAAGATAACACTCTCACCATTTTAAATTAACAGTGATTGATAATTTTGCTGTCCAAAAAATTTTTTGGATTTATTTCTTCAATGGTTTGTACCATCGCTGTCTGTTCCCGATTATACTTGCTCATGTTATTATTTTAGCTCCATCACTTGAGCGTATGTGAGACAATCTCTGTTTTTAAGTACTTATCTGAAGGAACATTGATAAAACCCATATAATTTAGAGAATGTACATGATAGACCTTCCTTCCATACAATTTTTTACTCACAATGATACAGAAACTGGAATCATAGAGTACAGCTGTTTAGAACAGCACCACCATGTAAAGAAGTTAGCAAGTTTGGTTGGTATTTTAAAATGACACCGTTCTGAATGAATGAATGATAAAAATTTTAAAGTATTGAATTGGACCGCTCGTTAGCTTATCTAATTTGGCGAATATAATCTGTACGGACCATACAAAAATCGTACTTTTAAATAAACAACACGTTATTCTGATTAAATATCCTTTTTTCCTTTTACTTTTTTTTTCGTTCCTAAAGCTCGATTTTATCTCACTTGCATCCTTATAATCTTTGCATAATTTCATAGTCAGTTTTTACTCCTCTCTTGTTTTGGATTGCATTTTTTTTTGTTTTTTCTCGCGGGTCCCATGCTGAACTAATAACACATTAGCAACAGCATACTGACTGTTCGTTCGTCCGGTTTTTGTTTTTCTTCCGCACAAAAGCTGCTTGCTGTACATTGTTTGTCGTGTTAGCTTACAAGGATTAGCATAACTAAGAGACAATAGAAAGCATAGCTTGAAAGTTGCGCTTCTCTGAATGTGACTCAGCATAAAAGGCCAATAGACAAACAAACGCTTGTTGGCAAGAAATGAAACTTAATTGAATTTGTTTTATATACTGGGACATCGATGAAGTTCTTAGTGTCGACATAAAGGAAATAGTTAGTAGTGCATTTAAACAAAACATTTTTTTTATTCAAATGCGCAAATTAGTTTCAACTTTTTCATTTGTATTAAGAAGGATATAACTGAAATAAACAACAATCCTTTACTCAAAAGTAAAGAATTTTTAGCTTTATATCAAAAGTGAATCAGAATAAAGTCAATAATTTAATTAAAATGTCACTTTGGGAACAATTTTCTTTTATTTTCATTACATTAATATGTTATTCAATTTTAAAGATGTACATATCTGTCAATTACAAACCTGGGGTGGGGCACAAGAATAGAATAACACCCTCCAGCTTTGACAAATGTAAACAAACGGTTTTTTTTAATAAATCTGTCCTTTGTATTTGAATTATGCATTTTACCACAAAATCACAACATTTGTATTTTCAGTTGAACGATTTAAACGATTGAATAAGCAACAGCATAATACTCAGAGAAAACATGATGCAAAAATGCATGAACAAATGTTTACATAAAGGTACATACATACTTATGTACACAATTTACAAAGTTGTTGCAAACATTTGTATACAGTAATAAAAATTTACAAAACTTATACATATTTACGTAAAGGACGAACAGTCCTGTAGACACAGTGTATGGGAAATCATTTGAATATTTGTGGTATTTTATTATTGCTTCAAGAAAACATTATTACTCGTAGAGAATGACCATTACGTATTAGAAAGTTAATAATGCGTGTGTGTGTGTTTGTGTATATTGACAATAGAGGATAATAGATAACACTGTTCTACAAGAAAAAATTTTCAGAATTCTAAGTTCACATAGCCAGGGCCGTATCTAGGGGGGGGGGGGCACTGTAGGGTATAGAGCCCCCCGAAATTTTTTGACGGACTCTATATAGAAACGATTTTGCAAAGAATAGACACTACGTAAAATTATCTTCGAGAGGAATACACCATACAAAAACGATTTTCTGAAGCGAACAGGCGCTGTAAGAAATCGATTTTGTGAAAAAAGTGTCTGAAAAAATGTCATCAGATTTTGAAAATGATTTTGGATCAGCTGCAAGAAATAGTTAATAACACAAGTAAAATTTTTTTTTTTCTGTAGTTTGCTCTGTAGTTTTATGGTATTTCCATGTATTTTTTTTTTTCGCTGAACTAAATCCCGGGGTCAGTATTGCTCTAGCACGTCTGGTTTTTGAGATATTCTAACTTAAAGTGCAAAAAACACCGTTTGAGTTTATGTAGCACCACGATTGTTTTCCCCCCCAAAAGACTATGTGTGGGATCTTAAAGTCTTCCTCTTTAAAATGCCGTTGAGTTTGCTCAAATATTTTTTTTTTTTTCACAGAGATCGAAACAAAATTTTTGTTCAGTTACTCAAAACGTATGCTTTAAACTGAAAAATATTTCAGGACCTTGGAATAAGATATGACTGAATTGACTTTCTCTAAAATTGCTAAAAACTGATTCTTATTTTACCAAAATCGCCATTATCTCAGTTTTTGTTTACTTACACGCAAATTATGCATCAAGTTCAAAAGTATAGAAAAGTAAAACAAACATTTTTTCGCGCCCTAAGGGGGACCGAGGGGCGGCAAAATGATTCTCTCAATATGAAAGCAAAATTTTGTTTATAGAATAATAGGCAGTTTTCGAAATGTTGTGAACCTTTTTGTAGTTTTACTAGGGTTTCCGAGTTGTGAAAAGTGAGAGTCTATTTTTTTTTTATTTTTTTTTAATTACATTTTTGTATGTTCCAAAAAACACAATATTTTCATTCCGTAGGATGCGGCAAACGACCGGGTGCCCAATTTGTAGGGTACGCCACTAACAAGCGTACGATAAGATTTGACTGAGCTTTGATTCTTTGCATTTGGTTGTACCTCCTACCTAGGCTGATCTCTAGGCACAAAAATGTAGGTCTGTAAAACTTATAAATTATGTTCTTAAATAAAATGTAGGAAGCAGACAAAAAATTAAGGATTTTGAAATGTTTGACCTCATATTTTCTATAAACCAAAGATAGTTGACCAAATAACAAGTCACTTTTCGATATACCGATTAAAAGGCAACCTCCCCTACACCTCTCTCTACTTTCATATTTGGTAATAAATTGAAGAAAAATTTTAAATTCAGTTTTAAACCAGATTGTAAACGTGAGGGAGTTTTACATGTCCCTATTGTATGTATTATTTATGTAATTGTGAATTGCAAATTTGAAAAGTTTTGTAAAAGTATATTACGTTTTATTAGTAGAGATAATAAAAATGTAGCATGCTACTAAATTATGCATAATGAAATGATACTATTGTTTACATTTTGTATACACTGAACCAAAAATGTACTTGTCAGATAAGAAAAGCTACTTATATCCTAGGAAAATTTCATAAAAACCTAGCCAAAGAAATATTTCTTATAATCTAAGAAAAATTATTCATAAAATTACATATCGATAGTTTTTTAAGAAAATTTTCTTATATTGCAAGAAATTTTTCATACAATTTATTATATTGATGTTTTTTATGATACAAGTATGTAGCTGTTCTTATGGTATAAAAACATTGCATAAAGTTATTTTAAGAAACGTTTCTTAGAATATAAGAAACTTTTCACAGTGTTCAGGAAGACTGAACAGGTTTGCCAAAAATGACGATAGCAGATACCGCCTGGAAACTATTCTTCGGCATCACTAGTGACCGAAATAACTTTACTTGAAATCGGATCAGCTCCCCTTTTGAAAAAATTCTTAAATCTCTCAAGTGGGCCACTTCTAAACCCAAAATGATAATTTTTTTAATAAAGCTTTGTTATTTAGATTGTGGTATGTGCTAGAAATTAAAATGTGAAATGATTTTTTTTTTTGTTTTTATTGTAGTTATTGTTATAAGCAATTGAAATTCGGAGACCAAATTTTTTCAAAACCTTATAACTTTTGAACGGATACGACGATTTTTATAAAATTAACGGTGTTCTATTCTTATTCAAATAGAGTATACGTGAAACTTTTTTCAATTTTAAACAGGGTACGCAGAATGCTAATTTTTGAGATTTTATCATGCGTAGTTATTTCTCACTAAAATTCATTAAATGATAACTCATGAGATATACTCACAAGCAGGCGAAAACTCACAAAACGAAATTCAGAAATTTCGAATTCTGCCGCTGCAAAAATGAAAAAAAAGTGAGCAGCGCTCACAAAAACGTGTACAACTCTGAGAAAAAGATTGAACAGACAGCAGTTCTCAGAGCATAAGTGAATGCTCAATGAGCGCTGTTCATTGGCCTCTGCTTTTAATTTTATTTTGCATTTATTGTAAAGGTTCATAGAAGCATAAATATCCTTTTAGTACAGGAGGCAGCGTTGCATTTTGCGAAGCAAGTTCCTCCCGCTTAATTCGTTTTGCAAATGATAGTTTATGTATAGCTGATGATCGAAATAAGCGTCAGCTGGCAGACTAGTGGTGGGCCTGGTTGTGAGAGGCCGACAAAAAAATATATTAAGACCAAAGTTGTAGCGGAGATGAAAACACATGGATTTCATGCCTGAAATATTTCCATATGTTTTCATAGTTTTCAAATTATTAATGAACATCTCCATTTTCGAAAAAAATACGATTTTTATTGAAAGTCTTAAACTAAAATTACTCGTTTGAATCTGAGAACCGCATTTTTCGCCCAAAATAACTATTTTTGGTCAAAATTACAGTGAAAACGGTGAAAAGTGGGCCAAATATTGTCATTTGGGAACTTTTCTGGCATGAAATCGATGTGCTTTTTTCTCTTCTACAGCACCTTTTTTTTTTTTGTTGGCCTCTCACAACCAGGCCCACCACTAGTCTGCGGGCTGACGCTTATTTCGATCATCAGCTATACATAAACTATTATGTATAGTGATAAGAAACAACAAACGTTAGTGCTGCTTTGGCTCTGCTTTCAGTTTTCTTTACATCTACGCAGGGTTCGCAAAATATCACTCACGAATGCTCATTTCTTACTTTTTCTCACTCATGCGAATTCTGTTTTGTGAATTCTCATAAGCTAGAGTTGTTGTTGTGTCTATTTATCAAAGCGTAATTTTCATCAAATGATGTACGCAATGTGAGTTTTCACTTGATGTTTTCAATTGTAGTGAATGACACTTTGATAAATGCACACAACAACAACTCTAGCTTATGAGAATTCACAAAACAGAATTCGCATGAGTGAGAAAAAGTAAGAAATGAGCATTCGTGAGTGATATTTTGCGAACCCTGATTTTAAATAACGTATTTTTCAATGTTTAAGATATGTTTATTTATTAAATGGTCCTGAAAATATATAAATTAAAAACTTTATTCCTGCTCTGTAAGGCTTTTTATTTCACAGTAGTAAGAAGGATTTTTTATCTTTTTCAACTGACTGCATGGTTAGTTTCTTAAATCGCATAAAATTTGATCCTCCGTTAGCAGTTCTCCAGTTTTTCAATTTGCTCGTTCATTTTACTTTCAAGTCTGTATCCAGATGGTTTTCCATATTTGGGCCACATTTTCACATTTTTTCAGTTAATGTTATAATGAGTCGACACTTTTAAACATTTTTCAAAAAGAGTGACAAAGATTGTATTCACTAAGCAAGTTTTCCTATGATCCAAGAAATGTTTCTTATATGAAAAGAATACTTATTTGTCAAAAGAGCAGAGAAATATATTTTTCATAGCATAAAAGAAAAAAATTCTTAGATCATAAGCAAATGTTTTTAAACGTTTGCTGAAATATAAACATTTTATAAATTTTAAGAAAAAAATCCTATAACATAAGCAACTTTTTCTTATGCTTGGGCACGAAATTTCTCTAAAACGCGATTTCTTATATTCTAAGAAAACTCTCTTATAACCTAAGGAGAATTATACTCATTAACCTTATGAATCGCATACTTAAAGTTATACCATAAGAAACAATTCTTATGATAAATCTAATTTTATGAAACGTTACTTCGGTTATATGAACTTTTCTTTATTGCGTAAGAAAAATTACATAAATAATTTTCTTTTATTACCTACAATTAGGTAAGGATAACATTGTATAAATTAAAAATTTTGACACTTTTTTAAAATAAAAGTATATAAGAAATCTAAAGGAAGAACACGTCTGGTCTTACAGTAGGTCCATTTTCTTCCAATGAAATGCTCGGAAATCAGTAGAGCTCTTATATGCACTATTTGCTAAGTTATGTTAAGAGGAGAAGGGATTTACTACAACATACAAAAAGTATGTCTTTGGTGCCAAGACATACCTTTTTAGGTTATTTTTTTTTTTTGTATGGGAGATGCCACCCAATGTTGTCAAACTACTTCCACGTCTTTCGTGTGGCTGAAAATGTAGACAAAAAATATACCCGGTGGGTTTTTTTATTTTTTTGTGCGGTCCCACACAGAAAAAACAAAATTGGTAAAATCAAAGAATTGCAATTCCACGAATAAAATTTCTGGAATTCAACTATTCATTTCTTTGAATCAAAGAAAAAATTTGCAAAATCGAAACCCTTTGTTCCTTGGATTTTCAAATTCAAATTATCTGATTTTACAACAAAATTAGTAAAATCAATTCAAACTTTGAATTTTTTATCAGCTTATAATACTTCATAATATGTTCACATAATAAACATAATACAATATATACATAGTTTTTTAAATTAAATATTAGGAAAATTTGCAAATGTTTTTTTGAAACCAACGAATTTATTCTAAGTTTCAGCAAAAACTTTAGGAAAATTTACAATGTTTAAAATCGGGTTTGAAAAAAATTCGCCCAAAATTTCAGCTTTTTAGATCAAACCTATGAACGGCGCAAACAGTTTGTTTCTTATTTGGAACTAATTGTTAACTTGATTTTTATTTACACCATGTCTTTGTTTTTGTAATGCAAAAATATATATTAATTGCTGCACCGCACAAGACTTCGTTTTAATTGCAAAACCATGATATATATCAAATGAAGATATATATATAACAAACAAAAAAGTTTGCAAAAATTTTTTTAGCAAAACTTTTCATAACTTTACATGACTATTGGAAATGACCTCGATTTGTTACTATAAAGCCTCCTGTCTATATCAAGCATTTGATTTTGAATTAACTTTCGTTTATCCCCGACACTGACAAAAAATTCGAAATGTTTCTTATAGTCAATAGCGCCAAAACTTTAAGTCTCTGAAACTGTAATTGCTCAAACTTATCAGGTGAAGACTTTTGATCTGGACAAAATCAAATTTTATTTTATATGACCGACAGCCATTGTTCATAAAAGACATACTTTCTCATTTTAATAGAATAAAGTTTATATTATCATGATTTAAAATTAGGATAATAATTTCAGAGAACTAGTGAATAAAAATTTGAATTCACGGCTTTATTAGATGAGTTTAACTGACCACCTACATATATGGTATGTACAATAAATGTGAACCAATTCGTGTACATGAGTTGTTTCATTTCATTTCAAGAAAACTTATTGGTATGTATGCGGAATGTCTTTTATTGATTTTCTTCAAAATATAATTAATGCTCCCTTGGTGATGCAGTCAATTAAATCATCATGAACCTAAAAAACACGATATGATAAAATTATTTCTTAAGTCAACACAACTCTGTACACAAGATGACAGAAGGTTAGTTAACATGACAACAATAGTAACAACAACAAAAACAAAATTAAAGTAAACAGAAATTATGAAAACAGCAAAAACAACAATATTAAATTCATTCATCAAGCGTACAGTCTACAATTAAGCTAATTAAGAGAATTTTCTTTACAAAATTATAAAGAGCAAGCAAATACCTAGCTATTCTTTAAAAATAGTCCCTTAAAATTTGTGTATAACTTTAAAGTGCTTCTTCCTTACTTTATTAAAACGTGCTGATGAAAAGAACAAAAACAACAACAACAACACATTAAAGCAAAAAGGACATTATATAGACCAAGATATTTTTGGTTGTATTGTGTTAAGGCAAAAAGTCATTATAATTTTTAATAACTTCCCTGCTGTTTTTGTCTGCTTGTTCATCTTATTTAGAATAAAATGTCCTCCCCATCCTCTAAGAAAATTCCAACCGTTCATTTAATTTTGTCTTGCAAGTTTTTTGGTGTGGTTAACTTTAAAATTTTGTTTTTTTTTTTTTGACATATCTTCCTGTTCTTGTTCGTCTAACTTTTCTTTTATACTTCAATTTACTTATAAGTGAATTACTTTTATACGCACATTTCCTAAGAAACTTTGCTTTTTCTTTTGTGGACAACCAATACTTTGTGGTTGCCTTTAACTAAGAAATCTAGAAAGTATCAACATTTTACGTAGAATTTTGTTGTTGACCTCTGTGGCATCTGCTTATTTGCTTATAATAACGTTTTGTGGATGTATTTCTGCTATGTAGGTTAACAATATAGCACCCCTCTTTTTTGTTGTTAGAGAAAAATATGAACCAAAGTGTTGTTTTACGTAAATAAAGCACTCAAACTAATTGGCTCGATTTGTTTTACGTTAATGCATATTATTTGTGGTACTGTGACACAAAATTTTGTGAAATGAAAATGGGTGTACTATGTTTAAACTTTGTCTGTAAACAGTTCAAATTTGAATTTATTTTTTCAACTACTATGATAGTTTTTTGATTCAGTATAAAAGTTGTAAGGTTCTGTCATAAGACTTTAACCCATTATGTATAGTTTTTTTTAATCACCAGTTTCGTTGATATCAATAAAATATACTTTCTTAGTCAATAATAAAAATTTTAAATATTATATTCAGCGAGTTTCAAGTAGTTGATTGTAATAAATATAGCAAAATAAAAATTTATGTTGCTGAGCGAGGGGAGGCCCTAATCGAAAAATGTAATAATTGCTTAACCAAAAATGAAGAACATGCCAAGTGGCTCGAAGAAGGTGGGCGTAGTTTGAAAACATGGTGGGGCACTTCTCTTACAAATAAAGCACCTAAAGTGCTATGTCTTGGTACTTATGGCAGCTACAGTTTCGAAATTCGGTACTTGTATCTGTACTGTTTTCGCTTAAATGAGCGGGACTTACTTAATTAAGGGGACCTATATCTCCCAATGGTCTTCAACGGTAAAAATGTATGCGACTGTCTTCAGAACTCAAACTCATTCTATTACGCATGAACTTTTATTTATTTACTTAAATTCATGTAAGGGGCCGTCCATTTATTACGTGAGTCAAAATAGGGGGGAGGGGGTCAGGCAAAATCTCACCAAATCTCACAAAGGGGGAGGAAGGGGTTAAGGAAACCTCACGTCAACTTTTTAATGCAGAGAATTTACATTATTTTATCATATAACAGATTGTATCATATTAATTCGATTTGTTTGGCATGTCGACAATTAGTGTTGTACACAATAACATCGATTTAGAAGCTAAACACAACTGGGACGTGCGATTTATCTTCTGTGTCAAATCGCACCAAAAAATAGAATTTGTTCTATTTCTCTGCGATAAATTTTGTAGTGTCGATTTTGTACTCACTATTAACGTATAGGAAATATCTGGACGATATCACACGTCCCAGTTGTGTTTAGCTTCTTATGGGTTGCAGATATCATGACTGACTGAACGCGCAAGGATGAAACTCCCCGAAAGGTATTTGACACGGTTGTGCGGCGCATGTTTCAAATCAGGGAATCCCGGGCATATGAAATATATTATATTTAATATGCCTGCGTGTCAGCCAGAATTAGCGACAAAAAAATTGATTATAATCCAAGAAAAATATTGGATTCATTTTAAAATTTATAATAATCTGAAAGAATCCACTGTCATACAAGTTTTTTAGTTCAAAAGTACATTTATATCTTAACAAGGGGAGGGGGGGGGGACAATTTAAAAAAAAAACACTTCGCGTAATTAATTGAAGACCCCTAAATGAATGTTCAATGTAAAGATCAAAAAGGTAAACAAATTTCCTTTTGCTGGGACATAGAGGTCCCAACAGATTGGGTGGTCGCGTGGGTGGCCAAAGTATGCTATATTTTTTATTTTGTTTTTGTTGGAAAGAAGAAGATTGCTCACAACGTGTCTAAAAATTTTAGAGCTTTAAAATATTCCAGCGTGAAAAAGTGGTAGAAAAAGTTTAGATTTTTCGACATTCGAGTGGTTTGGTACACGGTTAGAAATTTTGGATTAAATTTTAATACTTTTGGGCTTACATATATGACTACACCAGAACTGTATTAAAATTTAATTCTGCCTAAATATTGAAATTCATTTTTAATACTTTTTTGTATTAAAATTTAATACTCGTATTTATTAAGATTTAAAAAATAATTTTTCATTTCGAATGGGATTCGAACCGGGTTCCTTGTGAATTTAATTGATGCACGCGCAGCTTAACGACATCAGCCACCGTAGTGTTATTTATTGATT
Organism: Meiosimyza platycephala; assembly: GCA_963662105.1. Lineage (NCBI taxonomy): Eukaryota > Metazoa > Arthropoda > Insecta > Diptera > Lauxaniidae > Meiosimyza > Meiosimyza platycephala. The sequence continues at coordinate 29,082,311 of OY759210.1, read as the reverse complement.
GGCTAAAAGTTTTTTTTGACATCTCCAATACAACTAAAATACTTAAATCGCTATATTTTGGGACCTATGGTAATTTTTTTTTACGTTTTAGTAAAAAGTCGCTAATTAAATTGGAAACAAACTGACTGCGCCGATCACAGGTATGATCTAGAATGCTGAAATTTTGGGAGTATTCTCTTCTGATCCAATGCTAAGTCCGCAAATTTAAAAAAAAAAAAAACTCCTCTTTGGGTGTATTTTGTCCGCATTTTCAGCAACATAAAAGATGTAGATGTAGTTTGACAACAGTGGGTGGCATCTCCCTTACAAATAAAAACCTTAAACCCTATATCTTCGCACCTATGGCAAATGTTTTCTACGTTTTAGCAAGTCTCTTTTTCGTAAAATTTCAACGTAATCGGACATAAACTCTGTCCGCGCCGTTTATACGTTTGTAATAGGAAGCTCAAGTATTGAGACAACTATTTTTATTCCTCAAGCTAAAATATAGGCAAAAAAAAATAAAATCCATCTTCAAAAGTTTGAAAATAAACACCCTAATGTACATATGACTCAAAATGTAGATAAAAAATGAAAATGCATTTTTTCTCAAGATATTTCTTTTTGAAACAGTTCAAGCTGTTCAACTGGATTCACTAAACTCAATGACTTTATTATGCTCAAAAAACCAAATCCAAAGTAAACAACAAAAATTTTTTTCTTAATATTTCAGATTTCTTATTTTTTGCACATTTTTAATTTGTACATTAGGCTAATTCAAAGTAATTACAGCGTCTACACAAAAACAAAATATATAACATCAAAAAGCCTTTTGTGTTTTTTTTTTATTGTTTCAGTTACTTAAAGCTAAACCCTAATAGAAATAAGTTTTTTTTTATTTAAGCTTCCTCAATCAAAAAGCATCCTATCACTTACAAAATCAACTTAATAGACTCACTTTTATGAAGTCTGTATTCCTTTTGGTTTCCGTCTGTGATTTTTACAAACACTGACACAATCTGTCTGCCACTTTTCATTGTCATGGTGATTGTAAGTTTTTCTCTGCTCTGCTCTTCTCTTGTGCACTTCTTCTTATCTGTCTTTACTGCATCATCATGGCTGCTCTTCAATGTTATCATTTGTTTTTATATCCGGATTTTTTCATTGCTGTTTCTTTCTACTTCTACTTGTGCCATTGCCACAAATTCTTACTTACAAATTCGTTGCATATTTTCAGGCTACTCAAATGCATACGCACACATATGTACATAGCACAGACATATTCTTTACAAAATATACTGTATCCAAAGTCAGAAAAAAAAAATCAAAAAATGACGAAAAATCTTTACTTCATAGTTAAAAACTTTAAAAGATATGAACAAAGAAAAGCCGAGAAGAATAAAAAGAACAAAAAACAAACAAGAAAACCAAATGTTGGCAGTAGAGTGCGCTGTCTGTCGGTTTGTTACATTTAAGCCGATTTTCGGCAACAAAAGTGCGTATGTCTGAACAACATAAGCTTTTCTTAGTACATTTTAGAATAGGGTGATTCAAAAAAACATTTTTAAAGATAGTGTGCTGTGCGACCTTCAATTTTTTTTTTTTTTTTGCTCTTGTCAAAATGTCAATACAAAAATGTAGAACTTTGCATATGAAATTAGTGAATATTTGTCAAAGGTTAACGTTTCATTATGAAATTAATGGCATTACGACAAGTTATCAATGTTGTCTCTTTTCCAGGAATCAAATGAACATGTGCCTTTTTCGGTTAGCACTTATGGACATGTACCTTTCTGTTTAACCCTTTAATGGACATATGTCTTTATGTTGAACTATTTAATGAAACAGATTCCGTGCTACGACCTTTCATTGGCTTAATTTTTTTTCAATGATTTTAGTTTCTTCTCCATATAAGCTTGAACCACCCTAATGTCGATACTGTTCCTTTTTTTTTTTTGTGTTGGTTTTCAACAGATTTCTTTCATTTTATTAGTCTTTACCGTGTAATCTGTAAGTGTTCCATCCAAGTTGGTTCAATTTCTTTGTTGCTTTGTGGTCAGCTTTGTTTTCTTCTTCTTGAGTAGAAGATTTTGTTTTTTAAAAGCGTTTTGTATATGGCAGAGTAATCTGTTAAAATTGGAAATAAATTTTGGAATTTTTGTGATTTTATCGAGTGTTTTTTTGATTATTTTCTTTTGATGCCAAATAAATTGCTGCTTATATTTTAGGCTCATGAATTGTTGATTTCTGTTTGCTCTCTTTGCTTCGAAGTGTTTCAGAGATTTTTAGTTGAGTGCTTCTGAAAAATGTTAATAAATTAATTGTATTATCACTTTAAAAGAACAATATTCTAAGAAAATAATGAACACTATGTTGATTGAATTTATTTGTATGTAATCAAAAGACTCCTTTTTAGATGTTTAAACTTTTTTGGAAATGTTTCTTTATCAAACAATGCCATAATATATTTGATATATTGATTTCCATTGAAAAAAAAAAAGTATTTTAGACAAATGTCATAGTTTTCTCATAGTGAAGTGAAATAACAACGATAAAATAAGTTATAAATAAAGATAAATATAGCAGTAATCGAAATTCTACATATAGTTGGTTAGTCAAATATCCCATAAAAAAATAAATACTGGCGACTTATATGATACGTGGGGACAGTAAAAATGTGCAAACTCGAAATCAAATTCTATGCAAAATTTTTGAAAAAACTTTTTTTTCCATAGGCTAAACTATTTCGCTTCTATGCCTGGAATTTAAATGCAAAGGCACTTTGCCTATCGAATCCAATGTTGGACAAACTATAGGATGTAAACACTGAGCTGCAACCGAAGTTTGCGCACGTACCTTGCGTTTTATGTAGAATTACAGTTAAACATACTTACAAAGTCCTGACCGAAGGCCGTCCACTTGCCAAGCATGCAATGAAATTGATAAGTCTACGGCTTCAACACTAACTAAAATGCTTTTGTATTAAAATTTCATTGCATAACTTCAGGTATACAAGTCGTTGTAGGTCTATTTATGATGAAATTTCAAACAATACTGAGCAAAAATACTACAACAGTTTGTCACAACTCACCCGTGATCTGTAAAAAAATTCATACCTACTGAAAAAAGTATCTCTAAATGAATCACCCATTATACTCAATATTTATCAGCTGACAACATAAACTTCAGTAAAGAATTCAATTTTACAAGCACGCCTTCTGGCAACGCCAACAATATTTATAGACAAAATATAAAAACAATAAATTTTTATTGGGCACTTCTTTGCATGAAATCGAAATAAATTTGAGGCATTCAACTTGAATCAATTCAATAAAATAAATAAACCAAAGGCAAAACAGAAAAAAAGTTGGAAAAAAAAGAACTGCTTTGTTAAGAAAGTACGTAAATTATGGTGCGAATATAAAATACTTTTTAAAGTTAAAGAGATGAAGTATTTGTTAACTAAAACATGAACTCACACCACAGTTGCCAAGTGTAGTTGTATAGAAGGCAAGGAATTGCTACGCAGAATGTACCATAATTTTACCAAATTTTGTGAAATTTTAGATGAATGACAACGTTCGCTTTTATAAATCTTAAATTAATTCTTAAATTTCTTTGCTTAACTATTTTTCCTTTGAGAAGACTTGTTTTAGCTGTTCATTTCATACAAAACTAATCCAATGTATATGTACTTTAAAGGAGCTGCGAAATTCTTCCCGAGATGGGCCTTCTAATAGCGCTAATTATTCCTGCTTTTGCCTACTGGTGCTTACTGACACAACATTTTCTTTATTGCATTCAACTCAATAAATATTGATTTTAGATCTAGGAGCAATTTTTTTCCTTTGTTGTTTTTTTTTTCATATTTTCCTAAATACCAAAACATGAAAAATGAAAATAGCGCGATTTTTGTGCTTTTCGTGTATGTTTCTGTAACCGTGCATGCAAATGTATGCGTGCATGTCATAAATGTCTAAATTTGCATTGTATTTTGTTAGTTTTCATTTACATATGCATACATACATACATATAACCGTACAAGCGTGTGTGCCTGTGTGCAAATTACGTGCTCGTTGTGTGCTCGTTTACTTGCATTAGCTGCTGTTTGTTTGGCTGCGCTTGTTTGTTGATTTTGAATAATTTTAAAATAGTTACGATTTTTGTTGCTTGTTGTTTTTGTTCTACTTGCTGTTACTGTCGTTGTTGTTTGCTCCAATTATTAACGTGCAACGCATTTAAATATAATTTCGGAACGTGCGCAAAATAACAAGCCGTTTACTGAAAACAGTCAAAATCAGATACAGCTGATTAATTTAAGCGTAAGAAAGTGTTCTTGGAGCTAAGTACAATTGTTTGCTGCATTTAAGAATCAGCACTGCAATATATCCTCACAATCAGGCACCGACTCATAATTACTAATTATTATCCATTGAATTTAAACTGCCAAACTAATGAGCTGTTAGTGTTGCCAGATATTTCTTTTGAATTGGACCAATTTTTTTCAAAGATGATCTCAGAACTTTAGAACTATTTCCAATTTTCCTACAAGGTGTTACAACTGCAGAGAGAAGGCTAAGACACAGAAGCGCCAAAGCTAGAGATTATCAGTTTTAACAACAATACCAAAGCCGGATTTGACGTTATGGATAAAATGTTAGGGAAATATACAGTGCAACGACAAACACTGCACTGGCCTTTGGCATTCTTTTTCAATATGAATGATATCACAGCGCTGTCATTTTATGGTATATCATCTACATGGAGACGAACTAGGATTAAAGGCGACTACCTAACCAAAAATAGTTTTGAAGGAAAATAGCCAATCAGCTATGCATGCCATTAATCGAGGTTCCTTGTGCGAACATTCAGTTCATGGTAGTTGGGCGAGAAATAGTAAAAACAGTAGATGTACGAATTGGGGCTAAAGTACGTCATGGCGATCAATGAGTCTCTTCTGCTGTTGGCAGTACTACACGGTTAGAAATCTTGGATTAAATTTTAATACTTTTGGACTTACATATGAGACGTTCTTTTACATACCGAACACTTTCTGACCGACACATCTTGGAATCGCTCCAAACGTTTTTTACATATTCTAGGCATTATATAAGTGGACAAGAAAATCAGGAATAGATTTGTTATCGAATATATCGAGAGATATAGAGTTGCGAAGGTCAAAGGTTTTACGTTTTTTGGTGTTTTACGCTCATATTCAAATAGTTATATCTCCGGTAAATTTTAACGGAAAAATAATTTATTTATATCGTTTTAAAGCTAAAGAGATCAGCTTTCTTGTAAAATTTTTTTCTTGGGCATTAAATGAAAAATTAATATATTTTATAACAAATCAATTGTTTAAAGTTATTTTTAGAGTGAATACCATTCCATAAAAAACTAAAAAAAATACCACTGAATTCCTCATCAAATTTCCTTTAAAAGCAAATTTTTTTAGAGTGGTAGCCAAATACGGACAATCCCAAATAAATTAATTCTTCCGCGCACCTCTGAAAATACTTCGCGCTGCTGCACTGTTGTCCCAAATCGAGTTTTGGTTCAAATACTGCTTGAGACCGCTAATCTTGTCGAAAATGAACAATTGTTTTTTGAAATAAAAGCTAACCAAAATGCCAATAAATCGTAGGAGCCCAAATTTCGAAAAAAGCTAAATTTTTTTATTATTTTAAGTTAAATACCGAAAAAATTTTTTTTTATAATATTTTTTTTAATCAAAACAGGCTAGACAGCGCAAGTTTTGCCAGAAATTAACAATTTTTTCTTTTAATTAAAGCTTATCAAAATTCCAACAAATTTCCAGAGTCCGAAATTTTGAAATAAAAATACGGTTTTTTGGAAAAAGTCAAACAAACATTATTTTTAAATATTTTTTGTTTCAAAAATTGCTTGAGATTTTTGTTTTTAATTGAAGGCTAATTTAAATGCCAATAAATCGCCAGACCCCAATTTTGAAAAAAAAATTTCCTATTTTGTAATTTTAAGTTAAATGAAAAAAAAAATGTTTTTTCTAATATTATTTGGTTCAAAAATTCGTAGCGTCCGGAAGTTTTATCGAAAATGAACAATTAGCTTTTTAAATAAAAGCCAACCAAAATGCCAGTAAATCGCCGCAGCCTGAATTTCGAAAAAAAGTTTTCGTTTATATTATTTTAAGTTAAATGCCAAAAAAATGTTTTTTTTTTAAATATGTTTTGGTTCAAAAATAGTTAGATAGCGCAAATCCTGTCAGAAATCAACAATATTTTCTTTTAATTAAAGCTTACCAAAATTCAGACAAATCTTCGAAGTTCAAATTTTGAAAAAAAAGTTTCGTATTTTGGAAAAAGCCGTAAGAAAAATTTTTTTTTAATATTTTTTGGCTCAAAAATGCCTAGCGTATGGAAATTTTGTCGGAAATGAAAAAAGGTTTTTTTAAATAAATCGTCAGAGCCCGAATTTTGAAAAAAGTTTCCGTCTTATATTATCTTAAGTTAAAACCCAAAACATTTTTTTTTTAATTTTCATATAAGAACATTCAGTGACTTCGTGGTTTTCTTATGCGGAAAATCAGTAAAGTATTTTTATTTTTCAATATGTATAACATAAGCTTTTTAATATATATAAAATATGATATCAATACTTATTATTTATACAAAATTGCTTATATAAAAATGATTTGTAACGCTATGGCGCAAAATTAACCAATACCGCCTGCATGCGTTGTAATCAGGCCCGTACCTACCATAGGGGCAAGGGGGCTTAGCCCCCCCTAGCGCTTCATTAGCCCCCCTAGCACTTCCCTTGCCCCCTAGCGCTTCATTTGCCCCTAGCGTTTCATTTGCTCTCACGCGTTTTTTAGGAAAACTTCAAAAACAAAAGCAATTAGAAAATTATATTTATAGTTTATACTACTTAGGTTTAAAGGTTTTTTTTTTTTAAACAATAACTATTTAAAATAGCTGTACTCTGCGATTTTTCAGGGCATTGAATCTTTTTAAAACCATGTCTATATCTATAGACTCAAGACGTTTGTGCTCGAAAGCCAGGAACGATAAATTATTCAGCCTATCAGTCAACATGCCTATTTGTTGTGGCCGTATAATTCGTGTTAATGCCGAAAATGACGATTCGCATACTTCCGTTCCAGCCGGAAAAGTTTCGATGGTTGCAAAAAGATTGTACACTTTTTCCATTACTTGACGTACCTTATACAGCTCCGTCAGCACCACCGTCTTAATTTTTTTTTTTGTTCCGGCTTTTTAAATTTGTTTAATTGATCATTCTCCTAACGAATTCTATCTATATATTCTTTGGCAATTTTGAGCTCAATTTCACTTGGTAACTGGATGCCCAAATCGCCCAATGGGTGCAGCTTTTCCAAATCCATTTCATCAGCTGTATCGATAGCTGTGAGACTGCCATTGTTTGTAACAAAGCGATTAGTCATTTCAATTAATACGATATCGATTGTTTCGTAGAATATTGATTTCAGCATGATGATCGATTCGCTTCGTTCACCCAGTGTTTCTGCAACAACTGACTCTTTCAGCATTTTTGACTGCTGCCTATTCCGAATTGGACGATTTGAGGCGTGAGCTGATTCTGTGGGCTTTAATTGCTCCAACAGATCTATCGTTTGAAAATAGTATTGATCGAAACTATTTTGTGATCTCATTTTTTCAAGCATTGTAAAAACAGCTCTAATGAGTGGCATAGCATCTTTGTATCCCATTGCTCGGCCTTGAATCGCTTTCGTTGCTGGTTCAATCGATTGCAATAAATCCTTCATAAGCACTAATGTGAAGACAAATTCCAACGATACCATCACGTGTGACAAACCGACTGCTATTGCTACGTCATCACCATCGAATCGTTCGCCAACCATTTGAGTATTCATAATATGGATATAGTTTTCAAAGATGGATTTAGAAGCACCTAAATGGCCAACCCAACGAGTATCGATTAATTTCAAAATGGAATGGCTTTCATAATGTTGTTGTACTTTGTGGCGACGGAAAAATTTCGCAATATGTTTTGCCCGAAAATATTAAAATACGCATTAAGCACACTAGATATTCATATAGTTAACACAAAAAATAATCTTATTTCTCAAATACTTTTTTCTATGTATTTTGGGGCGTAGATTCCAAAAATACTAGTCATTTTTTTTCTTCTTAAGAATCGTTTTCGAGATATCCACAAAAAATACACATATGTATATTTATACATATGTACATACATATATAATTAAAAAAATAATAAAAAAAACAAATATGCACCGTCTCAAAAGCCCAAGCCTAAATTTAACGGCACTGTTGGATTTATCTTTTATAGGGAACAATTGAACATAAAAGACAATAAAATATCTTTTACGAATTAGTTCCTTGATTAATTACATAACGCAAAGGCACCACTTACCGACCAGTTATCGGCACATCGGTTTGAATCTTCTAAAAGATATATAAATATGATATGTAATTTCACTAAAATTTACTTATTTATTGTTATAGATGTTTGCTTCGGGAAAAATAAGTTGGCAATAGTTTAAATGATAGTTTTTATTTCTAAATTTTCTTTTTAAACAATTGATACAAAAAAATACAAGGTGCACCATTTACCGACCGGCCTGTGATAATTTTGTCTGTTTCCGTCCACTGAAGTACCTGATTCCGATCGCTAATGTCGCAATAAGAAAAATAGAAATCACTATATTTATATTTGTTTAAAAGAAAATTAATTTTACGATTTTGAATAAAATCTTTCATTTTTTGTAAACAAAAACAGTAGTTTCAATTGCATTACCATTATTAGTCAAAACTGCCCATCAATATTGATGTCCAAAATTGTTTGGTTGTGGTCGTTATAGTACGGGAGGCAGCGTTGCAATTTTTGAAGGTAATTTCCTCCCTCTTCAATTTTTTTTGTAATTGGTAGTTTAAGTAGCGTTGATAATGGAACTAAGCGCCAGTCGCCAGAATCGTGGTGGGTCTGGTTGTGAGAGGCCGACGAAAAAAGTTTAGCCTAATAACTCGGAAAGTAAGCCACAAGTAAAAAATTATGTTAAGACCAATTTTGTAGATCAGATGAAAACATATCGATTTCATATCAGAAAAATTTCGATTTGACAAGACTTGCCCGATTTTTCATAGTATTGAAATTTTTAACGACCATCTCCATTTTCGAAAAAATAAGGTTTTTATTGAAAGTTTGAAATTAGCATTTCTCGTTCAGATCTGAAAATCATATTTTTCTCCCAAAATAGCTATTTTTGCTTAAAATTATAGTATTTATTCGAAACATTAAAACGATGAAAGGTGAGTCAAAACTTATGGTATGGAGATTTTTCGTACATAAAATCGATGTATGTTCATCTGCTTTACAATAATGGTCTGAACATAATTTTTTACTTGTGGCTTACTTTCCGAGTTATTGAGCTAAACTTTTTTCGTCGGCCTCTCACGATTCTGACGACTGATGCTTATTTTCATTATGAGCCTTTCTTAAGTTAGCAATTGCAAAAAAATTGAGCGGGAGGAAATGACCTTCAAATATGCAACGCTGCCTCCCGTACTATTAGGCATGTTAATGTAAATTTAAAACTTAAATCAATATAGCAATTATGTGTGCAAACAGGAAAATAAGGTAAAAACGTAAAAGATTCGAGTCAAATTAGGGCAAATCTAATTGACATAAACTAGGTCGTATGCAGGTTCGCAATCGTAGAATTATGTGTAGATTGAATAATCTAACAAAAATAATACGTTTTTAGTGTAACTAAACACAAAAACTATTTTTTGTTACGAAGCGTAAAAATCATGTTGCCGGACAATTAGTCGGAATGAGGAACGTATGAAATTTTGATGCAACCATATTCCGACCGCTTTTAATCACTATAAATCTTTTAAATTAGTTAAAAAAGTGGTAATTACTTTGTTATTATGATAAACATATATATATGCATACATTGAAATATTAAAATACTTAGAGCTCAGTTTATTTTCGCTGAAAATTCGATAAACTTGAAACTACTCTTTTATCTTTTTTAACACTTGCGAAACCATCGAAACGCACCGTTGCGTAGTTTTGACTCAATTGACAAAAAACCCGTACAAATTTTGAAACGATTTTTTTACAGTTAACGTATCAATATTGAAGGAATGAAATGCGTTCACTTTCGTAAACCTTGCGCTGGAAATTGATGGACTTTTATAGAGTTTTTTAAAGAGGTCGGATACATGAACCCGGTCGGCGACTGGTGCCGTTGCGTTAGTCAATGGCCTATATGCGGGAATGCACGATAATAAGGAAATTACCCATTTTCATTGATTTTAGAATAGCACTCACAGATTTTGTCCGACTTGGACAATATTACACTTCAAATATTTGTAAAATAATATTTTTGTGTTCAAACGGAGTAATTGAAATTTAGTGACTTTTAAAAAAGACCAAAAAAGTAGCTTTTTGTGAACTTTGATCGCTTGTACCTCCCTCCAAAATTTTTCAAAAAAAACGTTATAGATAGTAAAATTTGTTGTGCCCCCCCAAGCAAAGTCGGGTAGGTACGGGCCTGGTTGTAATATTATACCGTCGTAAAAAGGTTACACTTAACTTAGTAATGATACTTCCTATCATACTAATCTCGCCGTAGAGATTACTTGATATTGACTAACTGTTGATATTATGCGTACACAGAAAATTAAGTGCGCTTTAACTCGCAATTTAATTAAATAAATTATGAAGCAAATAAATCATTATCACTACTTCCACTATTAAATTCAGCAGCTGAGCAGCCAAAAATCAGATAAATTTTGTTGAAACTTCAAGACAAAAGCAATAAAGTGAAATAATTACAGTCTAAGCTATTTCAATTACAAATTTTCCTACAACATCCAACTGCGCCCACATTAACACGCCAAAGGACGAGAACTTGAAATTAAGTTATGTTCCTTCTTCTAATAGAGAAGATACTTGAAACTTAAAACGTTGCATACAAAATGAACTGCAAGAACGGCGACGACAATTGCAAGAAGGATAAGTTGAGAACAAATGCATTTCTTAAGTGTCATGCATGGAAATTTGAAAACTAAAAACTGCTGCTGCTTAAGAAATTAATTGCAACAAGGTGTAGAGATAATAATGAAGTACTAGTGCACATACACTGACGAAATGGACATGCATAGAAATGTACACAAATACCAATAAAGATAATGCAGCTTAAAGTCGATTTGTATGCGCAACATAAGGAGATAAAACTAAGAGCTGGTAAATCACAGTGGGAATTTTCAACAGCTTTTTAATACATAGAATTTAATGAAAATTAATTAAAATAAAACTTATTTTTATTATAAGCAAAAGTTACAAATAAACGTAATTCCATAATGAGAATTCAATTTAAAGCCCCTCAAAAGGATTTTCATTAATTGACTGAAACTGGATTATACATAGTTATAGGTTTAAAATGACACTTCTTGTTGGATGAACCAAATGAGACCACTTGTTGGATGGCATGATATATTGGTTACAATGAACTTTAATTGGAACAAAAATATTTCGAAAATTCAAGCTTATTTTGCTCTACTGTGCAGCAGCATTAACAAAAGCAGCAGCACACAAATGTATGGCTTAAATTAATGCCAAGTATTATTAGCAAAGGTGGCGATAGCATCGACTGCTAGAAAGTGTAAGAAAAAGAGGAGAAGGAAATGAAAGCAGCAAAAGATGCTGCAGTAGCTTTTAGCTGTTAACATGAATTTGCTCGAAGCCAAACAGGATATTTGCAATCAGCAATGCAATTTATGGACTTTCAACTCTCAATGCAGCCATAAAGGACATCGTTTCGTAATGAAACCAACTTTAAAGAAAAAGAGACATTAGAATTTGTAATCGTGTGCTCCGATGTTCATACATTTATGGCTTCATTATTAGAAAGTTTGTGTGTGTAGAGATGTGTGAACTTCTATGCGTGCGTATAAAGCACTAGAGCAGCCTTGCAAGCTGAATAAGTGCATTTGGCATAATTGAATTCGAAATTGAGTGCTTTTTGTGTGTGTGTTAGTAGAACTCATGTAAGTTCTTGTGTACAAAAAGAGGTCAACACAAAGGGTCCAGCTATCGTGGAGGTGCTGAAAAAATTAATGATTATAACTTTTTACTCTCACAGCTACTTGAAAATCAATTAATATCCTTTTAAAGGAGTATAATTTGTTTTGCATGTGCTCTTACAATTACTACACTGTCATTTAAGTTTACTATACTGTTCGTAAGTATTTGTTAGCATAATTGCAAAAGTTGCTAGAGTTGCCAAAATAAAAAGAAAAGACTTTGCGAACAGCATGTATGTGTGTGAAGGAAAAAAGCTCTTATTTTTATTTTATGTTGGCAACTCTTTTAACAATAACACCAACAACTACAAAGAACGCAAACAGAATCACATTGCTACACCAATACATTGTACATCCAGAGCATACACGTCTATATTTCACACTGACAGTGAGTTATCCTTTGTTTAACTTTGCGCTCCTTAACATTGCTGCTATTAAAATTTGCAGCATTTTGCTGTTGTTGCTTTTTTCTTGTTGTCGTTAATGCTTATATTCTGCTTTTTGGTTGTTCGCTGTGATGTCTAACTTTGAACATTTCATCTGCTGCACAGAAATTAATGAGAGCAATAAAGTTGTTAAGTGGAAAATGTGTTTTTTTTTTGTCAGGAAGAACAGAAAAAACAACGGGGAGATGGCGAAAATTAATATTATTATTTTTTTTTTTTAGTATAACGTTAAAGCGCATTAAAATGCAATGTCTTTGGAAAATATATACATTTTTTTAACAGCAGAAAAAATAGTGACTGGAAACTTTATCGTGGCATATTCAAAAATTGCCAGCAAAACAATTAAGCAATGAATATTACTAAATGATCGCCAAAAAACGAAACCAAATCGTTCTATAAAAGTGCTCGCACATGAACAATTTTCTAAAGCTTTAGGTAAAACATATGGTTAAATATGTTAACAAACAATAAAAGGAAATATATAAAATAAAACTTAAATATTCAACTGAAGTCGATATGCTGTTTTGAATTTTGCTTCATGTTCAATGGAATCCATCTAGTTTTACTGTTCCGCAATTCATATGTTCATAAAAAATATACTCCAAAAAATATGTCGTTTTAGCAAGTGTTGAATTTTTTTTTGGAATTCTGGTGTTTCGATTTTTGTATATTGAATGATCACAATGAAATAAAAATATCAGAGCCCCAATTGTCGCAGATGAAGGAACAATTTTGATAAGAACAATCGTTTTGTAAAAATTAGTAAATAAAAAATTACCCAAAAACATTGGGTCGAAAAATATATAAAAAATCTTTAATAAAAAAACTAATATTCGACAGAGTTCTCTTTTGCTCCATACGGCACTTTTTGACATTTTGACTTAAGACTTGTTCAATAGGTTTTGAAACATTATCTTTTTAATGCTGTTGTCGCAATACATCTGTCTGTTTTAGTTTCTGAGATATGCAGTATCCACTTTGCTCCATAAGCCACATTCCTTAATTTTTTGTTTATTATTTGCTGCAAAATCTAAATTATGGTTTTGGAGCAAATTTTATGTAAAAAAAAAATATTTTCTAATTAATTTGATCCATATACTCAACATTTCTTTACATACTTAGTTACAAAATAAACAGTTATTATTTGCTCCATTGCAATAGTTTCTAAATGCAAGTTTGCTCCATGATAAAAATAAATTTGTCATTGATTTGTATTGTGTGGAGCAAACTGTCCATTATACCTTATCTGTTAAAATATCATATATCTCGAAAAGTACTTTGGTTTCATTTTTGAAATTTAGCACAGAACTACCCAATTTATCAACATACTGTTTAATTCAAATTTCGATGGTACTTTTTTGGACACATTTTTTTGTTATGGCTTAAACTTTCTTTTTCGATTTTCTCGGAATACACCTTCAGGCGTATGGAGCAAAAAAGAATTCAAGCGAAGATATATCATATAAATAACAAAAAAAAATTCAATACCTATGTCAATGGTACCAGATTTTCAAAAAAAAAAAAACTTCAACCACAATTTTATTATATTTTTATTAGAGTTTTTTTGACGATCCAGTCTATTTCCATCCTGCATTTGTTTTGTATTTTGGACAGGGACCCAAAATTACTATAACATATTTCAGGCCCGTGCGCAAGGGGGGACTTGGGGGTTAAAATCCCTCCATTGGAAATTTTTTTACATTATTTTATTTTATTGACAATATGTTCTTACTTAAATGAAAAAGCAAAAAGACTTACATCTTCCCAAAAATTAAAAATTTTATGAAAATAAAAAAAACTCACAAACATTCATATGTATGTATAGAAAAAGGTATAAATGGTGTAATAAATGATACACTTAAAAATTTACTTCTGTACATACTTTTCAAATGATACCCTATTTGTTGAAATCAGTTAAAAGGTTTGTAGCTTATACTCGTAGTAATTTTTAGAAAATTTATCCAGAACTTCCGATATTTCACAAACCAGATCCAAGCGAAAGTTGTCGTTTAAATATTCTGTTTTTTCATTAAAAAATCCTCATTTTGGGAGAAGAATACGAAATTCAAAGTGTTGGTAAGGTTATCTTCCCTCAAAATTTTTCCCAACTAATTCTTTCTGAAACCTTTTTTGCCATTAATTTTTAAATTCACAAAAATGTTTCTCAAAATTTCTTTAATATAACATCTTCTTTTTTTTTGTTTTGTTATATGTTATTCCTCAATCAAACCTAAGAATGCATGTACTTTCATATCGAAATTCCCACCATAACTTTTTAAAATGAGTTCCAATTGTATGATAATTTCCGAAGTTTTGTCGGGAATTTCGTTATGAAAGTACATGCATTCTTAGATTTGATTGAGGAATAACATAAAATTATCATAAAAAAAAGATGTTATATTAAAGTTGTTTCGAGAAAAATTTTTTTGAATAAAAAAATTAATGTTTCCGCAAATTTAGTTAAATCTTTTTAAATTTTTTATAAAGTTATAGTATTTCTTAACAAAAAAGATTTTATGATTTTTATCCCATCTCCTATACCTAGTTTTTGAGATATTTCGTTTCAAAAAATGCTCAAAAAGGTAATAAAAAAAATGTGCAATTATTAAAAGAATGACCGATATGTACATACATATATACTATACACACATAAGCATATATATATATAATATATGTATGTATAATAATAAAACAATTTTTGTATTTTTTGTATGCTTTGTAGTCAAAAATACTTTTTTTACGAACTTCATAATCTGACATGAAATCAGGGCCTTATTTTCCCACAGGCTATTGAGGCTTAAGCCTAGGGCGCAAGATCCGAGGGGGCGCTGAGAATTAATGTTGATTAAGTTGCACCTTCTTAGCACAATCTTTGAACAAGTGAAAAAAAACGATTTTGACATAGAACAATTGTCGCAAGTATTGTACTTATTAGATTTTAAATTGTAATTCATTAAATCTCCCACTGTAATTTTTATTTTATATTAGTCAGATGTTATTAACTGACACATTTTTGAAGATCTATTTTGAAAGAATATTTTTTGAAGTCAGAACCTTTTTTTTTTTTGCTCGTCAAAATTTTTCTTTTCGTACTTAGGGGGCCCATATTCATAGTTAGCCTAGGGGGTTAGAGGTCCTCATGATCAGGCCCTGCATGAAATATACGAGTTAAATCCGCCCCCCCATGGATGATTTCTGCGCACGGGCCTGACATATTTGCCCAATTTCAAGCAATGTTTTTTAAAAATTGCTTTGTAATTATTATTGGTAAGAAATATTATATTAATTGTCAATAACTATTATTATTCAATAGTACTGTTTTTATGTTGATTCATAATTTTAATAAATAAGAAATTATTTTTCATTGCCAATAACAATTAATTTGGAAAAATATTTTTTTACATTACTTTGAAGAAATGTTCAAAGAGTTTATGTAAATTTTTTTGCAACAATCGGTGGGGAGAGGTTTTTTTATGATATCACTAGAGGTGGTCACCGGATCTCAATGTTGCCGGTATTTAGTATATTTTCGAAAAAATTTTTCGGCCAATCGATGGACAGAGGTCGAAAATAGATTTTAGCCATCACCAGAGGTGGTCCCGATTTCGGTTCATTTTTGAAAAATGGTTTTGGGTTATCACGGGTCAAAAAAGTGCACGATTTTGGTCTACTTTGAAAAAATTTGTTCGTGTCAATCAATGGACAGTGGTCGAAAATTAATTTTAGGCATTACCAAAGCTGGTCCCGGATCCAAGAAAAACCTGATTTCTGTCCATTTTCGATTTTTTTTACATCAATCAATGAAAAGTGGTTGAAAATGGATTGTGGTCATTACTTAAGGTGGCTCGGGACCCTGGAAAGCACTGTTTTTCGACACATTATCGGGAAAATTTTTTTTTTCCAATTGACTTCTAACTACAGTGGTGACTGTTAATATTGTAGGGCTCATTTTTAATATACATATAACCATTTAGTGCGTCCTCAATGATTTGCGGAATTTGTTGCTGTAAATATATTTCCCTTGTTCTTTGGAGTATCCCATAGGTAGTCACTCCATAAATGACTATTAATCGAGGCGGTCACCGTTGTGAGTGAAAGTTGGGATTTTATGGTTAGCGTCCGATTTTTGTAGAATTTCTATATGACAGCTAGTGATGCGGTGACCATCCGTTCCGTATTTCTCGGGACAGTCCTGTATTTCAGTATGCTAGTGCGGTTTTTTTTTTTTTAAGAAATACGGGACGTACCAATGTCCCGAATTTCATTGCTAGTCCCGTATTTATCCCGTCATTGGATATTTATGTTTTGCTGGCAGGTTGAAATGAGTTTTTTCAGTAAGGTAAAACTATTTTTCTACTAAGTTCCTAAAAAAAAAGTCATCAACTATCTGCAGCAAAAGAAATTTGGTTGTGAACATTTGCGCAAATTCAGTGAATTTTTTTTTTTGTCCCGGGCTCAGGTCCTAAAAATATGGTCTACGTACCTATAGGCCACGTGCGTGCAAAAACTTATCGCACCTAATTGTGTTTTGCGGTGCGTGCGATTTTAGGGTCCTTAGTATTACTTCTTTGGTCTTATTTTAATGTCTTTACGACAATGTTGAGCATTCATTTGAAAAACTTTTTTTTTTAACTCTATTTATGTACTAGGAAAAGAGAAAAATGTTAGATGGAAAAATGTCAAAAATAAGAATTTGCACAAAGTTTTCAGTTATTTAATATTCAATAAATAGAGTCAAGACATTTTATAAAGCAAGACATTTTTTTTTTTTGTACTGAAGAGCAATTTTTGCATAATTTCACTTCGATTATTATAAAAACAAACAATATTTAGCAAATATTAAATTTTCATAAATTGTATACTTTTCTTCTGCATGCTCTTTAAGCGTAACAAACTCATCAAAGTAGGGCATTTAGCATTCATTAAAGGTTTCGTGTGCACACGCTACAAAAAAAGAAAAAAACGGAAGGACACACAACAATACACACATGCATATTCACCCTTTCAGCGGCTGAGTGAAAAGGGTTGAAATGAGCTCAAAAGGTGGCCACATTAAAACCACGTGTGCAGCAAGCAGTTTTTTTTTTTTTTTAAATTGGCAGCATTATTAAGCAATGTGCCAAGCGATGTGATGCGTTGCGTTGGCAAAGAATAAAATTGTTGCCAGCAGATGCGTAAAATTACCAATAAATTTTGATATGTGATGGCATTGTTTTGCAGAAAACGCACGCATCTACGCATGAATAATGAACTAACTAACACACTTACATATGTATTCACATACATACGCATGCATGGATGTTGGTATGTATGTGAACTCATTTATTGACAGCATGTTGAGCGATGGATGACCTTTTTAATTCAATTAAGCACATAGCTGTTTTGGTATGTGTTCAAATTTGTCTATGACATACACACAGAAGCAAAAGAATACGTGTATCAAGCATACCCAGCAAACAATTTTAATGGCGGAAGTATTATAGTTTAAACTCTCTTGGGATGCATTTTATACTCACTTGCAAAGATTTGTTTGTATTGTATCTGAAATACTTATTTGATCCTACTCGAAGAATACATAATTGCCTTGAATTTGGAGTCATATAATCTTACAGCAGAGCTGCCAAGTATCCGCATGTATGATCAAGATCAATTATTTTAATTTATCTTGTTGTTTATCTTTCTGAAGAGTTTGGAGGTTCGCTTATTATTCGCTCTAAAATTTTATTGCATAAGACTCTTCTGGAAAAGTTAAAGAAATATCACCATGAATGTGTACCCTTTAAAAATCGTTTCTATGTTCACTGGGCAAACACTAATAAGCGTATAGGCAGCAGTTAAATAAATTATGCGCAAATCAATTAAAATTTTGTTTAAACTGTTGTTGTTCGCAAAATTGTTGCAAATGAAATATTTGTCAATTTGTGTGTATATGTGTGTGTGCATGTTTATTAGAAAATTTAATTTCCAGCTTTGTAAATTAATTTATTTGCCAGTAATATATGTATACATATGCGCACGTATATGTGTGAGCCTCACTATAAATTGTACCATAGTTAAACAAAATTAATTTAATGCAAAAGTTCTGTTAAATCGTTTATGTTTTTAGTAAAATTGATAAAATCGAAAAAAATTGTAAAGATCGTGGTGTTGTATGATGAACTCTTAATTTTGAAAGGATAAAGTTTACTTTAATTGAGGACAAAAAAATATTGTTTACAATTCGTCCCTTAAAAGAGGAACTCGAATAATTCGAATTGTTCTCTGCAACTAATCATATTTTTTTTATGTCAGCTACACTAAAATATATTTCCATTTCATACTGCTCCAGCACCTGTTGCTAGAAAAGCTTTTGCCGCCGGTATTGATATGTATTAGTAATGTATAGGTAAGCACCAATATCTAGTGTGTCATCAAAATGGATGAGGATGCACTCAGAAATGCTCCAACAGAATTTATGTATATACTTAATTAAAAAGCATAAAGATGATCCTTTGTACAAAATAAAATCAATTTTGACATCTCATATTCCAAGCAATTTAGAATTTTCTTCCCTGTTGTTGTTTGTGTTGTCGGCATAATTTTGTCAATTGTTACTTTTTATTTAAGCTCAAGCTAGCAGCATCTGACTCTAACTCCATTTTGAGGTTCGGACTATCAACATAACTGTGGATTTCATCACATCATTCATTCGAAAGGTCCTCGAAGTTCTATATTATTTATCCACAGTTTAATGTCATAAATATGTTACTGCCTTATAGACGCTATAATTAAGGACTGTCCCAGAAAATACTTATGTTTTTATTTTTTAAGATTATACTCTACCTAATAATCTTATAGGTCTAAAAAGACTCAATATTTGTTCCGTATAAAGTGATGTTTGGTATGATGAATAACACTTGAAGATAGCACTTCTAACGAAAAAGATGTCTAGCAATCAAGAAAAAGTCCGCGAATTGATTTTGTCCACATACCTGCAAAATCCAGAATTAAAATATTCAGCTATAGCAAAAATAGTTGGTGCATCAAATAAAACTCTCTTTACGATTATTTCGAAATATAAGAAGGATCTATCTGTTCCCGAAAAAAAGGTTAATACAGTAAACCAAAATTTTTTATCCCAAAGGTAGCGGCGAAGGTGAAGTGTCTTTTCAGGCAGAATCCCAACACCTCAGTGTGAGATATGGCGGCTAGAGAAAGTACATCAAAATCTACAGTACAAAGGATAAAGGAAAAAGGTAAGCTAAGGACATATAAAGTTCAAAAAGTACCAAACCGTTCTGATGAAAAGCAGTTGATGGCTCAGATGCGAGCCCGAAAATATTGTGAAAGGTACCTGACCAAATTTGATTGCTGATTTGTGGAGGACGAACTTTACGTTAAAGCAGATTTTAAGCAGCTACCTGGGCACGAATATTATGCGTCACCGAAGAAAGGGCATGTTCCTAGTAAATTCAAAGAGAAAAAATTTCGAAATTTCCAAAGCAATATATGGTTCGGCAGGTCATATGCACTTGTGGCCTCAGAAGCAGCTCCTTTGTTACGCAAGGGATAATCAATTCCAAAGTTTATATAGACGAGTGCCTCGAAAAACGTGTTCCCCCATTTATTCGTACAGATGAGGGTACAGTGATGCTCTGGCCTGATTTAGAAACCTCTCATTACTCTAAAGCTACAAAGGCACGGTATCAAAGTAAAAAGATCAATTTTGTACCAAATATATTAAATTCTTCCAACTGCTCAGAGCTTCGCCCAATTGAGAGATATTGGGCTCAAATGAAAAGAGATCTTCGAAAGGGTGGTAAGACTAGAAAAAAAATTACAAGACTTCAAACTAAAGTGGAAAAGATCGGACCGTACTGTAATAAAAAAGTAAGAAATTTTTATAGAAAAAAAAATTGTTAATTAGTTTTTAGTTATTTATATTCTGATCACTAGTCATTATGAATAAAAAAAGAAAAAAGACCAAAAAATTTATTGGGTATTTTTTTATAATTGAAAAATAAAACGTAAGTTTTTTCTGGGTCAGTCCTTAGCAATGCAGACGGTCTACCAAAAATCTTGTTAACTAAAATATTGTTACTATCACTTATACCAACGAAGTATGTATGTATGTTTATTAAAGCTTATCAGAAGTTTTTATTATTTGACTTTATGCTAGCAGCAACAACATCACAAAATTAAAAAAATTGGCTTATAATCCGGCGCCCTCAAGAAATAAACATTACCAGCACCAAAGCAAGGTTTTTGGATGAGGAACATATCAGTTCCATTTTAAATCAGCTATATCGTGGTGAAAATTTATTTGAAAAACTTAAAATATCAATCTCTACATTCCGTCTGTCTCCATCTTAAAATAATCATTGAGTATTTTCGTCCTTCCGCTACATTCAAAGCATAGAGTGTCTTCATGCTTCATCTGGCTCTTTCAACTTTCAAATTCTTCAACTGTTGTTTGAAAGATCTTAACCATGTTAAAGATGTCGATTGGCGTTGAAAATATCATCGATACTTAGACTCTTTCATGTTTGCACGCCATCTACAATCTGACTTCGAGATATACCGAACATGGACTGAAAGAAGACGCTTGCCATAGCAGCTTTCACTCGCTTCCATTGTAACTAAGAAAAACCGCAATCGATTACAGCTTTTAAGAAATTGGCCGCTTCTTAATGAACCTTTGTTTTTTATTGATTGATCTCTGAACAAAGTTGAAAACTTGGCCTAACGACAAAGGGCAATCCGTATACCTACAGAATGGAAACTTTGTACTTTTCTGAGAGAGAACTACAGTTGTGATTGCTGGAACAATAGCATCGAAGAGTTTTGCTTACAGCCTGCGAGTCCAAAATTTACTTTTTATAAAAGACACTCTCTATAACTAGAGATGGTTGATAGGTAACTTTGCAGACGAGACTTTTGCGAAGTACCCTTAAGCGTCCGTATGTGGTTGGGCTTTACCTCGTTACTGTTATAACAACCTTGCATTGATTTCAGTAGCAGAGTTAGGGTTATTGTCGTCCGTGGCGAAGAACAATCTGAAATTTGAAATAAGCATAAACAATCAAAAACATGGGACATGGGAGGATTGTGTTTACACATAACTCAAATGGTTTGTAACGCTTTGCCGCAAAGATTGCTAAACTGATTTTAATAATTTCTTTTTAAAAACACCATACTTGTGCCAGTCAAGGTTATAGTACACTTATTTTTATACATATATCCTTTTTGAGATAAAGTTTTCCGAAACCTCACACAAACATTGTTATTCGATTTTTCAATACGCTGCTGCTTCTGGAATTTTGTGTTAATATTGTTGTTTTTTTTTTCTTATTTTTACCTTTTTTATTTGGCTTCCAAGCTCAAAGAACATACTCTCCGGACAACCGCACGCTGCACCCTCCCCCACAACTCCGCTACTGATTGATTTAATAAATAGAGTTATTAAAAGTTCGGCAAGAATAGGGCTCAGAATCTTGGCTATACCGATCATCCTGGGCACAGCGGAACTTTTGGCTGCTACCAGTTTTTCACAAGATACGGACTCAGAAGAAATTTTGTTTTTCTATAACCAAAATGCTTGCGTTCGAACTTAACTTTCTATAATAAATAAACGTGTTTGACTACATCGAGTTTTTTTTACGGCTTGGTTGCAATAGATAGATATAAACTAGCGTGGTACCCAGCAACAGGGCCATGAAACGGAGCAAAGAAGTATATCAATATAACACATTGCTACCAATAATTTTGGCTCATTCGACCTTAAAATATTAAATTGTTATTATTAACTATAAGTCGATTTACTCTATGGATGACTTCAATCAGCAGTTCTACCGACCGATGAGAAGGCGACACGTGTTTTTCAAATGACAATAGTACTTTTTTATTGCAAATGAAGTTTTTCATATCAATGAAAAAGACTGAAAGGAAATCCTTTACACAAAGGGAAAAAAAAGCTGAGTTTTAGTGCAATCCTTTCAGAAGAGCTATAAATTTATCGCCTCGATGATTCATTAACCCTCTCATTGCTTGCTGGGCAGATATGTATGTGCCATACAAATAAAAGCATACTATTTGAACGCACCAAGTGTGATTAATAAACTTTGCTGAAAAATATCAAACTATGTCAACCAACACTTCGCATGCTACAAAAAAAAAAAAAAAGTGACACGGAATTAAAATTGTGAACAGTGCGACACTTTAACTATATTTTACAGCTTTCCACCATGTTGTTACCTTTTCCTGATGAGTTATGTGTTGACTTTCTCAAGCAAATAATTGCAAATGCAATAGAAAACTGCAGTGACAGCAGCAGGAGCAGCAGCAACAACAACAACCAATGGTGTGTGTTGTAACAGCATCTGCAATTGTGCTGCATGTTAAACGATTTTTGTTTAGTTGTTGTCCTTTTAGTCATTTTTCTGTTTCCCCAACTCAACTGTCAAAAAAAATGTCACACGCTCAAACAAACTGAAAGCACAACACACACACACACACACTTAAAACACACATTGTAGATATTTAACGTCATTGTCGCAATATGTGTGAGGTTCATATGACAGCTGTCACATTCGTGCTGCTTATTTACATTGCTGTTGTTTCTAGTTGCAACATTACCCAGTTTTGCATGTTCACAATGGCAAGGAAAAAATTAAAGCGGACGGATGTTTCGCCCTTCTTTCCACCTGACATTTCTGATGTTGCTACCGATTTTTGTGCTTTTTGTTTTTTGCAATGCAGCAATTTTCCGCTTTTCGTGTCAAAAATTGCTGTTATCCGAGAAAAAAAGCGAGTGCTACCATATTCGTAGCAGCAGCAGTTACTGTGCTGTACGTCTACCTTTAGCAAATGAGCAACGTCCTGCCTGACCCTGTTTTTAGTGCAATTTGTGATTGCACAGCTGGAAACTTGTTAACGAGTTCTTTCCAAGTATTGTTGTTATTTTGTTTTAGTTTTTTTTTTTTTTTTTGTTTTTATTATTGTTGATTTTTTAGCTCGTGACTTTGGAACAATAAGGCTCTAAGTGACATTTTATTTTTGAAAAAGAATTACATATAATGTCAGTATAATTTTACTACGCCCTTTCGATTTCCACTGACCGTATTTCTTTAAATTTTTCAGTTTTTGAAATACAAAAAATAACAGAGTCTAAATTCATGCAGAGCTTTAGTTAACAAGGCTATAACATTCACTTGGAACCTTGCGTAACAAAATATTTAAAATTTAATAAGACACTTCATGAAGGCGATTCCAAAGACTTAGGTCTTTGATGTCATAATCCATATAAGTTCGTTTGGGACTTTGGATTTGCATTATTTTCGAGCAAACAAGATACTGCTTTATCTGGATCCAATATTTGACATCACAAAAAAGTAACGTCTTTGTAGGTTGAGGATCATATTACAGAAAGTACTTTCAATTTAGACCACCTCTGCTCTAAATCTTGCAGATGTTGTTAATTTTTAAACTTTTCTCTGGGGGAAAATTGGAATTTGATGATTGAAGTCATATTAAACCGTCATCAATGGAGTGGGGAGTGACACACCCTACAAATTTTCATTAGCTGAAAAGAATACAAACTACAACTAGCACAGCAAGCTCGCTAACCACACACAAAAACGCTGCTGAGGTATGTGAAACCCCACCTTACTAGAATACACTGGAGGAATTTTTTAAACAGACGGCTGGTTAATTAATTTTTAGTTGATTTTTTTGTGTTTCAATATTTTTCACAAGGACATTTATAAATTTAACAGGAAATAACTACAACGTATACAATTCTGAAAGCAAAAAAGTAATAACGAATCATTAAATTTTATTTAGATTTCAATGTAATGAAAATGTTGCATATTTTTCGGCGTATGTATCGAATGAAATCTAAATGATGGTTTATGATTCGTTATTACTTTTTTGCTTTAAGAATTGTATATATACGACATCAAATGTAGACACAATTGAATGTTGCCAGGCTGGCTCTCTGGCGCCAGTGTGTGGCGCACTAGCACAGGCTTATAAAGAAATTTAGGGAAAATATGGGAATATGGGAAATTAAAGATGGTCCAAAGTGGTGTCAATCGATGATGGGTCCAAGTAATGGTCACAGAAACGGGTCCAATAAAAAAAATGTGTAATCTTGGGCTTGGATTTCCGAGCTGTCCCAACAAAAAGTGAATATTCTATACGAAAAAGCGCTTATAGGTGGAAACTAAAGTTGGTCCGATCTGGACAAAAGAGGTATCAATCGATAGGTACTAGGTGGTCTCAGAAACGACCAGTAAAATAACAATGAGGTTTTTTGAATTTTTTTACAATTTCCTAGTCAATTTAAATAGATTCCTGGCCATTTTAAACAGATTCCTGGTTAATATTATTAACAAGCCTCAATTGAGTTTAACGATATGTATATAGCTATGAATTAACTAGATTCATTTTTGTTATTTTCAATCAAATTTCTGGTTAAATTAACTAGATTTTATCATGGTACCAAAGCATTACGTCTTCTTGTTGAATTAACCAGGTCCTAGTTGATTTTTTTTCTCAGTGTAGATAGAAGCTCTGAAGAAATGTTTGAGGACTTACAAAATAAGGTGTTGAGAATATGGTATTTTAAGTGCTCATGAGAAAAAGACTTGAAAACAAAATATAACTGCATTTTTTGGATATTTCACACCCCATGTCACTCGCCGTGACGAGGGGTTAAAACACAATGAAAGCCATCTTCACCTCAAGTCCATAAGTTTCTGTTCTCATTTCTGAACACAAAAGTGTATACTTTCGGCAGAAATGGCTGTTTGATATTCCCGAAAAATTAATTGAGGAAAATATCTTCAGAGTCTAACTATTTCTAGTGGCGTTATTGGCCTAAGGTGCTAAAGTTTTTCGTCAAGTTGAATCAAGTTGGGCGTGACGTTCAGTTCTACATAAGGCTGATAATGCCCCAACGATATAGAAAAGCATCTTTCATTCAACGAATATTTTTCACCATTGGAAAAAATGTCAAAATGATGTATGAAAGTTCATTAACTTGTCAAATACCAGCCACAAGTGCATAAGTTGGGCAACTTTTCATTGCCTCTGTGCTGCCTATATAAAATAAAAGATTTCAATGAGAAGAAGCACACATATTTTTTTTTTTTTTGGTCAAAAGTAAAACTTTTTTTTTTACCAATTAATTAAGCAGCTGCTACAGTTTTAAATAGCTGCCATCAGAGACAGCACTCCACTGCCTCAAGATACTAACGATGGCAGCGGTGGCAACAAAAGCATCAACTACACTTATTGTCGACAACACACACACAAATCAGGCGCTTAAATGCTTGTCACTTAAAATCCAACGTACTATTTTGTGACATAATTAAAATCCACCCAAAAACCATTCGCTACCGACCGCCCATTCACTTTGAGTGACAAAACGCGTTACGTTGCTGTAATTAATACACAAAAAGTTGTCGCCAGCGCGCGCGGAGCAACTCTTTTATTTGAACAACGATGAACATGAGAGAAGCTACTTGAACTGCTTTGGCATTCATGGAACGGGGGTATGGAGTAAATATTTAATTAAGGAAATCTAGCTCAAAGCATAGACAGTAGCTGTAAAATTACAGCAATCATTGGTGGTTCAACTTTGTTGAAAGAAACGCCAGAAAAAAAATATTCAGGGAAAAATGTTCTCTTTTGAATATTTACAGTTTTTTTTGTTGCCGTTTTAAATTGCGCTTTTAACTTGGCTTGTTAACACTGCATCGTGTCCTCCAGAAACTAAAAATGGTGCCTAAGCTTTTGGCTTTAGCTTGGCCTTTTAAATAACTTAATTTTTTTTATGAATACCCTCTGAAAAGAAAAATTATAATAGGTCTAATAAAACTTTTTTATTTAGGCGTTTTATTTTTGTAAACAAAATGCTGCTGCTGCGTTCTTCCATTTTAATTTAAGCCAAGCTGCTAGGCCGTTGCCTGAGAAATTAAATCAAAATAAGGTCAAAAGTTGCTATAGGATGCTTTGTTTCTTTTATGTTTTGCTCATAATAATTTCGCGTTTCCGTGTAGTTCTAGAATTTATCTTTTCTTTCTTATTTCTTAGCTCTCAACTTTATCTATTTTGCGTGTAAAAAATTAAATAAAAGTTTTGTTGTAAATTTCTTTATGAATAAATATATTACCTTATAGTATACTCAACGAAGGCCTTAACTTTTGAACACAGAATGAATGCACCTATGTTTTATTATCAAACATTAAAAACATGTTTGGGAAGATATTTAATTTAAATCAAAACTTTTGATAATTTTTTTTTTTCAAGCTATCTCGTGGAGAAAATAGTTTTGTAAAAGTTCTGCACAAAAAATGTCTTACAAATTTTTCGTTCATCTATGCCAAATTTCTTTAATTTAATTCAGAACTAAAGGAATAAAAATCTCATACAAGAGAATTAGAACTCATGGTATTAAAAACAGAAATCATTTGTGTTTCTTGCTTGGTTGGATACATTGATTTTTTCATATGTACGGATATAAATTTCGACAGTTGGAAATATTACAGGAAAAATTTCCGATTTCTTTGAAATTTGTGAGATATCTCACGTTAGTAATTTTAATATACTTAACGTATATGCCATTTTGTCATAGTAGGAGCGCCCACGATGCTAAATGGCGATTTACTCGAGCGTCGCGGGGACCTATTGGATTTTAAAGGTTAGATGGTAGAAAGAAAAAATAGTTATATCATGTTTACCCTTTCAGCGGTTGGGGTAGTGACAACAGGCTTTCAACAAAAAAAATTTAACCGAGCGCGTCAGAAATTCAAAGCGGATGTTAAGTAACCCGAACGAAGCTCCCATTCTAAAGACTGACGATTCGGATGTGACGCAAGCTCGAGGCGACTTTTTTAAAACTTAAAAAAACCCTATTTTGAAACACTAGGGCGCATCAGACTTTTATACAGGAGGTTGAGCTTGATATCCTGGTCATCTGACGATTATTTGGAGGAACTTACTTAATATGACCGTTTGAAAAAATTTTCATTTGCGTAGCAGATATTAAACTCACAAAATTTAATTCACAAAACTTAGAACACAAGCAAACAAGCCGGAGCATTATATGTACATGTCGAAAAAGTTGGAAAGTAAAAGTAATGATCGGGCAACATCCAAAAAATCAATTAAAATACCAAACAGAATCAAAAAACATTGAAAAATTTAGTTAAAGACTAAAATTTTCGAACGGTGTCGAATTATATTTAAAAACTTGCTTAAGGTCAAAAAGTAACAAAAATTTTTGCATAGTATCGAACAAAAATCAAAAGACCGGTATGTTTGGAAAACATCGAAAAGTTCAAAAAATCATCGGAAAGACTACCTTCGTGCAAAAAATCCAATCGCTCATTCCAGAGTTATTGGCGATACAATAATTTTTGAATAAATAGGGTGGTGCATGAGAAGCAAAGGGTCTTGAATAGTCAATAATTTCCAAAAAATGCAATGGATAATTGAAATCACTCGTTTTAGAAATAGTGCGCTTGCGGAAAATGTCTCGTAATAGCGCTATTGTTTTCCTTGATGTATGCTCTGTGACACCATTTCATTGAAATCCTATTGATGGTGATTGCTGCACCGACTTAATTTTCAAAGAAATATGGACCATAGATTCTTTCAGATGATATTCCATACTAGTTCAAGAAAGATCTTCCAGTTCGAGAAATGTTAGAGGCACTGCTTTGTTGTCGAAAACGGGCAATCAGATACTAATGATATGGTGTAGTATGGTATGGCATAGCATGGTATTGAAGCTATGTCATTGAAAGTGAAATCATAAAAATGCAGTCCAATTCCATATATGTATAACCCAGTGAAGGGTTAAGAAATACTTTGTTTCTTTGCTATATTTATACTACTTGCTTTCATAGCTTCCTTGTTATTTGCATTCTTGACAAAATGTTATCCTTCCAGAAGAGTATTTGGTTGTTTTTGCAAAGATTTTGCAAGGAAGAGAAAAAAGTTTATTTCTTCTATAAACTTATTTTATTTATGTTCTTATTAGCTGCAAGGCTGATCTATTTTTTCATTTTAGGTTCTCTGTACTGTACTATGTGCAAATTGAATTTTTAAGTGAGAGGCAAGTTAAAACTTTTTAAGTGTTGTCTTTTTTTGAAACGATATAAAAAACTGCATTATGAAAATTCATACAAGATTTAAGAAACTTAATAAAAGTTTTTACTAGAAAAAAAATGTAGAGATTAAGAGCCTCAATGTTGATTTATAAATTATATATGACGAGAAAGCAAAAACCTCTGTCGCAACAACTGATATCGGTGTATTGAAACTGATTTTATTTTGTGTATCAATTAAAAGCCATTTGTAAAAGCTTTCAATTCCAAAAAAAAAAAAGAAATTTAAATCTATTCTAAAAAGATTTATGCATAAAAGAACTGAGCCTAACTCATATGTATAGCTTTTTACGAATATAGTTTATGTAGACTTTCTTTTAAAACTTACCATGGGTATGCGTCAGATTTTTGAAAAAAAAAATTATTTATCATACAATTTTGCTTTACGTGCAAACTATTCGTTTGGATCGCCTGGATTCGGTTGTCTTTTTTGCATCACAAGCACAATTCAATTTGCTTGATATTGAACTGACATAGCAGTTGATGCACCAGTAGAGATACCAACGATACTGATTGTGTTATTTACGCTTTCAATATAACTCAATAGAAATGGATGGCAAACAAAACAACAAAAAAAGGCAGGGAAAAAGTATAGCTTTTTTCGGGCATCGCATCAATTCAATATTCAAAACAAAAAATTTGCTGCTTCAAATTTATAGTGTTCCGCTTGCATTTGTTTATTAATTTTTTTTGCGGCAGCAGCAAAAAATGCTCTAATTTTTTCTTAATCCATACTGTAAAACAAAAATTTTAGCTCTTTAATAAAATTCTCTTTTAGGTCAAATTTAAAGAACATAACAAACAAATTTGCAATATGACTTTTTTTCGCGAAACCTTGTTCGGAATTTTAGCTCAAAGCAAGTAATACGTCTGAGGAAGCTTAAGGTCAACCAAGCACTGTAATGTTTGAAATGCCATAATATTTAGACTGGCTTTAAAACTGTAAAACTTAAATCGGAAATATTGATTTTCATATTTTTTTATTGATTTGCATACCAGCAAAAATTGTTGATGTTATCCTTATAGACTTTGCAGCATTCTTTTCCACTCTCATTTTATGTTTCTCTCTAGCCAACTCAATCATTATTTTATCAAATTTTTTTTTTCTTGATATATTTTTCAGATGTTTCGAGTGGTCTATCGATGACTGAAGTACGCATACCAAAACATATCATGCGGCACGAGGATGCTACCCTAGGCTGCAAATACGATTTGGATGGCGAATCGCTCTATTCGGTAAAGTGGTACAAGGACGGATTTGAATTTTATCGATATGTACCGCGCGATATGCCGCCTGGTCAAGTATTTCCACTGCCGGGTGTAGATGTTGATGTAAGTTTGTTTGTTGTTTTTTTTTTTTGTTGTAGTTGTTAGCATAGCTTTCACAAACGAATTTTAATTTATTATTTTCTGTTATTTTTGCGTAAGGTAGGTATTTTTGCATTGCAGCAAAATTTTTCCTAAAGAAGCATGAAATGTTTTTTCCATGGATTATGTTGAATATTTTACAATAAGAACCATGCAGGTATTTGTCAGGTATGAATATATTAAAATGTTTTCATTTTAAATACTCCGTTTAGAGGAAAGTACTAATAGGAAGAAGAACAAGAGATGCTACTTGAAAATGTGCTCGATTTTGCTTCTATAAGGAGACCAAAGCAATGATGCCAGTAGTTCATTCAAAAATTTCCCACAATTTAAGGGAGAAAATGAGTTTTTTCCCTCAGTAAGCCATCAAATTTTCCCATAAAAATTCCCTCTAAAACCAAGGGGACTATGACCGAAAAAAACGTTTAGTTTTGGGGATTATGACCATGGGGGTTATGACCGGATACCCTTTGTGATACGGATATACTGAAGATTTTAGAATTCGACTGGGATAAATCCTTTGATGAATAATGCGAGGATGATGAATTTAAAATCTTTATGATGTTATGAAAGAAGTTTTGGACAAGGGGAACTCGCTTGTTTACATATATTTTCATTTTTTCTACCCCCAAAATACTTCCTAAACTGTCCAAATTTACTTATAAGCTACTTCCGATATCTAGTGACCGAATTAGTCTAGAAATCTAAAAACTTTCAAAAT
The DNA here is from genome assembly GCA_963662105.1 of Meiosimyza platycephala. Taxonomy (NCBI): domain Eukaryota; kingdom Metazoa; phylum Arthropoda; class Insecta; order Diptera; family Lauxaniidae; genus Meiosimyza; species Meiosimyza platycephala. The sequence continues at coordinate 29,051,545 of OY759210.1, read as the reverse complement.
GACTTATAGAGGCTTAATAAGGCTGGAAATTAAGAGAAAACATTTTTCTGGAAGCTGGCTATGCAGGGGGGATGAAAGGGTTAAAGGCAAACGAGATATCATTTGATGTAGAGAAACAGTGTAAGACCTTAGACAATTTTTTCCGACAAAAATTTCCTACCATGCAGTACTGCAATAATATTTTTTTCTTCAAAATTTCGTTAAATGTAGATTTTATTAAAATCCCCTTTTATTCTTTGAAGGACTGAAAATATTCGCTTTTTCCTTTTGGCTTTATTTTAACTTGAAATTTCCCTCAAACTGGCATCATTGGACCAAAGTTCAACTTACATAAGTGAGAGCAATATCTGAGCTATTATTAAATGAAATCATAAGATAAAACTTGAGTAACTCAATATTTAAAGTAATTTTTGTTCTCAAAAGTTCATAATAAAACTATGTGAGGGAAATTTTTGCAGATTATCTTAACCTTAGCCGTGTAGCATGTGACAGCGTCTTGTTGAAACCACATGCCAACCAAGTCCAGTTTTTTCATTTTGGGGAAAAAAAGTCGGTAATCATCGCACGGTACCTTGCTCCATTGACTGTAACGTTTCGATTTATATAGCTTTTGAAAAAGTACGGACCAATGATGCCGCAGGCAAAACAGTGCATTTTTCAGGGTGCAATGGCAGCTCTTGAACTGAATCTGGACGCTCTTCAGACCAAAAAAAAAACCCGTTATAAAATTTTTTTAAATTTTACCACATAATCGGTTGACATCAAACTTGGTCTAACTATTGTCCTATAGTGTGGACTGTAAAAATCTTAGTCCAAGTGCCAAAGCAATGCCGAAACGTTCAATGAGTTTTTTCTCGAAAATGAAATGCATTTTTAAATAGTATAGGGGAGAAGGGGGCTAGTGTGGACAATTTTTACATAATTATAAAATTGTATATGTAGATATTTATTATTTACCTCTTACCTTCATAATTACACCAACAGTAACAATTTTTTTTTTCATAAACGCATTTTCAAATTATTTTAAAAAGAGCTTACATTTGTCCACACTAGCCCCGTGTAAGGACAACCATTGATTTTACTAGGGGCTAATGTGGACACCAATAGAAACTTTTTCAATTATCAAGTTAAAAAAGAGTTCAAATATTAATTTTTTTTGAAGACAATAATAATACAGTTCAATAAAAATTAAAAATTTACTTCTATCCCATGTTAATCTTGGAGAAATCGAATGTTTCGTGGAGCTGCATTTTTTCTTTTCAGAGGCTCTTCGTTTGTCTTGTCTGGTGTTTCGATAAGAATTGAGAACCAGGTTTTAGAAAAGGTCTGACGATTTCTGGACCCATTTTCGGAAATTTTTTTTTTGCTCCAATCGATGGGGAAAGGTCAAAAATGGATTTTAAACATCACTGTTGTACTTCCGGACCCTGGAAAGGACCGTTTTTGATCCATTTTAGGAAATTTTTTTTTTGTCTCAATCGATTGGGTAAGCTCGAAAATATAATTTTGGACATCACTTAGGGTGGCTACGGACCTTGAAAAGTACAGTTTTCGACCCTTTTGTTGCTTTCCAAGTTCCGTAGCCGCCCTAAGGTATGTCTTAAAGCCATTGTCGATTATTCTTTATCGATTGAAGCATGAACAATTTTTTAGGGTGGTTAGCTATTTCCGAGCTTAATCTATCAACTGATGCAAAAAAAAATATTTTGAACCACCCTAATAATGCCACCATACTCTCCGATATATCAGCACCATGTAAATAAATTTAATTTCGATTGACATTACATACCTTCTCATCAAAGTAAATGCAAATGGGGCTTGTGTGGACATGTCCACACTAGCCCCATTTCAACTGTTCACACTAGCCCCCTTGTGTTTTTTAGTACAAAAACATTTTTTTTTTTTAAACTTACGATAAACTTGATTAAAATTAATTTCAATTATTTGAATAAACACTTGCTTAAGTTGTATTATATATTTACACTTTAGCAAAAGAATGATTAATTTCTGAGTATCACTGAAATTGAGAAAAAACAAAAAAATTTACTTTTTGTAGCGCAAAACACGTCTTGTCTCGTTACCATGAAACGGTGAACTGTATACGAACGAATTTTTTTTTGGTGATTGGAAGTGCAAACACCTACTTAAAAAAAGTTCAACGGAAAACATCTACTCAAAACGGCGCGAGAATTTGAATCTGTCCATACTAGCCCCAGTTCACACTAGCCTCCCTCTCCCCTAAGCGCTTAAGATTTATGTTCTTATTTTCAATAGTTTTTTGTATGTGAATTTTTCACATTTGCTAGCTTTATCACACTTTCGATAAAACTTTATAGGTCTTACTGTAAAGTATTAAGTGCCACAAATAGTAGCAGACAATGTTCTTAGTACCAGCAACAACAACAGTGAGAGTAACGACAGTAACAACAAATACAACCAAAATAGTGGGAGAAAATGAGCAATGCCAACAAACTTGTTATAATAAAGTAAAAGTTTCTTTCTTTCTTTCATTATTGTGTTAGTAAACTTTTTGCTGTTGTTGTTACTTTAAAAGTTACTACTAAAGTTTGTGGTGCTGCCAACATTTACTTTTAAACATTTGCGCATTTGTAGGTGAAAATGTGTTTTTGTATATCTGCCTTAGTGTTGTATGTGTTTGAAGTTTGTAACAATACCAACAATAGTAACAACTCTATTTGAACTGAGTAAAAGTGTCCAAAAATCAAAAAATATTACTTTTGATATTTAAACTTACATACGGACTATATAAATAAAGTTATCTTGTGAAATAAAAGTTGAGTGGATACAAAAAGTAACTAATAGTGAAGATTTTTTCATCTTCTTTCTACAAGTTTTTAGTTTGCTTAGAATAAAAACTGCTATAATGTATACAGACAGTTTTAATGCTACATTGAAACATAAAACTGTGGTCTCAAGAAAAAAAACAGTAAAATTCATCTAATGTCAGAATTAAGTGAACGGTACTGTCAGAATATCCTATGTCCGATTCATATTCTTATATGTATTTCAGTTTGATAACTGAAACGGTCACGAAGTTATAGTTTGGCTATTTAGTTTTTCGCATTACTACGAAGCTTTGAACCTTTTTTTTTTGAGTGAATAAAAATAATTGGAGTATTTTTAAAAATACTAAAATTCCTTCGGAAGCTAACCTAGATATATTTTCTATGTATTATAAATCTTACCAATTTAAATAAAACCGCTACTGTTAAGAAATCCATGATTTAATTTTAAACTAATACTTAAATATTTTTTTTTTTTTAGGTTTGAAATAAAATCTTTATTTTTTCAAACAGTTCGTTGTTCTCTTCATAGCGTATTTTTTTTTTTCTTGCACCAAATCATTTATGTCTGCAGTTGAGTGTTGGTGTGAGTTGAGGCTTGAGGGACTTTCAACAAAAAAAAGCTAAAAGCCAACTAAGTGTTCAAAATTAAAGGGGACAAAGCAGCAACTTCAGTAGTAGCATAGAATAGCAAAAAGCAGAAAAAGAAAAATATGTGGCTGGCAAATTTATTAAAAAGAAAGTCAGAAAAGTAGTAACATAAGAAATACGGCAACAATATTTTTAACACTTGACTGCCTACAATTTGACAGCTTCCTTGAACTTTGAACTGCACAGCTGCTGTATTTTTGTTGCAGCTACTGCTAACGACGCTACTGTAAAACTTTAGCGCGCACACAGAAAAGTTAACAGCGGTTGTAAAAAGTCAAAGAAAGAAAGGAAACTTTTGCACGAACTTTTAATAGAACTGCTGTGGCACACTTTGAACTTTTTGATTAGTGGAATTTTATTTATTAGGCGTGTACGAGTGTTAAGAAAAAATTCAATACTAAAGAAAAAAGTTTATTAATTGTATATTGATATTTCTATTTGGGCATCAATCTTTTCATTACCACTTGTTCATTTATGGGGTTCCATGGTACGAGTAGTAAAATTTTTATTTCATTATTTCAAATGGGTCCACTCCTCATGAAGAAGTTTTTATATAGTAACTAGTGGTATAACAAGTAGTTTGGAAGGTTTTTATATAATCTTCTCTTATATACGTATGATAAACGGTAGAGTTGGAAATTGCTTTTCTTACAAAAATTTCTTTATTTCTATACTATGTTTCAAAATGAGGTAACCAGATGACCTGTTTGGAAAAGTAGCACGTTTAAAAATTACTGCAAAATGTTCTAATTGTCCTAAGCTCAGCAAAAACAATTTGGTGACAAAAAAACGCCTCACTTTTTTTGCAAAAAAACGCAAAAGTAGCAAATGTGCTACTAAAGTATGTCATCTGCTAACCCTATTTCAAAATAGAATTGAATCAACAAATTGTTTTCGAACCCAACTGGTATGAAATAAGAGAAAGTTAAAGAGGACTCACGGTTCGTCGGAAATGACTGCCAACGGAAATCACTCAAAAGTACAACACTGCAAATGTTTTTCTTGATTTTGTGTCTGGGATGTCTCACAGCTATTTTTCGATGAAAACCAAAATCTTAGCCAGAGCCGTTTTTAAAAAAATCCGTTTTAAATCTAGGTTTCAAGTTTTTCTCAAAAAAGGATGAGAGATATGGGATGTGGTAGAGAAATTTTCGATTTCTTATGTAGTAATTTTGGAGAAAGTCATCTTTGAAATTCTCATACCTGTTTGCTAGTAACCTAAAAATTTTTATGACAATCGTCAGATCAGATTTAGGGAAATAAAAAAAAGCTATAAATCCTCAAAAGTTATTTAAGTGACACTGTGGGCGGCTCAGAGTTGAACTTTAAAAATCAAAAATATTCCCTTAACCTTAGTTAGACCGAAGATTTTTACAATTCACTTCGTCCGAATAGTCACCCGCTGAAGCTATACTTTTGATTAGAGCTAGGTATCATTCCTTTCGTATTCAAACTCCTGAAATATTCTGATTTCAAGGTACATATTGGAATTCAAAATCGACTTTTGCGCTTTCCATCGCATAACAAAAGTAATTCATCTTAGGTTCCGTTCGAGAAATCGAAGTTTCACATCGATGATAAATATATAATAATAAATTTTAAGACTTTTGTACTTAAATTGATGCTGAAAGGTTGAAAACGCATGTTGACGATCCAGAATGCAGTTGAAAATACGCCGATGACCCGGAACAGTCTTTAGTTTTGTTCACAGGGATAAGGAATTTATTGCTTCGCGCCCTGAGCTCAAGGGGTCCCATCATGTTTTGTAAGAATGGAAGATAAGAACGTCCTTTTTTTTTGTCACACTATCAATATAGTTTACATCACAAAAGCTTACTGGGAGGCCCTTTGACAACATATTTAAAGGATTTTAATGATTTGCAATGTCAATATATATTGATTTTTTATACAGGGTGTACCATTTTAACTTACACAGCTGATAAAATCAAAAGTCAAGTTAGAGGTCAATGTGACCCCTGAAGGTCATTTCAATGTCGAATTCCTGCTTGGTGCAGAAAACCTAGTAATCATTGGCTGGACCGCTGCACAATTCTTCGCTTAACTGGCTGCAGCTTTTCTGCACCAAGCGGGAATTTGACTTTGAAATGACCTTCAGGGATCAGTTTGAGCTCTAACATGAATACCTATCTGAACGTAGAGTTTTTCACTCTTCCGGAATCCGAGGTTAAAATAGGGGTTTCCATTTCAAAAACTAAAGTTGTCCTTCAAATAACCTTCAAAGTGTAGGTCAAGGACATGGATTAAGCTCATGGCTGGATCAGCCCTTTGATACCCACTAACTTTTATTTGAAGCCTTTTTTGAATGACTAGCAATTTTTTGACTTATTCAGCTGAGTAAGTTAAAATGGGACACTCGGTATAACCTTTTGTTTTGTTGATCCCCAATGTAATTTTTTTCAGTTTTCTATATAAAGTGTACCACAAAGTTTTAGTCCGCTATTTGTAAAGGATAGCTGCATGTTATTTCAATAAAACTATAATAATATTGCTTTTATAATTTAATTAAAAAGATATTATATCCTTATTTTCCTTTGCAGCTCCTCAATTCCACAGACAACGTGGTCGTTTTACACCGTGTCGTATTGCAATCAACAGGTCGTTATCGCTGTGAAGTTTCCGGTGAAGCGCCATCATTTCAAACTGTTTCCGGTCATGAGGACATGATTGTTGTCGGTGAGTTAGTAAACAAATGAATGCATATATGAGTGTCAGTATTTTTATAACGAGGACGTTTTAATTTTTCATTAAAAAATCAACAAAAACTTTCCTCTTCATAAATGAGTACATAATTTAATTTGGTATATTTAGTTCGTGACTTCACATCACATGAAAATTAATGAAACTAATTAATTTTGTTACAAAACTAATTACAATTTTATGCAAGTTTTTTCTCATACATTTCATTGTTGGTTGGTTTGATTTTTTTTTTTGAAAAAGTTGTTGCCATGCAACTAAAAAAGTCATCGCCAGCAGTAGGTTCAAAAAAGTTACAGAAATAGAGCAACTAAAAATAAGTAAGTGAACAAGGGTAGTACCCCAATAGAATCACGCACATATACAAACGTAGCTGTAAATACATATACGCTATTTAATAATGTATGTATGGATGCAAACACGCGTACACGGACATTGATTGATGTGTTTCACAGACTACGAAGATTATTACACATTTTGTGCGTCTACTAAAGTGTAGACCTAAAAAAATAGAACAAAATTTGAAACATTTTTCAAAATTTATTTCATAACAGTATTTTAATTATTTCTCTAGATATTAAAAATAATTAGAAAATCACAATTTGTATTTTAGAGGTCAAGCTGAAAAGGCTAACATGCAAGTAGTGTGTTTTCAAAGTTTGAATATAAATTTGGCTCTAAGAATAAGTAGAGCTGCTTATAAATATTGAAATATTTAAAGTGAAAACTAAAAAAAATTCAATTAACTTCATGAAAATAATTTCTGTCTATACTACAAAAATTGTGCATGATATCTGTGACATTTCCTAAAAAAATTGACTTTTCCTTCCTAGGATAATTAATTGACTTTCCAAGTGGGTAATAGCCCAAAATCCCGCTGTAGAAAAGTCGAATGTATAAGATAATAGGATAGAATGTATAGGAAAGATAGTATTTTAGTGAAGCACTTTGGAGAAGTTAACCAACAAAAACCGTCTCGATGCCCGATAATGTTAACTTTAGCCAATTTTGTTGTTTTAATTAAAACTGTATAATATTACAGCTCAAAATGTATGCCAAATAATAGAACTCGAAAAGGCCTATATACAATAAACAGGGTTGTATTGTTGAATCTTGTCCCAAGCATGGGATGCCACCGGTTTTTTGGATCAATTTTCACTAATGAAGATAATAGCTTGAAATATGCGCCAAATGATAGAGCTCGAAGAGCCTAGATAGAATATATGGAGATGTCTTATCGAATCCTGCCTTAAACATCGGTTGCCACCCGTTTTTAGGGCAACATGGCAACCTTATGTATTATATTTAGACCTCTTCGAGTTGAAGTAGCTCACACTTTTCTAAAAAGTTGGTTAAAATCCACCGTGAACATGCTACAATGAACTTTATATATGATATATCTTTTAATAATCCGCACACTTTGTTTTTTTGACGTTTTTGAACATTTTTTGAAACGAAATATCTCAAAAACTATAAGAGATAGGATGAAAAACTATTTAAACATTTTTGTTCAGAAATACTGTAACCTTATAAAAAAAATTAAAAAAAATTAAATAAATTTGTTAAAACATTAATTTTTTTAATTAAAAAATTTTTTTTCACAATATTTTCAATATAACACCTTTTGCTTTTTTTTTATTTTATTATATGTTATTCCTCAATCAATCCTAAGAATGCATGTGCTTTCATATGGAAATTCCCGCCATAACTTTGGAAACTACGATTTTTTTACTGATGACGCTCACCATGCTTTTTCAACATAAAATTCGACAAAAAATTTTTTTTTTGTAATGTTATTTTCAATCAATCCTAAGAATGAATCTGCATTCAATTCAAAATTCTCGCCATAGCTTTGGAAAATATGAGCTTTTTATGAAGGCGCGTTTCAGTCTAATTGTATGAATTGCATCATATTTCCCAAAGTTATGTCGGAAATTTCATTTTGAATGCAGATACATCCTTAGGATTGATTGCAAAAAACATTACAAAAAAAAAAACAAAAAAAAAATTTTTATGTCGAATTTTATGTTGAAAAACGCACCAGTAAAAAATTCGTAGTTTCCAAAGTTATCGTGGGAATTTCGATATGAAGGCACACGCATTCTTAGGATTGATTGAGGAATAACATATAAAAAAATCAAAAAAAAACAAAAAGTGTTATATTGAAAATATTTTGAGAAAAAATTTTTTATGAGAAAAAATTATTTAATTTTTTTTTATAAAGTTATAGTATTTCTAAACAAAAATGATTAAATGGTTTTTCGTCCTATCTCCTATAGTTTGTGAGATATTTGGTTTCAAAAAATGTTCTAAAACGTTAAAAAATACAAAGTGTGCGTCTAATAAAAGAATGACCGAAATATATTAATTTTTGTTTGTGTGTTTATAAATGAAATAAAATGTTTATTTATTAATTTTATTGCAGAAAACCTTGATTATCGCAACAGCCCCTGAATTTATTTGCCGCGAAAATCGAGGGGGCAATCTATGTCTGTTTTTCCTAAGTGATGTTTTATTACAACTAAAGCAACCCTAGTATTTTCTCCTCCCCTCGCATTTTTTAAAATATATTCGTCTGTGTTGGCAGTTAATAATTTTTTTTATTTGCGGCTTTACCAACGAAAGCGAAATTCTTTTTTTTATTACTGAAAAAATTTGTAAGATTTGTCCATCACCTCAAAGGAATTTTAATTATGTACTCTGTTGATTTCACAAATTTCATAAAAACCATTACAAAAATTCAAAAGTTTCTGGCAATTTCTACTCGTACTAGAGATATCAAAATGACAAATCTTATTTATAGCAAGAAACAAAATATTTAAAGAATTTTGCTTATTTATAAGGTTTTATGTATTTTTACAGACACATCTACCTGAACATTTCAGTCGCATTCCCATCATTCTACCCAACCAACACATGAAAGATTGATGAATCTTTCATCTTCGAAGAGATGAGAAGAAGACTTAACTTAATAAATATATATATTTATTTTGCATAAAATTCATACCATACATACAAATACATAAGTAAAAACGTAGTAAGAAACAAAGAATTATAAAAAAGATCTCGCGCGCGCGATCATAATCATCACCACTGCGACAAAAATATGAATCTTGCACGAATAAAAATGTTTACTGGGCATGGTTACGTGTGAATTGTCTTTGTATGTTATTGTCGTTGTTTGCGCTGTTGCCGACTGGCAAATTGCCGTCCTAGTACGTGATCCAATGCAACTTCATTGTTGCCAGCATTCTGCACTTTTCATCTTCTTTGTATGTGGTTGTCCCTTCCACCTTCTTGCAATGTTTCCACTGTTTTGCCGTTTTAATTTTTGTTTGTTTTTTTATTTTTTGTCATGCTTCATACCGTAACTTAATTGGAAAATTTTTATCCTTTGGGATTACATGCTGCAGTAAATAGAATATAAAAATTAAAATAAGAATGAACTAAAATGGACACCCTGAAAAAACGGAAAGCTCAGCAAATAACTTTGTCAAAGCAGCGCGCGAATCACTGTATTGCAGACAATAAATCCCAATTTTTGGCAACAACTGGTAACGTGGCGGTACTTTTACTTCTCTGAAGTGCCTAAACTGAGAGAAAAATTTTTCTTTTAAGTTGTCGTTTTGAATCTACTTCTTGGCTGGCGCGCTTGAAAAATAAACAAAGTATAACAGATTTCAAGTTTAGAACTTTTGTGTGGAAATTTTGTTTTTTTTTTTGAAAGTTGAAAGTTATGAAGAATATTTGTGGTAGCAAAGCAAATCACAGGGCAAAAGTGGATAAAAATGCATTATTTTGAACAGTCTAAATCAGTATATGTGTATACCATCCTCATGTAGTCTATCGACTTATGTCACTACTATCTGCAACAGAAATAATAGAAAGTGACTAACACTGAATATATGTATGTACATCCAGTGAAAATGAGCGATGTATTATATTGCACACGTATGTGTCATGCAATGCTCGCAACGGCATTAATAGTCACACAATGTAAATCGATGATATGAGATCATAGCTTCTGCGTTAAGTGACCCTATTGGGTCATTTAATCTACATACTTTGCTGGTGTATGGTATATGAAAGTATTGTAAACAGTATAAGAGCTTATGATAAATTCTGTGGCAAAAAGGAATAATTGCTTAAGTCGACTTAAGCACAAATGGAGTTGAGGTCAATTTTCCATTAAATCTTGGTGATACTTGCTCTCCATTCCTTTGCAATATCAATACCTAAGCAAATACTTACAACTTGCATTAAAAACAAAGAGTAATTTCATTCAGAGCTAATCTAAAATTGTCCTTAACTCACTTTGTGCTTAAGTCGACTTAAGCAGTTTTTCCTTTTCACCACAGAATGTATAAAAACCCAGTTATAATAAAATAAAGCATGATCTTTAAGTTGATCTTTAATTATAAATAGAAATAAGCAATTGATTTGGCTTTCCTTTGTAGGATAGCGTATAGAACCATTTTTTTCCCAAAACGAAATCAGCAAGAATTGAGACCAAAAATAGTCTCTGCTGGTTAATAGATTAATAGTTCAAAAAACCATCAATTCTCTAAGTTCCAAACTGACGCCGTGATGTACACCAATATTTTGTATAGCAGTCTACGGTAATGTCCGAATATAACCAATAACAAAATATTTTAAGCTGTCAGATAAAGTTAGAAAAAATTCCTCAAAATAGAATGTCAAATATTATAAAAATTTTTTAGTGTATTCAGATGGTGTTTTAATCCGTTCTTACATGTGCCAAATGGTTATTAGAATGTAAGGATTAAACAGTATGGACCACCCTAGTAGCATATAAAGTTTTTATAGCTGCTTTTACCGGGCTTTCAAAGACAAGTAGCAAAACAACATATTACGTTGTAAACTCTTTATAGGAACTTATAAGAGCCATTTGGGGTAGAAGTATAAATCCATTTTCCCCTCTTTGTTATCTTTCATGAGACTCGGTAAAGTATCTTTCGGAGGTGTTTAAAAGACATCTTACAAATACTTACTTGTTACTTGAAATATATATGAGACTTTGACTTTATATGCATTTTATAGAATTTATCATATATGTATATATGATATATGTAACTTTATTATAAAATTTAATTTCTCTTCGAGTGACACTTTTTTGTCCGCCATATTAAATTTTGCTAAAGGTTTTTTTTTTTTTTTTTAAAGTACTTGCGAACATAATTTCATTGAGTTTAAAGTCAATGCCTTTTTTTAAACCGAATATTCAGCATCTTGAATTTTTTCTTGTGTAATTCTTTTTGTGCTGCAGATTATAATTAAAATTTCAACACGAAATGCAACAATAAATTTCAATGTTAAATATTTTGTCCGACACGCAGTGTTAAAATCTCTTCGCCAATGAACGCTCTTGACTTGTTTGCCGTTGATTATGGCGCTGATGACGATAGGCTCAAGATTTATGCAAAATTTACGTTGGTTGAATTTTTTAAAAACTCTGCTTTTTTTTCCTTACGTATTACTGCTACCTAAGTGCAATGAGAATTTTGTTAATTTTTAATAAAATTTCAAATTCTACTAAAAAAAAGCTGAATTAAAATCATAAATAAAGTTTACATGTTAAAAGAAACATTTAAGAATTTTGTTTTCTGTCTATATTTTGAGTAATTAAGGAAAGTAATTAAGTTAACTTTTTATTTCATCTTAACAACAGAAATAAAAGAAAATTTTATTACTTTAATTTATCTGATTTCATTTTAAGCTGCTCTCTTCTCAATTTGTTAAAGAAAATCCTTTTTTATTGTTACATATAAAATTTTTATATCCACGTTTAGGCCCGTCAATGTTTGCAACCAAAGTATGGAAAATTTTTAGATTTAGTGATTATGATCATGTTCATTAAAAAGAAGAACATTAACTCATACAAATGAAAGTGATATTCAATCTATGAGACTTAAACGTTACAAAAACCTCTTAGTTCTATAATTGGGCGTAATACCGCCCCTAACAGGACACATATTTTCACTGCTAAACTAATTGACCAATTTTGATGGAATTCGGTACAAAGATATATTGAACCCTGAAAAAACATATTTATTCTAAAGTGGACTGTGCCACGCCCCCATATTAAACTTCATAAAATGTATTTATTTTTAAGTGGCTGGCGTCACGCCATTCATTCTCTGATTAAAATTAAACACCACCAACTGACACTTCAGGTGATTCTGTTTTTCAAACACGATTTTACTGGAATATTTTGATAAAAAACCTCTCGAAAACTTAATTTACTTATGCTAATTTTATCTTATTTTTTTTAATTTAATTTAATTTTATTTTATTTAAATTTTTATTATTAAATTTAATTTTAACAAAATTTCTTTCCAATGTCTTCGCAAACATTAACCGCATTGATTAAATTAACACTAAAGTGAAACGATGTGCATGCAATAAACTGTAATTTGTATGTAACACAAGAAAAAATCAAATGAAAACAAATTTGACGAAAATGTTAAACCCATAATGCTAAACCGCATCAAAAAAGAAAAAAAACCCAATTAATACCGCAAATTGGAACTAACGACAAACAGTGAAAAGACGACAAGGACATTAGTGTCGACAGCAACGATGATGACGAGAACGAAAAAAAGATATAAAAACCTGAACATTAAGTAATTCTCGAATGGGTGGGATTGTTGGATGGCTTAGCAAATGAGTTGATAGGAGTGGCACCAGTTGATTGCTTCAACAATTGAATCATGAAACTGAAAAGCAATAGAAAAACTAATCATTTAATTCATACAAGAGATCAAATCAAATAGATTAGTTTCAATGTGAAATGAAACAAGGAAAGAGGAACTGGTAACGAAGTCTACTTAATAAGAATACTACATCGGTATTCTTCGACAAAATAGTGCCCTTCATTTGTGAAACTTGTATGATTATATCAAATAATTTTTCAAGCTATAAAGTTGCATAGGTTTCAATATATAGTTCACCACAATTCCCTCATATATCAAGAGATAAAGTGAACATTTTTTGATATTTTAATAAAATTTGTTTCTAAAGTCTGTCGATAAGTGAATTAAAGTTATATTTGTTATTTTCAAAATTTGTCTCGCTAAAAACCATTTTCAAATAATGTAGCGTACTCAGGTGGTACTCAAATAACCAAAGAATAGAAAATTAAGCAAGTCAAGTGAGAATCAAGTAATTACTCAAGTCATCTGTAGATAATGCAGTCGTTGCTTTCAATATGCTCTACTCGCGTTGATTGATTAAAACTGAAAGTAAGGATATAAGGAGTAAATGTTTGCAGACGGAAACATGCGCACTTTTAATTTGAAAGAGGAGTTTAATAAAGTACGATTATTGACTTTGGTGTGACAAAATTAAAGATGTAATTGAATTGTTGATAGAAATGATTCACTTTCAAGTATGAATACATAATATTAAAGTTATACTAAAAACGAGGCGTTTGGCTTATTTTCTTATAGAAAATCATTAAAACTTTTATTGTTGTGGAAAATAAAATTAAAATAAACTTGTTGTATCTACATTGAACTTTTAGAAAATTAGTCAGAGACTTTCGATAATGATGTTAACTCTTAAAGTAATTTCAGTAACTTGCGCGGGAATATGTCGCTACGAAAAAATTTTATCTGATGAGATGACTTTATGTCTCTGAGAATCAAACCCAGATTACTAGCGCAGTAGAAAGACTCATTTATAACTCGACTACCAGTTTCATATACTGAATAAATAAAAATGAGTGATGGGTAACAATATTTTTTTGCAATTTTTCCATTAAACTTTTCCTCCAGTAACCTTTTGAAGGCATTTTAAAAACCTTCCGGAAAAAATTGAATTTAATATTACGAAAGACATAATTGGGGGATATAAAGGAACCTCCATGACACTTAGCTTATATTGCGACTGGAGTACTGTCAGAACCAGTCCCAAAGTCATTCGCAAAAGGTGCAATATATTATTCGACAGGCGAGAAAGATATGCTGTTGAATGACTCTTTGGAAATTTAACCCTAGTAGGGCGGAGGTGGTACAGGTGTACCTTTTGACATTTAAAATCAAATATCTCAGAGTTCTTTCAAGTTGGAGATCTGGTTCTTTCTGACAACTTCGGCCCATCATTTCTATACATTTTTAAGCAATTTGCATTATTTTACCTATTTACTGCTCCGGTTAGGAGCAAATTTTGCATGCCTACCTCGTGGATGCCGGTTGGTGGTACATGTTCTTCTTATTCTTATTTTTACAAGCGAACAATACATGGTGGTACACTTGTTCCACCGGCCGTCCATAAATGATTAAATTTTTTCCCATCCCACTAGAGTTAATTAAATTTTCAATACACTATCGTTTCTTCTAACTAACAAGAAAGGATTAGTAGTTGTGGAAATTATACCCCATTTAAATTTGACTTTGAGCTGAAATCATATCCAGTATTAGTTCTAGCATTCAAAAAGAAACCAATTTATTTTATTAATGCAACAAAAAGAAATTTATTTTTCATCAATCACAGTCCGGACAAAAAGTGAGATACAAGTTAGACTTTTTTCCCACCATAGAAACAAATTTTGTAGCGCAATTACTTCATCCCCTTTCGGAACAATTTGGATAGATTCTACCTAACGTATGGTTTGCAGGAATAAGCGCTAAAATACTATTAAAGAGTAACTATATGCTTCATAAATGCGGAATCACTTTTCTGAGCCTATCCTTTTAAGTCATTTGCTATCGCTTTGAAAACATACCAAAAAGACTACTGGCCAGACAAAAGATCGACTTCGTGGTATCGGATCGTTCCTATCCAAATTATTATCATTACCTTAGAACGCAAATCGAGCCAAATACTGGAGGCAAGTGGGCTTGATTAATGCCTTCCCTATTGTTTCTAATTATACCAAATGTTGTGCAAATCCATACTTATACTGGGAACAATGGCATCTATGAACATCAGGCAGCCAAGACTTCATACTAAAGTTTTTAAGAACTTTGGCTATATGAGAGGTTAATTTTTTAAATGAAATATGCAGCTTATCGATAAATTTCCTCAACACCCCTTTATGTATGTATGTACGTACGTACTCGTATATCTCTCAGAAGCAATACCCTTTTCAATGTTTCTCTCGCCACGAAAACCTAATTAAATGTCAAATGAATGTTGCATTTTAATGTTGTAAAAATTTTTGCTAATAAAATTGAAATTAAAAAAATTTAATTACTGCAAAAGCAATACACAACAAAAAGCAATGAAATAATAAAATGAATAAAAACAAAAGTAATTTAAATTCCCGTGAATGTTGCGTAAGGCAAAATGTTGTACGTCGAAAGTACCAAGCTGTCATTTGATATCTACTATCAAACTGATTAAAAGATACATGGATAAGGATGATGATAGAACCAAAAATCGAGTTCTAATATAAGGTTAACTTAAAATTTCAAAAAAAGGGGAGGAGGGAGAGTTTCATTAAAAAATACACCAATCCATGACTGTGTCGGTGTCGGTGTGGTTTTAATTACATAATTTTATTATGTGCACAACTCTAAAATTTTACAGTAAATAAATTTCTGTTTTTTGATGATTTTGTTTTTTTTTTTTTTTGTGTTGCTTAGTTTGTTGTTGTTTTTGCTACTGATAATGCTACAGTTGTTTAGGGTTTTATTGCGGAATATACAAAGTCTTACGTTGGCACTTGTTATTTTAGAAAACAAAATTTTATGTGCATTTTTATTGGATGTAAAAATTTTTATGATGCCACCCACACAGATAGAGAGGATATGTTGGACACAGTAAACGCAGTAATTGAAGATTGGGATAATAGATGTCACAAAGTTAGGAAGATTTTCAAAATTGTGATATAAAATGTAAGGGTAAAAATGTGGAGAAAAACAAATAACATTTTTAATCTTTAAAGTTTTCATATCTTATACATACATACATAAAATATTTTGGTAAAAACATAATTTTACAAGAAAAAAAATTATAAAGCATAAAATTTAAAAGAAAATTTTCCAATTAACAAAGTGAAAACCAGTAGAAAATATTACACCCCAATACAAAGCAAATGCCACATTTTATGCAAGAAGACACAAAATATTAAGGTTAAACAAAAAAGTCATCATAATTGAGCAGTACAGTGTAAAAGAAAAACAAAAGAAGGCTGTAATAAAAACTATAAAATGTGCAAGGACGAAAAACTTGAAAGTAAAAACAACAATTACCAGAAAGGTACATAAAATGTAGATATTGTGACCGAGAATATTATACACTAGAAAAAAATTATAATATATTTAAGTACATGGAGGCAACAGAAGATGGTACTTAAAACCAAAGCATTTAAAGACTTTTGAAAAAAAAATGGGCATGTTGTTGCATTTTTATACACATAACAAAAATAATATATATTATCTGAATGAAACTATAATGTCAACCGATTATATGAAAATATCAGAATGCAGCATAGTAAACTATGAAAATGATCTTTCAAATTTTTGTGTAAATTTCAACAGCGAAAAGAAATCCAAAACTAAAAACTTTGTCGCATATTCATAGCAATTTCTAAACCTAAATCAAATTTGCTTAGTCTCTAAAGCACTTTTAACATAAAATACTGCTCGAATCCTTAAAAAAAGGTATCAAGAATATATTCATTAATAATAAAATTAAAATATTTCTGGAGATAAATGAAGATAGATCTTTATATCACTAATCGATGAGAAAAGATTAAAAATGGAATGACGTCATCACAAGACTACCTCTGGCTCCGAAAAAATTGTACTCACTAGTAATAGCAAATGCAATGGATTGTGTAAATATACTGAATATATACCTATAATGTACATTTGCTAGGTCGAGAAAATTTATTTCTAAATTTTTTGGACAAAACATTCCAAATTCGTCATTATAAGAAAATATGCCAAAAAGTGTTCAAAATTCATAATTTTTAGTGTAACGTATATATATGTATGTATATTTAGCAAACCTTTCTTGGAAGATAGAAAATAATATATAACTGAAGACTTTCATTGCCATAGTCAAGGAAAAATATCGTTATATATACGAGAGTGATTAATTCAATACCAAACAACCCAAAAAGACTTAAGGTTGTCGTGGAAGAGCAAAATTAATGATTTTGTTGACCTGTAATCTGCTATATAATGTTGATAAATTGATTTTGTTTTGCATATTTTTTACATTTCTTAACCTCTAAATAAAAAATAGTTGCATCAACACTATCGGCACATTCACAGTTCTGATTCCACAGTTCTCAAACCTCATCAAATATACTCGGAGGAAAAAATTTTCACATTTTGGCAATGAGAACGATTTCAAACCAACAAGTTTTTAAAGTTCTTCATTGATATTTTTCACTTTGCAATAAGCAGCATACACCTACTGCATCTGATATTTAAGAAAATTGTGAGACTGGGCGTAACTGGGCAGATCGCAGTGCATTAGAAATCAGAGAAATAACTTGTTGAATAGTGGTGATTGATGGTTTCTTACGCTGAAATTGCTTTAGAAAAATTCACATAAGGATAGACCTATACCAGGTACTTTGATATATATTGTTGGAACTCAATTTTGTTAAAGGAGTCTGATAATTTCTTACCCAACTAATACTTTAAAATACTCATAAGATCAAGGCATATTGACAAGCAGCAGTAAAAATAGTACATAATTATAAAAGATTTTTTATGATATTTTCTAGTAAGAAAGTTGATTTTATCGACTGATTTTTATTATAATTAAACCTTATTTGAATCGAACTTACAGTCATTCAGCAAAGACCAATATTGTAAATTTTTACTTATTGATCAATGCTATTTTTTATTAAACAAAATTCATGTTTGTTTTTAAGTGTAAAAGTACAAACAACGGTAAGACATTAGTAGGAAACTAACTAGTCACTGCTGCAGCACCTCAAGCAGCTAGTCAGCTGGATGTTTTGTTTATGTATCGTTGGCTTCTCTTTGAAATTTTTTTTTTCTTATTTTTGCTGTGTCACTCTCAACCTGCAATATCATTGTTGCGACCTAAAATTGTCGACATTAAGGTCACAGACACAAACAGAGCAAGTATCCAGACTTCTTGTGTCTCAAAGGTTTTATATCTATACTTTTACACTTATCTTTAGATATGTGTGTGCTGGTCTGTATACGCTATAGCAAAACAAAGTGATTTTGAAACAATTGTGTCGAGCCATAAGACGTTATGCGGCTGGCCAGATATAACGAGTATTTTTTTTCTTTGCCCGTTGCCAAATCTCTGGTGTATCGAAACTAAAAATTATTGATTTTGTTATGATGTTTTTTTTTTGTTGGTATTAGCCAACATGCCTTCATAACTTGAGCTTTCAATGAAATTGCATCAAATATTTAAGTACATACATACATACATACATACATACATATGTATATGATGTGTGCTGCGAAAACTTGTATTTGTGTTGATTTAATTTATTTATGGATGCTGTATCTTTAGCATTTATTTTGCAGTAAATGCTTAGAATTTAAAGAAATAACTTTCAATTTAATTTTTTTCCGAATGAAAATCACAATTCCACGAGAGGTTTTTTCGGATCCGGGGAAACCATTGTACGCAAATCGAAGACCTGAAACGACGCTATGCAAAAACAGTCAATGCTTAACAGGTAGAGCTTATTTTCTTGAAGGTCAGATTTACTTCATCCAATGAAATCAATGAGATCTTTGATAGACTAGAAGGTAACAATAAAGCTTGCCAGAATGTTAACCAAAATCTTTCAAGAGGAATGTTATTCAAAACGTCGTTTCCGAACTTCATTTATAATGGACTCAAAGTTTTACGATTCCAAATTCTGATTTCTGAAATGAATCATTTCGCCATGGAATTCTCCAAGTCGATTTTACTTTCCAATACTTTTGAACAGGGTAAGGAAAATAATGTATCCTTGAACTTTTCAAAATAAAATGATATTTTCTTGAAATAGTAAAAAGTAACATTTTTTTGGAAAAATTAGATCACCTTTTTTTCGGTCACTAATATTTAAATAATAATTTACACAATAGCACCCTACCTTGGAATTGAAATTTTTGAGAAATTTGGTTCTCAAAAGACTGATTCTTACCCAACTCTTTGAAAATTAATTCGGACATCGCAAGTGAATAATTTGTTCTAATCCATATCCATTCAATTAGAAAACCCATCACATTCAAATTTAATGGCCCAAAATACTCCAAAACAGATCCCTCCTTCTTATTCTTATTGTTATTTGCAATCATAGTTTTGAGACAGTATGTCTCAAAAATATAACATAACCAGTTGACGAAAAAATTTGTTATCATTCAAACACAATTGGATATCACATCTTTATTCTTTTACATTAAATTTCGTGACCAAATCCTTTCGAAATTGTTTTCGCTTTGGAAATCCAATTAGAAAATTTGATTTGAAATGTCAATAAAAAAGCATTTGCTAACTTTTTGTCAAAAGTATTATAAACTCTCCCTAGACCATAACCGCTTTTAATTAAAAAGATATAAATTTTGATGACACGTGATAAATTTTATGAGTTCCGGCTTTCAAAGAAATTGATGGTCAGTATAAAAAATAAAAAAAAAAAAAGTGTGACAAGCCCACATACAAATATGTGCTCCAACTAAACCAGGAAAAAAATAAACATATAAAAAATGTGCCTCACACTATTGACCCCAGTACCAACAGTGTAGCTAATCCTGAATTTTATGTGCAACTCAATTCAATGTATCCCCACGTTTATAACTAAATAAGCGTCATATTCTATGCGGGCTTTTGTCTGTTTGTAGTTCTTGTTGTTGTTGTTGTTGCTGTTGTGTTATATTCCATTTTTTATTTATTTTCGGTCTCTTTACAGTGACACCCAAACATGGCCCACAAATAACAGGCGGTCAGCCACGTTACCAAATTGGTGATATCGTACGCGTCAATTGCACGTCGGCACCATCGAAACCCGTGTGTCATCTCAGTTGGTTGATCAACGGAATGCACGCAAATCGCTCATTTTTGCGACCGTATGCGAATGTGGCTGTCGGACGTGAGGGATTGGAGGTTGCGCGTTTGGGATTGGAGTTTCGTGTGCGTGGATGACATTTTAAGCATGGCGACATGAAGCTAAAGGTAAGTCAGTTAGTTGATTGTTAATGTTGATGATGTGAACGTTGATGGTGAAATTTAAAAGTGAGATGTCTACATTTTTTCAAATAAGAAATACCATAAAAAAATTCAAGACATTTATGTGTGTTAGTATATTGAAAAAATGCGATTGTAGATAGGAGGGACAATAATTTTTGTAGAATAGAAATAATTGTACTGACATATTGTGAAATTTACTCTTCTGTAGCTCGTGTCTTTTGGTAAGATTGATAAATTTCAAAAGTACTCTGAGATTCCTATAATGCTACTTTGATATGAAATGCAGGTCTAATAATCAATTGGGTGAACTGGAAGCAAATTGCATTGTGGCACCGTCCCTATCTCCCCTTTACATGCACAAAAATTGTCGGAGTTAACCCTAATAATCTTCAGATAGATTCAGTTGTTCATTTATCGTCCTAAGCAATACTCCTTCCTCATTGATTTACCCGGTGAGACTTTTGCTAGTTATAGCTTCACAGAGCCAATTAACTTTTCGGTGGTGCTCTCCTCTTTTCAACTTTATCCATTGGCACTAAAATATCATCATCTGACACTGAACTCACTCAATCCACTGCTTCCTACCTAAGTTTCTTTAGCTTAGACTTTAAAGCATAGCTTACAACAATATTTGGGTTCAGACTGATTAGGATACTGAACCGGCTGTTCAGTATGGCTGCCGGCCATTAGCAAGGCCTACAACCAGAAAAAGTTAGCAAGGGTACAAATAACTGCTTTCGTGGGACTGACGGGGGCAATGAGATCTTGCTCCTCGGAAGCCTTCAATGTCATCTTACCCTTGGTGCCTCCTAATATATTCATTAAAGCAGCCGCGTTCTGTATTGCAATCCGACTCAGGGAAGCCGGCTACTGGGCAGCGAAGCAATACGGGCACTTCTCCATCCTCGACACACTACCAAATGAACTATCTGCTTTTCACTCAACTTCGAGAAAAACTTATACACCGATGGGTCAAAGATGGACTGCGGGGTAGGCTCGGGGGTCTACTCAAAAGACAGAGAAATTTATAAATCTTTTCGATTACCTAACTCAGCCATCGTCTTTCAAGCAGAAGTCTTTGCTATTCCAGAAGCCTACAGATTAGTGGGCAATTCTAATATGGGAAAGCTAGCAAACTTCTCCAACAGCCAGGCCGCCATCAAGGCTCTAAAGTCGGAGACGATAAAATCTAACAATGCAGGAAGGAGCTAACTCAGCTGGGGCGTCAGCTCAACGTAACTCTCATATGGGTTCCAGGCTACAGGAACATTGAGGGTATTGAAAAGGTGGACGAACTAGCAAAGTACAGTTCCTCTCTTCACGAAACTAGACCTTGCGAGCGCGTTCATATACCGCTTGGTATAGTCAAGAGAAAGGTCTTCTCATTTTTCTTTGCGAGGCAGAAAAGAACTGGAGAGCTCTAAAAACCTGTAAAACATCCAGAGCAATTTGTCCATTCTATAACAATTCAAAAACCACTGTCCAATAGCCGAAGTGAGGGCGAGTATTACCGCAACTTGCTCTGGACACGGGACTATGGGCAAGAATGCTGAAAAATTAGGAATTCCATTCAACCTTTTTGCCGCAGCTGTCTGAATGTAAACAAGAAAGAATCTGTTGAACATTTTTGTAACTGTGCGGCCCTTGCTAGAAGCAGGCTCAGATATTTAGGACAAGCCTTCTTCAACAATCTCAGCGATTTGGCCAAAAATGACATCAGATCGCTGATTCTCTACCTGAACAGGACTAACGGGATTTAGCTTTAATCGCTGCTAAGGCAAAATAGATTCTTTTGACAATCCTATTTACCATTCTTTGCGGATCACGTATGTGGTATTAGAACGGCACATCTAGTGCTACTTAAGGCTTCTAGCATGTTTGCTAGGCCGCCACTTTAACCTTACCTATCCTAGTCACAAAGGGCAGTGAAATAGGCATGTTCTTCTGCATATTTTTCTCCAGAATAAAGATTTATGTTTTCAGAATCTATGTAGGTACTTACTGATATCACCAATTCCGTATGAGAACTTTGCCAGCTTGTAATTTTCCTACCATACTTCCGACTTAACCATGTTTTCATATTAGGGATTAGCTTAAAATCATCTGCCTTTGGTAGTAGCTATCCATATATTTTGCCATCACGGAAGGCATTAGAACTACTCGTCCTTCCCTTTCCACATCAGGATAAGATGTCCTGCTTTCGGTCATAGATGTGCCTCATTTTGTACGCAAGTATGTTAGTGGGCAAAATTATTCTACAAATTTTTGCCATTCGAAGTCCACTTATTGTTTAGGTGGCATATAACTTATAAACTATTGTCTTTTTGACACTTTCATCGCCATCGCTCCGGGTCATATTGGAGCTATCTATAAGAATACCAAGCTTACTACCTTAGCTATAAAGACCTTTCTTCCATACTTAGGACCTCAGACATTTGGAAGCGTTCTATCGTAGAAATGGAATTTTGCTCTCTCCACTTTTGCCGAAATATTGTCCAGATGAAGCTTTCGATTTTTAATTTTAGTAAAAGTCAGATGATTTTGTGGCGATTATCATTACTATTTATATCAGCTTTATGGCCAAGAAAAAAACCTTTGCAATTTTTTCAATGATAATTTTTAGCGCTTCATGCCGATGCTTTACTACGGTGAAAAAAGCCGTGTCATTTGCAAGTTTAATGATTTTTAACTGTTGCTGTGTAAGTAGCCTATATATTCCATCGTAATCACTGTTTGTAGTCTTATACGAAATCCTTCGAAAACCCCTACCGGGGTGCTATGATGGACATATTCGCGCTTTTAAACGTTTCATACTTCAGCCTTCTTTGCTGAGTTGGCTCACAAGCAACTATGTAGTGAATTTTCAAAGGAGTATTCTTCCTGGTCAATGGATTTCGAATTTGAAGTATTCCTTACATCCCATGTAATAATAAAATAGCAATTTTTAATTTCCCATCCCTCTTTTCTGCCTTCTCTGACATCGCACATTTATATCTTCTATGAACTTTAGAGAGCCTAAGTCTAAATTAAATTTCAAATAACCTATTATAATCAAGCGATTAGCAGATTAGCTAATTAGAGTCTGATCTCCAAGTGACTTATTACTTACATATATGGTGCATCATTTAGCGTTCTAACTTTCAATGGTGGAATCAGATGCACTTCTTCTATTACTGCCGTAATTTCTCCTATGGACATTTCTATCATTCAATTAAATCCAAACTATGATCGAAATTTGGTTTTGTCTAGCAAATTATACAATTAATCCTCAGCAGGAACTAGCAAATAAAAGTAGCCGTGAAGACCGTTTCATTCTCTTCAATGCATATTATTTTGAGGCCTTTATATTGCTTACAAAGGGGGCAAGTTTCTTAAAATTTTTTTTAAGACTATAAAAAAAACTCATTTACGGTCAAATCGTTCAAGTACGGCTTATTTCCCAATTCCGACAATAGCAGCAATTCGACTATCTGTCAGTTGGTCAAAGTCTGCCAGTCCTAAATTGACTTGTTTGTACATTTTACGTGATGGTGTGTTTTTAAGCAGATTCCAGCTAGCGCACTAATACCCAGTGAAGACCCTAAATGAATTCACCGAACGGTCGGTCATGTTTCATAGCATTCAATTCAATTTAACGCGAACATATTTTTGCATTTTTTACAACAACAACAATAACGTACATACATGTTTATACGTACGTCCATACATATGTATGTGTTTTCAGCTGTCTTTTCATGTGTGCGTTTTATTGTCTTTGTTGTGCGTGCCTGGGTGCTGGCAATTGATGTTATGGCTCAACTGTCGAGTTGGGGCCAGCTAGTCAGCCTGAACGCCTACCAGTGGTATGCCACGCACGCACGTAAAATACATCGGCATACACCAATACAAATTTCCAACACCCATAAGGAATGGCGCGCACACCATCACTGCCAGCAAGCGTGACTAACATCCGCGGCGGTGAAACAGTGGACAGGGTGCGATTTCAATGTTTTCTCTTATCATAAGTTTTTCGCAACACTTATCTGTAAAGACATAATTTACTTCTAGCTGATAAGGGGACGTCCATTAATTACGTGAGCTAAAATAGGGGGGAGGGGGTCCGGCAAAATCTCACCAAATCTCACAAAGGGGGGGAGGGGGTCAAGGAAAACCTCACGTCAACTTTTTTTTTTACATTAAAAATAATAATTTAAATCTCACGGGAGGGAGGGGGGGTTCCGCTAGATCTCACCAAATCTCACCGAGGTGAGGGGGGGGGTCCGAATTTTCAAAAAAACACCTCACCTAATTAATGGACGTCCCCTAACTATGATATTTGACATACACATACATGAGTCTCAATTTATATATACTGCTATGGACATATAAATGGCACATTTTGTTAAATCTTCTTTCTTATGCTATATAATCGTAAATATTATTTACAAACATCAAGTGTTTGGTGCTTTGCAAAGCTTTATTCATCATATTTAACAATAATAGAAACTTCAGCTTTAATTCATTAATAAAAAAAAAGCTGGACACGTAAATGGCACAAATTGGAAAAATATGAAAATATCGTGTTAAAAATGAATTTGTTGATTATTTTTCTGGTATGCACAAACATTTAAATCATTAATATTTAGTGTCGTAGCCTCTTTTTTTGATGACAGCTTCACAACTGCGACCCATACTCTCCACGAAATTTTGGCATTTTGTTTTAGATATGGCATCTGACCTCGTTCTACAGACTCTCTATTGGATTTAAGTCAGGGCTCTGGGCTGTCGAATCCAAAATGTCGATCTTCTCCTCTCAAAAGCAATTCTTTACTTCTTTGGAAGAGTGTTTGAGGTCATTATCTAGTGAAAATGTCCACTTCTTTGGCATGAAATGAATGCATAGGGTTCCTTTGGGATTTTCAATATATCCAAACACAAAAACTTGTCCATAATGACCATAATGTTTTCACACCCCTGATTTACCGTCAAGAAAAAGTCACAATTTTTCGAAAAACGTGTTGTGGAGTAACAAAATGAATATCAATAGCATGGAATCAGATGTTTAAAAATTTGTCCACCGTCTTAAATGCCAAAAGTGCAATCCTAGGACCTAGATGCACATAGAAGATGGTAGGACACGGGTGTGAAAATATTATAGTCTGTAGTGCATTTTTCTGGTATGTCGTAGGCCCGCTTATAAAAATCAATGACAAAATTAACGAGTTTCATTATTTGGACACAGGGCCGGCTGAAGTTTCTATTATTATTAAATATGATGAATAAAGCTTTACAAAAAACCAAACACTTGATGTTTGTTAATAATATTTACGATAATATAGTATAAAAAAGAAAATTTAACATAATGTGCCATTTATATGTCCATAGCTGTATGTACTAGAGTTCGTCCAGTGGTTGTAATTCAACCCTTATGCCAAAAAAAAAAACAAAAAATACTTTTTGGTATTAAAACAAAAATATAGTATAAAGAACAAATTTTTTGCCATCGCTTCCAAAATCCAAGGACATAGCCTTATGTTGCACTATCCCCATTCATATCCCTTTCTTAGAGTCCAATATACATATCTTCAAACCAAATTTAATCAAAATCTGTCGATAAGCTTAGTTAAAAAAATGTATTTCTCTATTATGGGCATGGCGTTACCTACTTAAAAACAAATTCCATTTCTCAAGGTTCAATATGTCTGCATATCAAATTTCATCTAAATTGGACTGTTAGTTTAACAGTGGTAACATATTTTACTATTAAGGGCGTGGCACCACCCACTCAAAACAATTACCGGCTCAGCCACGACAGCGTTTTTGCATAGCCCCTAGCCCTTATGTTTGAAATTCTGTTTCCAACGAAGCCGATATTGGATATACTACAAAATTGATGCAATTTTCAAACCCAAAAAAAGGTTCGATCACGGCCTATTAATTTATTATTAAAAATTGACGTACTAAAAAGTGTATTGTATGTACATCAAAATCTTCCACTGTACTAAGAGTAAATAGAAAAAAAGTACGTCATATTTGTATTCGTGTGCTGTGCGTCATGTTGTTTGTATGTGTTTTCGCTAGATTTTTGTTATTGTCAATTACCCAGCTGTTGGACGCGTAGAAACGTTTGATGCGTTTATCGACCACCACCCATATGCAACATCGGCATTTTACGTGCTTCTTGAGTATGATATAGACCCCCATCACCAGCACCACCACTACCGCCAGCGGCTGTCAGCAAAACTGCTTTGTGTACAGCTCATTTGGCCACCACTGTAGAGCAATTATTTAGTGCGTTATTATTTTGGTTTCTATTTGTTTTTGTAATCTGTAGCGTAGTGCGTGGGATATGCTTACAAATAAACGTTGGCAACAATAATGTGGGATATAA
Organism: Meiosimyza platycephala; assembly: GCA_963662105.1. Classification (NCBI taxonomy): domain Eukaryota; kingdom Metazoa; phylum Arthropoda; class Insecta; order Diptera; family Lauxaniidae; genus Meiosimyza; species Meiosimyza platycephala. Next base: position 29,024,857 of record OY759210.1, on the reverse strand, counting down.
CATATGCCCGGTGTCCTGTATTGAAGGGGAATGCGTAGTGCGAAGAATGTCGTTTGTGGTCTTTTGTTTGCTCTTGTAATCTGCTGTTTGGATTTACTAACAAAAGTTGGTGGAAAAGTAAACTGTAACGCATTTAAGTGTTGTCTGTTTTTCAGTCCGTCCAGTTTATTTGTCATTGAATCCCCTGAAGTAAATTAAATAATTGTATCCAACTTAAGTAAACGTCAGGTGTGAAATTAATTTTCTAGAGCTTTAGTGAATGTAAGATGAAAAAATTTTGAGGTTAGAGCAAATTAGAAAAATTTACAAATGAAGTTTTTCGTTCATTCACAAAGTGACTTTAAGAGGGCCAGCCCTCTTTTTCAAAATTTTAACAAATAATTTCGTTTTAATATAAAGTAATCAAGGCCCGCTTTGCATGCAAAGCGGGCCTTGAAAAGTTTAATTATGCATAGTTCCCAGATTAAGCATTTCCAATTTGTAGGTATAATTTATGTGTCCCCACTGAGTGTTTATGTAGGCTGTACTTGAGACGCCATTTAAAAAAAATGTATTTGTCGTAACGGTCATTCTTGTATAAATTGAAGACTTGAAACATTTAACCGTTACGTTGAAACATTTAACCTTACGTCAACTTTTTAATGCAGAGAATTTACGTTATATAGCAGATAATTATATGGTAAGTCTCACGAGAGCGAGAGAGGGAGTCCCGCCAGATCTCACCAAGGGGAGGGGGGTCAGAATTTTTAAAAAAACACCTCACGTAAATAATGGACGGCCCCTTACGTATGTGTATACATAAGGATTTGTTTTTTTTTAAATTTTTTAAATGGATATTATTTTTTTTTGCCTATATTTTAGCTAGAGGTTTAAAATAATTGTCCCAAAACTTACGTTTCCTAGCACAAACTAGCGCTGACATAGATTCTATACGATTTTGTTGAAATTTTACGAAAAGATATAGCGTTTTAGGTATGGGAGAGGACACCCCCAGTTGTCAAACTAAAAAAATAAAGTTCATCTCCAAAAGTATGTACATTATAGTTCTCGACACATTATGCTTTCAAATTCATATACCTACGAATCTCAAAAATGAAATATATCACCAAACATCTTTGGTAAACCTCATTTTTCCTAAATATATAATTATATTTTTAATATTATCGAAAATATAGAAAAATCTATATCGGATAAAATAAATAATTAAAAAAAAACTCACATATTCTATATTTGCAGTGTGTCGCCAAAATATCCTCAGTTTACTGGCAAAGTAATGAGGAAAGCGTCGAAAGTGACAAGCATCAACGTATTCCTGTACTAGAGTCTCGAGAAACAGTCGTACCTAAATCACGATTGCTGGACAAAACAATGGACGGTGAGTTTTAAAAAAAATTTCTTTAACTAAAACTAACGCTGACACTATGTTAAGGTATCCACTTTTTATTATCTTATTGAAAAACTTTTTATAAGATTTATAAAAGCTATTGGACTAAAAAAAGTTTAAAAAAATATCGGTTCGTCGAAGAATTAATTCAAAAAGAATCCACTTCACATAATTGTAATAAACCGCGGTGGGCTGTAACCAAATTTAAATGGCAAAATGAGTTACTAAAAAAATTTGAATGAGGAATTATTTGGGATGTTATTTATAGTCAATATACATCAAAAGGAAAAAAATCCTTAGAGCTTTTTTTTAATTCCATATTTAATATTTTTTAGTAATATTACATGTACGTATGAAATACGTGCAACTCAGGTATGAAATTTAAAAAACATCCGATTTTGCTCATCATTTCACACATCAAAGAACCTTGAAAGATAACTCCACAGCACAAATTTCAGCTCCCTAAATAGTCTGAGTCCCGAGTACTGTAAGGTCAAAGTTTGAAAAAAACTCAATTTTTGCGAAAACAGCCGAATTCAATGTCTAATATATCTGAACCTGGGCAACCATTTGCACTGTGTGATATCTCATTTTTAAGAGTATAAAAATGTTAACAAATTAAAGTATAATTTAAGTGTTTTGAGTAAGATCTCGATATGGAGCACCATTTGGAAAGTTGTTTTATTTTACTAAGGCCTTTTCACTTAATCTTGTCGCAAATATAGGTCTTAAGGTGTAGAAGCTTAAAATTATTTTTTGTGTATAATAGATGACATAACAAAAAAAAAGTGTTATCCATAACTTTAAACTTGGATTAGTGGGCCTTTAGAACTAAAATTTTTAAAACGGTCCAAATACGGCTATTTTCAGGCCAAAATATGGCTCTTTCTCAGGACTCCGACCACCTAGAGCAGGGGTTCTTAAACTTATGTAGTCCGCGGACCCCATATCGAGCTAAGTTTTTTTTGCGGACCATATCTAACCTTAGACATTTGACGTCATTCTAAGCTTAATTTCTGGCTCAATAATGACAAAGACATTCAGGCTTGCCAACCGTTGTCAAACTCAACCAGACATAAAATGTCCGGTTATCTGACGAGGTTGAGGAACGAAGTATTTTTATTTTGCTTTAATTTTTCCAGATTTTAAAGGTTTTTTCAACACTATGTATGTCAGGTGTTTGAAGCTCCAAAAGTTGACAAGCCTCCAGACACTATTTTCTAATAAATATTGATACTTATACCATATGTATGTATATCTCTCTGTATTTGATTAAATTTTGCGGATTTATAGAGGCAAACATTTTTTATTAGGAATGAATAAAATTGTAAAAACATAAAAGAATTAAAAAGTTTCAAGTCAAAATATGTACATTAACTCAGACAAATATTTCTTGGTCAAAATAATGCTTAGAAAATTAATTGTTTTTTTTCATATCTTTATTAATATATGTATAATATAATAATAATTAAGCTTATAATGAAAATTATTTTTTTGGACTATTGGTTATTTTATAAGCGAAATTTGTTTAGTTTCTTCTGTAGAAGTTTTTACTTAATGAGATGGATGATGTTGTTTTCTTGAAACCAAATCCACAATGTTGGGCTCTATAATCGAGAATTTTATTCTCAGGTCTGCTCCTACATTGAGCTGGTTTCTATACTTTGATTTTTTATATAATATTACCAAAAAAGGCTGTTCACACAAATAAGTCGTACAAAACGGACTCAAATTTGGAAGGCCTTATTTGCAAGTGCAGGGTAATTGGATTTTAGGAGTAACTTACAGTTAGTTCAATTTTATTGAACTTTAGTTTCAAAGAAGTATCGCAAGAAATATCCGCTAGCATATCTGGCTCTAACGTCGATAATTGCTTAGCATTACTAACGTCTGTGTTGAATGGATCCCTGATCCAGTCGTTGCCAGAATCAGGACAGGGAAAATACTGCTTTTTAGAGGCATTTAATGTTCGACAAAAAGCAGCCGCGTTTTATTATCGAGCTCTTTATCAGAACATTTTATTAAATCGCTGAGCCTGGGAAAAACTATTACACACACTTTTGAATGCGTTTTGACCATAATTCGATTTTTTATAATCGCTTCTATTTTATCTTCAACTTTAATTTTTTTTGAAGCTGCACTTTATAGGCACAAATTGAAATCTACAAAAATTGATGATGTTGTCTAACAGTAGGAAGAGTGGAAACAGTTAGGTGCTGGGCATCCCGGATTTAAACAAAAGTAAATGCACACTTTGTTTTTTAAAAATATGTGCAATCATTGAAAGAGCCATGTCCATGTAGAATTTTTAGTAATAGAGTTATTGGAATCAAGCGATGATGAAAAATTATTGATGTCAAAATTGTTTCGCGGACCCCTGGAATGGCTTCGCGGACCACAGTTAAAGAATCGCTGACCTAGAGAGTAGAAACTTGGACTGAGGTGCTATCTATAATAAAGTACTTTGACCTATTAAAATTTGAACAAAATCGGAAACTTTTTAATTTTTATCATACGTTAGTTTTAGATATGTAATCTCATTGAAAAACTGTAAATATGGATTTAAAAAAAAAGCTTTAAGGATTTCTTATGTTTTTCATATATCGACTCCAAATTACATCCCAAATAATCTCCAATTGAAGTTTTTGTAGTAACTCACACTTTTATTAAAAGTTGGTTCAAGCCCACCGTGAAGCCCTATGATGGAAATCTAGGCACGTGTGCATGGGAAGGGTTTTTGTGGGTCAGACGTGAAGGGAAGGCCTTAAGCTATAATTTTTAAAATTTTTTTTTATTTAAGCTTGATTTGTCATTAGTGCTTCGTCATTTAAAAATCACATATAGTCAAGTGATGGCATTTGGGTTTTGTGAAAATGTACCGAATCGAGACTTGAAATGTACTTTTTAGAGGCCGAATGTACTTTTTTGGCGTGAACATCCAATTTTACTAAAATATATGAAATTATTGTAAAATTTTCTCAATAACTAAAAAAAAAAGGTCCTCACTTTTGGCATCTCAAAAACCCTAAGAAAATCAGATATATGTATATAAAACTAAATTACAAAAAATACACCTTGCAATTATTTATAAAAAAAAGGTATTTATTATGTATCTTCATATTGCAATTATTTTAATTTAATTAAACCGAAAACAGTTAATTATTATAAATTGTTCAAATGTACCGAAATATACTGAAAATGTGCTGAAAATTCGCCGAATGTACTAAAAATGCGGCAAATGTACCGAATGTACTGAAAACTTGTTAAATGTACTGACGACGGTTTTTCAGGACGCAAATGTACCGAAAAAAGTACCGAAAATGCCATCAATGATATAGTCCTATTATCGGTTGGTAAAGCTGCTATTTGAAATCCTCTATTGAGTGAATCGACTTACGATTATTATTTCGTGAGTCGACTAAGACTTTCATATAATTATATATGTATGTATTTGTGGAAAAATTAAGTTGTCAAAGGCAATATTTTAATAATAAGACGAATCGAATTCGGCTTTTCTGTGTTATTTGAGTGATCTGTTTATTAAGTTAAATATATTAATAGTAAATAATTCACTGTATGTATTAAACAAAAATGTTTTTCGCAAAAAATTAATCCAAATTCCATTTTTGGGATAATGTTTTTTGTTCAAACTAAAGATCGTTTTTAAAAAAGCAACTTATTTAGTTTATCAGTACGCAATACACATCTACACATTTTCATAATCTTAATATGCATTTGAAAAAAAAAAAATTTAAAAAATATTTTTTTTTTTTTCTTTCGAAATTTAAATTCAGATAATCAAATCAAAGAAGCCAGCACATCATCGGCCACATCAAGTGGAACATCAATGACGACAACAACGATACGAATCTCATTGTACGCTCTGCCTGTCTTAATAGCATTTTCCAATCATTTTTGCCAACTCATTCAAAATTTACGCTGTCAATTGTTGACTGGAGCGCAGCGCATTCAACCAGCGAGCTAGCAATTAATGTCGCTTCTATATTAAACTAAAAACGAGTAATTTATATGGATTTTGAATGAAGCGCCTAAAATGCGGCAAATCAAATTTAAGCATTAAGAATAATTGTAGCATAATAATAAAGAGAATCATTGCTTAAAGAGTCCTTCCGTGAAAACAATTTGTTGTTGAAGAAATTTATGTAATATAATAGAAAATCCAAAATATATAAGTAGTAGGTATGAATAACAAAACATATCTACAGGCGCTGCTAACGAGTACAAAAAAAAAAAAACATAAAATAAAAACAACTACAGCAGTCGAACAATATAAGAAGAAAAGAAAAACTCTTATGCAAAATATGGTATACAATAAAAATGACATTGACATTTTGAATGTATTCTGATTCTATTAGTTTGTATTTTACTGTACGTGTATTTGTCTTTGTATGCATGCAAAATTTTTTATCTTAAGACTTAAGTCCAAAAAAACAAAATTGTTAAAGTCTAAATTATAAGTGCAGAGTATGGTAAGCACTAGTACTAAGTAAGTATATGGTATTTCATTGTGAAGCATTTTTTAAGAAATTGATAATTGAAAAAATGTTTGAAGAATAAGTATGCATTATATAAATTTTTTTTTTTTTTTAAATACAGAATGGAGTTTCGATTTGAAGTTGAGAAGTATATATGTACGTAGCATGAGAGCCATTAAACTCTCAAAGCAAAACATTGAGTTGATTCAGGGAAAAGGTTGATAGTTTATATGAAATAAGAAAGAAGTAAGTGCAGGGTTGGGTTATTGAGTTTCCGTCATATTCTGTCCGCAATAGTGGATTTTGAAAATCTGACCTCAGATTCGTATTCAGTCACCCCAAAAACCTTCGTATACCAAATTTGATGCAAGTCGGTTGAATTTTAACCAATACGTCCGCCATATTGGATTCGCCATCTCGAGTTTGGTTTCCGCCTCGAATTCGTAATCAGTGATCCCCGAGGCTCCCGTATACCAAATTTAGTGCAAAGCAATAGACTTGAAAAAATTCGGCCTCCATGTTGGATTTTGAGAGGCGTCTATTAGTTACAATTTGAGCCAAGATATGACCCGATCGGCTGCGAATTTTTATTTTTACAAGCTTTTTTTTGCTGGTCACTCGATTTTTTTCGGCTTTCGGCCGCCATGTTGGACCCGCCATATTGAATTTCGAAAACACATGTTCTCATATGAAAGCTCTTGAGCATACGCACATTTTGAGAACTTATAAACGTTTTTCAATAGCACCCATTTTTAGGCAGACCTCTGACATATGATTTATTTTAATGACAAAAAGAAAGTATCTTTATATCCATGTGCAGCCGACAACTTACAAATACATCAAGTAAAAAATAAATATTTCTCTCTGTGCATTAAATGTAAATAGTGAATCCCTTGCATAGATCTGCGTCCATTACAAAAACAATATCTATATAAAACTGCCAAAATATTTGCAAAATCGAAAACTATGCTAGAATTAACTTAAACCTACATGCATACATACATACAAACATGATAAGAAGTGTTTAATATTACATTGTAAATACTCGAAATACTTAATATATAAATGTGTAAGACTAAAACTAACAAAGAGTTGTTGCTTAAGCATATCAAAGTTAAATTTGCTTAAACTTAAAGAAGAATACATTTTCATAGTTTTTAAAATCAATCTATACATAAATAGCAAAATTTAGTAAATTAATACGCCAACTAAAAATGTAAATATTAAAAAACTAACTATTTATTAAAAAAAATAAACTCTTTTTCTGAAAATGGCAAACCTTTTAAGACCCCCTAAAATTAGGAAGAATATGAATTACTGTTTTACGTAAGCTTAAGAGAATACTTAAAAAATGTTATGTAATATAAAAAAAATATATTTAAAAGAACTTAACCTATCAAATGATATCAAATAAAAATGATTTAAAATGTAATTGAAGATGTTTTCATTTAAAAATTAATATCAGTGGAAATGAATAACATAGTCCGAAAAAGTTCAATTTGAAAGTTTAAATCTGATTGCCTTGTGAAGAACTAAATGGAAGGGTAGGTATAGTAAGTAAGAAGTTGTAAATGATTAAAATTCAAGTGCGAACGATTTGCGCATAATAAGTAAAAACTGGTTTCAAATGCTTCAAAGCTTATTTTTCAATTATACTTTCTCAAAAATTTGTTCAAAAATTAAGAATAAAAAAAAAACATGACTCGTCCTGAGCTGATTCTTATGAAGTTTCAGGGAAATTTTTAATTTTTTCTGAATTGAATGTCTTGATGAAAACTAAGGCGGTGTAACTTTTATCTAATCACATGGCTCAAATTGTTTTTTCTGTAGTACCATCACATTCGGTTACGACAAAGCTACTTTAATTAGATTTTATAAACGACTAAAAATTTCAATAGTTTTGGGAAAATATCTTACGTCTAAACATTTCATAAAGTGATGTGCACAAAAATTTTGTAGGAAATTTAAGAAGAAAAGGCTCCTTGAAATCATTACAAAAATTGGGACGTCTCCTTCCAGCCGAGATTGTTTTTCAATATCAATTTCTGTCAACTCAAACACCAACACATGGGTCCCATTCGTGTACGGTATCAAATCTTAAACTTAGTAAGTCATCAGTTGCAGAAGGGATCCATAGAAAAATTCGTTTCGCGAATCAGTAAAATAAATTTCTTTCACATTTAAGTCAGTGGAATTTAATTTTTTAATTCTTGAGAATTGAAAAGTAATTTCCCGAAATTTAAATTTCATTCATTCGTGAATTTAGTTAAAAAATAATGGTTCGGAATCAAAAAGTTCTTTGTTAGCGATTAAAAAGGGTGGAAATTTTGGAAAAATCAACTTCGTTTACCTCCATAAAAAAGCACCCAAGTTTCAATAATTTTCAAAAATTTTTAAAAATACTGAGATAAAATAAAAAGTTCTATTCGAATCAAATGAGAAAAATTCATTAATTTGTTTAGGATGGAAATGCCATTTTTTTGAAAAAGTTTTTAACGATTTTTCTATTTTTGACACCTAAAATTGAGATGCACATAATTTCGAAAACAAGAGCGCCGAAAGACCCGTTGCGTGTGTTTGAAACTCCACATGCGTGGGACTTCCCCATGTAGAATTCAACACTTATCCGCATCGATTCTGTTTCGAACTTAGGGTCCTTATTTGATAAATTTTTGTTCAAGTTAGCGTTGCAGATATCGTCGTGGCTGCCCTGATTGAATTTGACGTCTCGATGGGTTCTTGCAATCAAGGCTGCCACGACGATAACCAATATGATAACTGGACAAAAATCTGTATCGAATAAGGACCCTAAAATCGGAGCAGAATCGATGCGGGTCAGTGTAAGTTAAAGGCTTCGCGCGTTGATATAGGTATCAACCTATCGGCTCGCAAGCCGTCAATCAGATCGCGGGCTAATTGGTTGATACGAAACCGCAACCGGACGGTAACTAACTGCTCAAGTTAGTTATAAGGGCCTAAGAAAAGAAGAAATGTGTTTGCCTTAAGAGAAGATGTACTTCTGACGAAATAAATAATTTTTTATGTAAACAATAACCACTGAGAACTTTATTGTAGATATCCTACATCACATTTTCATAATCATGATTCTGTACGGCTATCAATCGTTAATTTAAAAATATCATTTTTGAACCTACCCCCCCTCCCCCTCCCCGCGACTCAACGAACTCCACACCCACTTTTGGAACGTAATGGCACCCCTGTTCGTAAAAATAATTTTTCAATTAAATCGGAGGAATACCAACGTGCCCTCTTGTTTCTTCAATTCCGGAATTTGAGGTCAGTCAGCCTGCATGATTTTAAGTGAACAAGGTCCATAAATAATGCAAACCGGTGCCAGCAATAGCTTCATGATTAGCGAATCTAGCATAAAAGAAGTGTTACTTAGGCAGACGATGACGATGGCAACGTGAAATCGCTTCTTTTGTACCGCTGGGAAACTTGGCTTATCAAAAGCGCCTTGCTGCAGAAGTCACCATTCAATTCTCTTCGCCGATTTCTAAGAATGGGGTGACCTTGGACCAACTTTAATGTCAAAGTGTTTACCCTATATCGCCAAGATTCGATTTAAATTCAAATCAAAAGGCGAAAATGGAAATGGATTAGACACACGTTGAAAAAAGAACCTGACAACAATCATTGGAGTGGAGAACTCAGTGTAGACAGGGCTACCATGAGACCGAATGTATCCGGCATGGTCGGGAAATCCATGTCAAAGGCGGTGCCTGGTAGGAATAGAAAAATTTCTGAATTGAATGTTTTGTGACATGGATCTAGTTTAAAGAAAAAAAATATATAGTTTTTCTCACATAAAAATTGAAGTGGTTTTCATTTTATAAATAACTTTTTGTAATATTGCTACACAATAAAAAAACGGGTCATCAGCATTTTTCCCAAAAATTTAAATTTTTTTATATCAGAAAAAAAAATAATTTGTCGAAGGACTGAAATTTTTCTGTACGACTGAGGGTAGCCGAAAACGCTGCAGTGTCAAATCATCGTGGCAACGAACGATAGAGCAGGAAATGCATGAGTTGGGGAAATGTTAAAGAGAATTATAGGCACTTGCTCGTGCACGTTGGCAAAGTTTTGTGGAGGCATTATACTCCGTGAGGGAATAAAGGACACAATAAGAAGAAGAACGTATGATAAGTAAGTGACAACACCAAAAAATTACTCAAAACGAAGAACAAAACAACAAAAAAAAGGCTAAACTAGTCATACTACAATAGTTTCATACATTGCTAAATGGAATCATCAGTGAACTTTGATCAGTAAGAACTCCTTAGCCTTATATGTACCCCTGTTTGCATAGATTTGTTAATAGCCTAAGCAAAACTTATGGAGAATGTTGAATCAATTTGATTTTTATTGCTAATGAAGCGTAAAATATATAATTTTTTGGCTGGTCAGATCATTTCACCTCTCCACTTAGTTATTTGATTTTGAATCGTTTCAAGAGTCAACCACTAAAAGTCAATTAATTTTCATAAGCCACATTAAGCTTTTAACTTTATATATCTTTAAATGAAAATCAAACGATAAAATATTTGCCTCTCATCCCATATATTTAATATAAAAGTGCAATATTTTATTTATATTTATTTCATATTCAACTTCAAAGTTTATTTTGCTCATTAACTGCATGAGTTATTATCCAGGCATTCAAGTATTCGATGGCGTATTTAAAACCTTATTAAATGCATCGTCATTGGCACAAATGATAAAATGCACCCAATTGTGTGACTCGTCATTGTTAACGCTTCATTTTTATTGTCAACAAGATTGGTTGGATGGACCGTTGGTCGGTTGGTTAGTCGCTTGAATGGTCATATGTAATTACAGCAACAACAAAAAGAACATGAACATCGAAACTATAGCGACCAATAGCATTAGTGATGTGTGTTTATTTTTGTACAAAAATATTAATCGTTTCTATATTTTAACTCTAAACTTTGTTTTATTTAAAACTTACAGCTGACATTGGAACATTTAACTCAGAACTTCTGAATAATCATTTTTACAATTTCGATATATTCACCATAGATCAATATATCTTTAAGGAGACACGTCATTTATTTAGGTACCGATTACTTAATGTTATCAAAATTTCAAATAACGTCACTTTTTGTATGCAATACCAACATTTAGTGTCCTTTGTTGCTTTGGCAACACTGGTTGTTTGGCATTTAACATTCATATGTATGTACATAGACCCAGACTCATTTACATGCATAAACAGCAGTCAAATTACACGCACACAAACGCACAAACTCATATAAACACAATTTCAAGCTGTGAAACATGGCCTTTTCATTATTATCTCTTTTAGCCATGATTTATAACTTGCTGACCATAATTTTTGCTTTTGTTTTTATTGTTGTTGATTGTTGATGCGATGCGACTCTGCTGCTGCTCTGTTTCATTTTGTTGATTTTTAATTTTAATTTTTCTCTGCTTCATCGTTTATGTTTTTTTTTTACATATTTTGTGCAGTTTATTATTGGCAATAATAATTTACACTTCATAAATAAAGTTAAGTTTTTATGAACCGTTAAGAGAATAACACCACATTATTGTTGTTAATGAAAAATTTCGAAGCTTCTTGCGTGATAATAATAATTTTCTATTTATAATCACTAAATTTTAAGCAAGTCACTACTAAAGTTACTGATTATACGTCAATTAAGTAATAATTGTGGTGAATGAAAGTTTTTAGTGTAAAAGAAAAATTAGTGAAGAGCAATACTTACTTGATCGTCCTTGTGCGAATATCCTTCACCATCTTCCGTCCAAGTCAATTTTTGATTATATATTTTCACAGTCAGTTTGATTTTTTTTACCAGGCCCGCGCATTGAGGGTTTTCGGTCGTTCAAGCCCCCTGAGGAGGGTTCAAAACTACAGTTCTTATAATTTTCTGAACTTCCTGTTTAGGAAAAATTTGATCACGATTCATTTTGATTGAAGATTGTTTCATCATCATTGTCATTTGAAATCATTATACTGCCCTCAGAAGCGAAATGGGCGTATCGCAAAAAAACCATATTCATAATTCTTATGGTATCGGATAGCTTAAGAAATTACGTATCTAATGAGCTACGCCAAATGCCAGTATCTTAGTTGAAGCCTATAAAAAATCTCCTAAGAAAATGTCCTCTATCCCAATTTTACATGTATTTCAACAAATTGACATAAACAAAACATCAATTATCTCCAAACATGTTTTTTTTTAAATACGCCCTTTTCGCTTCTAAGGGCAGTTTACTCGTTTGAAAAAGCAAGTGTTGCCTTCTTATCGGTCGGTAGGGCTGCTGATTGAAATTTACTTTGAGCGAATCCATTTATGATTTTTATTTCATGGGTCGACTGAGGCAAAGCGTTCGGTGACCTTAGGTTATAGCGCTTTCCCTCTCTTCGTTGCTTAATGGCTTTACAGTGGAATGTTAAAATTATATACTACTAGCTGTTTCCTCACGGCTTCTCCCGCATATACCCTATCCCTTAAAAATTGTTCAAGGTGCTTATTACAAACTATATAACGTTTTAGGGACCGTTCATTAATTACATGAGGTGTTTTTTTGAAAATTCAAACCACACCCCTACCCTTGGTGAGATTTGGTAAGATCTGCGGGACCTTCTCCCTCCCTCCCTTGAGACTTACCTTATAATAATTTACTGTAATAATGTAAATTCTCTGCATTAAAAAGTTGACGTGAGGTTTTCCTTGACCCCTCCTCTCCCTTGGTGAACTTTGCTGAGATTTTGCCGGACCCGATTTTGACTCACGTAATTAAGTATTTTAGTTTTATCGGAGGTCTCACACCCTGTTTTGAAAATACGCCCACATTTTTCTTGTGACTGAAAACGGACAATATGCTTGCATACATATGTACATATATTAAATTTAATCCAAACATCATACATATTTCAAAACTGTAACTGTCATAGGTGCCAAGGTATAAAATTTTGAAATTTATTTTTGTTTTTTTTCGAATATGAGTAGGGAGTTGTCTCTTCTATTTGTCCTTCAACTCCCCAACCCCAACTCCGAACAACGCCGTATAGCATATCTGGTCTCTGCTGAAGAACTGGGGATGTTCAGAGATCCGTGGATGTAAGATCAAATAGAGATTCTAGAAACTTATAAAGAACAAACGTAAATACATGAATACGTGCAATCTGCTAGGAGTACAAGGAACATTTTTTTTTATATATTTTTTTTTTTTTTTTGTAGCCTGACAATCCTGAATTTATGTGACAAGTTAAAAAATATCGTATTTGCCACGAATACCACCAAAACAGTTGGGAAAAATATACAATCTATAGAAGTATCGATGAGGAGCGGACTGGTATAGCAATCCTAGGAAATTTCTTATGTGCCGCAAGGTTGATCTAACGGTTTCATTCGACCAGTGAACTTCAATAAGAACACTGGGGTACTGGCGGTCTATATATGTAGAACAGTGGTGGGCACGGAAATCTAGCAAAAGGGCACAGCAACAACATCAAGCAGCAACAAACTAAATTTTAAAGTTTTTTTGCTTTCATTTCCGAATTCACTAAAACCAAAAACCAAAAAAAAACCAAATTGCACTATAAACAAAAACAATTGCTACATTCGCAGTGCCGTCACTAACGTCTGTGTGTGTTGTTTTTGTTTTCATTAGAACTCAACTCAACGCTGTGCGCCGATAGCGTTGAAGTTCTGCGAACTTTTGGTTGCTTGTTTGCGCGTAGAATAACGGAAAGGGCCATGAGGGCTGAAAATGCCTGTACTTGCCCATATAGATAATGAGCGCCGCTTAAATAATTCCTTAACTTAACTTATTGCCGGAAAAATATTTTATTTATTTATTACTAGTGGTACGCACGGCTTCGCACGCCCCGTATTTTTTTTTTCCTAATGAAATTACTCTCTTAACTTCAGATTCAATATTCTCTCTTCAAAAATAGAATAAAAGCAATTGAAAGATGATTTGACTTTTGAACTTCGAAGCCAAATGCAAACGGGACAATTGAAATAAAAAAAAACCACAATAAATAAAACAGCATTCAAAAAGCAGCAGTGTTCATGTCACTTTAAAATGGCTATAACTTTGCAAGGAAACATCACAGATCCCTACTTGGAAGCTCATTTGAAAGGACAAGGATGGTACTAAATGATGCTTTTGGGGCATTTCAGGCGAAGCGGGCAATGAAAATAAAGTGAGGTCGGGAAATTTGTTTATATTCCGATTAGTTATACACACTATTTTATTTTCGTATCAGGCTTAATTGCCGAGTTATGGGCTTCTGAAGAATTGCCGAAGTTTAAGGACTGTCATTTTTGAACGTTGTTATTGGAATCAAAGAAAAATGATGCTCTTTTTGATTTTTTTGTCAAAATTGAATTTTAAATTTTTTTATGTATTGAAAACCGGAAGTAAAAATTTCAAATCAAATTTCCAGTAACTTCGACATAATATTTTTTAAATATTTTATTTTAAAAAAAAGTCTTAAGTTTATAGATGTTTCACAAAAAAATATGTAACGTGATCGCTATTAATAAAGAAGATATATATATAAATTAAAGTACTTAAGAAACTGCACTTCAATTCATGTAGCTCGCAAAGTAATGTAGATCACATTAAAAAAATTTTAGTATATTACCGGTGTATTTTATGCTTTATTTTAAAGTTAAAATAAAAAAAAATAAAATATGTCGAAATTATTTAAATTCTGATATGAAACGTCCACTTCCGGTTTTCCATAAGAAAAATAAATCAAATTTGAAATCTGATTTCATAATTAAAAAGAGCAGTAAATTTCCTATTGGAACCACAATGTTAAGTTCGAAAAACTGCTTCCGAAAAATCCATTTTTCATTTTACGTCAATTTTTAGAAGTCCATAACTTGACAGCTAAGCCTTATATAAAAAAACTTAAATGTTTACACCTTCTAGAAGTACAACTAAGCCGAATATGAACAAAATTCAAAATCTCAGTTTTTTTGCATTGTCCGCTTCGCCTGAAACGCCCCTTTTATTAAAAATAAACTGATCAACTTTCTTTGAATCCTATACGTGGCCTCGAAAGTAGACAAAAACCATCATGTTTTAGGTACTTAGCCTCAAATATTTCAGAATTCTGACATGATGAGTCAATGTCAGATTCGGATTCAGCGTAAAAAATTACTTTGAAAAACGACCCTCTAGTCCAACAACATTAATCACCTATATATTCATTCAAATACCTTTTTAGTAAAAAATAATTTTTCCATACAATTTACATGTAAAACTAACAGGATTCGGCGCCACCTTATAAAATTGAGGTACAGAGCTGAATTTTTGTTAACTTTTTCTTCATATCATAAACTTACTTTTTAAGCAACAGCATCTTAAAAAAAAAAGAAAAAAATTTGAATCACCTTAATATATACATGTATGTGGTAATAGCCGAAACAGCCCGACTAGACATATATTCATATGTCACCAATTACCAGGTTAAATTGTTCCATTTGTTGTCTTTGCCATGTTGAGATGACGGATTCCAAGAGCTGAAAACTTTACTTGTTCTATGCATTTGTTTAACTAAACTTATTCAAAATGTTATACATATTTTGAAAACTTTGAAGGGTTCAATTACTTTAAAAAAATAAATAAAATGATATCATTTTAAGAATTTTTCACTAATTTCTTTCCCATTAACCGCAAACAAATACATACAAACAAATGCAAAGAGGATATTCAATTAAATTTAATGACACTCAAAGCGCATTCAATCATTTAATTTACAAAATCGTTGACATTCATCGATTTGGTGGTTTATTCATGTGAAAATTAGCGCTACACATAAAATTTTATATGGCAAAATTTTATTAAATTAAAACCAAACAACGAAAAAGTGCGCATATTTAACCATACTTTGTATAATCAATTTCATATTATAGCAAAAACTCTGTACCCAAAAGCTTTTTTCAGTTCTGAGCCCTGCGTTGCACTCACAACAATCAAAATGCAGACAATAATTCACAAATTTTGCACTGCTTTTAACTAAAATAATTGCATTGAAAATGCATTTTCCCCAATTGATATAAATTTTGTGGATTTTTTCTTCTCTAATTTCGAAAATATAATTTCCTATTTTCGGGAGGGTGGTAGACTGAGCATGTAATTATCGTTCAGTTTATATGTAACATACGCATTAGTAATCCTTAGCACAACTAAACTTTGGTGTCATATCTATACATAAATGGTATAAATATGTAATTTAGAAATTGTTTGTAATTTTTGCAATGCTAAAATGTAGTTTCATATAAATGCTATGCTTTAAATATTATTTTCTAATTAGGATTTGCTTTCGGTTATATGTAGGTATTTATTAGAACATAGGTGAAAATATTAGTATAATAATAATTGCAATCTGAAATTAGAGACATATATTCTATATTGAATAAAGAAATTATATCTTTGTTTTTGTAACTCTTGCCTGTAAACGAAATTTCAAACACAAAATTTTTGAGCTGACTGCTTCGCTCAGTCAGAAAGCCATAGGAACTGCAAGAGTTTGACGGTTCAGAATATAAAAAATTCTTTTGATTTTAAAGCAGTTTCACGGAGGAGGGACCTGCCTTAAAGTTCCAGGTCCGATTCTTTACCACTCCAGCCAAGGAAACTACCACTATCAAAGGCACAGAATTTATGAAAACAATGGAACCCATCGTCATCATTAACATGTGAAAACTGTCTTACTTAAATATCATTATAAAACTTTCAAAACTTATCTTTAGCTAACAATATTTCGTTTGTTAATAGAAAAATCTTACATTATTACTAATATTTTTCGATCTAGTCAGTTGATAATTGGCAAATAATTAGTCGTATTTTCAAATGAGCATTTATGAGTTGTATTTACAATACATACGAACTCATGCGATAAAATGCGTTTCTGTGAGTGCAGTGGAATTGAATTTAATATTAGCGAATATTTGCTAAACGAAGTTAATTGACATAAATGAGTGCAAAATAATTTTGTGCAAATACTGCATTATTATTATTAAAAAAATAGTTTTTTAATTGAACGCATAAACATGGCCATTATGAAATATTCAGTGTCGAATGTAGGATTCAGTATGGAGGGGTTTGTAACTTGTTACAACAAGGACAAACCAGATACCTACATATATTCTCCTCGCAGCCAAATCTAAAAAAGCCGCAAATATCAGACCATCTTACAGTTTTGAAATAACACGCACTGTAACAAGCAACGAATTCAGACAAGATTGGACAATCAAAATCGAAAACAGGAGCATATAATATAAGCCAAATTATCAGCTAATTTGTTGAAAAAAATACTTTTTGGAGACCTTCAATAATTCACTTTCAACCGCTAGTAGTTGCCACAAGCCTCTCTAAGATGGAAGACCACATCGACTGATATGGTCCCTGCCTTCATCATCGAAGACAAAAATACTACAAAATCTCTTAAAAGAGCCGATGAATGGAAAGTTTCGTAGAACTTCATCACTGAACTTATGTATCCTGTCCATATCTCAAAATTTCGAAATAAGATCATATGAATATAAACTATGTTAAAAATCCCAGGCAGTGATGGCATTTGGGTTTTGTGAAAATGTACTGAATCGAGACTTGAAATGTACTTTTTAGAGGCCGAATGTACTTTTTTGGCGTGAGGACCCAATTTTACTAAAATGTACGAAATTTTTGTAAAAAATTTGTAAAAACTCAATAACTAAAATAAAGGTCCTCAGTTTTGGCATCTCAAAAACCCTAGGAAAATGAGATATATATCAAATTAAACTACAAAAACTACACCTTGCAATTATATATAAAAAAAAAGGTAATTATTATATAAATTCACATTGCAATTATTTTAATTTACTTAATCCCGAAAACAGGTAATTATTATAAATTGTTCAAATGTACCGAAAATGTACTTAAAATGTGCTGAAAATTCGCGAAATGTACTAAAAATGCGGCAAATGTACCGAATGTACTGAAAACTTTTCAAATGTACTGACGACGGTTTTTCAAGACGCAAATGTACAGAAAATGCAATCACTGATCGGCATTAACCGATTTGATGGCATTTGGGTTTTGTGAAAATGTACTGAATCGAGGAAACATCAAATGTACTTTTTACAGCCCGAATGTACTTTTTTGTTTTGAACACCCAATTTTCCTAAAATGCACGAATCACAATTTACTATCAAGAAAAAAAGTTCCTCACTTTTCCCATCTCAAAAACCCTAGCAAAATTAGATATATTTCACATTAAATTAATTACAAAATCTACACATTGTCATTTACTAAAAAAAAAACAAAAAAAAAACGCAGTTAATATAATTGGGTAATTATATTATATAAAGGTAATTACTATAAATCTACTCATTGCGGTAATTTTCATTTACTAAAAAACAAAAAAAAAGGTAAATATTATAAATTGACAAATGTACCGAAAATGTACTGAAAATGTGCTAAAAATTTGGCGAATGTACTGATAATGCCCCAAATGTACTGAATGTACTGACAACTTGTCGAATGTACTGACTACGATTTTTCAGAACGCAAATGTACTGAAAAAAGTACAAATGTACCGAAAATGTCATAACACGGTCTATTTCACCTAAGGTTTTGACGAAAAGTCTTCTTACCACAGTCAGCGTAAAAATTAACCACTTTTTGGAAACAATCGGTAGTTTTGCATCTCGGATACATTACTTACATAGGCGAAATGCAGCACCCCGGATCTTTAATCTCATCAAAGCTCTATGCGAAGGTTTCAAATATCGACTATAACATATTTTTTATTACTTTCAAGTCCGTGTTAGGTGTGCGCCTTGGTTGTCTACTATCACCAATCTCGTTTCTGATGGTACTGAACGATTTTCTCAGCAGAGCTCTTAGCTCTACAAATCGTGGCATTCAATGAGCTTTGAAAGCGCATATGGATGACCTCACTTAGGGGACGTCCATTAATTACGTGAGATGTTTTTTTTTCAAAATTCGGACTCCCCCCACCCCTCCTCTTGGTGACATTTGGTGAGATCTGGCGGGACCCCCCCCCCCTCCCTCCCGTGAGATTTAAATTATAATTTTTAATGTAAATTCTATGCATTAAAAAGCTGACGTGAGGTTTTCCTTGTCCCCCTCCCCCCCTTGGTGAGATTTTGCCAGACTCCCTCCCCCCTATTTTAGCTCACGTAATTAATGGGCGTCTGCTTACACAGTACAGCAGTTTAGTAAGTTCAGGCGTTTCTGGGGCTCTGAAGCCCCTGAAGCTCTCCATTAGATCAGCCGATGGAAAAATTATAGTTCACAAAATTCAAAGCAAAATGAAAATTCCAGTAATATAACAATCAGTAACTTTATCAGTAAAATTCTCCATTTAATTTTTCTATATATGACAGTAAATAGTTCTCGTTTACAAAATGACACAACAACGAATTATAGAATTTTAAGTTGTCTTCTTATATTTATAAACTTTATTGAATAATATTCCTCAAACTTTTTTAGTTCATTTTAAGCCAATACTGATAGCATTTCCGACGCAGTCCTCAAATATAATCTCCAAATAACTTGCACAAGTTTAAGAAAATAATTTAACTACCATTTAATCAACTACTTAACTACACACGCCAATGGCTCCAATCAAACGCCCGAATATATCCACCTACATTAAGAGCAATGAAGAAGTTTTCCCATCAAAACGCTTATCAAAGTTTTTCATTAGCAAAAATTTTCTCAAATGCACTTCAAAGTTCACGCAGCGGCAGCAAAATTAAAAAACCAAAAGCTTACAGGCATCAGCAAAACAAAAAAAAAAGTTCAAAGAAATTGCAAGTAAAAGGAGAAAAAAGTCCTAAAGCTACAATAAAAAAATCGCATATCAAATTGAAAATTTTTAATTGTTTTAATTATGAAATGTTCACAAATTTTCACTCACTTAATTTTGTAAAGAAATAACAAAAAAAAAGGTAAGGGGGAAAACTAAAAATAAAAGGTAAAATCCAAGAGATCACTAACAAAATTTGTTGCAAAAGTATTGGCAACAACAGCGTCAGTAAGCGACACAATCAATAGTTGAAAAATAATTGAAAATAATCGAGCGCAAGACAACCAACCTACCACCTAAATTCAGACCAAAGTGCACCATGACGGCAACAAGAACAACGCTGCATAATAAAGTATCTTTATTTCTTTTTCTTCTTCCAAAAGGATGCCGCACGCAGCCTAAAGTAAAAGTTTTGTCGAGCGTCATTTGATATTTTATGCAAATTCATTTAAAAATTGGCAGCAAGGATGCAAGAAGCAAAAAAAAATAAATTAAAGAAAATTCTCCTAGAAAGAAAGTGATAAAGATTTTAGCGAAATGAGAAATTAAGCTATAATGAGACTTCTTTAATGTCCTTCAAGGTTTGCAGTATGCTGTTTTGATATTGAAACTTCTCTTATAGGATTGATCTCTAACACTTTTATAAATTGAAATTCCTTTTTTCATTGCAACATTTTATACTTCCCCACTTGTAACCACCGACAATAGACCACACAACCTATTCAACCATATACTACTTTACACTACTCTACCGTATAGTATTACTCTATCATACCTCTCATTATATTACCCAAAACCATATTACTATAGACAGTCTGAAGCCCAGAAACTCATAGACTCTGTAGTCTTCGTTCATTTTTAATTCAAAAATTTCTAAAAAATAAAGAAGTACTGTGATAGCTTTTTGACCTTAGTGACAATGGTAGGTACTATAGTCGTTGGCGACTGTTATGCCAGCAGTTGACGGCAGTTCAACTGCAGCTGCTAGGAGTATAATTACAGTAAAAGAAAGAAAATAACAGCCACAGCAGCATCTTCAAAAGTAGCAGAAAAAGTTACCACCGATTATTATCAAAAGTTTTACGAATGCACAATTTTGTAATAATTTCTTAAAGTAATGCGTTCGCTGGCAGAGGCGTGAAACTTTCAAGACAAGCACCTTAATGAAAGGCAGAAGCAGTAGGGGTAGATATAGAAGAAAGTAATAGACATACGTACGTATAGAAAATATAAGTTACTTGCATTGCTTTGTGTTAAAAACTTCGTTGATTGATCTACTTTTTTTTTGTTTTTACAGAAAGCTGCATAATAGATATTACAAAAAGTTTTTTTAAAATTTTCAAAAAAATTTTTAAGTATTTTTCATGTTATTGTGAATGTTTTTCTTGAATTTATATTTTTTTATTTTATATAAAATAAAATAACGCGTTATAGCCCAGGAAAATAACAAGAGGAAAATAACAGTTGTGCGGAAATAAATCGAAATGATTGTGTTCTTACCGGAGCTATCTTTATTTAGGCATAAGAAAAATGTTATTCAAGTTCGAATGTATCGAAAACTGTTTTTTCCAAACACATTTTAAACTATTCATTTTACGACAAAAATTGTTCTTTAGCTAATTTTACACCAGAAAGACATAATTTCTGTGGGACCAATAGCTCTCGAGACATACGGCTGAGAAAAGCAAAGCTTTGTAAAAAATGCAATTCTCTAAATTTATATAATAACAACCGGTTTATTTTAGCAAAGTTTATCAAAAAAAGGTAATTATTATTATTAGCACAAATGTGCCCAATATACAAATGTATTTAAGTTTCGTCAACTGTACCGAAAGTATTTAAAACTTGTCGAAAGTACTGGCGCTAATTTTCCACAGCGCAAATATACTGAACAAAGCGCAAATGTACCGAATATGCCATCACTGTTCCCCAGTGGATCAGAAAATTTCATATCATGTTTTGTAAAAGTGGCACTGTTTTCGAGAAAATCGGTCTTTTTCATATTTCGAAAAAATGGCACCATATGTCAGTTGCTTTGGCACCACAGCCACAAATGAATGTATTTCTTTTGTATAATATTCTTAAGTATTTATCCAGTATTTATGAAACATCCTGTATTTATATTAATTTAATAAATTTAACGATGGGTAGTTTTTCATTTTAGCTTTTTCTAAGTTTTCATCTTCAGCTCTCTTATTTCGACTTATTTTTCGTTCTCGTCTTCTGCTTCGCTTTCGCCGGCCAGTAGTTATCTCTGAATTAGTGCAAAAAATTGACGTTTACAAAAAAAATCCACAAAAATATTAGATAGCATATATTTTAACAGAATTTCAAATTATTTAAAAGGTATTTTATTAGTCTTCATTAAAAAAAAATATTTGTGTAAAAAATATTGTACCGTTCAAAAGTTACAAAGCTCCAAAGTTGGAAAAAATTCGCAAAAAATAAAAATATACAAAAAAAAAGGGAATGTATCTTTCAATTGGCACGCCTCTTAATATGTTCCCGTCCACCTACGAACCTGAGTGTTTGCATTTTTCTTAACCAAAGTACGCGTAGCAAAACTGCATCATTAGATTTTTGATACAGTGAAATGTGAAAAATGATTTATGGCCACCGAATTTCCAAGATCCTCCACTGTGTGACGTAGGTGGATAAAAAGTTGGCTGAAGATGACTATATGTCTTGTCCATATTATTAAATTTCATATTGAACGATATCGTATAAGCCAGATAAACCTTAAGCCGACAAAACAGCTAGCTATCGTCTTGCACCATATCTTCGAAGAGTAAACACAGGCAAATCAATCAAGAATCAATCAATCAATCAATCAAGTTCGTGAGCATACTGAAGTCATAATATTATGACTTATTACGGTGCACTTAGGCTTCAGTTTGTCCATTTTATAAGATCATTTTCTGTATGAGGAAAAATAAACTTTCAGGAAAATCTGCATTGACATCATCCAACATTTTTGCTAGAGATAGATAAAACTCTGTGTCGATGATAATTGGGGAGACAACTTCTCTGATATTTGAAGCAGAAGAATTTGTTTTGCTTTTTTCATACCACGAAGAATATAAGATATTCGTTTGAGTATCACGAAAGCAAATAACCGTCATAATTTAAAATTGGTAGTAATAATGATTTCCTGACCATAGCGTTCAATTCATTTACTTATATATTTTAGTTCAATCAGCGAGAATATGCTGTTTAGACATACGTTTCAAATTTTGCAGAGTAAGTTGACAATCTTTATTACTCCTTATGTATTAAAAGATTTTGGTGACAGTTGGTTTAGACAGTCGAAAAGATTGTACGTACTTTGGTGTGCTCGGAGAACTACAGATTTCTTACAAATTTGTCCAACAGCTATAATATTCAAGAATCGTTTAATGCGTTGTGTACACTGTACACTATGTTAGGAGAATATTGACATTGCAAATTATAGGAAATTAAAAGTCAGATCTACTAGCTAAAAAGGTGCTCGGTCAGATGAAAAACTTATGAAAGGTTCAGCACCTTACCAACATTATTATCTATCAAAAACATTAAAACAATTTCTGGTCTTCAATAACACAGGATTCAAAATATTTGTTATCCTTAAGTCAGATTGAATGCAGCTTATGACTTCGGTTCAACTGGTCACTGCCTTATTGAGCATCGTGCTTTTAGGTTGGGTATAACTACACCGAAAAAAAAGACCGTACTAAATTTGAAGAACTGCCTTCCTCCGATTTAGTGTAAAAATTTTCCTTAATCTAAGTTATTTTTCCTCATATTGATGAAAATATCGTCTCATTTAGTAATTGAGTCCTTCGAAATGAGTTCATGTTTCATTGAAGCAAGTCAACGCTCTTCCTCAAATATAGAGTTTGTGGTTTTAGTAAAACTTTCCTTTGAAATAATAAATTTTTCTTTGGGAAGAATTTTTGAGGACAACTTGTTACTCATTTGAGTAAAAACTTCCTCAATCTAATGGAATGTTTTGTTTGAGGAAAATCGTACTCAGTTTTAGTTAGTTTCTTCAAAAAATTTACTATAACGTAGGAAAATTTTCCTTAATAAATGAGTGGCAACACTCGCTGAAATTAATATCTATTCTTCCCGTAAGTATTCTGTTTTTGCCTATATATTTATAGTTTTCTACTTGTTTTTTAAATAAAAAAATAAAAAAATTAAAAAAAAAAATTATGTCGTCGCCGGGATTTGAACCTGATCAAATAATGGTTGTTACACGCGAGTTTAACAACATCATTTTAGTATGTCTTAAAAATGCTGTCGGTGGCTGAGTTGGGTAAGATGAGCATCTTTGAACAGTGGCGTGGCGCAGAACACAGGTTCAATTCTCTGATCGGGTGACAGGTAAAAAAAAATGTAAGTTCTTCTTTGAAGTTTTAAAAACGTATTACAATTAAAATAAGAATGACTGACAATAAAATAAGTAACCAACAAATAAGAAAATAGAGGAAATAGAAAATTAAACAACAACAACAACAACAACAAATAAGAAAATAGAGGAAATAGAAAATTAAAAATTTTTTTTGAAATCAACGAATTTATTTTAAGTTAATTTCTTTCATTTAAGGATACCTTCATCCTTAGAAAAAGTAAAATTTTCCTCAGTTTAATAACCTTGTCCTCACATTGAGTAAACTTTTCCTTATTTCAAAGCAGCAACATTTACTTGTACTAAGGAATCCAACTTACTTATTTTGAGGAACCCATGGCTTTAGCTCGTATTGAAGGACATTTTTTCCTTACATTTAGGCATTTTTCCTTAAACGGAGTAAGTTTTTTTTTCGGTGTAGTATCCATCGACTGGTGTAGGAATTGTCAAGATTCCGACGAAGAGGAAATCTTGGAACACCTTCTTTGTTCTTGCTCCGCCTTGAAGGTACTTACAAAAGCCTACCTATTTTAATTCAAAGGCAACGCTGTAACAGCAGGCACATTCATATTGGACGTGAACAGCGCGGCTATCAAGTGTTCTTCTCGTCAAAGATAGATTGCCGTTCAACGGATGTAAACAGAAAGGATCTTAAATGTAGAAAAGAAAAACAAATTTTTTAGCTTAAGACTCCTTCGTACGATAAGATTTTATTGAGTTCTGATATTTTGAGATTGGTCGATTTTAACATGGTAAAGCAAAGTGTATGCCAGGTTTGGACTCAGTAACTTAAAAATTATAAGATTATGATTAGAATTTTTTTCTTTTAAAAGAAAAAACATCACAGTGAGAAATTGTGGCATTCTACAAGTTGCCACTTATTTTTGTCTGCCGATACAAATTAAATCACATCTTATTAATATTATATTATATTATAATAATAGTTCAATCCAAGGGAACGTTCTGCTAAAAGGAAATGTGAAAAAAAATGAAATCTGAGAAATCAGAGCAAGTTTGTCGAGGGAACTGTCTGCGCTGCCCGCAAAAGAAGATATCTCGTTGTATTCTTAATTTAAGTTAACATGAGGCTGTCATTATATTTTACTTCTTGTCGACACATATCATGAGAAAATAAATATTTAAAATGATATACATATTAATAAATTTGCTAAGCATATTAAAGACAAAGTCCTTTAATCAAATCTTGCCTATTTACGACCTAAATTGAGTGCCGTTTGCAATTTAATTTCCTGCATAAGTTTAAAGTGCTTACAATTTTATGAATTATGTTCCAGTTGTATACATGAAAACTGGGTATGTAGTGTTAAATTTAATTTCCATTTTCATTTCCACACAAATTTATGACCACAAAAATATATTGGATGGCTTTAAATGCTGCTACTGCTGCTCCTGCTGCTGCGTTTATCTTTTGTCGTTGTTATTGTAATGAAATTGAAAAAAAGGCTTCATATCACCTTTATTTCAATTTCCTACATAACTTTGGCAACAAGTTGCAACAACTTCTTGAAGATAAAGTCACAAACATACAATGGCAAAAAAAAACAATAACATATGCAAATACATATGTACACCAGACTGTACGTCATTTTTCAAGTTTATTTAATCGAGGACATCGGTGTATCAAATTTTCTTATAAAAAATTTAATTTTTAACTCGAAAATTTTGTATTTTAGCATCGTATAGCATGACACCGAGCTCTTAAGGTTTTTTCGTTTAATTTTATTTAATCGAAAACTATTGGATATTAATTAAATTATGAGCTATTAAGATATCCGACACTGGAAAAAAAGTGAAATTTTTCACATCAAAAAAAATTTCAGTGCGTTTTACTAAATTTTTTTAAGCGCATGTAAGAAAGAACAGAAAGCTGAGAGCATTTTCTCTGCAAGCCTTGAAAATTTTCAATTAAAAAAAATATAAAAAACATATATTATTTTACAAAAAATTTTAGTATCGTGCCTAAAAAATTTGGGAAATAACGGACAGTCTAATACACACCCACACTTGTGCAGAGAAATAAGAAAAATATAAAAGCCAGAAAAACAATCATAATTCTTACATTGAATCTCTATTTTTTTGAGCGATGCATTTCAGTTTTTGCCGTGGCATAGGGTAAAGCAAACAAGGATCAGGTCAGAGTTAACTGTTGTATTGAAGCATTTAAATTCTAAAATTCGTGTAGATGACACCATCAGGAAGGAGTTGAAATAAAATAATTTTCATGAAAGATTAATGTACTTATTTGCATACATATGTATACTCCAAAGGGTATATTATCACCTTCCTTATGAAGTGCGTATATTTGTTAAATTTACCCTATATTTATATTTATGTAAGTACATATTTCGTTGATGATATATTCTCTTGCTCCTGTTGTTGTAACATATGACTTCCTTAATGCGTGTATGAATAATGTCTTTTTCTAAGGAATTTCTGTTTGCTTCTTCTTGCTATTTTGTATCTTTACATTCTTCACATATTTTAACAAAACAAAAAATATCCCTTCTACACTGTTTCATTTTGTGCTTCATTTTTCCCTTCTCCAGATTTGGTTTTGTAGCGCAACAAAATACCATTAAAAGAAAATAATATTTTGTTTTGTTACGCTTATTCATATTTTTACGCGATTTATTGTAACTTTTCTGTCCCTACTCCATCAAAACCCCCCACCCAACGTATCAAGTGATTCCCTTAGTGGGTACCTACCAGTAAAAAAATGAAGACAAAGCCATATTCATGTTTTGCGTATTTCATTTTTTCTTTGTATCTTCAACTCTCCGATTCAACAGTTCCTGCTTTCACTCTGGTTACTCCTCGTTACTCTGTGTTGTTCTGTGTTATGTCGAGCTGAGATTACATCCTTGATAAATCACATGCACTCTACGCTTTCTTCCGTTGCCCCATTTCCACCAAAAGTATGTAAGTAGAAGATGTTATATAACTGTGAGTTGCTTGGAAAAGAAGAAATCAAAATTAACATCTGTTTGGTACATTGAATAAATTTGTTTATATGTATGTATGTTTGTTTATGTGCGTATTTGTGTTTGTGTATGTATGTATTGCATAAGAATCCTTTGTATTTTGTAGTTATGTAAGATTTAAAGTTATGCAAGTCCTCGGAAGTTAGAAAATTACATTAAAGCTGGCTTAGTGGTTCCAAGTACAGAGCGCTAGGGGAGTTTGTGTGATACTACATATTACGTAATGTCAAAGGATTAAGAATAAATTTCAATAATAGAATTATATTATAATAATGACAAAGTTAAAGAATTTTTCAAAGGACTTGAAAGCTTTATGTCTTTAGATATACAGTGATCTTAGTGAGTTTTAGGGAAAACGCACCAAGGTCACTAGAGTGCGTATGGCCAAGCCATACGATTGCCGGTCAGTACTGGAATATTTGAAGTAAAATCATAGTCAGGGTAGTGATCAAATCATATATAATATATAATAGATTTACCTCTTATTACTAAATATCAAAGTGTTAAAAGTCTATCCGATTGCCAAAATGTACGACTCGAATTAACATGGGAGGCCCAATAGACAAATGCGTAGTTCAGACTACAACCATAGTTAGAAAATACTACACTCAAGCTTTGTGGTCTGTCAAACCATTTTGAAACTTTTTGTGTCGTAGTTTTTTTTTTCTGAAAATATTTCGGCAAATGCTGCAATGACTTTGTCAAACTCGATGCAACGAATCGACTGCAATGTGTTTTGAAATTAAAGGTCATGCTCCGTGGAACAAAAATACAGTCCGAGTAAAATTTAAACGTTGTTTAGCGTTGTGGTCTGTCAGACCACATCAGTCAAATGGATTCTTGTTTGAATTGGGAGTTACGATTGGTGTTTATAACGACACCACTAGTAGGTTTCGTATGTGGTCTTGATGTATAATCATTTCCTTACTCGAGTATAGAATTTGCAGTCTTAGGATTCAGGTGTATATTTCGAAATGCATTTTAATGAAAATGCATCCAATATAGTCATGCTAGATGCTTCAATTTAATTTATAAAATAATGAAATGAAAAGAGTAAATTCTACCAGTATGGGGCAAAACCCGTATTCTAGCTCACTGATTCTACCTTTCTATTCGATGAATAAGATCGTTTATCCAACCTGTATTAACAGCCTACAAAAACGAATTTTTCAAGAGAAAAACTACGACATTTTTATTTAAATTTAAATTATAAATTTCTTATTGACTACGGCGAGACAACACAAAACAACGTTGCCCTCTTAAGCTCATATTAATTAAACAACAACTTAATTAGCGAATTCAGTCAGCAATGTCGACAATTGGATCGAAAATAAAAACACAACGTAAACACCAAATGGGAATTCACAAAGAGCGAAATATAAACAACAGAGCCCATACGGATTTGAGTAGAAATTAAAATATTTTAGTCAGGACGTGTGCAAAGTAAAAGCTTAATTTAATTTAACAGTAGATAAAAGTTAACTAAGCCAGTTAATATTCAGATATAACAAATGAAACTGTGCAAAAGATAAGATTGATTTCAAACAGCGCTCTACTAGAGCTAAGTATTAGGAATATCTTACAGGAAATTCTGGTCTGAGAAATTTGGTAAAAACAAAAGAGACAATATATTAAATCAAAATTTTACTGTCTCCTTATGTTTATCTGTTAGTTATACGAGGTAACACTGTACTCAGTAGTGCCTACTACATAAAAGTTGGAGCAACAAAAAAAAAAAAAAAATAAAACAGAAGGAAAAAACGCATGCATACGGACGGCAAACCGATCGCCAAAGAGAATATGATTAATGACAGCAAAAAGCATAATCATGTTAAAGCCTTTTCAGCAGAAAACACACTCACACGAAAACACTTATATAAAAAAAATACATTTTTACAAACACATATACAAATATACACACAATTACAGAGCAGTGTACATATGAAAACGATATAAACATTAGTGAAGTACAAAAAGCGACATCCGCAGTGGATTTAATGGCGGAACAGACTGAAGGACATACGGTCGGGTTGACAAGTCATACGGATGAGAAAGTGTAGTTGAATTGGGGGGATATGCGAATGAAGTCATGTGAGGAAAAGTGGCGACATCATTGCAGAGAGTGCACATCGAATAACAACAACAACAAATAAAGTTGCACATGTATTAACAGGATGATGAAGTTTATTATTTACATTTTAGTGCTTTCAACTCAGTGCGACAGTTAAAAAGTATGTTACTAAAATATTAAAAACAACAACAACAATTATTTAAATATTATACATTGAGAGAAATTTCGATTAAAAATAATTTTCTATCCAAAAGAAGTCTAAGTTCTGACTTATGTCCAGTAAGGCACATTATCACTCCTGATCTAAAACTATTAAAATATACACACCGATAGAAATCGGTTCTTTCTAATGCTGAATATTTTAAGCAAGCGGGGTATGAACAAGATAACAGTATTTATTACCGCTCACGGCCTCATCCAGGCCCGGATTTAGAAACCTGCCGCCCTTAGGCCAGAAATTGCCGCCCCTCTTCATTAGTATTTAAATATAGAAAAAAAATTTGTAATATCAAAAGTGAAGACTTTTTTTTTGGTTTGTTTACATTTTTATGTAATTTAGTCCACACAATCCCAGTATTTGCACTTTTTTCCCTCTGTATAAGTAAATTAAAAAATTACAAAAAAAAAGACGAGAGACATAAGACGACCCCAATACTGCAAAGCTGGAGTATTGTTGCTTCCTTTGTCCATCGATTGATGCAGTGTCTCGCCCAGCTGGATATGCTGAAAGGGGCCTAGTGTGCCTCTAAGGTAAATCCGGGCCTGGCCTCATCTATTTGCATGTACAAGTTTGAGGCATGCGATAGAACTATTTTTTAGGCAACGAATCTCTTTTAGAGCTCTCAAGTGGGCAATCAAAAATCACTCACATTCTTATTAAGATATTTTTCACTCATTTACTGATGCTGATTCTTTCGCTAACTCAACACCGAAAAATATTCCGGCATTTTGCATGTCGCTCAAATATAGAATGAAGTTATCAAGATGTATCATATGATGTAAAAAAAAGTTTAAAGTTTACTTGTAAAAAAACAGGGAAACATAGAATAAGAATAGAAAAATTGCGGAACACACTAATGATCGTCGCAGCAACACTTGTTGATTCGGAAAAAGATTTTTTCTGTGTATGTCTTCAGCTCTAAAACTCATTGATTGCGATATTGGAAAAAAATTTTATGAAATGTTATAATATAACTATATGTATGCATATGAAATCTGTTTTGATTATAATAAACGACACATTCCTGCATTCTTTTTCCCTTTAGTTCGGATCAGAAAAGTCTTAAAGATCTTTTGTGTGCTAAATAATACTCTAATTTTCAGTTGTTTTCCTATAAGTTCAGCATTTTGAGATATCTCTGTGTAAACGTGTAAAACACGCTGGTTTAAGACATATTTGAAGTAGTCCTTGAATTTAGAACGCCTACATATTATATGAATCCAGCTGATCCGATTTTAATAATTTTCGATGAATTTGATTACCAAAGAAATGATTTCTACCATATTCTTTTTGCTAGCCACCTGATGAATATGGAAATCTTGTTCGATAACCGTCTCATCTTTTCTGGAAATTTCACAAATAACCATATGTTAATATCCAAAGTACATAGATCTGCTGCTGACGAACGTTTATGCAATACGCCACTGTAAGCCGTATATGAATATAGAGTTTATATAAGAAAAACATTTTTTCAAGTGTACATACGAATTGCTTAATATATAATGCTATATATGTTGGTTTATATGTACGAGTAGGTATGACAAGCACAAGTGCACTCGACTCAACTCAATGCCACTCGACACAATTCAACTCGACTGGGCTTGAATACAGCAACAAAAGTAACTACAATAATAACAACAACAAGTTGTACTTAAGCAAAGTTGAGTCAGAAGAGTTAACTCTACACCACTTTGGTTGACATCTATGAGCTTACAATTCACTTACAATTACAAATGGAGATCATTCGTCATGTCACACAAGGGATAGACGAAGCGATAAAAAGAAAAGGGACAGCAACATCATGAATAGCAACAGTGGAGGGACACCATGAGACAACAAGGCTGGGAAATTTTGACTGCAGGTAATGCCAAACCAACAGTTCAGTGGTATAAGTTACAATTGTGTTACATCAGCGCATTATATGATAACATTGAAATGTCATTTGTGTACAAGCACTTGTATTTATGCGAGTACATATATATACGTTTGCCAGGCAGTGCATGTGTTAGTGCTTGTGTGCCACAAATGAAATAGGCTGCTCATTCTGCTCCTACATACATATATAAAAAGGCATAAAAATCCCATTCGGACAAGTATAGCTTTTTATGCGAAAATTAGCAAAATAGAAGTAATAACAGAAGTTATTCACAGCCATTTAGTGGAAGGAGTATGCGTTGGTAGTGCTAACAGTAGACATTTTTTCTGCTCAGTGACAACAAGTTACACATATCCCTGTAGAAAATCCAGTTAGCTTTAGGTAATACTTTAATATATTTTCGAAACGTGAAAAAATGTCTCGGATGGAGATGAAAAATAAAAAATAAAAAATAATTATATAATAGAGGGAGAATACCCAAAGCTGTGGTGTTTCTTTGCTAAGTGGTTTTACTTTCTGGCAACTTCCTTTATTCGCCTGAATAATTCTAGCAAGAAAAGTTTTCAGGCGGTGACACACTTTGTACCCCGGCCCGCCAAATGCTCATGATAATCTTAAGTAGTCCTTCAAAATCTAAAATGGCTCCAAGTTTGAATGGAATGGACTTCTTATGGAGAAGATTTCGGTGAATAATACCGTGAGCAACGCACGGTGTCTATGAAAGTGCTGTTTATGTTATAAAATTTTTCTCTATAGAGCTTTAGTACAAATAAGGGCGGACACAATTATTTAAGCCCTTCATGGATTCGTAACCACTTCTTGTTATGAAATTGTTCTCAATTTTCTTCCACCAACTTAAGGGAATGTACATATGTAGTTATAAGTATTACTTTCTAAGTGCTCGTAGATATGAAAATTCTTGGCACATGAATGTTTTAAGGATATACATAAACCAATAAACTTAAAGTACAGTACTGTCGCGATAATCCGGACACATATATGTAGTTTCGGGGTATGTCCGAATAACTGGATTTGTCCAGAATACAGAAATCTCAAAATTTATTATATAAATCATATATAGAATGCATATTTGAGGCGTATATGATTGTATTTCATTCACTTTTTATGTTTTTATAAAGAAATTATAATCATATGAGTAGGGAATAAAATGACTGAAAAAAACCCACAAAATTTAAATAAACAACGTCCCTGCAAAAACTCAAAAGTATGAGCAGGTGCTCAAAAAGAGTCCCGCAACTTAACGAAAAAAATTTGAAAAAATCAAAGTTGACATGTTCGTGCCAGCGACAGTCTATTTGCTAATCAAAACATACTTTGGCTTAGTTTTGTCCGAATTGTAGAGGCAACATTTCAAAAATGTCCGAATCGTAGAGATGTCCGGATTACTGGGAAGTCCGGATTAGCTAGTGTCCGGATTAACGCGACTGTACTATAGTGGGTTACTTCGTAGCGTGGTAGGACTTGGGAAATTTAGCGTTTATTGATAATTTTAGGCGGATAGACAGCTCTTTCTGGATAGACATTATCTACCTATATATTAAAATCAAGAATGGCAGCAATATGAGAAGAAGCCACCGTTATTTTAAAGGAACCATTTATTGATTTATTACCTATGTTTCTGCAGAAAGGTATAAAATTACTTTGTCGTATAAAATCTTCAAAATTGTCAGTACTACCATTGGAATGCAATTCTGAAATAAAAATTAATTTTAATCCATGCAATTCTTGAAAGCAAACAAGAACTACAGAAACAAGTAGAGTAGCATGTAAAGTGAAGGAAGAATATCGAGGATTGCTTTCAGCGCCTAAACGGACAGTGTTTCGGGGTATCATGGAAGTATTGTCACAATTGATGGTTGTGGCACTTGCCATTCCCATATTACCCAGATTCAAATTTAATTTAATTTAGGATTGTCAATTTTCTTTTTTTTTAAGTAGAGTTTAGATCGAAAGAATTTCCAAAAATCATAGGAGCTGCGGAAAAAGTTTTTATGTGCAATTGCTGTTTTCATGCTAAATAATATACATATTCAATCATTTGTCTGATCAAATATAACACCATGAGAAGTCTTACATTGACATCGAGCAGGCTTCCTCTCCAAGCCAGTTTATGCCACTTCCGCAGGATTTTGCTGAAATTATGCAGTGAATAGCAAAATTCATTTGAGAAACTTCCGCTGGATTTTGCTGAAATTATGCAGTGAATAGAAAAATTCATTTGAGAAACTTTTTCTATAGAGTCATTACATCTTTATATACCTATGTATTTGATTCCAATTTTTTTACTATGATATTCATTTCATACATCAAAATATTTAAGCGTTTCAGCTCATCCCTTTATATCCACTACTGGTTAAAGTATGCGTTTTATTACCCTTACCTTTCCTCCTCTTAACGTACAAGTTATTATTTTACTTTGGGTTTTAAGCATTTTTTTCACGTTTTCAACATGTGTTTCTCTCCTAAGGCAACACATTTTTGGGGTGCAGTGTTAATCCTAGTCTGGCGTAAATTCATTTCAATGTTTTTGATTGCATTCTTTGGGTTGGTGAGAGAAATAAGTTTTGCTGATTCTCATCAAAATTTTTAATTCAATGTAATGGATATTAGCACTATGGCACTAAATTAACTGTGTGTGTCATTTGATTTTGAGACCACTCTAAACTAATGAATTACTTTATTTATTTTTCTTAAGAAATAAGTTAAATTTTCTTAGAACATTGATCGGGAAGGACATACAAATTAAATAATATTACGCTTGATTTTATAAATGGTAATAAACTTTATTTAATAAACTTCTTTATTCAACGTTAATTTCAGACTGCCAAATATAATTATAAATCTTCAGCAAGTAAACTTGCGAATGAAGAGAGAATGGAAGAAACCAAATAACAAATAATTGCTGAGTTAGTATTTTATTATTAAATTCGTTGAACCACACAGTCAACAGGAAATGCTGACACTGCGTCTGGGCTTTGGGTTTATTTTATGTGAAATATTTTGATGTGCAATATTTAGTTGCAAAATAGTACATTGATCTTTTATGAACTTTTTATATTTTAACTTACATATAGTGCAGTCAAATATCAATTTTTGTGAGAACTTGCATTAAAGCTATCTATACTAGAAAGAATGCACAATCGATTTAAGACTCTCTCCGCGGATATGTTTAAAAATAGACTTAGTCCAGAAAAGCTACAAAGGATTGCGAGTAGTTTTAGCACCAAAGCTGAGCAGGAGAGATCATGAGAATACAATATGTTCTTAATTTATCATAAAAGTTTTGAAAAGGTTTTTTATTTTATTTCTATATTAACTTATTACATTTGATGCGGTTGACATTTTATACGTGACAAATAATAGTTAAGTATATAGTAGGAGGTATGAACGACAGCAATATAATCCTACAAAATAATATCATAATGATAATTAAAGAAAGCCAACTACTTCAAGCTCCAAAAAAGAACATTATCAAGCTCGAGATTATTCGCATTCGCTCTTTGTTTTGGCTTGAGGCGTAATGCGATTATAAATGTATCCATGAAAATTGCTCCAATTAATTTGTCGAGCTTCTTTAGCTTTAAAGTTATAATCGATAAAATAAGAGCTTTAAGCTTCTTTAAACTATTTATAAAAGGGGAAAATGCAGACCTTCAAATAGGTCAAATGTTGAATAACTATATTCTTAAGAGTTTTGACAACAATTATATATCTACATATGAAAATATTAACTTTGTTGCACTTTTCGAAAGGCATCATTCCTAACTGACTGGATTACAATTGAGTTTTTTTTTATATTAAAAAAACCTATAAAAGAAAGCCATCACCTTTTCCACTGAAAAGAATCTAAAAGAATCCCAACAATAAATACAATAACCTATGAAAATCTTTTAAAGATTCTTAAAACATTCCACGCTCAATCCAACATAATTGAAATCAAAATAGCTGACTGTATTATGACTAAAATCCTTACATTTTTAAATGAAAATCAATTTTCCCCTTAACTAAATTTTAAATTGTATTGAATGAAAATTGCAAACAGTGCTAGAAGCCTAAAATATTACTAAAACCTTAAATACACGCAATATTTGACAAAATGCTTACGAGCACACAAATACACATAAGCTGCTTTGCGTGTACTATGTATGGGTTTTATTTAAAAAAAAAAAGTCTGCAAAAATTTAATATAAAAATTTTGAAATAAATAGTGTATATGAGCAAAATATGAGCGAAATTTCTGAAAAAAAAAAACCAAAGCAAAACACAACAAAAAATGGCCCAGTTGACATTGACTTAGCGCAAATAACCATTCATCACACACACTTTGGAAACAGCAACATTTTTGTGAAGTTGCTACAATTTTCCATGAATGCTCATGATGACAAAGCAAAAAATATTTTATGTTGTGTTCTTAGGCCAGACCAGAATAGAGATATGAAAAACAGGGTGGATTTAATTTTTTTATTTTTTAATCGCTGAAATCGAAGTCGAACTTATAAACATTTAAGCGAGAAAGTTAGAATCAAAGGAATGTAAGTGACAATTTAACAAAAAACTGTATGAAACCATTTGTTTTTTTGGAATGATACATACAATAGGCTGGATTAAACAAGAAGGTGTGGCAACTCCAATATACTCATATACAATATATATGTACTTTGAAACGTTCGCATAAGGAGACGTCGATTAATTACGTGAGGTGTTTTTTTGAAAATTCAGACCCCCCCCCCTTCCTTTGGTGAGATTTGGTGAGATCTGGCGGGACCCCTCCCCCCGCCCTCCCGTGAGATTTAAATTATAATTTTTTATGTAATTTCTATGCATTAAAAAGTTGACGTGAGGTTTTCCTTGACCCCCACCCCCCCTTGGTGATATTTGGTGAGATTTTGCCGGACCCCCTCCCTCCCTATTTTAGCTCACGTAATTAATGCACGTCCCCTAACGTAGAAACGTATTCCAGCAAATGCTACCAAATTCTATACAATAATGATTTTACTGGGCTTACTGCTCAGTACAGTGTGTGGTAAAACCAAAAAAGTTACAGTAGTCGTACTAGTTTCATCCGTTGCTTTAGAGTCACTGATTGTTCCACTTAGCAACGAATGAAACTATTTATATACATAAGTAAATTTTATCAAACTGCAGACGTTGAACAAAAAGTGCTTTTACCGACATATGATACATTACAAGTAACTCTTTGTGTGATAGCTCGTTTTCATTTAAAATTGAGCTACAGAAAATAATCATTAAGAAACGAATAGAGAATACAATTAAAGATAATGTACCAAACAATTTACTAAAAAAATTCAAGAAATTGACAAAACTTAACCCATTAGTGTACTTAGCAAAGTGATCCTAGGATTGATATAATTTGTGGGACCTTTTTTTAAAAGCTTACATATATGATATGATATAAAGAAAAAGTTTCCTTATCCATGTTAAAAAATTTTAGGGTAGGTGGTGCCGATTGTACACACGGTACCCCACTGACTTAACCACATTTTCTCATGTTGAAAAAGAGAGTTATTTAAGAAATAATCGGATTCAGCGGATCAGAACACGTACTTAACATTGCTGTTCCCTAAAAATAAATGCCAATATTAAGTTTTTGATACATTCGTTTTATATATATCGCAAATACCAACGGATTAAACAAAATGTATGTCGGTCAATCCCTCAATCAGCGGGCCGAAACGCACTTGAAAAAGTTCTACGAATCTTGAAACTTTTATTATCTCTGTTTTAGTATGGTTAATCTACACATTCTCGTATATGTAAATTTTGAAAACCTCATAATTCAAAACAACAGAACATTTAAAACTAACCATTATATAGGACACCCTAGTATTGAATATCTACATATGTAAACGTACATAATCTTACGGATAGACACATAGCATAAGGATATTTTAATAATAACATATGGCAACACACATTCGCAGTATATTTGCGTCTATGCGGCTCTAATAGAAATATCTAAGAAGACAACTTATTTTCAGTAAGAAACGAAGGAAAAAAAACCAAAAAAAAAGACAGAAAAAACTAAGGAAAATAGTCAACTATATAAATGAAGATAGACAGACAACAGCTGTGAATAAGGGAAAATTTCTCAACGATGCACCTAAACCATTGACAGTACGGAAAAACTTAAGAGCATTCTGTCGCCAGGGTCGGATTTAAGGAACCGCTGAAAAGGTTTGGGCCCACAACGGTAGCTTTCCGTGGGCGTTCAAGTAACTAAACGTCCCTGGCATTGCAGGACAGTCTGCCAATATTATACCTCATTATAATACATTCCGGGATAAAGCGATACTCCATACCGAAAGTTCCACGCTCTCACTGAAATTAAATATCTTTTCATTATAGCTTCCAAATAGAAAAACGGATGAATTGAGTGTAAGGGATCTGAGATCTAAAAACAATTCAATCCTTTTTCGTTTAGAAAATACAATAGTCCAATTTAGTACTTAATTTCATGTCAGTTTGACTTTTTTTCGCTCAACTTGCTATGTGGCATTTCGAGGTTGAAATCAGAAAAAAAGTAATTTTTTCTTGGTAAAAGTTAACTTACGAAGTATTTGTGAAATGTAATCTAAAAAATTTAAGTTTTTCAGTTTTCTTATCTCATTGATTTCCCTTTCAACAAGTTTTTCTTCCTCATCATCATTTTGTGCTTATACTTCAAGAAAGGTAAATACGGACCTGTCTGTCATATTAGCAAAAATCAATGGGAGGAAGGAAATTTCGTTAAGACATCGTAAGGAAAAAAGGGTTTAGGTTTAAAAAAATATAAAAAAATCTTCGGTATATTAAGGCATCGAATTAACATATACAATGAGTGCCAACGACTTTGTTATCGGATAGCCCAGTAAGGACCAGCTCTTAGACCAAAAATGGTATTCTATTTTCATATAAACTCTAAAGAATTTTGCTGAAATTTTTTCTATGTATGTGTAAAAAAATTTTCTTTAGCTCTGATGATTAAAGTTTTATTTAATGAACTCATACAAAATATATTATGTAACAAATTTAATATATAAGTTTTAATTTCAACAATTTTAAATGGAACATGCAAAAAATACTTAAAATTCTAAAGGGTTAAGCATTTCATAATTGTTCTATTCAGACAGTTTCATTACATATATATAGGGCTTATTTATTTTAAAGAGAAATTGTAAATGTCTCATTGCTTTGATGATGCGAGCTATGTATACGTAACTTTTTCTATAAATGTGCTTTCATTCTTTTACCTTAATTTGAAAATTAAACTCTTTTATAGCATCCTTTTCTATGTATTCTCAACAACATCATATAGTCTTAAGCCCTTTAGCTATACCTAATAAATTTTTGGCAATTCGATGCCATTAACATCAAACAAAAATTCATGCTTCTGATGAAAAAAACGACTGACAGCCTGATAATAAATCAGCTGATGCTGATGTGGCTGCGACTGCTATTGTTGCTGTTGTCGCTTGTGTGTGAAACCCCTTTTCGATGAATGTCCTGTCGCGTTTTAACTAGGACAACAGCAGCGAGCAACTACTGCAAAATGGTAACAAAATATAGTGATTTATGGTATTGCTGTCAATACAATGGCAGCTAAAATGTAACGAACGAGAAAATGTTACAATTTCCAGAGCAATTATTGAATTATACGAGTATTCAAACGACGAATACGAAATGTTAAATGCGATATGCGTAGTAGTAGTTTATGTTTCCATAGTCAGCCAATGAGTCTAACATGTAAGCAGTTAAATAAAAAATTGCTTAATACTCACTAGGCTTGGAGATGGTAACTGCTATTTTTGATCACTTACAAATGCATATAATTTGAATTTAAGACCCTCAACAGAGTTAGAGGCTTTACTTCGTTACTTTCGTAAAGGCATTAATATTTCTGACAGACGTACCCAGGCCCGGATTTCAAAATTTTCCGTCCCTAAGCATTAAAAAATTCCGCTCTCTCCCCTCGCCCCTTTAAAATTCTTCAATGGTGAATTAATTTTGTACGAAAAGTTTTTCAATCAATAAAATGCACTTTTTATAGATTTTATACTTATGTTTCTAGAGCAATATTTTAGGTATTTTTGAGATTTTTTTATGTGATTTCTGCGTAAGAGCTAGATTTATATTTCAATACAATCTATATTTTTTATTATAAATTTATGATCGTTTTGTTAATACGCCTATCTATACGAATTAAAAAATTTTTCAATGTTTCCGCCAATATTTGCCGCCCTACTCTGCCTGTATGGTAAATCCGGGCCTGGACGTACCAGGACTTTGCAGATGCTCAAAAGACCCGCAGTACGGTTATGATTGCGTATGGTCGGAAACAAGCTCACTGTGGAAGTTTAACCCTGGCAGCAACACTCATTGTCAGGCCATCTCCAAATGGCATACTTTTATGTATTACTGTCCTTCTCAAATTTTCTAACGGTACCTAGACATCTAATAGAAAAAATTCTCTATGACTGGTTGCTTAGAATGTTAACGTAGGTAGCGTTTTCAACATAATACCACCTTTTTCTTCGTAGTTCGTAGCAAGAGTGCACCCGTTGGTGATTAGCGTTGATACCTGCAAATTTTTCTGTGAATCGTTAAGTCAGACGTTTGCTAATTGTCACCAGTATACTTCAGATACATCTTCTTCCAATCACAATCTAAAAAGCATGTTTGATGTGGGAGTTTCTCGTAGGAAAAGAAATTCAACGAATTTTACTTTTGGCAAACTAAAAATAAAATGTTTTCAAAAGAAATTTATATCTTACTATAATATCGTCGCAGTTTATTCTCTTATGTCATTGTTTAACTCGCACAGTGGTCTAATTTCTTGTGATGCTTTCAATTTTTCCATATGAATTTGATACAACAGAGGACAGACAGAAGGATTTCACAGTTAAACATTTGACTTGTTGTTGACTTGTTTCTGTTTCTGTTTCTGACTGACTGTGTGTCGTCTCAAAAGTGTGACATCTACGAAGTACAAAGTGTGTGGATAATAGACCCCAGGGAGTTTTAGGTATGTAAAGTAGGTTTAACTGTGCAAGTAGTGCCTACTTTTTGGGGCTGTTCCTAAAGCGAGTTAGTTTCTTTTTATAAAATGTTAAAGTCTGTTAGGTAGTACTATATTAAAGCTCAATGAAAAAATTGGTGTGATTTTTTCCGGGAAATGAATGAAATGAAATTCCGTGGTGTATTGTTTGTCAAGAATAAAATCCAAATAATTGAAAATAAGTTTATCAAAATAACTTGGAATCATAGCTTCTTGTATTTTTTGACTGTAAATTAATCTTTTTTTCACTTGCCTTAGGTTACTATGTCACCATTTGATACCTGTAAAAAAAAAGTGCATAAATAGAGAAACTCCATAAAACTCCAATGAAAGTAAGTATATTTGATAATAAAATCTTACAATTAGACGGAAACCAAGCACAAATGCGCAATATATACAATGTATGCTTAAAAACCCATTCGATTTCATGTTTAAGTTTGCGTTAAATTCCTAAAACTGCACTGATTTAAGTTCTACTTAAATTACTTTCCTCGAACACATTGAAGCGATCTGATAACCCAACACGGTATTCACACGAACAACACGAAACTTTCCATGTTGATTTTTATTAATCCTTGGTTTCCACTTTAAAAACAACTTTTCAATAGATTTAGTTTTTCTTGGCGCGAATTTTTGCTCACACAAGTGTACTATATGTATATCATTCGAATATGTATGTTTGTATTCATGTGTGAAGGTGGTTATTTGATTGCTGTCTTTTCACTTTCCAATTGGCAGACACCAATGCAACAGCAACAGCAGCAACTTTCTCTTCTGAAATTTGCACTTTTAAAACAAAAATAAAAAATGAAAACAAAAATCACAAGTGTTGTTAAGTGCAGTCTCGTATAAATATTGTGACGATACCATTGACCTTAGACTTTCGAAATGTGTGCCAAATCGAATGTACAAAAATGTAGGGAATCGAAATAGACAACTTAATGTTTATAATCTTTCAAGCGACATTTGGTCATTTTACTTAGGAAGTAATGTTAAAATTAACAAAATATTAAGGTCAATTACAGGATAATACTATGTATTTGAAATCATTTACATTTCAAATTTCAAAAATGTTAGTAGTTACAAATGAAATCAACATTTAATAATTTTTAGCGCCGGCTCTCAACACAGAAAAATAATATTCGATGATACCAAACAATTTCGGGTCCGATTTCAACGAATGTTTTGTATGATTTTCAGTCATAGAAACAGTTTCTCTGATATAACAAAAGATGATTTGTTGAAACTTAAAATAAATTAGTTGGTTTCAAAAAAATCTTTGTTAATTTCCTTAAAGTTTTTGTTGAAACTTAGAATAAATTCGCAAAAAACATTTTTCTTCTTTTTTTCCTCTCTATTTTCTTATTTGTTGGTACTTACTGTCAGTCATTCTTATTTTAATTGTAATACGTTTTTAAAACTTCAAAGAAGAACTTACATTTTTTTTACCTGTCACCCCGATCAGAGAATTGAACCTGTGTTCTGCGCCATGCCACTGTTCAAAGATGCTCATCTTACCCAACTCAGCCACCGACATTATTTTTAAGACATACTAAAATCATGTTGTTAAACTGCGCATGTAACAACCATTGTCTAATCAGGGAAGCTGCTGGTTCAAACCCCGGCGACGACATATTTTTTTTAAATTTTTTAATTTAAAAGTATTTACAAAACATAAAAACAAGTAGAGAACTATAAATATATTGAAAATATTTTAAAAACTGCCTTTTATATTAAAAAATAACGAACTCGTTTTTTATTATTAACGTAAAAGGCAGTTTTCTAGATATTTTCAATTTATACAAATACAGTCCTCTACTTCTTTTTGTTTTTTAAATACCTTTAAATTAAAAAAATAGAAAAATAAAACAATAAAAAAAAAATTATGTCGTCGCCGGGGTTTGAACCAGGAGCTTCCCTGATTAGACAATGGAAGTTTTTTATTTGCAATATCAGTGAAACATTTTTCTGATTACGCTAAAATATTTTGTTGTAAAATCAGATAATTTGTGTTTGCAAATCCGAAGAGTTTTGATTTTGCAAATTTTTTCTTTGATTCAAAGAAATGTATGGTTGAATTCCACAAATTTTAATCATAGAATTGCAATTATTTGATTTTACCAATCATGTTTTTCCTGTGTATAGTTCAGTTGGTTAAGGGGACATCCATTAATTACGTGAGCTAAAATAGGGGGAAGGGGTCCGGCAAAGTCTCACTAAGGGGGAGGAGGAGTCAAGGAAAACCTCACCAAATCTCACCAAGAGGAGGGGGGGTCCGAATTTTCAAAAAAATACCTCACGTAATTAATGGACTTCCCCTAAGATGTGCGCATATCAGAAAACTGGCATAACGCAGGGGGCCTAGGTTCGAGTCTGATCGGAGACAAATAAAAAGTGAGTTTTTTTTCAACTTAAGCTCAATGTGCTTCTACTTAACATCCAAGAAAGCGTATTTAATA
This sequence comes from Meiosimyza platycephala, assembly GCA_963662105.1. Classification (NCBI taxonomy): domain Eukaryota; kingdom Metazoa; phylum Arthropoda; class Insecta; order Diptera; family Lauxaniidae; genus Meiosimyza; species Meiosimyza platycephala. The sequence continues at coordinate 28,982,031 of OY759210.1, read as the reverse complement.
TGCCTCCAAAGATGTGCTTCTACTTAGCATCCAAGGAAGCGCATTTCATATGCTGCATTCATTTAACGTGTGGCTGTACTAATTTTAAGTGGCTGCTCTTAGTAAATTACAATAATTCTTAAATTTGATATAGAAGACGATACCTCACAATAAATGAAAATTTGATACATCATCACTATACAAATGGTCTTTCGTAGTACCACAAGAAAGGTGAATTGGGAGCTGCAATTCATTGTACTCGTATAATCATGAGATTTAAATGACCGAAAATGTATACTGACGATGAAGTTTAGAAACAGGCGAAAATTTAACATTTCCTGTGCATATTTAAGAAGAAAGTTTTTTTTGCATTCAATAGAAACTTAACAGCACTGTCACTACAAATTGCGTATGTTTGTTGGCGCTGTATTTAAGTTTTTGCGTAGGTATGTGTGTACATATGGGAATGTGAGATTTGCTTTTTCAGCAATCGATATCACACATTATGTTATTTGCTCTTCAAGTTTGCGATGATGATAACAATGACTATAAGGTTTATATTGAAGAATTTGAAGCAATCCGTTGTCTTCAATTTGTGAAGTTTAATTTTCGTTTGCGCTCAGCCTTTTGAGGTATCCCTTATGCTTTAATTCGAAAAATTTTATGTGACAAAGTCTTAATTTTAACAACCATGCCACAGAAATATTAATGGTTTTATAAAATAACAACCAAAATATTTTTTCTGGAAATTTTTAAGTTTATTTTTTTGGAGCACAAAAACTTTTACTTTTACACGTAGTCCATTTGATTCTTGGAAAAAGGTAGTACCAGTATTCATTTATTTTCAGTCATTTATTGTACACCGTTGAGCAATTTTAGTTTTGTAAGTTTCTCTGTAGTTTTACTTTAATTTTTGGGCATTAACACAAATTGGTATATGAGAGTAAATACATATCTTTGCCTACATTGAAAGTTACAAGTGCAATCAGAATAAATATACTTTTATGGTTTTGTGACAAAAATCCGTCTTTATTAGTTTCCCTTATTGAAAAATAATATTTTTTCAATTTATTTAAAAATGTAGAAAGCTTGTACGTTGTATTATCAAAATCATCAATTTATTGGAAACCAAAATTTTTATTTTTTGAAATGTTAAGGACAAAAGTTAATTGTCTGTATAGATGTATAGTAAAGCTCAGTTAATACTTTTGTTAAGTTGTCTCTAGTTATCAAGATAATGGTTTCATCCAATGATGTATGCTATTTTACGGCTCTATCTTTTTTATGGAATTTCAGCAACTAAGTTGTTAAATATTTGTATAGCTATTGAATCAGTATAAGGGTAGTGCTTGTACATATATGGGGGTGTCATGTCTTCTTGTGAAAATTCATAAAACCTTTGCCACTTGCCAGCCTATATAATTTCTTGAATTCATTTGAAATTTGGATTTATTACCTATTTTAAATAATTCTCTTCGTAGAGAGCTTTCAAGTTTTCAATTGCAAGTGATGTGTCGCGCCCTCTTACTGAAATTCTCACAATTTCTGTGCATAGCATGTAGTGTTGTGTAAAATTTAATTCCACTACATTAAATATGTAGCTCTGGCAGTATAGCGATTTAGAGTATGACGGCCTTTTGTTAAAATTTTTGAAATTTCTGTCTAGAGTTTTTATATTTAATTCGATGTAGGCATGCAAAATTTAATTGCAATACCTAAAGTATTTCTTGCAGTCAAGCATCTCAATTATTTTATTTTTATAAGTACTATTCGTATTCGCAACCAATTTCGTTCATTTTTAATTCGGCGAGCTACATTTGAAAGTGTAGTCTGTATACAAAAGGTCATCAAATTATGTTCATAGTCTTGCCATAATCATGATTTCCAAAGAAATACAGATTGACAAATAGTTAAATTTTTTATATATGTACTTAACCATTTACCTATTTTCAAAGTATTAAACATTGAATTGGTCAAACTCGGTGAAAGTTCCGAATATTGCAAACTAAGTTTATAAAAAAAATAAATCTTAATCATAGTCAAAAAAATATTAAAATAATCTAAGTATAAAATGAGCTTTAAACTGTTCTGGGCGTAATGTTGTATGCTTTTTCTAACCGATGGTATTTTCGATAAAGTAAAACCGCATCGTAGAGTTTTTGCTTGAACTAACAACCTTAGTCCATATTCGCATACATTTCACCAATATTCCTTTCGGAGTGAAATGTGTCTAAAAATAAGTAAAATAGGGTAAGGTCATTAGTTATGGCAGCCACAGATATAGTTATTATTTTTAGTTGTTAACCTTATTCATCTCTTTTTATTTTTCTCGTTTTCTTGTCTAATGCATACATAAATACTTATATATGCAAATGGTCAAATTCATACAAATCTGTCTTTTCCGCCATTGCTTGCTCCTGTACGTATGCTGCACATTTTGTTTTTATTGTAAAACATTGACCTGATTCAATTCTTGGCAACATTGCTAATTCGATTTCACTTGGTATTTTTCTCATGATTTTTATGATTTCAATTTTTACTTTTGTGGTTGGGATTTTTTTTTTTCAATAAATAAATCGCTATTGTTTGCGTGTGTGGTTTCCGCTGTTTCGTTTTCCTGTTTATTGTTCATTGCTCAGTTTGGCTCCAGTTGTTCTTTAACTGATTATTATTTTAAGTTTTACTTTTGTACAACATGCTTTCGATTGTAAAGAGATGAGAAGGGCAGTGGCTTGAATGAGGAGTTCACATGAACAAAATGTATGGCAGCTCCAGTGGTGGCACTTTTGTTACATTTGTACTTTTATCAGTATATTTGCATCGTGAAAAATTATCTTCAGTATATTCGACTAGATTTTAGTACATTCGGTACACTTGGGATAGTTTCAGTACATTATTCGTACATTTTCAGTATCTATATTTAGACTATTTCTAAAAATTAAAATTTTTTTAAAGTAAATTGAGCGCGAAATATGCCTGAAGATAACTTTGCCTGACCTTATTATGTCTTAGGTAAAAATTCAAATTTTCTAATTTTTAGTATTTCATGTTGATGTCGAAAAAGTACATTCGACGATAAGTACATTTCAAGTCTCCATTCAGCACATTTCCATAAAACACAAATTGCATCACTGGGCAGCTCTACACTGAGAAAACGATTCGTATGAATATAACAAACGCATATTTCATATAAGTAGAAAAATTAAATATTTGATTGAGTCAAACATAAAATGCTTCACAAGCGCAAACCGTATAATAAATAGTGGAGCTCACGGTAATGTAATTTTTTTTTGTACTGTATCGGTTTCTTATCAAATGATCAATTTAACCAACTATTTGAGTTACGCTGAAGAGAAAAAAAATAAAGCAAAGTTAAACTACATTTTTTTTTAATTTTGTTATCAAAATGTTACCCTTTTGAAATATTTTTTGACTACGTTTACACTTACACTTATTGTTATTTTTATTATTACATTATTTTTCCAACTCTCCCCTTATAATGCTTGGCATTGTTTACACCTCTATTTGATGTTTATGATTTTCTACTTTTGTTACAACAAATTTTCTATTGAATTTAATGTTGCATTGAGTTAAAACGCACGTGCAACGATTTCTTATTTTTATTCCTTTGTATCCTTATTGTGCTACGTTCATTGGCTCTTCTACTTTATTTGATTTTGAAGTGTTGATGTGGCAAATATTTTTCATCGAAAAACACTGAAATTATAGATGTTGAAAAAATTGATTGCGATTATGGTCGGTTGCACTTCAACAACTTGCTCGATTTCTTAAAACTACATCATATTTTGCTTAGCTGGCTTCAAATAATTTTGCGCTAAATTTTACGTATTTAATCAAAACAAAAATTCATTTTAGCAAATTTTTCCAACAGCCTTCTATGGTCAGGTTATCCGAATAAGTTTTTTTTTCAATACTCGCGCCAGTTTGAAATATGTATGTATGGTATGTATATAAAAAAATTTCAAGCATACATACATATAAATATATATATGAATAGAAAAATTTTAGTTATTTTTTTTTACAAAATAAGACTTTTGAAAACGAATTCTGCATCATTCTTTTTAACGATCGTAGATATCTCAATGAAGCAGTTTTGGTTCTCTTGAAGACCCTTTTTGTCAAAAAACGATCTTGTTGTTTGCGACATGAATTTGTCATTACGTTTATATTAATTAAATTTTTTTGGAAATACATATCCAGTCGAATGTATCAGCACTACTACCAATTAAAAGACAGATAACTACTCTTAGAAGCCAAAAAAAGGCGAATTTGCTCTTCCACTAGCAATAGAACCAAACATTTTTGGTCCCGATTACATAAAAGGGACACAAAATATTTATTATACTTAATTTGGAGTGATTGCAGGCTATTGACTGACCACTGACTCATTGTGCATCATGCTTTCAGGTTGGGCATAGTATCCAACGACTGGTGTAGAAATTGTCATGAACCCGATAAAAAGGAAACCATTGAACATCATTTTTGCTCTTGCTCCATTACAAAATTTTTTTTCTACATTTTCTACTGAAGAGGGGCGGCAATTTCTGACTGGCCTAAGGGCGGCAGATTTCTAAATCCGGACCTGGCTTTGGCAAGTAATAGTTTAAAATACTTTGGGCAGCCATTTCTTAAATATTGTACCTGAAGGAATTAAATAAAGTTCACCTTATGTGAAATGAAAAGATTCGCTGTAACAACAGGCAACTACATCTTGCACATGCATCACAATGACAGGAGCAGAATTTTTTAATAAGACTGTAGCAGAGAGTATTTGGTAACACTATGGACTCTATGTGAGACTTTGTCAAAGGCCACCACCCGATCCTTACCTGACTTTCTCATATTTATAAGTGGCTTCAATGATAAGATGCACCAGGCAGCTTATCAGTTTAGCTGTAAGAACGATTGGAGCTCTAAGAGGACCATTGTGCCCGTAAGTACTCTTGTAAAGTTTTTCTCTGGAATGATAAAAACCACTCTAAGATTCGAATCTAACAACCCCCTCTAAGTTTGCAATTGCTACCGTGCTCCAAACGTCGAAAGTGGCGTACCTTGAACACTTGCCGTCCGGAGTGAAGAACCAATATGCTGCCTTTTGAAGAAAAAATAAAATTTACAAAAAAAAACATTATTACAACAAATACATTTGCAAAGCGTATCATAACATTGAAGTTTAATAAAAAAAAATGTTCTTCAGATAGAATTTAATAAATTTCCGATCAATACAAATCTTTAATGTATATTATTTGCAAGTCTTCATTGAGGCCGAGTTTTTATTGAAAATTTTAAGACAAGGAGGCTTCTCGGTTATTCAATCGAAACGGTTTCATAACTGCTACCACTTTAGATGTTGTACATACATATATTTCTCTATTTGAGATCAACTTTTCGAGTTATTGAGCATAGGTTTTTTTCGACGTTTTTAAAATTTGTTTTATAATAGAATTCACTATTTCAAATATCAATAAAAGTCTTATAATAATCATATATTATAATACAATTTTTGACCACTACACAATTCTTTATTCTTAAGCTTTAATGTAAGGCAGTTCAATAAATTACTTAGCATTTTCATTAAAATGTATATAATGATTATAGGAAATTTTCATAAACGCAGTAATATATTCTTTTCATATACGAATATGCGAAAAAATAAAATTCAACCTTCACGACGCACTAAAAATTCGCATGCATAATGAATGGAAATTGAAAGCTTTGCTTTTTAATGGATTTTAAATTAGATGTGAAGCTGGTGTACGAGCTGATACTGTGATGCTGCTGTACATATGAACCAGTAGTAGTGTAGAATAAAGACCAAGTTAAGTCAAAAGTGCCATGAATCAAAATTAACGACAGAGTGACCACGCGTACCAAAGTTGCCAACGACCAACGAACCAACCGACAGGATAGCGTACATAATCAAGTTTAACTAAAGCAGTTAGCAGGGGTGATAAGAAGGTCGACAGCTCCCATATTATGTATGTAAGTTGAGCGGTGGCATTGAAAATTGTTATGAATTTTTATAAAATTTATTACCAAGAAATTTTTTCACATTATTTCTCATATCTTTTTTTGCTCTAAAAGTAACTACATACATATAGCTAAGAAGAACATGACGACCATGGCAAAGCTGACGTTAGGATTGGTCAAGTGTTGCTGTGAGGAGTTTAATTTGTGAGTACCTGCGTATGTAATGCTGTTGCTTTTATTAGGGCAATCTTAGAATACAAACACCTGCTACGGCACTTTGTGTGTAGATATTTCATACGCTGAATGCATTTTAATTGGCTGCGATGAGCAAATTTGTTGTTTTAATAAATTGGCTAATATATGTATATAGCAATGTACAGTGGTATAATAAGATGATAAATTTTTTAAAATTTTAAATTTATTATCAGATTACCAAGTTCGCGTAAGCGCGGGTGGTTCGTCCAGATCGCCCATAGAAGGTACTGTATTCCATCCCACCTCAGGCTTATTCCGCATAACGGAGAAGGCATGCTGCAAAGAAAATAAATCAGAGATTGATTATTACTCGTTTCAAAATGTGAAGACATAAGTCTTGAGTTGGAACTCAAATTAAACATCTGTGCTATCTCTAGTAGATAAAAAAGGTTTTATAGCTTATTTACAGAACTTTAAAAGACATAACATATTATTATTTATAAATTTTTTATAGTGGCTTATAAGAGCCATTTAGCGTATGAAGTATTAAGACATCCCGACTAGAATTTTTTTTAGGAATGCCTAAATATACATTTAGCCCTAACTGGGATATAATGAGGTTAGCCTTAATTAGAAATGTTTAGAAGCAGCCTAATTAGGCAATCGTAAGGAATTTCTAAATTTGGTTTACCTGTCGACTGCCTGATTAGGCCTTACTACGGCTAGTAAAAGGCATGCCTCTGTTGGGTTTTGCCTAACCAGAACGTTAGGGCCTTTTGCAAAAACCCAACGAGAGCAAATTGAGGCGGGCGTTGGACAATCCTATTTAGGAAAATTTGGGGCACACCGTTACAATCCTCACTTGACCCTAACGTTCTGGCTAGGCAAAACCAATGGGGACCTAATTTACGCCTAACGATATTTTCTAGTCCGGTATATATGATTTTATACATAATAAGGCCATATACGAGATATTTTGTGGTATGTCCTGTGTGTCTCTTTCTACTGTTCGTAATAAAATGCTTCTGAAAACATGAGATGACGCCACTTCATGTTTCGTGTGCATCTTATCCTGTACAGTATAGTAACACATACGAGACATGCGACATAATGTCTTTATAATCAGCCTTCTATGAGCCTTTAAAATACATACTAAAGACATTGTTACGTATCTCGCTATCATGATTTTACAGAATGCTATAGCAATATGTTATAAAACCAAATTTTAATACAAAGGCAAAATATTTATGGGGTCGAAGCCTTTCCGAACGACCATCTTTTTGTTTTATTTTGTTCATATACATATAAACGAATAAAAACAACAATAAATTGAAAAATAGGGTGTTAGCATAATCCTTCATGGAGGTCCTTTATGAGGAAAAATCGGATAAAAGTGGACAACCAGAAGGAGGTGTTTAAAATTTCAGAGTTTTCGCGAACGTCTTTTATGGGCGACCCATTAAATATATTATTTATTCTGAACTTAAACATGGGAGGGGGGCGGGGGCGAGAAGTTTTCCTCACAACAATACGTGTAGTCAGTGCTGGATTTATAGTATGGCACAGTAGACATAGGCCTAGGGCATCAGCGCGGAGGGGGCATCAGATATTGAAATTCTGATATTAAATTATATGTTATATCATGAAAAAAAAAATATGAATCCCTCACTATTAGGAATGCACTAAATGCATTCACATTTGTTTTATTGTTAAACATAATTCAAAATAAAATAAAATAAAATAAAATAAAATAAAATAAAATAAAATAAAATAAAATAAAATAAAATAAAATAAAAAAAAATAAAATAAAATAAAATAAAAAAAAATAAAATAAAAAAAAATAAAATAAAATAAAATAAAATAAAATAAAATAAAATAAAATAAAACAAAATAAAATAAAAAAAAATAAAATAAAATATGTTAATTTTCTTCAAAATTTAGCGATACGTAAATTTGTATATTGTTATTTTAAGCGAACTAAGAGTACACATATTAAAAAAAAACACTTGTTTACAAAAATTTTATAACCAAGCTATTTTATATAAAATAATGTGGTAAGATAAATTAACACCAGCTTTTCCAAAAGTACATACATATGTATATATTGCTTTACGTATATTTTTAAGTTTGATGGTAACAATTTGTACGGATAATTCTCACGACTAAAGAGGTTAAAAAATCCTTGTTGTACTGTAAAGAGGCAGGATAGATTGGATGCATTATCACACACACATTCCTTCCTCCTTCACTATGCTCTATGTTTTATGTTTTGCTATGATTCTCAATTAGTCAATGCAGAAAATAAAATATAGTGTGCTTGCAGACTATTAAACGTCGGCTAACAAAACTTACTGATGAAATGAGGTAGCGTCATGGAAACTAGTATAAGCAGCTCGTTGCTCATTATTTGTTTCTTTAATGCATTTTGCGATTGCACTAAAACTACTGAACATAAAAGCTCTGTAAAATACATACAAAATAATTTTCTAGCTTTAACAGAACCGGAGTTATGAATTTTTGAAAATGAGTTTCCAAGCCAAAAATCTCGAAATTCTGAAAATTTAAATTCGATCTATTTGGAAAAAAAAATTTTTTAAAAAAAAATCCTCGAACACATATCTCTTCTTTTTCTATGCAAAACTCATAAAAAAAATTTCAACCAAATCAAAAATGTGTCGGTCAATTTTTGTCAAAATTCGTTCGGTTTGTAAAAGAACGTCCCATATGGCTGTTTCGGCCGAAATGAGAATAAAAAACTTCAACAGGTAACAATTAAAAGTATTTTCTGCTTTTTACACTTAAAATTCATTAGTTTAAGATGTCAAGGTAGATAGGTTAAAAGAATTAATAAGAAATACATTTTTTTGGTAGAAAAAGGTTAAATAGTCACCCGGGTGACTGTTCGGCCGAATGAGGGTTAAAAACCTAGGGCACCAAAAATTTAAATCCGGCCCTGCGTGTAGTGCATTCGATACAGAAATGAGCTATATTATTTAGAAATGTTAAGTTGTATTTGTTAAACAGATAGCAATGTCCAAAATACCAGCAGTTGAGTCATCCATGCTTTTTTCAGTTATGATTAATGATAGACGTTTTCTATCTTAAGCAGTGTTACAAGCCTGAGTGCGTATATAAGGATACCTCTTACAAAAATATGGCACAGAGTGGAATAAATAGTCTTTGCGTCTGTTGAATTGTCAGTCCCAAGTTTGGGTGACTTGATGCTCCAGGCACACTACATTAATAGTGTTCTGATAATACATTACAAAGTTATTTCAAATATAGTAAGGGTGTCTAAGTAGTCAAATATTAGACTATATTAACAGTAATAGTGTATTTTTTGCCTTTCCTTAAATAATCCTTTTTGTCAAAATTCGATAATTGTAGGTACCGACTGCGTTTCTATCTAAACGAACGTCTAACAGGAAAAGGAAACATATATATTTTTATGTCTGAGTTTGGAAATATGTACATTAAATTTTTGCCATGAGCTTGAAGGCATTACAGATCTCTATAAAATGGTCTCTGGATTTAAAAAATTATTTTGTCTTGTGTTTGCCAGATATCTCGGCATCCTAGAAGAATGAAATGAAAAAAATTTCGTCGGGTTCATGATTTGTTTAAAAATTTAATCGCTGGCAAATTGTGCGGATTTATCTTTTTTAACTATTACATTTATTATTTCCACCACTGCTGCCATTAAAACCGCAACTGGCATTAAAATTAAAGTAAAAAAAAAATTCCACTTAAAAATTCCCTCATACAGCCAGCCACGCACACGATATTTTTTACTTTAGAAAGCAGCGGAATAAATTAATATTTATGCAAATTTATCTTAAGTGGCGTAAGTAATTGCGCAGTACCGCAGTACTCACACATAGACGCCGCACACGCACACACACACACAGCTTTAAAAATTTTATGAATATTTATTTGTTTTGAATCGAAGTTCGTTCAAAAAATGAAGAACGAAGAAAAAATATATAAAATGCAAATAAAAATGTTTCATGAACGCAAAAGTTTTTTTTTTCTTTTTTCACTTCTTTTATTTACCATACACTTTTCTACCTTTCTCTTACTCATTTTTACGCACAAAGCTTTTTCAAAGTTTTTATAATTTATTCGTGGCATGTAATGAAATAAAGAAATATTAGTTTAATAAATCAATGAGTGCAAAGTTTTGTGCGAGCTTGCGTTATTAAAAGTATACCGTCACACGGGGTATACCGTATACATAGGGGGTGTGTCAAAGTGTAAAATTGTCAGACTCGTTGAGGCATTGATATGACAACAGGGGTTTATAGCCTTAAAAAAAAATAAAATTATTAATTTATTTCATTCCTTTTTTATTGTGAAATTTCCACTTTTTGTATGCGTCATCAGTGTTGATTACAAGAATTAAAAGTTTAGTGAAAATTAATATTTCTTCGCTCTACCAGCGAAGCACATACCTTTCAGTCATCAGATTATCACATTAAGAAAGATGAGAGGTAAAAGGAGTTAGTCACAGGCACAAAGGCTTGGGGACTCACTGAAATTTGCAAATGATATTACATATATTAAAAATTGCCATTGATCACAAATTAAAATGCAGTCAGCTTTGACAAGACATACGTAAAGAAAATCCATATGACATTTTTTCATTTTCTTATTATATTTTAATGATAATTTAAAAATTTTCCACCACGAGAAGGTGGTGGCAGATTTTTCTTCGCGGTGGACAAAATGTTCAAACTACGCCACTTTCGACGATAGGTGCATCCGCTTTACTGATTAGGCGAAAATTGCAAAAATTTCATTTTCATTATTTATACAGGAACTCACTAAGCCGAGCACGGAACATGGTTCCTCCACAAAACTCTTCCAACGTGCACGAAATGTAGTGAGTGCCATGAATTCTCTTCAACAATACGATAATGGTTTTCACTTAACTCAAACCTTCATAATTTTTTCCAAAGTTTGTGGTATCAACAGGCCCGGATTTACCTTAGATGCACACTAGGCCAGTGCCTAGGGCGGCACGATTTTAGGGGCGGCAAATATTGCAAACTTTGAAATTTTTTTTTGTAATTTTTTAAATTTATTTATACAGGGGGAAAAAAGTGCAAATACTGGGATTGTGTGCACTAAATTACCTAAAAATGTTAACAAGCAAAAAAAAAAAAAGGTCCTCATTTTTGATATTACAAAATTTATTTTCTATATTTACTAGTGAAGAGGGGCGGCAATTTCTGATCCGGGCCTGGGTATCAAGCTTAAAATTTGGGACTTGATGTTTTCTACAAAAGTCTAAACCCCTTTTATTCTCGTAAACCATTCGCTATAGATAATCACATGGTAAGAAATCGCGAACTGTTAAGTCTAAGAAGGAACATTCAGAAATCATTTCTCGAAGAATAAGACAGATCGATTTGTAGAAAGCACATTCGAGCTTGAAATGGGTGATCCAGCTACATACGTAAACATTTTTCGAGCATTGCTAGGAAGTTATTAATGTTTACCATTACGGAATCCGCATATACGTCTTCGACGAAATTGGAACCTATGACATTTTTATCCGAATATCTAACACAAACCGTGACTCGAAGTGTATGCATCTGCTGCTCGTATATTAATTGAGGTATTTCTACCAAAATTTGCATTTCTGCAATGTTGGTTTATTTGGCTCCATGTAAATATAATCTCTGGAAAGCAGTTGTTGACTAAAAGAAATATAATCTATCAACAGACGCTTAATTGAACATACAATTTCAAAAGAAAAAATTCGGTTTAATGAACAAGTCACTCGATTAACAGCACGTTTATAAAACAATTAGTAGTCGTCGATAAAATTAATCCGCTGCAAGTAGGAGGGGGTTATCGTTAAAATGATTTTCGTATATCGGGGAAATTTTGTTAATTCAACATAATCTATCATCAATTTGACTAAAAACTTGTCAATTTCATTACTATGCTGGATGGTTAGCGTAACACTTATCTGGTTTACTACAAATGATAGTCCAACGGAGTTAAATCGCGTGGCAATTGCACTTCACCAACACGGCTAATAACGCGATTTTAAGTTTCTCGCGCAAAAGTCCGATTTTGCATGGCTTGTGTGACGCGGCGCGTCATCCTGTTAAAAATAAATTTTGTCCAAGCTCTTATCTTCGAAAGTAAGCCACATATAATCAGTTATCATTGCGTTCATCATTCACTTTATCGCATCTTCAAAGAAAAATGTTCCAATAATTCCACCGATCCAGAAACCACATCAAATAATTATTCTTTGAGGGTGCATTGGCCTCTCAATAAGTATGGATTTTTTGTGCCCCAGACGCAATAATTTGGCTTATTTATGTAACCACCGAGTTGGAAATGAGTTGCGTCAGAAAATATTTTTTCCCATCAAACTGCTCATCTTCTTCTAAGCATTCCATAGCCCATTTAGTTAACCGAAAACGAAAAATGGCGACCTATTTCCTTAGCCGGAACACCAATGAGATTGGTGTTGTCATACTCAAAAACACCAATAGTTCAAATTTCAAACGCAAGATGGATCACCAGAAGGTTTAGTTTTAAGACTTCTTCATAAAACTATACATCTTCAGCGTGCTCTACGCAAAGAACGAAAGTTTTATAAGGAATAGCGTACCATTTTTTTGGATAGCTGTGTAAGCTAAATTAATGCAAATCTTATCCAAAACAAAATTGGGCCTTAAGATAAACTTTTAAAAAATGTAGCGAGAATTATATTATATAGAAAATGTTTCTTATATTGATCGAAAGATGTATGAAAATTTAAGAAGCCATTATTATTCGATTAGATTTTTTGTCTGGCTAAAAAGGCTTTTCATCAATGATCACCAAAAACGCTCGAAAGCAAACTAAATTCCTGGCTTAGTAGGTACTTAAGCAAACTTCATAAAATATCCAATTATAATAAATGTTTCTCACCTTGATCTGAAAAAGTTTCTGTACATGGCAGAGCCGCATACGAACAAAAACTTTTCGATTTCAATGCAATTTTATTGAATTGGAATTTGTGTAATTTCACTAAAAATTCAAGGACCCGCAAAATTTCTTTCTTGCTACCTTGAAAATAGATACATATGACAATGTGAATGATTTGATCTGCTTATCACAACATGAAATGATGAAAACTTATTCATTTTGCGCTAACAATAAAAAAAAAGGACTCAACTTTTGCATTAGCATTGACGGTTTCCCTCTTTTCCTTATTCTGGCAATCCACAACATATGCATAATTTCTGCTGTTGTGTCCTTGACACAAATAAACATCCAAAACAATCAAATAGCAGCATCAAAAACAAATAATAAAACGTTTAGTTTTATGCTTGTTTTTCCATCAAATCAGGTACAGAGATTTTGAACAACAAAGCATTAACCTAGTATCCTTAATACACCAAAAATAACATACCAAAATTTGCTACTTTAAGACAAAGTCTGAAATGCATAAGAACAAAATTTATGCCGTCGCATTCCCTATGGCAATAGCTGCCGCAGCGAAAATAGCAGCTGCCACAAACTTCATGAACATTGGGCTAAAGATAAAAATAAAGTATGAAAAAGGATGCAGAATATTTTTGGAAGATATAAACGAATGAACGCGATATAAATGCAATTCCATTCATTATTCCATACCATGATGCAGCAGCGACCGACCGTTCACAGATTGCTGCTGATACATATGTCCACGAGTATACGAAGTAAAGTTTATTTGTGTGGTTGAATGTATGAGAATTTGTTTGTTTGCCTGTGTTTTTTGGGAGCCAAAAAATAAAGAAAAGTGTCGCATCAGAACCTCCCATTGGTTTATCGTTTAATTAAAATTCCCAGCACGTACGAATGATGTACGGAAGAAATGGAAAATGGAAAAGGAGAAAATAGAATGCAACAACAAAAGGACAAACGTTTGAACAGCTAGCAGACAACAGACACTAGACACGAGGGATACAACGGGAAATTTTCTTCGTCACAGTGGACGGAAATGCGACAAAAATGTCAAAGAAAATGCAATGTGTTATCATCTCTTGGTAGCTAAAAGTGTCAGAAAAACTTTTAGCGTATTACTCTCATGAACAATTTTATCAGATTTTTAGTTAGTGCAAATGTGTCACGCCTACTTCTTTACTTTAAGTACATGCAGTTCCAATGGATTTTTCTACTTATCCATCAAATTTCTTAACAATATCTGTCTCGGTTATCGAGATTTTGATCATTAATCATCTTATTCATCTATGTATTACTTATGCTTTGATAAACAGTTTAAGATAGTTTCAGTAAAGTTGGTGATATCATTTTAAAAATAAAATAGCGAGCATTTATATTGTATAAGTTCACCCGAAATAGTTTGGTATAGAAATCAATTCTTCGAAAATTAGAAATTACTTTAAGTTGTTAGACTACTAGCAATAAAATGACTTACTCCGTTTTCGTTAAAAAGTTTGTTGCATGTTAATGTCCTTTCAGCCCACTGTATCATCAACTGCACACAACAGAGGCCATTTTCTTGCAACGAAATAGTAAAAAGTGCCTCCCAATGTGTCCTTGAAAGCAATGATGATGGTAATGCAGTATCTTTCTAAAAGTTGCATGTTGCCAAATATAAAGAGCACATAAGAGTTATTTACACTTAAAGATTGTTTTTCCTGAGGGTGGCTATAGTTTAGAATATATTTGAACATTACATTTTCGGTACAAGTAAATGCAGATAGATATGAGGCAAAATGCATGGATCTAATGTTGATTAGTTAATTTTAGTAGTAGTTATTAATTGATTAATTTTAAGCAAAATTAAGAAAAACCTTTAACTTTTTTGCTACGCTATCAAAAGTCTTCGCAATAGTTTTTCCTGAAGCTCTCAAAAATTTATAAAAATTTTTGGTACATGCAAACTTTTTTTATGAGTTTGGAAAGCGGCTATTTCTACATAACTTTAGAAAGGACTACTTTTCAGAAAAAATTAAAAGTTAAGCTCAGTCCAATTTCTTTTGATTTGAAGAATCATTCGTCTCTCAAAGCAAAGGATCAATTGTTGAATAAGTACTTAAAGCATCAAGAGTATTACTACATACATATGTAGTTGAACTGGATGGATAAGTAGAGAAGTAGAAAACGTACTCGAAATAATAGAATTATCTATAGAAGAATATGTAAATAATAATTAAATTTCTATAAAATTTTAACTTAGACCGATGAAGAGGCGGTATACAGACAAATGCCCTATATATTAACACTTTGGTTAAAATAACAATAGAGGAGTGTTCCGGCCTGAGTATTTGATCGTTAATTAACTGATAAAATAATCTGATTGCTTGAGACTGAACTCGATTAAGAAGGCTCAACATGAGGGTTTCATTTTACTATGAATGCATAATTGATGTATTTTAGCTGGATTAAGTTGGATAGGCACCAATAATGCCGCCGCACACATACTACGGCGTCGATAGCGAAATGTACTTCCATGAATTTTGTTCCATTCGTTGTGGAACTTGACTGATATAAAGATGCCCGTTATTGTGGCGAATCTGACATTTTCTGGACCGGTCATTCGATAATATGTATGACCTGAATGCGTGATGTCCATTATGACACTAGTCATTTATAATCCTGGACAAACACATAAGTAATATATTTCAAAATATTTCCATTTCAACTGTAATTCAAAAGTAGACTGCAAATTGGTGTATTACTGGTGGAAAAATAACTGTTTGTATGATTTTGAGAATAGCCTGGTTTTAAATGGGAAGTTGTGTAGGAAGAGTGCTTAACATTTGTTAAATGGGGTTTGCTAGAAAAATTTGCTTCCCTAGTATTTCAAATTAACCTGGTACCTCTACGTCAATTCTTTTCGTTTCAAATATTCAAGGCGTTTAACATTCTAAAACATTTACTGATTTTATGCACATATTTTATATATGTATTCGATGGAACCTCACGTCTCT
Source organism: Meiosimyza platycephala (assembly GCA_963662105.1). NCBI lineage: Eukaryota > Metazoa > Arthropoda > Insecta > Diptera > Lauxaniidae > Meiosimyza > Meiosimyza platycephala. The sequence continues at coordinate 28,965,919 of OY759210.1, read as the reverse complement.
CAACAAAGCCCAAACAGCTAGAATATCAATCGAAAGATCAAAATGAGTATCTCATACGTCAAGTGAATGATGTATGTACGCGAACAAACATACATACGTAGTAAAGATAGTGTCAGAAATATGCTCTAAATGTGATATTATTCGAAAAATTATGAACAAACGAATTAACCCTTATGTCAATAACCAAACTTGCCTACGTTGTTCAATATCCTGGGTACTCGGGTACCCATAGGAGTTATTCATATAATTAAGGCAAAACATGAGTAGATTCAAATGATTTGTGGAAATCCTCCTCATATCTATTCAGAGCAACTACGGGGATGAATCGAACTAGAATGTAATGTGATTTATTAGATTGAATGATGAAAATACTCAAGCAGATCGAATAAAGGAAGATAAAGCAGCTCCTAAACGTAATGTAAAGTGCCTATGTTGTTCCATCACCATCATCACTTTAGAAACCAACAGAGTGTTTAAAAATTGATGAATAACGTGTTCCATTCAAAGGTCCTACTAGGGATTAAAGAATGGTGGATATGTGATGTTGAAAATTCATATTCACTAACTGGTTAACTGTTCACTGGAAAATCTGAGACTGGTCACGAAATAAATCAAGGTGAACGAGTCGTGAAAGATATAGCACCACCTTATAAAGTATCAAGAAAAAAAGTGTCAACGGCTAATTTTTTTACCACTCTACGATTGGCTAAACACTTATTATCATTGAACCTAACAATAGTTGGGACACTGAAGAAGGATAAGAAATTTAAATACCATTAGGCTTCCATGAAAATGTCATTTATCTCATCTTATGTGCCAAAAAAGCAGAAAGTTGTGGAAATGCTATCAACGATGCACTCAGATAAGTCTTTAGTGATCAAAACAAAAAGCCAACTATAGTGCAAAACTATAACAAGACAAATGCAGGTGCTGATGCTATGGACCAGATGCTAGTACGACAAACTTCCCATAGACGAACTAATCGATGGCCGTTGGCATTCTTTTACGATATTCTTGGCATTGCCGATATTGCAGCTTATACAAATTAATTATGAAAATAATAAATTTCAGCGTCGATATTTGATACGAGTATGTATAATGTATATATGTGGGTACCGTCAATTTTTATCACTTTCATTTATTAAATTTAAAAATAAAATGCATGAGTCGAAGGAAAGTTTACCAAATTACGAGGATCTGGCCGGAATTCAAGATTTTTTCACGGCAATAGAAGAAATATCAGACGGAAAGTGCGAAAGGGTACTCGCGTACCTTGAATTATGTGAAGCAAAAGACATTTGTACTCAACCGAGTAGCCTCTTTCACAAAACAGTACATCTTCCAAATTGACGTCACCCTAAAATCTATAGCGCACTAGGATTCACTATCTTGCTTACCGCTGTTTTTCTATTCCGATGGTCATAAAACCACTTGATTTTTTTTCTATTCATTTCAAATTATTAGATTATTTTGTTTCATTGTTGTTGTCGCTGTTTCTTCTCCTTTGAATTCTAATCAACACACTCCAAATAGCGCTATTGTTGTTTAGTTATTTAAAATGACACAAGATGGTGTTACTTGTAGTTCGAGCGATTTTTATCTTACGCTGTTGTTCCCTATTTTGGATCAAATTTTTTTTCATTTTCTCAGTACAAACAATGAATGAGGAAAGAAGGAGTAAAGCTGAAGTACAGCAAATAAGCGAAGAATAGAAATTGATGAAGCATTAAAAAAAGTAAGCAGCAGAATACACAGCAGTGACATGGAAGTGTGAGACAGAAATAGAAAGATAGAGAGAGAGAGCTGTTGTGTTTGCTTGCAGAGTGTTGAAACGATTTTCTTTTGCATTTTTAAGTTTATTGTACTTTATCGTGTTATTTGGGTAGTTGTGCATTACAAGGTATGCCACTGGCGTAGCATGAACATTTGCCAACCGGGGACTACAATGACTATGAAATAAAATTCGTTCCCACAAAAAAAAAAAATTAAGGTTGTTGCAAATTTAAACATTTTTAAGTTTCAAATTATATTCGAAACCGCTTCTTTTCAAAGCTCTCACCAAGTAAATTTAAATTTATTAAAAAAAATTTAAGGGTCCATTATCATATGGAGTAAAATTTGGAAGTTATTGAGCAGGATCGACTTTTTAATTTGTTCTTACGACCACCCCAAGATTGTGACCGTGGCGACGACCCGCTTCACCTTCCCCTTCTAGCTGCGTTACTGACTGGCTCGTTGCACAAATTAGCTTAGACAACGCAAGTAGCAATTTAAATGTTGCACGTTATTTAACAGATGGGGGAAGAAATAAATAACGGAGACGGAAATAGAATGATAAAGGTTACCACCTTCAATAAAAGTTATTTGTTTTGCATTTTTCGATCTCCAAATGCAACAACAATTTAAATTAAATGTTGTTGAGTAGCAACATATTGATGGTAGCTAGTAGCTATGAAGCTATGTATGTATGAACCTACTTCTTAACCGTTTGGTTTTTTAAGATTATTACATGTAAGAGTTGCCTGCGGGTACGCCTGAGGTGGTTCATCCGCAAACTCCAATTTTGGCATACTTTTCCAGCATTTCAGCCGGTATCTCACCAATGTCAGCTGTACCTCATTATGTCTTCCAAGGCTGCAATTGTGACTGGCTTGTCGTTGTACACGAGAGACTTCACTTAGCCCCACAAAAAAGTGGAGTCAAGTGCCATGCCCTTTTGTCGAATTTTATCTAATTTTTGCTTAGAGCTTGTCTGAACTATCACTAAAATTATGGTTGAATTTGGTGACACTACCTTACATAACTTTTCACTATAACGTCTTAAAGATTTTACTCATATACATGGCCGTATTAAGGCTATATGCCGCCCGCACGCCAATAAAATTTTGCCGCCCCCAAAATTAAAAAAAAAACAAAAGCAACCTTAGGAATTTATTAGTTATATGCCATTCAAGTGAACCCCAAGTAACCTCAAGTAACCCCAGTAACCTCAGTAACCTTAAGCTATTTTTTTGAACTTTGAAACTGCAAACGACAGTAACCGAACTGACCCTGCTCTTGCAATTTTTTGGTTTCAGAATATGCAATCCTAAGTATTCGAATCGACCCAGCTCGTGCATTTCTTTGATCTTTGAGAATGCAATCGCAAGTAACCAAAGCGACTCAGCTGAATATATATATTTTTTTTTATCTTTGAAACTACAAACGAAAGTAACCGAATCGACCCAACTGGAACAATTTTTCGGAGCGAACCATCTCTTTCAACTTTGAATAAGCAATATTGGATGTTGAAAAATCAATAAAAACTGCACCAGCTAGGTTGATTCGGTCAAAGGTAAAAAATCGTCAATTGGGCGATAAATCGCCGTGACTAGCAACGCTGTATTTTTACGCCTTATCATAAATAAAACGTATATTCTGATCAAACCCTTACGAAATGCATACACAATTTATTAAAAAAAAAGCAGAGAATATTCATTTTTTTATAATCAGTTCGTACGTTTTGCAAATTCAAATTTGAATGTCCAGACTTTTCAAACCAAAACACAAAATTTACGCGGGTTACTGTTCTACAGATTCGCGAAATACAATTGTCTGCTAACTTTGTGACAGGAGTTACATATACGCTTCACAAGCGATCGAAAGTCTTACCAACCTGAGAACTGAAACTTTTTTTATCGTGACCTGAGTTTTTATCTGTTGCATCTGTTTTTATCCATTGAATCTGCATTATGAACCATCGACGCGAACGATTAAGTGGCTCACAATATCAAATGATCGCCAAAGAAAAGAGCGCCAAAAAAAAAAATTTATTGAGTCGACACACAAGTTGAATTCATTTTTTTCTAGCAGTGCAAATAAAAAATATAAAGATTTGGAACATGCAGTTTCAAATGACATCAGCTCAACTTCACAGATAGAAAAGTCTAACGATATCGTGCCAACATCTGAAGGTATGTATGATATTTATGATCGATAGTTATTAAGTTCAGTGATTGTTAGTGAAAAACGTTTTCATGAGTCGAGTCTGAACCCATTAGTACTCAACGCAACGAGCGTCTAAACGCATTCGCTTTGCTGTGCATTGAGGCTGAACTGAATAAAAATTTTGATTTTAACCAACTTATACATATATGAATTCAGCTTACTGAAAACGAGAAAAGTAGCTTTGTAAATATATTTCTGTTTCCTATACCTTAAATAAAAATTCTAAAGAAAATATTCATATAGACTTTCATTTCTTTCTACCACTTCATACTTGGTGTTAATTTTAGGATTTAAAAAAAAAAAAAACTTTTTTCAAAATTTTGCCGCCCCCGTGGCTTTGCCGCCCAAACGCCATGGCGTCGTTGGCGTATGCGGTAATACGACCCTGCTCATATAGTAGGTGTCACGCCGTCTATTCAGAACGCGTCCGCTTTTTTATGGTTCTATGCCGTAGCATTTCTAGTATTTGCATTAAATTTAGCTGTATTACATTAAAAAGTTTTCTCAATAAAGTGTCTTAAAGTGTTGGCTTGTACAAGAGATGCCACGAAATCTTGTCGAAATTTACAAACATAAGATATATGACTCTCTTTGTATAAGGTTTTGATGTTATCGATTATATGGGAGTAGCCATTCCCTCTTTTAAAAATTCAACAGCTTGTTTGAGCTATGCATAGCATTTGCGAGAAATTTGGTTACACTACATTCAATAACTCTCTCAATATAGCGTTTTAAGATAATAATTTTTATGAACGGTAGGTGTGTCCGTAGACCGATTTCATTCATTTTCAATCGCAAGAGCTTTGTGTGAAATAGTAGCCTGTGATCAAAACCTCATTCACAAGTCTTTCATGGCTATCCCGTAATCGTGACTACCGCAGACATACATATATCTAGATAGACCCACAGACTGACAGACAGTCAGATATGGATAAATGCTAATCAACATATCATAACTAAGAACAAATCAATGTTTCGAGATAATTAATAAAAATGTTCTTATAGGGTAACATAACATTTGAATTCAATGTTCTCGCAGTAGACCGTTTTATCAGCTCTCCTGAAACTCTCTCCTAAAAGCGCTCATATATTAGCCGATACTATAAATCTAAGTGCAGAAACATTAGATTGCATATACCAAATGTAGGTTAGATATATTGCAATTGAGTATTTGTTGTCAAATAGGTATGTAATGTTCTTTTTTTACACCCATCACTATATTATCTTATTATACATTTTGTAGTGAGCTTAAATTTTTTTTCTTCCTTACCTCTCGTTTTATTTTAAAGACAGTATATGAAATGAGTGAAACTAAGTGGAAACTAAGAACAAAAAAAACATTTAAATAAAAATTTAAATTTTTCACTTTCACTCTTACTGTAAATGCAGTATAGAGTATTGAGATTTTGTCGAAGCCAACGATGACTTCCGCTTCCATACAAAGTTTTGTCATGCAATTCAAGAAACTCATTGCATGACAATGTCTTGGAATTTAGAGATCTCTCTATTAAAAATGGTAAACACATTCAGCCCTTAATCATTTTAGAAACGATTGCTGGAGCTCAAATTTCGTGATTCGTCATTCGTTCTTGAAGTCACTTGCTTATGACCATGTACGATGAAAAAGTGTTGGGAAGAACCCACATACCGAAGATATTTTATTTCATTCTATGAGTTCTATAAAATTTAGTAGGTACATTATGACCGTAGAAATTTATCAATTTTTGTGAACTACTGAGATAATTATAAAAAAACATAATTTATGTTATAAGAACTATGTAGGTATCAAAACAAAACTACCAGCAAATCCAGCTAAATATAACTTCCATTGATACCATGATGATATGTGCTTTTAGTTCTCTTTGCTTGATTTTGCATTTGAAAATACAACCAATTAATTTTCTAAGACCCAAAACCATGATTAGTACAAATATTTAACTTTAATTAAGTCATATATCATACTTAGCTGTAATTAATATATGAATCAAGCAGTTCGATGTAAAAGGACAAGCTGATTTCAATTAAGTTGTATTTAAAGCATATATTGTTAATATTAAGCCTAATTTGCAAATTCATTTTGCTTAGAACAATAATCCTTATGCAGCCTTCTTACCAGCTGGATATTTGAAAAACCAATGTATTTGCATTTTGAATACCACATTGTATGTGTGAGCATCCAATGCTTCGTAATGTGAGCATGAAATACGCAAGAAAGCTAATATCAAATAAGTTATATTACATAGAAAATAACCACGTGTAGACATTTAAGTTGATGTTAAAATGATTTTGGTAGAAATATTAATTATGCAGCCGCAATAACTAAAAGATACGCTGTAGGGCTTGAAATAAATGAATGTAAATGTTGTGGATTGATTGAAAATAACACTTGAGCAAAGTAATTATAATGATGTGATGAATTGTGATATAGAATAATGTTAATCCTGTAAATAATATTTAGACATAAAGCCACAATATTTATAATGTTATGTAATTCAGTTTTAAATACATTTTTTAATATAGCAAAATCTTTACTTATTGTTTATTATAATTCTTAAGTCGCAATATTATTCACATACTTAAAACACTAATTATTTAATTTAGACACGTGCTACTTAATGGATCTTCCAAGATAAACTGAAATACGGTGTTGAAGGTCTGAAAAGTAAACTTCTACAGGGGATGGCAACATTTTAATAATGGAAGAATTGAGTGACTTCTCACACTTTAGAATCACAAGTTAAGGAAAATTGTTGATATCTGTTGAAAAGATGCTCAAGAAATGCATCGGCCTGATTTTCAAAACTCCTATTCCAATTGTTGCTATAGTCTCTAATTTGAAAACTTCGTATAGGCAGACGTATTAGATATTTAGTAGCTTTTCATATTTATTTAGCTATTTTCGTAATAACATTTTATCGTAGGAAATATATAAAAACATTGTAAGCACATAAAGCTTTTTCGATGGCAAAGTTAAGCAAACAAAACATTCAAAACCCACAGAAGTACAGTCAGCGAAAAAGCTATATTTGCGTACAATGTTTCTTTCAATATCTTCGATAAAATGTTATTACGAAAATAACGGTAAAAAAAATATGCAGAATGCAAGCAGGATTTGCAGAAAGTAATTTGGAATGTTGCTGTTTTCATTTGCTTCAAAAATAGTACCGTAGAGTGGCTTGCCAATGATGAAAAAAAAAACTTGACATTTTGATTTTGGGGAAAAAAATCTCCTGACCTCAAATGTGTTTTAACAAGTATTAAACTCATCTCATTTCTTTCTCATATCAATTCAAATCCACAACAAAGTTTTAATCGTAAAAAAAATTGGTTTTTTTGAGAAAATCAGCCTTGTCTTTTTTTTCATAAAAAGCGCTATAATTCCGCCAATTTTCAACAATTTTCAAAATCTCTTAAGGATTCTGACAGAGAATCAGAAGTTCTATTAGAATCAAAAGACAAAAAATTAATTATTTTGATTTAGATGAAAGTTTGACTATTTTGAAAAAAATTTCAACGGTTTTTCAAGCTCTGACACCAAAACTTTAAATGGGCATAACTTCGTAAAAAATAATTTTCAATCAAATCGGCGGACGGTATATTCCCTTAATTACTTTGAAAAACAACATATTTAATCGGCAACCAATTCCGCAATTTGAAGTCACTCCGACTCCATGGGTTGAAATGGACTTGGTCTCTACCTAATACTAGCGGCGGATTAAGGTAGGGCGGAATATGAAGCTTAGGAGGACCTTTATTTTTAGTCACACCATTAGATTACTTAAAAAGAGCACATTGGGGTCCCTTTTCATATTTTGTGGGTTGCAGCGGAAGAAATTAGTTATGTTATGATAAATTTCACATCAAACATTTCTGAGGCTTCATTATGAAGTATTTTACGAAAAGATTTGGGTTTAAAATCATCCACACAAAATTGACACAGGAACTTAAGCCAAATTATTATTTGATGCGTCATCGTTTATCTAATTGAGCACTAAAGCAGCGTGAAGTTGATCTACTTTTTTAACAAAAAGTTATCGTGCTCTCGGATGAAACATACTTCTGGTTCAATGGATACGTTAACAAATAAAATTGCCGTGTTTAGGATAAGACTAACACTAACTTGCAAGTAGTTTTCGAAGTACATTTTCCTGCTGAAAACAAATCCGGGCTCATCAGAGATCAAAATCTTTTCCAATGCTTCCATTTGCCCACTTATTATTTCAAATAATATATTCACTTATACGTTCAATTTACTATAAATATAATGAATCTTAATTGCTATTAACTATAACTGAATTAAACAAAATGTGAGTAAGTAAAATGTTCGATAAAACTAAAAATGGAGTCGTAATATCTGTTATTATCGAATCTAAAAACAAATCAAAAACAAAAAAAAATTTATATATAATTTTTATTGAGCTTACTGTTCAATATGTGTGTGTGTCAACACAAAAAAATTACATTTAAAAAACATAAATAAAAAGGAAAAATGGGCTAAAGCTAGTTATACTAGTTTCGTCTTCTGCTAGAAAGACTCATCAGTAACTTCTAAGCCAATTAGTAAAAGTTTTGCAAGCCTTACATGTTTATTTTCTTGTATAGATCTGTGTAGAACTTAAGCAAAAAAAATTAAACAAAGAAAGCAAAAAACTCTATTTTCCCTTTTATTTACGTTTGTTATTGTAACTCCCTTGTTATTACACATTTTCTTGCATTTTAATTAAATATATTTGATAAAATCAAACTGCAATTAAAAAATTTTACTTTAATAAATAGTATTTGCATATCTTATAAGCCTCTGTTTTATTTCCAATATATTATTTTTCAAACAGGCACGCTCACTGCAAATTTAAGCTTACAAATATACATACTTACAATGTATACACTTCTAATATTGTAGCTCATAAATTTTGTTAGCTTCAATAGTAGTAACCTTTAGAAAATTAAAAATGACAAATCTCTTCTAGAAGCGATTTAAAGTTTTGCAATAAACTTCGAATGTCACAACGCAATGAAATGCATGCACGCACACAAAGGTAACTTAACACATACATACATGCATACAAACGTAAACCCTACACAACAGGACATAAATCAAAACATCAATAAGTTATCAAATAACAATGAGAGCAAAACAATTTCTACGCTATCGCTTACAATTACTTTATACGTAGTAATACGTATGTGATATACGGGCTTATGTTACCGACATACATAGCTCCCTAAGTCTTTACTAACTTTTGACTGTGTAAGTTGACTTTTTACCTATGTATGTACATATGTATGTACCTATATGTGAAAGTGTTGTTGGTCTGAAAGTATTGCAGTTCAAGAAATCGATGAAAAGTTTTTGGTGGATATCGAAATGGCATCAACTGGTTCAGAGTCTGATTTTATTTCAGAGTCTCTGTCGTTTGAATAACAAAACCTTGGCAGTGTCGTAGTGATTCGGAAATAGAGGTAAACTCAAACGGACAAAGTATATTGAAATAAATTGCGCAATCTACCAAAAAAGGTAGGTAAAGTAAAAAATAGAGGACATAAAAAACTTTATACGAAGTCATTCTGATATAAAAAGAAAACACAGTAAAATTATTTTGAAATGGGCTTGGGGGATGAAATTCATACAAAGTTTTGTGATTTCTTTTCAAACGCATGAAAAGTGTGTCTGTCTTTTAGAGAAACACTGAAAAAAATTGACTTCACTTTCGCATGTCAAATCAAAATGTTAAAATTTATATACTTAGACTTAATCCAAAATACTAAAAAAAGATTTGCAAGGACATCAAGGATAGTCAATAAACTCTATTATACTTTTTATTTCAAAATATATCCTTTTTGAATTCTTTTAATAAAATTATGAATTATTGATATTTCACCTACTTACCTTGTGTTAAAATTTTAACTTGAGATCATAATGATGCCATCTATTTTTAAACATTTTTTGAAAATAACTTTAGTAGTTTTAACGTTGAAAGGAGCGTGTTTATTGCACTATACATATGTATGTAATCTATACAAATTTTTAGTCAATATGACTAAATCGGAGAAGGTCATGTCGTGGTAAATCTTGCAAAAGTTTTGGAATGTCTCATTAATTTCTTAGCTGCTAAAATTGAATCTGAAGTCAAAATTTCTCCAGCATATCGGTACATGTACTAAAAGTAAATCTTAAAAAGTTCTGAAGCAAAATTGACACTTGACAAAAAATTTTCAATGTTGACTCCAAATTTAGCCTTAACATATTTATAGCATGCCAGGATTTTTAATTATTTCATTCAAAATCTGTCAGTCTAACTGTGAGCACGTTTTTGCTTTTTGATGCGCTGCATCTAATTTTGGGAGAAACATTTTCCATAAGATTTTAGGTTATGAAAAACATGCATAGTATATTCCCGGAGATACAATCACAACGCGTGCGCACTTTCCAATTATGCCTTTTCAGTAAGTTCATGGTAAAGTGCTAAGCGCAATGTCGACGGTTGTGTAACAGGGGACTCCCAGCTGAGCTGAAACTTGCTACTCTCTAAGTTGTTTTCTTATCCTTAGTTTTTTGTGTGAAACTCCGATCCATTACCTTAAATAGTTCTCTCAATATAGCGTTTTGAAGTTTTTGCTTATGTGGGAGGAGCCGGCCCTCTGGTTGAAATTCAATTATTTTTTTTAGAACTTTCCAAGTTATTCATATTATTTGTGAAAGTTTGGCTAAGCTACATTAAATAGCTCTTCAAATAAATTGTTGGACTGCTACCGTCGCAAATCGATTTCGCATGAGAAGCCTCTGTACAGAATTATCTCGCTTATTTTTCCGTTATCGCTTTAATCGACTTTTTTATACAAAGTGAATGTTAGATAAAATAATACATTCATTTCTACTAAAAAAAAAACATCTTCTGGTTAGGTTTATTGAGTCATGACCAGGGCTCATAAATTTAAGCTCCAAAAAACTGATTTTAAGCGCTTAAATATTCTCCAAAAAAGTACAAAATATGCACGCAAATATGCCTTAAAAACCACAAAATATAGCATAAAAACATATTGAATTTATATACCTAACGGGAAACGGAAGCGAGTTCAAAGCGCTTCGAATGTGAATCAAGGGAAGCAGAAGCTGCGCTTCTCACTGCTTATCTTTTTCAACACACGATGTCATTGCGGGGATGCACATCTTTGGAAGCATCTTTCGAAGCATATGAAATGCGCTTCCTTGGATGCTAAGTTGAAACACATCTTTGGAAGTATATTAAATACGCTTTCTTGGATGCTGAGCAGTAGCACATTGAGCTTAAATTAAAAAAACGGCGGGTTGCACTCTGGGAGTGCCGACAGAAGTGAGAACTTAAAATAATATAATTGAAATTTGTTTTCATGATGTTTTGTAATGTTTATGGAATAATTTTCACCACACCAAGCAACTCATGGCTGTTTCTTTCACACCAGTAAAGAAAAAATAAATGGAGGAAAGCTAATGTCAAGTTTTCAGCTTTTAAAATCCAGTGTCATCCTGTGTCGGTGATGACGTGGAGGAAAGCTAATGTCGAGTTTTCAGCTTTTAAAATCCAGTGTCATCCTGTGTCGTAACTCAATTTATGCATACGCCCAAAAGCACGCAGCAAATTTCTAAAATTACCATATACCAACAACCAAGACAACAACCATGACGTCATCACATGGTTGTTGTCTTGGCTACTGATCTATTAACATACCCTTAAAGCATGCTACATAATTTTAAAAATATTGTCATTGTGACGTCATGAATGTCGGTGTCCTGTCGCCAGTTTATACATTTTTCCTCACCCGCACAACGTGCCTAAAGAAGTTCTCACTTAAAAAAAACTCACGTTTTATTTATCTCCGATCAGACTCGAACCTAGGCCTTCTGCATTATGTCAGTGTTCTGATATTCGCATATCTTAACCAAATGAGCTGCTCTTATTATTAATTTAAATGAAACTAAAACTTCAATATGTTTCTGTCAAAATAAAATTTTGAGTTTTAGCAAGCCTAAATATAATAAGAGGGTTGGCTGATGTCGTTAAACTGCGCATGTAACAGCACGGAATGCCTAGGTTCAAACCCAGGGGATGCGCAATGAAGGTTTTTTCTAAATTAAATAGAATTTTGAATTAAATCCTTCCGAGGAAGCACATCTGACGTGCTCCCTTTGGAACCTGCTTTCAGAAGCAGAAGCTCTTTTAACAAAAATGAAGTGATTTTTTCTACTCCATAATTTTTATCTTACTGGTTTTACTAAAAACTACTGATTGTGTTCGAATTCAAGAGACCATATTGGATAAAGCATTCTTTTGCTCAAAATATTTTGAAGTGTATTGATTTTCAGAGATCAAATTTCTTTCTCACAAGTTTCAGTTATTTCATTTTAGCTGGGAAATTAATTTTGTTCAAGAATACTTTCTATCCCCCACTGGGAATTTGTGGACATTTTTTTGTGGATATAATGTGACCATTTTTTTCTGTAAAAAGTTAATTCCTTAGATGCAAAAAACGTCAATATTTAATTTAACTCACCTCCTATCACACTGTCCAAAATTCCATTACACTAGAACACGCATATTTCAAAATACAGACCCTTTATCTTTAATTTCTACTCCTAATTTAGAAAATGTATTCAAAATTATAAATTTTCTTAAAATTACTGAATTATATAAACATATTTAAAAAATTAAAATATTATAACATAAATATTAGCTATTACCAAAATTAATTGTAATAACAAAAATTCACTTGTATTCTAGATATATAATAAGTCAAGCTTAAGGCCTATGATGCCAAAACTATATAACATATTAGCTCTAATTTTAATTTGTTGTTAATATTTACTAAATAAATAAAATATAATGCGAAAAAGGCTCTAAGTTTTTGAAGTAGAATATTGTAAATACAAACTTAAATACATCTAATTCTGGTAACAAAAATGATATATCTAAATTTTTTCGCACAGTGCAAAATAAGCGCAGTTTGTTTCCAATTTCACTTCAAACCAAAGCTTATATTTTCTTATATATTTTTTTTTCTATGTTGTATACAGCATTTGTAAGAAAAGTTGTTTGCAATCCTACATATGTATATCCATACTGTCTCACCGAAAACAAACAAACAAACATACAGACAAACAAAAAAATAAACAAACAAGAATATAACAACATACTACATACGTGTACGACGATCAGTTCTTACTTGCAATTTGAACTTTTCTGCAAATACGAATTTCATCAAATACGCATATGAGAAAAAGTTTATCATTTAGAATCAAATATTGTTGTAAAAATAAAGTAGCTGTATGGATAAGTTATTGCGTAACTCGTATAACAGAAAGCAATATTAATAAAGAGCTGAGTGCTCAAAACTTAAGTTTTGCCTACAAAACTTTTGTCATAAAAGAGAGAATATATTTTCTCACAAATGCCCGTTGTCATCTCTTTAAAGTGCTGCACTGTTTACAGTTTCCTAAAGAAACTTGTTTCCATTACAAGTTTGATCTTCAGTATTAAATTTTGGCGTACCAATGTACGTACCTAAATAGCTCTTACCAGGTTTTTGTGAACCACGATTTGATAGAATTTAAATTAATTGAAATTATGGTGGGTAAATAATATTTCCAGATAGCCTTGACATTGGTAAATTCAAAGTAAATATTCAACGGCACAACATCATTTATACTTCTTCCCTATAACTTTAATACTTTTGGAAACTCACTTTATTTCATAATCTAAGTTTAATAGTTCTTCATCAAAACGAAACAGTGCAAGCTCGTGGTCTCCCATCTTGATGATTTATTTTTTGTGGGTAGTGGTATTTTTTGTGGGTAGATTTATCATAAATTATTTCGACTTTATTCGAAATATTGTTGTGCTGCAATTGTTTAAACTTTCGGAGAAATATACCATACATAAAAAAAATTAATTTTTAAATATTTTTTTATCTTTAGATAAGTAGGACGAATTTCATTTCATATGTCATAAGCCAAATAGGGAATATAACCGATTGATCTCAAAGTGTTGTCTTATTGGATGATGATTACAGCCCAAAATATTTTTCAGTTTCTTCAAAATCTGGCTCAAGTACGGGGGATGATAATGTGCGATTTTTGGTTGAGCAGCATAAATTAACTTTTAAGCTGAGACAACTACCTACCACATATCGGTCAGTCTTTTACAAACCGCACAGCATTTTGGACTTGGTGTTTTAGAATCGCCCGAAATTTTTTTTACAGCTTATATAAATAAAATTACTAGACCTATGTTTTTTTTTTTTGCTGAAACAATTTTTTTTTCGAATATATCCACATATGATTTTGTGATAATTGGCTGGATTTTGTCAAATCCGATCAATGTCGGATTTTTTTTATTTAATAATCTATAACGTTAGCTTCTGCAATAAATTAAAAAAAAATTTATACTGTCAACAAATGAAAAATAATAATAATTTAATTCTTTAAATAGTTTTAACATGATGTCCCCCCAACTAGAATACATTTAAAAAAATAACATTTTGTTCCTTATTTTTTTATCTACAAAACCCATTTTACAAAAAAGCGGAGTTATTAACTATTTTCGATAGCAAGTCATGAATTCATGAAGGAATCCAAGAGTGCAGCGTGCGACGAGTCACAACAAAGGAACGAGTATCTAACACTTAAATTAATTAATTAATTAATTAAATTTTGATTCGTCACACGCTGCACTCTTGGATTCCTTCATGAATTCATGACTTGCTATCGAAAATATTTAATAACTTCCGATCTAATAGAGACTCCACTTTTGTGTTTCATTCGACCACATATTATCGCATTTCTTTACTTCTTCTTTTAAAAATTTCGCAGATTTTTAAAAAACAAACCTTAATTTTTAAATCAAGAATGCTTTTTCTTTTTAAAAATTAAATTTGAAAAACAAAGGTAGTATTGTTAGTTTTTTATTTGACTTTGAAAAAAAGTCTGCATTGCGTCCGCGTATTTTAAAGAAATGCGCACGCAAATATTAGATTTTTGATTTAATGAATTAAAGTTAAAGGACCAATACTTAGTAGGAAATCAATATTTCAACAGAAAGACTGCAAAAAAATTGTTTTAATAGGTTAAAAAAAGTGTACAATATATTGTACAAATTCCGCTAAATTGTACAAAATTCAAGAAAGGTTGTTGTTTTTGTATATATTTTTTTTAAACCTTCCATAAATTTTCTGGAATCGAAAATTTGAGTTTTCATGCTTTTTAGGCTGTGCCTTTGATGAATTGTAATATCTATGTTTGCGTTTTTCTATAAAAAAAATTAAAAACATATAATATTTTCTTAAATTTTTACTCCCTTGTTGCAGATTGGTCAATATATTGTACAAATTTCCCAAAGGTCTATAGCCTTTCCCAAAAACTTTTTACTATAATTTTTTGTGTTTTATTGCTAATTAAACTTATGTAAATCTGTGAGAATAAGACAAGAAAAAATTTTTTTGACTCGAGATGAAAAAGTTAATCGGAAAGGGTTAATAATATTCTTTATTTATCGTTTGTCCATTCGGAAGAATTTCAGAGTGCAACACACCATTTAAAATATATCTATTACTGTAATTATACAAAAGGGCACCTCGATTAAAAGTCTTAATGCTTTGTAGACTTTGAAGGGTGAGTACAAGAAATTAATTTTTGGCGAATCACCGAAATTAGTATCATTCCTAAAAAAATTATGGAACCGTCATTACAGTAGAGAGGGCGGCGTTATGGTATGGGCTTCATTTTCATACTACAGAACTATTGATCTTATCGTACAAAGTACGCGAATGACCGGGATCATTACAAAAATCTTCTGAAACTAGTTTTTCCAAAGATTAAAGATATTTTTCTTAATAAGTCCACAGCGAAATTATGCCTTAAGTAAACTTTGCTGGACCTTTTTTTTTTGTTGAGTTATAGTAATTTTAACTAACTTTTTCATGTTCATGTCGGAAAAATACATTCGTAATCAAAAGAATACATCTCAAGTCTCCATTCAGTACATTTCCTCAAAACCCAAATGCCTTCACTGTCCTTCACTGTATCATAGGTGCCTCGCCTTTTTTGTCAAAATCTGCTTACTTTGTGTCGGGTACTACTTAGTTCGATCCATTTCTAGTATTTGTGTAAAATTTCGCAGTATTACATATATCAAAACCACTATTCGTAAAGATTCTTTAACTTCACTTGTATTGAAGAGGTCATGCCCTTTTGTAAAAATCGGTAAATATTCCGTATATATCTACTGTTTAGTGCTTGTCTTGACCATTTTTATTATATGTAAATTTTTATTATGTATGTAAAAACTCTCGCTCCATATATCATTTTGTCTGCTTGTATGCTAGATGCCACATATATCCAGGATCTCTTGACCAAATTTGTTTAAATTTTTTTCTTGCGACACCATGACCCCTGTGGTCTATATGAGGAAATGGCCGCACCCAAAACATTCCTTACTTAGACAATTTGTAGTACTTGGGTCATATAGGGTTGCATTAACTTAAATAACTCTCTCGGTATGGCGTTTTAAGTAGTGCTTCACCGAGAACCGATAAATATCGTTCTCGTTATCGGTACCGAGAACGAGAACGATAACGAGACGATATTGAAAAAATTTTTTCTCGTAGGACCGAGGCCGAGAACGAAAAAGGTCTAACCGATATCTCTTTCTCGGCGATAATGTAGTGTTTATCGTCCGATAACCATTTAAAACGTTGAACGCGCATATACCATACACGTTTGCGTAATAAGCACTATATTTTTAATAAGCACATGTATGTGCATACACCGACGTCAGTATTTTTTTTCTGAAAACGAACAAAAAAGTTCGTAAAAATATAAAAACAAAATCAAAACAAAATTTGAGGGTTCACATCACATTTGACCGTGGTAGCAAATAATACTTCAAATAATACTTCTTCGACTTCATTTTTAGAGTTACCTAAATGTAAAAACAAGCATGTTTTATTCTTGTTATGTTATGCGATAGAGTCACTTTTACGGCGTTGGATAATGGGTCTTTCCTTCTCCAATACAAGCAAGCCCTTTATTCTTGGTACTTATACCAATTTTAGAAATTCGATCCATGGACCCAATGGTCTGCAGTAAGGACTGCGTAAAGTGTAAGAGGGGTGGAAAAACGGGTAGTGCGCAGGTAAAGCCACTGGTCCAGCTAGTATTTAGTTTTTAAATGTAAACTATATTAACCGAGAAATATCGGCGATAACGAGACTAGAACGATACGATAACGATAACGATGCAGGTCAAAAAATTATAGAACGAGTACGAGACGATGAGCTTCACTACGAGGACGATACGATAATTTTAGAATTATTGTTATCGGTGAAGCACTAGTTTTAAGCTCTTTTTAAGCGCTTTATTAACCAATTTTTGTCGAAGTTTTTGTAAAGTTGAAAATGAATGTAAGATTTTCAAGCAACATTGTAAATTCATATCACTATACCTCGAAAAAAAACATTGTAATTTTAAGAATTAAATTTTTTCCGTACACCAACACTTTACATATGCCCTTATGTGCACCACAGTTGTCATAAATCACTAACTTCTGACTGCCTTTTCATATTTGCCGCATTCATATTTAATATTTAATTCAATTTCAATGTGAAATTGAAGTCGACTGCAAATAAATTTGCAGTCAAGTTTTGTGCGATACAAATTCGCAAAAAAAAAAGAAAATAAAACCGAAATGAAAGGAAAAAGTCCTTTGAAGTGCTTTTTTGTGTGTTGCATGCGGCAATTCAAAAAAACAGTGCACTTCAATGGACGAGGACATGGTACTTTTTACGAAATTTTATGTTTTCACATCGAGCTTAGATTTAATGCGGCTGGGGAAATGTGGTTGCTGCGATAGCAAAGGAGCAAAAATAAATAAAAGAAACGATTGAGTGAAAAGGAAAAGGAGTTAGAAGAATGGACTTCAGTAGTAAAATAATACTACAGAAAAGCATAGGAAAAGAAGACTTAAGTAAGACGGTAATCGTTTTTAACATTTTGTCGTTTGCGGCAATTTAATTTATTTTTTATTTATTTGTATTGTTTTCATTACTTTTCTCTATTAGAGCTTTTGTTGAGGTTTGACAACAACGAAGAACAATAGACGTAACCCTTCCATGTTGGCGGAGAATATATGAAAAAGTAGCAGGGCTGATAAAGTTTTGTGACAATATGGATGCAGTACTGAACCCAGAGGACGAACGCAGTAGTCTTAAGTGCTGCTGGAAGGCCTTCCTTGAGAATGCGCTGACCTTTACAACTACCTTCAAACTTACTTTAATTTCTATATGAAATGGCCGAAAAAGTTGGCTTTCTGTGAAAGAAATTGGCATTTAGTTTTGAGCAAAACAAAGATTGCCTGTTTTGATAGCTTTTTGAATATGTATATATGTATGTATATGTATGTATATATCAAAAATATAAACAAATTTAAAATAAAAATATCGACATTGTACTTGATTACCAAAATATTCTATTATCTCACATCCTGTATTGGATGAAGCATATCGTAGAAACCAATCAATTTTTGAATATGAAAATTTTATTTATCACAAAATTTCCATAAGTTAATTAGGAACTATAAAAGCAAACGAATCATGAAAACAAAAATTGAGATTAGAGGCTTCTGGCTAAAGCCCTGTTAGTTGTCCATCTATTGTGAGGTATAACATATTGACATTTGCATTGATGCTACTTCCAGAAGTGCTATTTTCTCTTCTTCGGAAGGCGGCTGCCTCAATTGTTTACTGGGCGTAAACACATTCATTTATTTATTTTTCTATGCTAACGTATTGAAATAAAATTTGGTAAATAAGAAATGAAAAATAAAGAAAAACTTTTCTAATTTTCTGCACAATTTTACAGCAAAATAAAAGCATGACTGAGCTTGAAATGTTGCAAATTGCGGCATATTTGTTTTGCAAATTGATAGGGGCATCAAATATGCTAACAAACTTTCATACAAGCACACATACATACAAAGTAAAGTCGGTGGGTGGTGGTTTGAAATAAGCAGCACCATTTTAGAATATACATATGCCACGGTTAATTTGAACCAACTTAGTATCAAAGTGCTTTTTATATGTGACACAACACAATGAAAAATACCTTTCAAAATATGACACATGTCACATATTGGGACGTAAGAGCATAAATGGCCTTACCAGAACTTTACGTAAGGGCAGCATGAACGAGTGCCTAGAGAGGCACTAAATTTTGAAACGCACATACCTAATTTGAATAACTGAAATATTTCCATGATTTTAAGTCTATTGAAGTTTGCCAACAACATTTTAATAATTCACGGTGGGCTTTAACCAACTTTTAATAAAAGTGTGAGTTACTACAAAAACTTTAATTGGGGATTATTTGGGATGTAATTTGGAGTCTACATATGAAAAACATAAGAAAGCCTTAGAGCTTTTTTTTTAAATTCATATTTACTATTTTTCAATGATATTACATATGTAAAACATACGTATGAAATTCAAAAAGTAACCGATTTTGATCAAATTTTCATATCACTTTGAAATCTCATCTATTATTTTGCGAAGACATGAGCAGTAAAATAAAAATGCGAAAAAAAAAATTTTAAATTTTTTTAAATAATCTGCAATATACCTTCAAAATGATTGCAAGGGATGCTAAAGTTGTCATAAATTCTATATCCCGGGTAATAAAAATTTTTAAGATAGACGTCAGCATGAATTAAAAGTAGGGAAAAAAGGTTGTGGTGACAGTAATAACGCAAAGAAGGTCGTAACCATGCTATAGAAATGTCCCAACCTTTCAGGAAGAAAAACCGCTCAGCTAGCAGTTTCTTCCGAATCATTTGTGCAAAGAGTGAAAGGAGAGGCTAAGCTGACGAAATACCATGTTTAGAAAGTGCCGGATCGGAATGCTGAAAAGAATTGCGAACCAAAAATACGCGCTCAAAAACTGAATAAAGATTTTGTGTTCAAATTCGAATGTTGCATTATGGATGACGAAACGTACATACGTCCTTCACCTCGAAGGTCTTTCATCTCGCTTGTCCTTTTTGCAGGAAGCTTTTACTTCCTTATTTAGGGCGTTGTATATCTGTGAGACTTCTTACCTCTGGTCTCTTATTTGCGCTTCATCACAAGTGCATTTTGCAGCTCTCCTTTTCTCAATGGCATTCCAGGTAGCATCGCTCATTCAGGGTTTTCTGTTCTGTGTGGTAAATTCAAGTATGGACCCAGTAGCTGACATATGTTAATAACGACTTGATTCTTAGCCATTTCAATTTGATTGAACTCCGAGAGATAGAGTCGAAGAGCCGTTCCACTTCGTCGATGAATTTTTCCCGAAGACAGCTTTCCTCGAGTTTATATAGGGCGAACTTTTTGGATGTTGATGCATACTATTTTGAGTCGAAGGGAATCCACTAGAAAATGGTGATCGAAGTCTTGTGACATTTTTCATTTATATTTAACAAAATAAAATGAAAAAAATCCTCTCTTGCAAAATTGATTTTGAAGTTCGGGGTCCTGGTGTTCCACCAAATTTTTTTAGTTAGCGAGCTTAGAATTCAATATTTGAATGTTCTGTTAACATAGAATAACTCTGTGACTAGACTTTGATGCAGCCTCGCACATAATGTTAAGTATATATCGACCTCACACGATTTTTATACCTTACACGTGTAAAACATACATATGAAATTTAAAAAGCTTCCGATTTTGTTCAAATTTTGGCAGGTACTTTATTAGATAGCACCACAATCCAAATTTCAACTTTATAGATGGTCAGAGTCCTGAGAAAGAGCCATATTTTGTCCTGAAAATACCCGTATTTGGACCGTAATGTAAGTTCTAAAAGCCCACAAATCTAAGTTTAAAGTTATGGATATCACTTTTTTTTTTGAATGTCGTCTACTATACACATAAAATTATTTTAAGCTTCTTGACCTTAAGACCTTTATTTGCGACCAGATTAAGTGAAAAAGGCCTTAGCAAAATATGACAACTTTGCAAATGGTGCCCCATATCGAGATCTTACTCATAATACTTATTTTATACTTTAAATTATTAACATTTTTATACACGTCAAAATGAGATATCACACAGTGAAAATGGTTGACTGGTTCAGAGATATTAGACATTGAATTCGGCTGTTTTCGCAAGAATTGAGTTTTTTTTTCAAACTTTGACCTTGCAGTACTCGAGACTCCGACTATTAAGGGAGCTGATTTGTGCTGTGGGGTCAGCTTTTAAGGTTCTTTGATCAGATGTTTTTTAAATTTCATACGTGAGTTGCACATATTTCATACGCATTTAATATTAATAAAAAACAGTAAATTAGTAATTAAAAACAAAAGCTCTACGGATTTTTTTTCCTTTTGATGTACATATATTGACTATAAATAACATCCCAAATAATTCCCCATTCAAATTTTTGTAGTAACTCAACTTGGCAACTGATTTGCTTGGCACGTTTAGTCTCACATACATATACTCATAGTACATATATTAAAAATAAAGAGATTCCCAGAAATCTATAACAAAATTTATTAATTTAAAATTTAATAATACGCATTTGTTCAATTACTGCAATATAACGAATTAAGAGCAAAAACCAGTATCTTTATCGCTCAAATGCTGCAGTTGTTGAAGAAGAAAAAAAAAAACGATTAAAAAACATCTAAGATTTGAATATTAATTAATTTAAGAATAAAATATATATCAACACATGTTAGATGTATGCTGTTTAAGAAAAAACAAAAAAAATATTAAAACAGGTACAAGTACAAACGTTTCACTAAAGTCCTAAATACGTAGAATATACCCATTTATCTTGTCACGGTGTGAATATTATTAATGATTATTTCAATACAGGTCATATTTTCTTCCAAAATTGAATTCATTTTCTGCAGTTCAATAAATAAAAAAGTTCATACAGGTTCTAGCCCCTGATCACTTTTGAAGCACATTTTCAGATTTACATACTCGCATTTGAAATATCAATACGTACATACATACTTGTTAATCTTATTTTACCAACAGTGCATTGTATAGTAGATTTACCGGCATAAAATACTGTATGCATAATATAATATCTATTGAGTTAGAAATCGAATTTACGACTTATTAATGAGGATTAATTTATGCAAATGGTGGCTGATATTGCTATGGTATTAAATTTGAATGAAAAGATGATTCAAAATTTATTGACGCAAAGGCTAACGTGTGGATTTTAGCCATATTAATTCCAATAATAATTTCAAGAAACAAGTTATTTATATTATTGCTGCATTTTTGAATCTATCGATAGCATTGGTTGTCTCACATAAGTAAAAATCAAAAAAAAAAAAAAAAAAACAGAACTAATTTTTCATTTGATATATTGTATATAAGACAATATTTAAAAAAAAAAGCAGGTTAATGATTCAATAGACTACTAGTAGTAGTCGACAAGTAGTTAGAAATTATGGGAAAGCATTATGTTAAACAAAAATTGCGTTTCTTAAATTGTTTTCCTTATACCTCGTCAACAAGTCTCTAAAATATTGACATTAGTTGTAATCATTCCAAAATGGTTCTCAAGTTAATTGAATTTGAAAATATTATATTTTGATGTACCATATATTGATATTTTATGTCAAGCTTTTTGCTTCATAAGTAAGTTTGTACTGTTTTGATGTAAAAGTTACACCAATTACACTACTCGACAAATTTTTGCAAAATATTATTGCGGCAAATAAAAACCACCATTCCAATAGGAAAATTTTCCGCTGAATCCAAAAATCATAGTGGTTTTGCTGAATCAGGTCTGATTTTCGAGATAAAGGGTAAAAACCAAAAACATGCACTGTCCCGGGAGGTAACGCCAAATAGGCTTGATTAAAAACGTTATTTTACATGATACTCATTCCAAATTTCATACATTTTTGTTTAAACAGTTGGCATTTTATTAAAATTTATTTGAAATTTATTTGAAAAAAAAATTATTATAAGCAAAAATGTATGAAATTGAGTCTTACATTGTTTTAGTTTTTTTAACATCACTTATATCAAATGAAGCCAAAATATTAAAATATTATATTAAAAATTTTTATATTTTAATATACTACAAGATAGTGTAGCTAACGTTTTAAGTTCAATAGATTTTTTTCGAGTTATAAGGTTCTAAAGTTGAAATTTTTTTGAAAAAATCCAAAAAATTGAATTTTTGTTGACCTGTTTTAAGCCGTAGCGACCAAGCTAGTGGTGTTGTTGTGGCATATATTGCTCCAAAATTTTTGTCGTGATCTCTACTTTAAGGAAACAACAAAATTTGGAATGAGTATCATGTAAAATAACGTTTTTAATCAAGCCTATATGGCGTTACCTCCCGGGACAGTGCGTGTTTTTGGCTTTTACCCTTTATCTCGAAAACCAGACCTGATCCAGCAAAACCATTATGATTTTCGGATTCAGCGGAAAATTTCCCTATAGGAATAGTGGTTTTTATTTTCCGCAATTTTTCTTGTCGAGTAGTGTTATTACCAATTATTGTGTTGTCAATATTATCAAGCTATATTTGTTTAAACTTAGTTGAGGCTTGTTTATAATATTAACCACGAATCTATTTAAATTGACCAGGAATCTATTTAAATTGACTAGAAAATTGCAAAAAAATTCAAAAAATAAAACAAATCCACAAGACGGTCTAAACACCAAAATCGAATGTTCAATTGTAAATATTAATCAGACAATAGAGAAACATACATACACACATAAGCGCATGGACTATTTAAGATTATATATTCATTCTTAAAGTTTCCAGTATTTTTTTCACATAGCTATGCAATCTGCAGTACATAGGAAATAAATTAAAATTAGTAAGGAGCTAATTTTTATACCAAAATTGTTTTTGTTTCATAAAACATCAAATTACAACGTAAGCTTCTAATTTTGGTATAATATCATAACAAATATTTAGAAATAAAATTTAATTAACATACAAATCCTCTGCTATATAAAGCCAAAACACAAAATATTAAACAAAAAAAAACTAAAACTTATGGTAAGAGCTTCCAAATGTTGCCGCTAATAGTGGTAGCGCCAACATTTTACAAATTTCTAATGAATTTTATTCAAAGTCTGCCCTTTGGCCCATTTAAAAATTAACGCACCGACGCGTTTATAAAATAACCATGATTATTTTGTGTGAAAATTAACTTTTACAATGGGCGTGTGACAAAGGATTTAGTTTGGTGGTGCTTGGAGCGGTCATAGCGATGGTCCACACAATTAGACGGTACGTAATAATGCAAGCGTTTGCAGCAGCTATATAATTGGTAATAAATTTTAATTTTGGTGTCGTTGCTAATGATAGCATAAGCAACAACAACAGTAACTAATACAACAAGATGACTATATAACAACAAATAGACATGGCAACCGCTAAAACAACAACATAGCGGAAATACAATATCACGTGAACAATATTATTATCTTTACATATATACATACATATACTATATTAGATACTATATATATACCTATATGTTTATATGGTTGTGTGTAGTATATTATCAAGTTAGAATAAGTATCGATTGCGAACTAATAACATTTACTTTAAGAAATGAATGCTAATTGAATTTAGCAGGGACCGTAAATAATCGTTATTTTCTATAATTAAATTCAAAAAAATCACAATGAAGGAAAAGTCGAAATGTGAGTTTGAGTATACCTACATATGAATTTCTTTTGACGAGAAGCTAAGATATATGAAATGATTTTTAATTATGCGATTTTTATTTTAAAAATCATAAATTATTGTTGTATCGGATTTCTATTTTTTTTTGATCATAAATAATTGTCATTTTGGATTTCTATTTGTTTCGATCAAAAAAAATCGTTATTTTGGATTTTTATTTTTTCGATCGAAAATAATCGTTATTTTTAATTTCTATTTTTTCGATCAAAATAATCTTTATTTTAGATTTTTATTTTTTCGATCAGAAATAATCGTTATTTCTAATTTCTATTTTTTCGATCAAAAATAATCGCTATTAAGAGATTTTAACATAAAGCAAATTTGTCCGCAGCATAGCTAGCGTGCCGTGCGTTTCGTGATTGAAAAAAATAGAAATTAAAAATAACGATTACTTTTGGTAGAAAAAAATAGAAATCCAAAATAACGATTACTTCTGACGCTAGAAGTCCAAAATAACAATTATTTTTGATCGAAATAAATAGAAATAAAAAATAACGATTATTTTTGATCGAAAAATTGAAAATCCAAAATAACGATTATTTTTGATCGAAAAAAAATAGAAATTCTCAAAAATGAGAACTTTTTTTTTAGTCAATGAAAGTAAATGCATGTAGGAATTGATAAATGTATAGATGGAAATTTTAGAAGTTTTAGGAAAATATATTTAATTTTTCTAGAGTTTTTGACGGTGAACAATGAAGACTTTTCTGCCCGTCAAAATTTTATTTGGTACTTAAGGGGGCGGCATTCCAAGTGTTTGCACCAGGTGCCAAAAATGCTCGTTACGCCACGTTCAGGATGGTCCAGTTCTGAGCAACCATACTTTTAGTATTGAGTTTCCTGGATCGTTGTGACTAAAAAAATTGTGAAAAGGTCCTATGTAATAAAACAAATTATTTATTAAGTCCGAGATCGATATTAACATAATAACTTAATATATATGTATATTGAAGTATTAACATATTTGAAGGGCATAATTCCTTCCCTGTTTAGGATAGATATATGTACATAAGTATATATTTTACTTTGAAATCTTCAAAGTTGGCAGCTGGCATTTCTCATTCTCCTCCACTACCGAAATTTTTCTTGGTGACATACGTAGACTATATATTATTATTTTAATTTATTTATTTTCATGTTTCAACGTTAAGAAACTTGAGCTATTTAGTTTCCATACATACACAGAAAAAAAAGATTCGCTGATATCAAACAATTTCGGGTCCGATTTCAACGAATGTTGTGTATGATTTTCAGTCAGAGAAACAGTTTCTCTGATATAACAAGAGATGATTTGTTTTTTGTTTTTTAGTAAATGAAAATAACCACAATGAATAGATTTATAGTAATTAAATGAAAATAATCGCGCAATGTGTAGATTTTGTAATTAATTTAATATGAAACATAACTAATTTTGTTAGGGTTTTTGAGATGGCAAAAGTGAAGACTTTTTTTTTCGTTAGTAATTTTTAGAATAATTTCGTACATTTAAGGAAAATTGGGTGTTCAAGACCAAAAGGTACATTCTGGCTCTAAAAAGTACATTTGAAGTTTCGATTCAGTACATTTTCACAAAACCCAAATGCTATCACTGATGTACGTACACAGAAAAAAAGATTCGCTGATATCAAAAAATTTCGGGTACGATTTCAACGAATGTTGTGTATGATTTTCAGTCAGAGAAACAGTTTCTCTGATATAACAAAAGATGATTTGTTGAAACTTAAAATAAATTAGTTGATTTCAAAAAAACATTTGTTAATTTTCCTAAAGTTTTTGTTGAAACTTAGAATAAATTCGAAAAAAAAATTTTCTTTTTTGATTTATTATTTTACTTTCCTCTATGTCTTTTTTTTCCCCTCTATTTCCTCTATTTTCTTATTTGTTGGTACTTATTGTCAGTCATTCTTGTTTTAATTGTAATAAGTTTTTAAAACTTCAAAGGATAAATTAAATTTATTTTTACCTGTCACCCGATCAGAGAATTGAAGCTGTGGTTCTGCGCCATGCCACTGTACAAAGATGCTCATCTTAACCAACTCAGCCACCGACATCATTTTTAAGGTATACTAAAATCATGTTGTTAAACTGCGCATGCAACAACCATTGTCTAATCAGGGAAGCTCCTGGTTCAAGCCCCGGCGAAGACATAATTTTTTTTTAATTTTTTTATTTTTTAATTTAAAAAACAAAAAAACAAGTAGAGAACTATAAATATATTGAAGACTGCCTTTTATATTAAAAAATAACGGACTCGTTTTTTATTATTAACATAAAAGGCAGTTTTCAAGATATTTTCAATTTATACAAATACAGTTCTCAACTTCTTTTTGTTTTTTAAATACCTTTAAATTAAAAAGTAAAAAAATAAAAAAAAAATTATGTCGTCGCCGGGGTTTGAAGCAGGAGCTTCCCTTATTAGACAATGGAAGTTTTTTATTTGCAATATGAGTGAAACATTTTGCTGATTACGGTAAAATATTTTGTTGTAAAATCAGAAAATTTGCATTTGCAAATCCAAAGAACAAAGAGTTTTGATTTTGCAAATATTTTCTTTGATTCAAAGAAATGAATTGTTGAATTCCACAAATTTTAATCATAGTATTGCAATTCTTTGATTTTACCAATCTTGTTTTTTCTGTGTAGAGAATTTAAAAGTTATAGACGAACATCAAAGAAGACTTATTTTAATAAGATAGTAAGTAAGTACATTGGAGGCTTTATGGTTCTATTTTAATAAAAAAGAGATAAAGATTTTGCAAACATCAACACCTGACGTTATCAAGTGTTTGAGATATCTAGAACGGCGAATTGTAAGAGCCCTAATTCGTTAGGTAACAGACATATACATTAGCACTAAATAATAATAATAAAATATTTTGAAAATCTAAGAATTACTGTTTAAGGAATACTCATAGCGTCATCGAAAACTTACAGCTACAAGGTTTTACAAAAACAAATAATATTGTGAAGTAAATTGTTGGATTTCAATGAATTGTTAGCAAATAAAAAAATCGACAAGCTCCTGAATAAATAAAACCGAACCACAATGACCACAATTGACATCAAATCGTACGAACTTTACTCCCCATTTATTTTGTAATTTTCAATCATTGAAGCTTGGTGGTTCTCATAATGGCAGAGGATTTAGCAGGGTAACAGCTAGTAAAGATAAAATTAGAAACATTCCACTTAAGTACCTATTGGTTTACTTTTAAATGTCTGATTTGAAATTGTTGTTTCATTAAATGTTATTAGGAGTAAAATGTTGACAATTTGTAATGCGGTTGTGGAAAACATTTTTGAAAAAGGGTACTTTGATTGAAAATAGATTTTAAAAAGAAAAAAAAGTGTTAACAAAATTTATTATTTAAAGTTGGTTAATATTGAAGAAGGATAAATATTGTCTGGCTATAATGAACTTTGCGAGTATTGTCATTTATCTGAGCAGTTTTAATAATATAATTGTTATAACATTTCAATGTCAGAGTATCTCCGATATGCGATTACATGAAAATTGACAATAAATTCAAAGAATCGAATCGCGTCCTCAAACTATTGAGATTCCAAGTACTGTAGTGGGTTCTCATGACTCAAATTGTACGCATAAATAATTTAGTTAAAAAAGCGCCTTGCAAAATTTTTAATTTTTAAAAAAGATAATTCTTAAATTGGTAAATTAAAACTATGCACGACTCATTACCTTACTGCTGAATTTTAATTATTTTTCTAGCTAATTCACAACAAATTTACTTTAATCAAGGATCTACTTATCCATGCTGCACAAGGACACTCGAAATGTTCAGCAGCAACAAAATATAACTCATCGAAAAGCAATCAACAACTTTGGCAAACAAAAAACCAATTGAAGTTGCGGAAAAGTCCAAAAAAAAGTAGGAGGAGAACAACATGCGAAACGCCTTAAAGTAGACTAATAAAAAACAACGTGTATTCTTATGTTTTTATTTTTTTTCTCTCTGAATTGCAAAGATAGATGTCCTTTCAGCTCAGCTGTGATAATTTATTATTATTGCCTAGGTAAGCCAGAATTTACGAATTTACTTACAGGGTGCGCACATATTGTGTGCTGGTCCGAATCATGACCGACCAAACAAAAAAAAATAAAACAGAAAATTGGCAAATAGAAAAAATTAGTAAACAAAATGCAAAGCCATAAATTTCATGAAACTGATGGACAAAATGAATTAAATGCGGTGAATCGTGTGCAAATCGGACGTGCGTGAAATTCGACTACAGTCAAAGCAATAGCATATAGGATACTTAAAGATATGTTACTTTAAGGCAGCAAAAACAACCTAAACTTTACTGGAATAAAATTGGCAAGCAAGTTTTACGTGTGTTATTTTAAAATATAATGAAAAAATTAAAAAAATAAAATTTTTTTATAGACAAAATCATTCAAAAATGAGACCTACAATTTTTAGCGAAATCAACTGACGTCTATTCATGAATACTTGGAAAGTTCACCGTTTTGAAATAACGGTAAACTAACCGGTAATTGACACGGTTACAAACGCTTCTTTAAGACCGAGAAGTTTGGAGTCTAAAGCAAAGTTGTTCCCCATAAAAAGACTAACATTCTTTATTTAAGCTCCTCCCCAGTACTACTCCTTAGCCCTGCTATGGAGCATTTAAGTCAAATTTTCTTAAAAAAAAAATGCATAAAAAATAAACGACTGAAAGTTTTATCATACAATTAAAATTATAAAAAGGAATATGGAATATAGTACCTACATACTATGTATGAAGAAAAAAAAATCGTAGACAAATTACTTATATTTGAGTTTTACTGCCAAATAGATCAGTCTTAGACAGTTTTGCTGTTTAAGGACCCCCATTTTCACGAGAAATATTTTTGCCCACGACCTATGAACAAATGTTTAGCCGGTGGTTTAGACCTTTCCCTATCGATTGGTGAAAAAAAAATTTTTTTTGAAAACCACCCTAAAATTTTTTTTGCTCCAAACGATAAGAAATGGTCGGCACAGTCAAGCAGTCGAAAACGGTACTTTCCAAGGTCCGGAGCCAAACAAAGTGTTGTCGAAAATTATTTTTCGAACTTCCCAATCGATTGGAGCAAAAAAAAATTTCGAAAATGGGTCAAAAACGGTCCTTTCTAGGGCCTGGAGATACTCCAAATTATGGTCAAAATCCATTTTCGGTCTCTATCCATCGATTGGTGCTTAACTTTTTTTTTCGAAATTGGAGCGAAATCGGACATTTTTTGGACTCGGAACCACCTCTGATGATGGTCAAAATCCTTCTTCGACCTCTTTCCATCGATTGGAGCATAACATTTTTTTTTTCAAAAATGGACCAAAATCGGCTATTTTTGGAATTCAGGACCACCTCTGGTGGTGGCCAAAATCTAATTTCGACCTCTCCCTATTGATTGGTGTATAAAAAAATTTCTAAAATTGAACCAAAATCAGACATTTTTGGTACTCTGGACTACCATTGAATAATGATTTCTCTATTGTAGTGGCCCCCCAAAAATGTCTTAAAACTTTTGCTTAAAGACTTCCCATAAGAACTTAAAATATATATTTTGACCGAAAAATATCGTTTCTATTGGAAATTTTAGAATGTTGAAAGGTTCGTCTAACCTTAACAAATAGAGTTTCTTCATACTTCAAGAGTGGCATAACTCAAAAAACGTGATTTTTGAGTTACTGATGCAGAAATATTCGCCATTTCATGTTTTATGTTGTGCCAAAAACTCAGAAAGATATCTTATAAACTCGCCTTGTGAGAAGAGTTTATGTAAATATACTTTTTTGAATTCTCATATAAAAAGTAACTTATTGAAAACTTTAAATGCTTTTTTCTCCCACTTTGTGTTTTTTGAGTTATGCCACTCTTGAAGTAAATGAGCGATATTTCAAAAGCTTTTTAAGGGAACGAACAAAGCAAGTTTTACTTAAACAAGCTTCAATTAATAATAATAAATGTTGTCCTAATAGAAACGATGGACTTAATTTTCAAATTAAACACATTATGTTGCAAAAAGTGGTAATTGAAGATAGAAATTTTGTAACTAAGTTTCGAATAAGATGAGGGAATAATGCGCCCTGCGGATCTGCAAGCGAACTCTTGTTCTTGTGGTCATCTTTGCTTAATTCTGGCGCTCAGAATTTGTTTATTGCTTCTTAGTATACACTTGTGATTTTCAAAAACTTTCCATGAAAATGGTCACATAATGTCAAATTAAACGACATTGGTGGCCAATTCTGATCTACATTTCTTAAAATTAAATGACCTGAAAACTTTTCCCGCAGCAACTCATTTTGTTCTCGTGCCGTGTGAGATGTTGCGATCTTCTAGCTAGAAATTCATTTACCAATTCTCTTATTTTAAGGTGGTATATTTAACCATTTGAAAAAAACATAATTATTTATATCAACTTTAAGAAAACCAAGTTCGTTAGCTTGCACAAAGTGATGAAATGTTTTAAAAACTTTTAGGCAAATTGAAATCTTTTAGAATCAAAACAGACTTGCAAAAGGAATATGTATTTGTGTCATATGTTGTATGAAATTTTTTAAAATATTTTTTTGTTTTAAGCCTACTTTCAGCGGATTTCGTGTAAGTAATTTAACATTACAAAAAAAAAAAAAAAAATGAAATTACCAGCGGGATTTCGCAATCGAGCGAATTTTAATAAAAACAGAAAGTGCGCACATGTCGTCCTTGTTAAAGTTTGTTAGTTTTTAGCTGCTTTTATTTTTATCCAACTAGCACTTTCACATCATCATCGTATTGCACTTTTAATGGCTTTTCACGTTTGTTCGTAGTATGTTCGTTTCACGTTATTGATTGCATCAAACTAATTGTCATGCGACATGACATTTCTTTTGTTCTTGAAATTTAACTCTACTGGAAAGCAAAATAAAGTAAACAGCAACCCATTTAACTGGTATGGCAGCTACACTAAAAAAAAATCTTATTCAGAATTTCATAACCAAATTATAAATATTATAGAAATAATATCTGATGTGGTGTTTTGCTGGAACGCAGCTTGCATATGACTTGTGTATGTGCTATATATGTATACTAAAGCGCTGCAGAAGACAGTAAACTGTATTGTGGAAAATATTGCAAGTATCTTTTCATAAGATCCATTAAATTATGAATAGTTTGAAAAAAAAAAAAATTATGAAATGTCGTTATTTATTAAAGAAATAACGACAATTTGAAAAAAGTCCTTTCAGAATTTTTTTTTTATAATTTTAAAGGACAAAGTTCAAATGATTTTAACTTTGAAAATTAGGTCTTTTCAGCGAAATAAAAAAATATGGGTCCCCTAGAATTGAACGCAGAATAATGTATGCAAATTTAAAGCAAATCTATAAATTTTTTGGGTCTGCTTTGATCGATTTGAAAAATAATGTACCTAAAATGTTAAAATTGACGGCATCTAGAATATCTACAGCAGTAAATGAGATATTTAATTAAAGTACTCATCGAGCTAAGTGCACTAAAACTATCTGCTTCGAATTTGGTTAATCAAAAGCTGAGGCATAAGCGTGGAAAGATTTGCTATTTCTTAACTTTTTTCAAATAAATAACTGATTATTTACCAAAGCCTTATTGTACATACCTGTTGTAGATCCCGTCAACTTTTATAATTTTAATAAAACATTTTCATCTCATTCTTTCGCAGTTTCACTTCTACCGCGTTTACGTTCTTCACAATTCCGATATTTATTCGGAAGCTAAATTTGCTTTGAAACATGCTAATTTCCTTAGATTTATAGTTCTGAAACTTTGAGTGCATTCAAGAAAAAACGTGACACCATTGATATAAATATGGTTTTGAAAAGCTCATCAACTAAAAAATACGTTCTATAAAATATATAT
Source organism: Meiosimyza platycephala (assembly GCA_963662105.1). Lineage (NCBI taxonomy): Eukaryota > Metazoa > Arthropoda > Insecta > Diptera > Lauxaniidae > Meiosimyza > Meiosimyza platycephala. The sequence continues at coordinate 28,933,308 of OY759210.1, read as the reverse complement.
AAATATATATTTTTTAAAATTGCTTACACTATTGATGCTTTCCATTGCACTATGGGCCCGCTGACTACTTTTGCTGGCCAAGACCTATTTTTTTCACACTCGGTTATTGTTTTTTTGTTGTTGTAATCTTTTAGAAAATACTTCAAAGCACTGAAAAATGCACTTTGTTTTTGTAAATACTAATTTACAGTTTAACAGCAAACCTTGAAAGTGTAGCTTTCTGCGTAAAATTGAAAATACAATTTTGTGCGTATTTTTTAAGGTTTTTAAAATATCATTGTGCAATTAAAAAAAAGTAAAAAATGGAAAAGAAATGTGATAGTGAGTACTTTAAAAACTTTGGTTTTTTAAGAAAAATTCCTAAGAATCAAGAAATTAGTATATTAATATGCTTAAATTTCAAATCCAAAATGAATTTAAAAAAACCATTTTAAAGAATGTATTTTTTTATCAAAAGGGTTGAATGGGTTAAGGTTTCCATCTAAATTTCAGCAAATATAGTTTAATTTGAAAGCCAAAAGTATTACAAGTCTAAAAAACTTGGTATAAGGGAGTAATCGCTGATTTCAATTTGAATAACAAATTTCGAAATCTGGAAATAGTTTATCAAGTATGTAATTAGAATACCAGATGCCACATTGAAGTCGTCATCTAAAATTTTTGAATTTTGACATTAAATTCAAAATCAGCGATCTCGAAAGCTCCCTTACACAACGTTTCATACAGATAAAATCAAATTTTCAAATTTTAGCCGCCATACTGGATCCGTGATTTTGAATTTTAAATTTTTGGCATCAAATTCAAAATCAGCGACCTCGAAAGCCCCCTTACACAGCGTTTCATACAAATAAATCAACATATACAAATTTTCGTCGCCATACTGGATCCGCCATTTTGAATTTTTGACATCAAATTCGAAATCAGCGACTTCGAAAACCCGCATATAGAGCCTTTCAAAGTTTTGGCCAGAAAAAGTTGTCAGCGGGCCCATAGTGCATTGTTTCCAGCACATTTCAACGTAATTTATTCTGTCAGTGCAACTGCTATAAGAACAGTTAACATATCAAGGACGCTACCACATGCAGTTCTTCAACTTAAATGATAAATTCAGTAACCGGTATATGTATGTTCAGTTATCGTGATTTGATATATGACAAGCTATTTGTCATCGATAACAAGCAGTTTTGCTAGAAAAATTAAAATCATTGTTTATTTTTTTCTTTCCTTGTAAAAAGTTATTTGCAATTTAAGCATCAATTGACATCGAAATGACGTCAGATACTGTGTCAATTTTCACTCTTAAGGTTCTATATCAACCAAGCCACGGAAATTTCTATGGTTGTTGTTTAAATTTTCAATTATGAAAAAAGAAGACAAAAACTTGAAAAGCAGTGATGTGTTTTAAAAAAAAAACTTTACCCTTTATTAAAAAGGTTTTTTTTCGTAACATTTCATCGTTTTGGTATTGGAAATTTCAATTTCAAAGTACTAGGATTTTATAAATCAAATTAAGCAGCGCTCCTGTAAAATTGCCAATCAATCTAATTGCTTTTTTACAAGTATTGCGCTTGCTGATCAAAATTGAGAGAGAACATATACAAAAACTGTAAACACAAAATTTTGTGTTGTTCAAACTATTTTTTTGTTTCCCATTGAAATTTTTTCGAGGTAAATCTGAGTTACCAACACAGTTTTATTACGAAAATATATTTTGATAGAATTGTTTTGGAAATATTTCGTTTTAATATACCTACATACATATGTATGTATTTTTGCAGAAATTTTTAAAATAAAAATTTTTCAGTTTCATAAAACTAATTGAAAATGTTTTGCTTTGATAGAAATTATAACTATGGGGTAAAACATACGAAAACTCCAGGTGAAAAAAATTATGACACCGATTTAAGTTCAAATCCAGATACATATACTCTAAATCAGGAGTCGGCAGCGCCTAACTCTTTCCACTCTTTTACAACAACTTCGTATTGCTGTAATTCGCCGAATCGTTGATAGGCGCAACTGCACCAAAACAATTCAACCCTTGCGTGTTGTTGCTTTGCTTGTCATTGTTGGTAAATACGTAGCGCTTACGACTGCGCATAATTCTTGTTATGTTATGTTTGTTGTTGTCGAACTAGTGCGCTGCCGTGTGCGCTACCGGCATGCGCGTTGTTGCTTTTATGTGTTTTTTTGTTAATAATTCCTTATTGCTCCGTATCCAACGATTTGTTGCTGTTGCTAGTTTTTTGTTGTAATTGTTGCACTATTGAAATAAAATCCTTGCCGATCCCTGATCTAGACCAGCGAAGGGCAAGCACAGGCACTTTCTGCCCTCGGTGCCCTTTCCGTTATTCGACGCACAAGCAAGCAACCAAAAGTTCGCAGAATTTAAACGCTATCGGCGCACAGCGTTGAGTTGAGTTCTAATGAAAACAAAAACAACACACACAGGCATTAGCGACGGCGCCGCATTCTGATTCGACGAATGTAGCAATTGTTTTTGTTTATAGTGCAATTTGTTTTTTTTTTGTGCTGTTGGCGAATTTGAAAATGAAAACATAAAAAACTTTAAAATTTAGTTTGTTGTTGCTTGATTTTGTTGTTGTGCCCTTTTGGTAGATTTTCGTGTGCACCACTGATCTAGACATTTACTTTATTTTTTATTAATGTTTCTGTTGTTTAACATAAATGAATAATAATGTGATATTTACATATAAAAACAATATTTTTTTTATACTACCAAAATTATTGGATAGAGTAAAATTATGTATGTGAAAGAGTTTTTTGTTTTTCAATTCTCGCTATAGAATTATGTCACTGAAATAATTTTGGGATCAACGTGACATATTTTTTTTGCGGCTATTCGCAACGCCGGTTCAGTTCAGTGATGGCATTTTCGGTACATTTGTACTTTTTTCGGTACATTTGCGTCCTGAAAAATCGTATTCAGTACATTTAACAAGTTTTCAGTACATTCGGTACATTTGCCACATTTTTCGTACATTCGGCGAATTTTCAGCACATTTTCAGTACATTTTCGGTACATTTGAACAATTTATAAGAATTACCTGTTTTCGGTTTAATTAAATGAAAAAATAATTGCAATGTGAAGATATATAATAATTACCTTTTTTTGTATAAATAATTGCAAGGTGTAGTTTTTGTAATTTAATAATTTAATTTCATATATGTATATCTCATTTTCCTAGAGTTTTTGAGATGCCAAAAGTGAGGACCTTTTTTTTTTTTTAGTTATTGAGAAAAATTTACAAAAATTTCGTACATTTTAATAAAATTGGATGTTCACTCCAAAAAAGTACATTCGGCCTCTAAAAAGTACATTTCAAGTCTGGATTCAGTACATTTTCACAAAACCCAAATGCCATCACTGGTTCAGTTGCGTCGTGAATACGAGTGAAAGCGGTCAACGCAAGCACGTTTTGTTTTGTCAATGTTAATTTAATATTAAACACAATTTTATAATTACTTTTCTTTAAATAAAAATTACTTTAATGTTAAAATTCCGGTTTCTTTCAGTTCAGAAGTGGGATAGTGCTCGTGTTTGGTAATACAAATTTTACAAATGTTATTACATATCATTTTTCGCCGCTGGTCCATTATATCTGAAATTTATCGCCAGAATAATGGACCAATATGTTTTTCTCGATATGTTAAGAACCAATTTGTCACAAACGGTGAATCAACTTACTCTTGGCAACGACTGGAAGTTTTATCAAGTCAATATTTTTAAACACAGGGCCTGCAAAGAGCGATCCTGGCTGCTTTATAGCTATCCACATATTATAGAAACACGGCCCCAAAGTCCAGACATAAATCCTGTAGAGAATTTATGAAAGCATCTTGATCAAAAATTACGAGAACATACAATTAGCAAGAAAAATGGATTGAATACGCTATTGCAGCAAGAATGGAACAATCGGAACCAAATCCAGCCTAGATTTTGCCAAAAACTGGTCCAGTCTATAACTAACCGACTCAAAATATTTATAAAAAATAAGATCCTTCACAGAAAATATTGATTTGCTAAAAATATTTACAGTGGCTCACAGCTTATTTCATGCAGTACATACTTTTAATTTCAATGCTCTGTAACTTTCAAACTAATTGGAATATGAAAAAAGTTTTGATACCATTTGAAAGAACAAAAACTGTAATTTTAAAAAAATGTTTATTTAATGTAAAAAAATATTACCTGGAGTTTTTATAATAAAAAATCGAAGAGTACTACTGAATTTCATGTCACAGCTTATTTCATGCAGACATGTATAAATTGAAAAACCATTGTTTGAAATAATGATTTCATAATTTTAAGTATGTAGTGTGGTAGCCTCTTTGGTCAACTACAGCTTTAAGACGGAAGCTACAAATTTTTTATTGGTATCTGGCGAGTTATAGCACCACCCAATTTTAAGTGCCTTTTTTTGGTCGTTTTTGCTTGAAATGTTGTGTATTCGGATATTTTTTTCCAAAATCGTCCATAAATTTACAAGCACCCTTAGGTCAGGTGACTATGCTGGCGGTGCCATAAAATAAGGGCACTTTTATATTAACCAGACTTGAGCTAAGCCAGCTTTGTATTTCAGGTTTTTATCTTGGTAAAACCGTAAATTTGTCTGCATGGCAAGATTTTCGGCACTCTGCAACAAATCGACACTTACTATCTGAAGACACATATCCATAGTCATGATATTTCCTATAAAAGCCAAATAATTTCTGGTACCAGCAGCTGAAATGCAAGCCCAAACCATGGCACTATTTTATATCGCGTGTATGTTTTCCTTGTTGTTTTTTCTATTATTATTTTTACGATATCAATATAAACTGCAGAGTTCACATAACCTTCCAGAAGAAGAAACTCTCCCACCCCACATCTTGTTATTGCCCCCATTTGACCAAAGCAAAAGTCATATTTCAAAACGATTCTGCGCCTTGTCATCGGTCGGAATCGGTAAGTGGCCCACTCACAATAATTATTTTTTACGTTTTTTTTTGATAGATTTACAATAATGAACTATTTATTTTTGCATAGGTAAAGGAATATAAGGACTTTTTGAGAATTGAGTTCGTCCATGGCCCGGTAACAGCCCCAACCTCAATCCCATTGTGAATGTTTGGGCCATTTTAAAAGGCAAATTGCGCCAACAAAACCCTAATAATATTCCAAAGTTAAAGAAAATAATTGAATCTACTTGGTACAACGATATTTTAATGGAACTAATACGAAAACTCTATGAGAGCATGCCTTTTCGAATGGAAAGCTTCATCAAGGCAAAAATAGGTCCTACGCGGTATTAAAATCAATTTTACCGTATTATTTAAAATAATTATATAATAAATAATTAAAGAATATGTGAGAAATTAAAAATACATAAAAAAACTACAAAAAACAATGTATTTTTTCATATAAATAAGTTGTAATTTCTGATTATAAAACTAGCAATTATGTGTTTATTTGGAAAAGGTTCCTAGAATTTATTACTGTTAGGTTGACAGTTTTGAAAATACTCAAAACTTGTCGCTAGTAACAGTATCTAACAAACTTAAAACCGTTAAACAAGAGTAGATATTATTTTACGCATCAAAATATAAAATCTTCTTGCAAACTGCGTTTTTTTTGACCGTGAGTGTAGCTCTAAGGATAAATTTTTACCAAGGGAAAAACTTTTGTTAGTTGTCCGACTTTGGCTTGGAGTGCCTTTATATGAGGAATTCTTGAAATTTTCTGGTTTTAGAAGTGCTCAGATACTAGAAATTTAACACTAAGTGCACACATCTGAAACTATTTTTAATCTATAGACGTTTCTTTACAAAATTACCAATTGGACACCCAATACTTCGAGAGGGGACACCCCATCTCCCCCTTCACCGACTAGTTTAATTGAAAAATTAATTCCTCTTGAAGTTGTTAACATAAAATTATAAAATTTGGTACACATGTCAACAATTGATCAGTGGCGTCAATTCGGTAGGGCTGGGGAGGGCATTGGCCCCCCCAAGGATATGATACTTGGTATTATTCAATACAATAATTCAATTAAACCATCTAATGGTGGTGGAACTATAATTCTTGCTCCCCCCCAAGGTTTTGGTGAAGTGACGCTCCTGCAATTGATTGCACTTTCTATTCATAATAAAGAAAAAATTTAATAATTATATTTTCCCAATTGTTTATAACTTTTTAATAAACAATCGATGAATGACTTCACAAAACAAGTCGGAAAGCGACTATTCATTTTTAATTCTGTGCAACGAGCCGAACTTGTTCGATCAAACTCAAAACTCACGAACTTTTCACAAAATTTCAACACCGAACCAAGTTCGTTTGGTTCGACTCAACTCAGTTCGTTTTGTTCGGTGTGTTCGCTCACATTTCGTTGTTTTGCTTCTGTTTGTGAATGCGTACAAGTCGTTCGAGGAAAAGTGATAGTTGCGGTGCGCTATACAGTGGAAAAAAAATCTCTGCACAAATTTACTTTTAGAGCAAGTTACTTAACCGGATTTAAAGAATTTTTAAATAGTACAAGATTGTTCAACTGAAAATATATTTATTTGTTTAATATTTTTTGTATTTAAATTTATTTACATATTTTCATGCAAAAATGCAATTTCTTCAACATGTTCAGTGAGAAGGTTAACTCTTTCGGCTCTAACTATATGTCTGCAAGTTGACAAAACACGCTCGCTCGCGGTTTGAGTTGCGGGAATATGCAAAACTGTCTTTGCAACCTTCCACGAATTCGGGAAAAGTACTTTTTGACTGCAACTCCGCAAGTGCTTTCGGAAAGATAAATTTCGATTTCCGCTAAAACAAGTTGATATTGTCATCGTTGGTGTTGCTGGATGTGGTTGCGATATGTATCTTCATGTTCAAACATACTTTCAAAAAACTGCATTGAAGTCAGGCCCGTGCGCACGGGGTGGATTTGGGGGTTCTAACCCCCCCATTGGAATTTTTTTTACATAGACTTTTATTGAAAATGTGTTCTTATAGGCTATTGACTATGTACCTTAATAAGGAACTAATTCGTTAAAGGTATTTTATTGTCTTATATGTTTAATTGAAAGTTCAATGCGAAAGCTTAAATCAACTTGCTGTATGTCATGCAATTTCAGGATGAAAAGATACGACAAATTTCCGGAAAGGTTAAATTGAAGGAAAAGCCTTTATGCAACTATTATAAAATCATAAACCACCGTATATTCCGGAAAGTTGGCGATAAACATTTGTGGTTGGTGCACAGAAAAAACAAAATTGGTAAAATCAAAGAATTGCAATTCTATAAATAAAATTTCTGGAATTCAACTATTCATTTCTTTGAATCAAAGAAAGGTGTGGCCATTTACTACAAAACTCACTTGAAGGCTTAGTTTTTAAATGGATCTCAGATGTGGAATTTTTAAATGCTGAAATATCTGACAACAGTACAAAATTATTGTTTCATGTGTGTATTATCCTTCTAAAAATTTTAGCCTAGAACCTTTTTTCTCTTCCTTATCCAACTATGTAATTAATTATAATCATTTCATCGTATGTGGCGATTACAACACCAACTTACTCTTAAGCGACTCTTCGATGACCTGTCTGAAGTTGGGCTCTCAATCATTAATACTGATTTGCCGACCCTTTTTTCTAATATTGCCGCTCCAAGTTTACTTGATTTTTTCGCAGTTTCAGATACCTCAACTGTGCTTTTATTTGACCAAATATCTTTTTTATCTGATCACGATCTTTTATTCAGTACCCTGAACATAAATTTAGCCCCGGAATATTTTAGATATCGCGACTATAATTCTATAATTTTTGAGTGTCTAACTTATTCAAGTCATAAGGTGTAATGGAGTGATTGTTGGCTCATGAGCACAGTAGATGAAAAATTAAATTTCTTATCCAATATAATTAAGGATATTTTCGATGCACACGTGCCTCTTCGTTCTGCTAGAATAGTAAATATTTCATACTCTTGGTTCACCAGGCCTGTAGTTTTGGCAAGTAAAAAGCGTAGCAAAACTTACACCTATTGGAAAAGAAATCCGTCTCCTACCAGGTGGGAAGAATATAGAACTGCTCGAAACGTAGCCACATCAACAGTTAGACTTTCCAAAAAACGATTCTTTATGTCTAAATTGAGCACTGCCTTGACAACTAAGCAGCTTTGGCGTAACTTAAGAGGGATTGGTGTCGGAAATAATATTTCTGCTACTTGCAAAATTGAACCTGATATCCTAAATGAATATTTTATTAAATGTCCTGCTCATGTAACTGAAGTTAACCCTGAGCGCGTTACACCTTTAAATTCATTGGCCAGCTTCGAATTTACGGCTGTCAATGAATCAGGCGTTCCTAGAAATGTTCTAAATATTAAATCTAACGCTACTGGTGAAGACGGTGTTGCTTTAAAGTTTATTAAGCTTATATATTATGTATTTCCTTATATATTAAGCCCTCTGACTCACGCCATTAACCACTGTTTCACTAGTTCTTGCTACCCTAAATTATGGAAAATGGCAACATTGCCAAGACACCAACTGGTAGTGAGCCAGGTGATTTTCGGCCAATTAGTTTACATTCATCCCTTTCCAAGGTGTGTGAGTCACTGATGGCTGATCAGATTTCCACTCATGTTAATGGACATAAGCTTATTTCGCCATTTCAATCTGGCTTCCGCCCGGGACACAGTTTTTCGTGAGCACTATTCGTCTATGGAATTCTCTACCATGAAAATTAAAATGTGTATCGAATTTTCAAAAGTATAAGCAATTACTCTTTCTTCACTTTTCTTAAAGATCTAAGCTCTTTTTTATTTATTTTATATCTTTTGCTGTCTTTAGTGATCTTCCTTCATTATATCTCTCTTTCTTATATTATCATATTAAGTCATATTTATTTTTATTTATATCTAGTTTAAGTTTAACCTTGTGATTTTTTATCTAAAATTGTACAGATTTTGTAATTGAATTTAAAAGATATATGTACTCTCATATGCTAATATTTGCAATTAATATGGTAAATGAAATAAAATGAAATGAAATAGTACAAGAGTTCAGTTGTGTCGCGAATACGAGTGAAAGCGGTCGTTTCTTTTTGTCAATGTTAATTTAAACTAAACACAATTTTATAATTACTTTTCTTTAAATAAAAATTACCTTAATGTTAAAATTGCGGTTTCTTTCTCGTGTTTGAAAAAAAATATAGTTGATAAGGAAAATTAAGCTATTAGTAAATTTTTGATATTACAAAATTGTGCATTTTTTTATTAAAAATAAATGTGGGTAAGTTGAATTTTCAACTTGTTTACGTAACACTTTAGAACTCAATACTTTTCAACTAAACCACATTTTTTTAATTATGTATGTGATATTTAAAATTGCTGCGCGCAGGTCTGAAGCCGGACAAAGGTACGTCCAAAAGTCATTGCTGACCATTTCTTATCGGTTGGAACAAAAAAAAATTTAGGGTGGTTAAAAAAAAAAATTAATTTTCCCACCAATCGGTGGGGAAAGGTCAAAAATAGCCATTTCCGAGCTCAATCTATCAACTGCTGAAAAAATTTTTTTTTGAACCACCCTAAAACTTTTTTTGCTCCAACCGATAAGAAATGGTGGCAATGGCATTTCGACAAACCTTAGTGCCGCTCCGGACCTTTGAAAGCACCAAAAGGGTCGGAAACGGTCCAAAATGTCCAAAATTATTTTTCGAACTTTCCCAATAGATTGGAGTAAAAAAAAATTTTTTCCGAAAATGGGTCAAAAATGGTTCTTTCTAGGGTCCGGAGATACTCCAAATGATGTTCAAAATCCATTTTCGACCTCTGTCCATCGATTGGTGCATAAATTTTTTTTCGAAAATGGACCGAAATCGGGCATAAGTGGGACCCTGCTGATGGTCAAAATCCATTTTCGACCGATTTCCATCGATTGGAGCATAACATTTTTTTTTGTCTAAAATGATGATGATGGTTAAAATCCATTTTCGACCTCTTACCATCGATTGGAGCATAACATTTTTTTTTCGTAATAGACCGAAATCGGGCATTTTTGGAACTCGGAACCACCTCTGATGATGGTCAAAATCCATTTCGACCTCTTTCCATCAATTGGAGCATAACATTTTTTTTCAAAAATGGACTGAAATCGGGCATTTTTGGGACTCGGAATCACTGATGACGGTCAAAATCCATTTCGTCCTCTTTTCATCAATTGGAGCTTAACATTTTTTTTCGGAAATGGACCGACATCGGGCATTTTTGGGACTCGGAACCATCTAATGATGGTCAAAATCCATTTTTGACCTCTTTCCTTCGATTGTTGCTTTAAAAAAAAACTTCCCAAATTCGACCAAAATAAATGAATAATAATTGACAATGGTTATGAATCAACGTAAAAAAGAATCCATTGAGAAATTGTAGTTATGGACAATTAATATAATAATATCTCTTATTAATAATAATTAAAAAACAATATTTTTGACAACAAACTTATAATAATTATGTCCCTGAAATTTTTAAATTGACGATTGAAAATCTTACAGAAGTAAATTTAAAGAAAAAGTCCGGGAGGTAGCGTTGCATTTTTCGTAGCAATTTCCTCCCACTTCATTTTTTTTGCAAATAAAAGCTTTAGTATAGCTGATACTCGAATTAAATGTCAGTCACCAGAATCGTTGTGGGCCTGATTGTGAGAGGCCAACAAAACTATAAAAAGTGGGTCAAATATTATTGTTTGGGATTTTTTTTTACATGAAATCGTTGTGTTTTTTCTGCTCTACAATATTGGTCCGAAAATAATTTTCTACTTGTGACTTACTTTTCGAGTTATTGCGCAACAGTTTTTTGTTGGCCTCTCACAACCAGGCCCACCACGATTCTGGCGACTGGTGTTTATTTTGAGTATCAGCTATGCTTCAACTTTCATTTGCAAAAAAAAATTAAGTGGGAGGAAATTGCTTCGAAAAATGCAACGCCACCTCCAGTACTAAAAATTAATTTCGTCATCACTTAAACGTTTTTGACCATCGACTATTAAGGGTCGAAAAATTCTCTCATTAGTGCAAAAAGATGCAGGAATAGTCATTAACAATTTCACGAATCAAACGTATTCTGGAATGAGGTCCTTATACTTTGAATGTTTCTGTAAAAAATCTACTACATCTCCTAAACTTTTTAATTTAGTTTCATTTCTGCTCGCCAAATCAAGAAACATGTTTCGATCACTAAGTAAATTTTCTTTTTTGAAATCATCTTTACAAAAACTTAATATTTTATTAACATCACAGTCTTTGCCAAGTACATAAGCTTCAAGTGATCTGGAAACTTTTCTGAATCTGTCCCAAATCAGATTCTCAGCGACGAAAGAACATGGTCGTACAGATCATAATAAATTTTTCTATCAAATCTTTTGAAGTCTGAAATATATGATGTTCTACTTTCGAATTTGAATAAATACGCTTGGGAATTCGCGTGTTGAATTAAAATTTCCCGTGTTGAATTCCACATTGAGAATTCCACACGCCCAACAGGTCTTTCGGCGCCCCTGCATATATGACATTGTATATTCAAATATTTTGACATTATCATCGACTTGCCCAATCAACTTTCTTTTGGGTGTATACTGCTAGTTATTTACAATCACCAGATTTATTAAGTTTTAATGATATTTCTTTGAATTGAACTAACGTTTAAGTAGACGTAGCTCTGCCCAGGTTCTATTGAATAAATTATATCTAAATTGAAAAGTTCAAGAGATAAAAATCAACAAAAACAAAAAACTATTAAAACGCTTTGTATTTTAAGCAACTTAACTTTCTCAGTACTAATTTATTTTATTACCTATAAGATTTTTACGTTAAATTTGAGCAAAAAATTCATAAAATATTAAATTTTCAGGTTTATACCGTGAATGTCGTACAAATTTATATAAATCCAGTAATTTTTTAATGACTATGGATGCTTGTATTCAAATGGAATGAATTCAGGTTTTTGTAAAATTTAAATATTCTAAAATTCACTTTAAACCATTCGGTTTTTATTTGATTGCAACAAAAACAATTGTCTTCAAAGTTTATGTCTCAATGTTTCGTGCAAAATTGTTAAAAACTGGAATACCCTGTACAATTTTCAAATTTATTGCAACGCATTAAAAATTCTATTCTTTGTATGTTTTTGCCGTTGTTTTGTAAGAATTTTATGTAAAAAAATTTCAAAATTAAATGTTTCTAATAACACCTATATACAGTGCAGTCGCGGTAACGTGAACTAATTAAAACCAAGGTTGTTCACGGTAGCGAATATGAAAATTTAAACCAAAATATATGCAGCGCAGTTGCTGTAACGTATTTTGCATCAAATTTTTATTCTTCATATCATTTGTAACAACAATAACTTAAAAAAAAAACAAAAAACTTTTTCATAAATTGTAGAAAATAAAAATAAAAGTACATAAACAGCCTTTTGCGTATTGCATGGTTGAGTTATGTCTTGCTACAAGGTAGTCAATGCAAAATTTATTTTGTGCACGTTACATCGCTGTTCACGTTAAACGGTGGTCACGTTACCGCGACTGCACTGTAGAATCATTTCATAATAAGTCCCATGCAGCCCTAATCATTTTTTAGCTGTATGTAACACTGTTCATTAAAAAGTATACATACATACATAAATGTATTATTACTCTTCTTTATACTTTCTTGTTGCTCAGTATTGCCACAACGGAATTTAAGAATCACAATATTGACATTGCTGTTTACTATTGTGTTGTCTTTCATTTCATTGACATAAAGTGTTGTTGTTCGTTTTTTGTTGTGTATGCGAAGAGTATAGAGACTTTATTCGTTTGATGCAGCAAAAGCAATGGCAACTCTCGATCAGTTAATTGAATTAGAGTCATAACAATGTGTGCGCTTCAAGATGTCTTGTGCAGCCCTTTAGTATCTACTGTGCTTGAAATATTTTATTTATTCTTTCAGTACCTCATCGTAATAATATTTTGATTTCCTAATCAAAGCAATTAATGAAATTCTATAATTTTTTTTTTTGAATTAAAGAAATGGGTTTTCTAACTGATGGCAGCCCCCTCTCTTGGGAAGAAACAAAAGCATTGGCAGGCCATGTACGTGAACATGGTGTACAACAATTCATAAATCTTTATTACAGACTAAAAGATCGCCACGGTGATGTTTTAAAATGGGGTGATGAGATCGAGTATGTTATCGTCAAGTTTGATGATGAGAATAAAATTGCACGTGTTTCACTTAAAGCGCAAGAGTTATTGCAAACTCTTAATCAAAAGGAAATTGATAATCCAGACGGTATGTGTCTGCGTGTGTTATATTACTCGGAAAATTAACATTTTTATTTAAGCACTTTTTTCTCATATCCTTCTCCTTGTAGGTGTGAAATCACTTTGGCGACCTGAGTATGGTGCATATATGATTGAAAGTACACCAGGCAAACCATTTGGTGGTCTTCTGGCATATTTTAATTTGGTGGAAGCGAATATGCGTTATCGGCGTCTTGAGGTTACCGAACTTCTGGAAAAAGATGAATGCGTCATGTCTATTACAAATTTTCCACGCTTAGGTTGTCCAGAATTTACGTGGCCAATCTATCATCCCAATCCAGCGAAATCCTTATATTTCCCTGATGAAGCTATTTCTCCAGGACATCCACGATTTAAGACGGCAACACACAATATATGCATGCGCCGAGGCGAAAAAGTATCCATCAAATTGAAAGGTAACAATTATATAAATATGTTTTCTCTTACCAATAAAAATTATTAGGGAAAGTTAATAGTCGACTTTCTTTATTTGTGTTTTTGGATATGTATTTTACAGAGCTGTTTGTTCAGTAGTTTTAGTGCCATTGGTGACATTGCTTCATTAGACCATTTTTTGGTTAACCCTATTCGTACCACGTTATTTTAGTACGTTAAGTACCACATAGTGACTCACAGTCACTCGTAAGTAAATGCTCTCTTTTTTAAAATATTTCAACAATTTATGTTATTAACACAACCTTAAACCAAAGAACAACGAAAAAATAATTAATAAACGCCAAAAATAGATAGTTATAATTAATAACGCCAATCCACCAAATGCTGATTTTTTCATTGAATCTTTCTTTTGGCTCTACCTTTTATATATATATACCAAGTTTTGTTTATTTGCGTCAAATAGTTGATAAGATATGATGAATTTTAATTTTCTTTCACATGAAGGGGGGTGTGGCATCGATTAAAAAAAAAATCTGACGTGCTGAAGAAAAACCACGAGACACGTATATTTTTTTGTCTATTTTCAGAATATATTGAAATTTCTCATGTGTACAAACCTTTGTCGGACCGTCTAATTTTCTAAGATTGGGTATACTATTTTTCTTTACTTATTTAGGTAGTTATCTAGTAGATCGTTACTAACGAAAGGTAATTTTCCTAAGAATTTCAACGCTAATCCCACCAGAAAGGAAACTATTCATTTTGTCTTACCACGGTCGTAAACTATTTTATTTTATTGGGAGTCTTTTTAAAAGTGCCGTCCGAGTATCGCTTAGCTGGAATACCTAAGCAAACCCTGAGGATGTATCTTTCAAATGTTCTAAGCCTTTGCATTTGGGCTGATGAGATATCAAAACATATGGGGAACGCATAACCTATAATGGGCCTAAGAATTTGTTTGTAGCAATTTAATCTTATCTCTTGTTTAAGATGTTTTGCTCTGCGAAACAAGTTCGAGTAGCAGAAAAATATTTTCTTAGCATTGGGTAGGGTGTAACCAATATGAGACTTAAAAGTGAATTTTCTATCAAAAATAAATCCTAAAAACTTAATTTTTTCACTGTTCTAATACATTCACCGTTTATTTCGATATCGAGGATGTATTGCTTAGCATTGGGATGTAGGTGTTTTTTAATAGTCTAAATCTGAGTATGGAACGACCTTCACCCATCTGTTTAATGGATGAAATGTATTTTATATCATATGTAACATATCACGAATAGGTCACCTGAAAAATTTCAGTCCAGTATATGATTATTTAAAAATTTCAAAACGGTTTTTTTTCTTAAAATTGCACCGGTTTGTTTAATGAACGAATTATATTCCAATCGAAAGAATAAAGCCTATAGATTATGAAAACCCTAGGTTGACTATTTTTTTCCCGTCATAACTATTGGGTAGGCAGGTATAAACAGATCAGTCGATACTACTAATTTGCACCCATCTGTTTAATAAATAAAACTTATGTCAAAATAAAGATAATTTCATTGCGAACACGGTGATATAGGGTTGTCTGTGAAAATTCTGTCATGAATACCGGTTGTCGAGTTTTAAAAATCGAAATATTGCTCCGAATAAATACTTTATTACAATAAAATATAAAGTTTCCTATGAAGTAAATTTATTCTATATCTGAGTCATCGTAAGTGAAACTTTGATCTTCAGCTTCGGAAGATACTTCGTCATTGCTTTCTTTTTCGGTTGTAAACCCTACTGGTTTTAAATAGTCATCGCCTCGTCTTTGTCAAATACAAAGTAAAAGATGCTGCAACACAAATCTGCGTTTGTCTCATTATTATTACTAAATTTTGTAGTTTTTTCAATTTTTGATTTTTTATTCTTTCCAGCTTTTAAAGACGAAAACACTCAATATCCCATACCAGGAGCACCGCATCATGAACCTGATGTAGTGCAACTTGATGCTATGGGCTTTGGCATGGGTTGTTGTTGTCTACAATTAACATTTCAAGCCAGTGATATAAACGAGGCACGCACATTGTACGATCAACTAGCGCCGTTATGTCCCATTATGCTTGCGTTCACAGCCGCCTCACCTATTTATGGTGGTTATTTGACCGAATCCGATTGTCGTTGGAATGCCATAAGCTCTTCGGTTGATTGCCGTACAGCAGAAGAACGTGGCTTAGAACCGTTAAACAAAAATAAATTCTGCATTGCCAAGTCACGCTATGATTCAATTGATTCGTACCTATCACCAGAGGCTGCACAGTATAACGATGTACCTGTGACATGTGACGAAGAAGTATATAAGCGACTACGCGACGGTGGTATCGATCATCTATTGGCACAACATGTTGCTCATTTATTTATACGTGATACAGTCTTACTGTTCAGTGAGAAAGTACATCAAAACGATGAAGCGGACACAGATCACTTCGAAAATATACAATCGACCAATTGGCAGACGATGCGTTTTAAGCCACCACCGCCGAATTCATCAATTGGTTGGCGTGTCGAATTCCGGCCATGTGAGGCGCAAATAAGTGATTTTGAAAGTGCTGCACTTGCATGTTTTGTAGTGCTGCTTACACGTGTGATATTGTCCTATCAGTTAAATTTCCTGATGCCCATTAGTAGAGTGAGTATGGAATGACTATTTTTGAAATGAAAAGGCAATCGTAACCTGTACTGTTTTGGTTTTTTTTTAACAGGTTGATGAAAATATGCAGACAGCACAAAAACGTGATGCTTGTCGAAAAGAAAAATTCTGGTTTCGTAAAATAACTCAGAGTACAAGTGAATGCTGTCCAGGTAAACCCAGGCCAAAATGCAATGGAACAAATGGTATTGAGGACTTTAATGGTTTTAATGACACCAATGGTATTAATGGTACTAATTATACTAATGGCAAACCCAAGCCAAAATGCAATGGAACAAATGGTATTGATGACTTTAATGGTTTTAATGACACCAATGGTATTAATGGTACCAATTATACTAATGGCAAACCCAAGCCAAAATGCAATGGAACAAATGGTATTGATGACATTAATGGTTTTAATGACACCAATGGTATTAATGGTACTAATGAAACTAATGGCAAACCCAAGCCAAAATGCAATGGAACAAATGGTATTGATGACATTAATGGTTTTAATGACACCAATGGTATTAATGGTACCAATGATACTAATGGCAGCGATAAAGGCTTGTCTAATGGTATCATTGATATCATTGCTAAGGGCACCAACGGAACGAGAGGTATTGAGATAAATGGCACCAACGAAACGAATGGAATTGGCAAAGTTGATGGATGTGGTAGCGTTAGTAATGGTAAAATTTGTACAGACAAATTTGAATTGATGACTTTAGCAGAGATTTTTAACGGAAAGGTATTGCAATTGCTTTAAAAGTATTAACTCTTAGAAATAATGACATAGATTTTTAAAAACAATTATCGTAAGCAGTGTTTATAAAACTTTCTTCAAAAAGCAAGTATTGATTTTTTTTTTTGACAACATAATTTTTCTAATTATTATTCAGATTTCCATCTTATTATGTATTTTCAAAGAATAAGTAAAAATTTAGGTCTTACAGCGTTTTGTCAGTTACAGTGGACCCCGCTTAATTGATCTTTTAACTGCGCAAAAAATTTGGAATCAATAAAGAGGGGCCCGCTTATTTGATCCAACGGATCATTTAAAAGAACCCCGAATAATTGATCGACTTAGTCAATTAAGCGAAGAATAAAAAAAATTTACTTTACTGACCTTACCTCAAGATAGGATTGTCAGATTTTTGAAACGCAAAAAATCAGTACAAAATTTTTTACCTCATTAATTGTTTTTATTTAGTAAAAAAAAAAGTCAGAACTTTTCAGATGGCACAATGCCCTAACAAAATAACAAAATGAATTAAATACATATATAAAAAAAAACAAGAACCATTTTTCAGACTCCTAGGCACGCTACTAGTAATAATTAAATATTAAACATAAATATTATTTAGAAATTCAAATAAAATCTTAAAATCAGTACAAACCAGTACCAATTACTAAAAATCAGTACATTTGCGTACTGATTTCAGAATCTTGAGTATTTTTAAAGAAAATTAGTAAAAATCAGTACATGTACTGATAGAATCAGAACATATGACAACCCTACCTCAAGAGCACAAAATAATAATCAGAAAAAATTAAATAAATATCGCTCAGTTGTAATTAAAAGGTTTAATTTTTTTGTTTTAATTAAACGAACATAAAAATTAACAATAAATTCAGGTATGTGTAGCATTTCACAAAAAAAGTACATACATATGTATTCGGGTGTTTCAAAATACCATCATACCTTACAATTTAATGACTCACCCCACACAATGAAAGACCATTTAAAAACATGAATTTTAAAAAAAAAAAAAAAATTTGTTTTCATACAAAACTAGAGATCGCTACCAGAGATTGAAAAAATGTTGTTTTGTGAAATTCAATGAAAAATAGCATGTTTTTTATATGTACTTGTTACACTATGATAGATACGTGCTTGTTTATTTTTGGGTTACAAAGGTGAACCCTTTTTGGTGTTACTTAAAATCAAAATTTAGAGTTTTAGCTGGATAATAAATTTTTTACAAGCAAAACTTTATTAGAAAAATTATTAAGAAAAAAAAACTTTATCCAATTAGTATAAAAAAAAAATGTTTTTCTTTTCAAATTTTGAATTGTGCATCCTCTGAAACTTGAGAGTATCAAGAAACAACATTTTTGACTCCAATATAATATGTATTTATGACACCTATTAAACAATGAAAGATCGCTACTGTCATCAAACGATTTTAATATGTCAATCATTCATTGTTGTACTTTTTTTTGAATGTTGCTTTTAACATTGTTGATCTCTTAAAAGGGGAATTTTTCATGTATTTTTAACTTGGAAAATATTTTTTCTGGTTATTTAAAAAGGGAAATCAAATAAGCGGGAATCATTTAAAAGGGAATTTATATACATGGTTCAAATGAGGAAAATTTCATTGGGTTTTTTTAGAAAATGATTTTTTCTTTTTTTTTTTGTGTTGTATAAATTGATTTATGTTTAAGAGTATCTAATAAGTAAACATTATTTAATCGAACTTACAGTCATTAAGCAAAGACCAATATTGTAAATTTTTACTTATTGATCAATGCTATTTTTCAAAAAACATGACAGAGATAACAAAATGGAACAATTTTAATCTGGTAATTGATGACATGTTTCGGCTAGCCTAAGTAAAAATTTACAATAGTGGTCTTTGCTTAATGACTGTAAGTTCAATTAAATAATGTTTAATTACAAAATAATTAGTCGCTAAAATCAACCTTCTTAGTATGTAATAAGTTTTATTATGATTTAAACAATTTTTTTCTTATAAGAAACATTTTTATATTTCAAATTTCTTAATTTGGTCATAATTTTATATTTACCCACTGTCTCTTTTCTTAGACCGATTCTTTCCCCGGATTGGTGCCCTTGATTCGAAGTTACTTGCAGTCAATGGAAGTGGATACTGATACACATCGCACAATTGAACGGTACTTGAAATTTATAGAAAAGCGCGCTTCTGGCGAACTTATGACAACAGCGACATGGATGCGTGAACAGGTGCTTAATCACCCAGATTATAAGTAAGCAACAGCAAGAATTTCAAATCTAACATTTGTATTCATACTTTTTTTAATTTTTTAATTTATAGAAAAGATTCTGTGGTTAGCGATAGCATAAATTATGATATATTAAAGAAGATACAAAAGATTCAGGAAGGAAAAGTTATAGAGCCAACACTTCTCGGCTATGGTAGTTATTCCAAAATGACAGATTTCATTCCACCAGCCATATAAAAACATTTGAATTTGAATGGCTGCGATAGCAAATGACCTGCTACGCAAGATAAGCAACAGCATCAACACAAAGAAGCTTAAATCGTAGAAAATTAAAATAAAAATAAAACATTGCTCACAGCTAGGGTTGCCAGATGGGCTGGATTCGTCTGGATTGTCCAGATTTTTAGTCTCAAGTCCAGAGTCCAGACAATCAGAAATATGTCCAGTTAAAATTCGAACAATGAAATAAAAGAAAAGAAAAAGGACTAGATACAAAAACATCTGCCGAAGGCATTAAAATTGTCCTGATATTCGTCACGTCCAGAAGTTACGGACTGCTTGGAAGAAGTTGACAATTTTCAGACAAACAAAGTGGATTTATAAGGATGTTATAAGATCTTCATCCTCCTGAACGCGACCAACAGCTTCGTACCTTCAAATGAAAATAAATGTGGAACACTGACGGTCAGTTGAGTTTATATAGTGAACAAATAGATCAAGCATAATCAACCAAAATTTATATAGAGGTAGTTCGATCTAAAAATAAGTATTTATGGCCTTAATTCAACTTATTTCAGAAATGCACTTAATTTTTTTTAACTGAATTGTTATGTTTCTGTTATGTTTTTGTTATATTTATTTTATTTAAATAAAATATATAAGTTCTTTTGAAACTAAGCTTTAGTTTACTTCTTTGTCCAGAAAAATCAAGATTTTTTTTTAAGTGTCCAGATAAATCCAGTTTATTTTTGGTTTTTTTTTAAATGTCCAGGTGAAACACAACTTGGATCTGGCAAGCCTACTCACAGCCGAAGGACTGATTAAATTTGTGTTGAGAAGGAGGTATGCGAATAAAATGCTAAGTAAAACGATGCAGTACAAGGAAGGCAGTCAGCGCAAATAATGTTTACGATGGCGATGTGCATGTGTCTGTGAGAGGGATATGAAGAATGTAAACCTATAAAAAAAAGAAATCAGATGAAATTTTACAATTTTACTTAATAGCCGTGTTTTATTCACTTTGGCTAAACCTAAAAGTTAATAAAACGCATAAGTTTAACCTTTTTTAATTCTGGTACTGACCACTAGGAGGCATGACAATGTTCTGTTTTGAAATCAGAGCCGTTCTAATGACCAGCAAACTCGTATGGTTGAACGGGGCCTAGCACGCTAAGGGGCCTCACGCATCAGCACATAATTTTTCTTTTTTCAAAAATTTGGTATCAAATGCTTTTGCACTGATCTATACTGCCGTCAGAAGCGAAATAGGCGTATCTCAAAAAAACTCGTTTCGAGATAATTGATGTTTTGTTTATTTCAGATTGTTAAAATACATGCAAAATTGAGATAGAGGAAATTCTCTTAGGAGATTTTTTATATGTTTGAACTAAAATATCGTTATTTGGCTTAGTTCATAAGACGCGTAATTTCTTAAACTATTCGATGCTATTAGAATTTCGAATATCAATTTTTTTGAGATACACCTATTTCGCTTCTGACGGCAGTATAACAACAAAAAAAAATCATTGCACGTTTTAATTTCTGGCACACACCACTATCTAAATAACAAAATTTCATTAAAAAATAAATTTTTTTTTTAAAAGTAGCCCAGTTGGTAAATTCTGACCCTATATGTACTTTTTAATCAATTACTCTGAATGCATCACTTTTGTCGGCACATTGATCTTCAAAAAAAATTATATACATCCGTAACGACTTACTCATCGAATTGCGGCAATTTGAAAATAATGGCGGTCTGTTTGTGATTTGACACGCTCAGCACAAGACGCTATAATGTTCCGCCACTGTGTTCTTATAATATTTTTCAAATAGAGTTTTTTCGTACATTATTGCCTTTGCTAGACTTTGGATAATCTGTCTGTTGTTCTATTTCGAATACAACAAAGCTTTAAGCTAAACCAGCAACCAATGATTTGAACTTTGATGCGATAATCAAATTAAGAAAGGTATGTTGGTACCAAAATTTCGCTATTTTTTGTTCAAGTCAGCGTAGAAGTCAACAACTACCATATCAGAAAGTATAGAACATTGTTTTTTTGTGCATACAAGTTTGTATTAACAAAATTAGTGAAATTTGCAGTCGCATTAAAAACTTCCATGAACATCGTTGTTCTAAGCTTAAAACTTATCAGGTGAATTTGAAGTTTTGTAACGAAGTGAACAAAAACAAGTTTAATTTCGAATGCATGATTTGGTCTAATTTATTTAAAAGCAAAACTGTAAGCGAAATTATCTAATCGGATATTGGTTAATTAATATTCAATAATACCGACCCACATGAGTTGCCTATCGTGTTAATTGAAGTTCATAGAGAGAAAAAGGTAAAATTCAAATTTATAAATTTCTTTTTAAGGGGTTTAAAAATATTAATTTCCCTAAAATAGATCTGGTGAGAGAAGAGTAAAGAAGTTGGGCTTCTTAGCACTCTCTTCACCAACAAACAATTTGGTCAGCCTCATCGGATCATTATTTTTATCATCGGTAATTGAATCATAAATTTGCCCAAAAGTTTTTATCTTGATGACAAAGCAATCACAAACGCTGTTGTCAACAGTAAAAAAACAACGTATCATCTAAATCATCGATCTACATGGTTTTAAAAAGCCATGTCGAAAATGTCGACATAAAATAAAATCAAGTGCAAAAATTTGAAAACCCCATTAAAAGCAATTTAAAATTAGATATAATTAAGTAAAAAAAGAGAAAAAACAAAAGAGCAAAAACTAAGTGAAAATAGTTCAAGAAACTAGTGAAAAATCTAGAAAAAAACAATGAAAAAAGTTGCTTAAGTAAAAGAAGTGAATACCGAAATAATTTTCGAATTCTTAAGAATTCTAAACGAAAATGTATTAATAAGATTTTTTTATGTCTACTTAATTCGATAACGCGCTAAGCTAAATATTTCTAGTTTTTCATTCTTAAACTATTTTATTTTGTTTAAATTAAGAACTAAATTTTGAACATAAAGGATTGATTTTTAAATAGGCCATAATGGTTTAAAAAAATCTAAAAGATATTTTTGTTCCTCAATCCCAATATATACTATTTACATAAACTAAGGTTTATACCTCATGCGCTCAAAAGTTACACATACAGTAGTGTCGCGATAATCCGGACACATATAGTTTCGGGGTAGGTCCGGATAACTGGACTTGTCCGGAATACAGAAAGCTCAATAATTATTGTATTAATTATATGTAGAATGCATATTTGAGGCGTATATGATTGTATTTCATTCACTTTTTAATGTTTTTATAAAGAAATTGTAATCATATGAGTAAGGAATAAAATGACTGAAAAAAATCCACAAATTTTAAATAAACAACATGCCTGCAAAAACTCACGTATGAACATGTACTCAAAAAGAGCCCCGTAACTTAATGAAATAAATTGGAAAAAATCAAAATTGACATGTTCGTGCCAGCCACAGTCTCTTTGCTAACCAAAACCTAGTTTTATTTAGTTTTGTCCGAATTGTAGAGGCAAAATTTTAAAAATGTCCGAATCGTAGAGATGACCGGATTACTGGGAAGTCCGTATTAGCGAGTGTCCGGATTAACGCGACTGTACTGTACATATGTACATTAGACCGTACCTTAAAAAAAAAATTCACGGTACACCAGCAAATTTGAATCATTTTTGCAAGATAATTTCGAAAAAAAATTTTTTTTTTATTTTGGCCGAAAATAGAGGTCGCGCATTTGAGTTTTTCATCATATCTTCGGCATTTATAGTCCGATCTTAAAGTATGATATACAGTAGACGTCCAATATAACAAACTAATTAATGCACGGGACAGTCGTAATATCGTATAATTCGTTATATCGAAGTGTTTTTTTATTAAAGAACCTGGCTTTTATTATAGCATATATTAACTCGTTTAAGCGTTAAATTAGAATTTGCAATGCTTTTCTTACTGGCGATCACCTTTACTGGTAAAAAAAAGTTATTTCAGCTCAACAGTTATTTTTGAATTAAACAATGTTCGTTATTAGAAACAGAAAACATTTTTAGCGTTCTTAATTTAGAGACATCAATAAAAAAGTCTCAATTTGAAAAACTGTTCATTAAAATGGAAATTAGTTATATCGTCATACGTTATATTGGAAGTCTACTGTATCAATATTTTTGTCTTGAGTAGACCAACTTTTTGATATAAAGATTTTTGACATCATGTACCCCGTTCTTGAATCAGTTCCTACCATCCTAATGTACCACCCTAATGTCATAAAACTAAAGCTATCAAAAAATCATTAAATTTTTCCAACGGAAGTATTTCGATTATTCCATTAGAACTACATATTTTTAAAAATGTTTTTAAAGTTTTTTTCATCGCACGTAGTGGTCCCCTTATTAAATTTTTCGTCATATCTTCGGTTTTTAGAGTCGGATATTAAAACATGATGTTTTTGTCTCGAGGAGACCATTTTTTTTTTTTTTTGCTGAAAATGTCATTGACTTTCAGAACCTACAACATGAATCTACAACATGAATAAAAAAATATAAAGTTAAATCAATTAAAGTGTATTGGAGCCGTTGCCCAGCATCTCGAAGAAGCTCACCATACGGTACAACTTCATTCGCTCTTCTTATCATTAAAATAAAACATGGAGCTTTAATGGTGGGAAAACTTTTATTTATCAAGCTACTTTTCTCTGAGGTCTACTGTTGTCTTTTTATCTAGTTTTACAATGGCATCGAATTCGTTATAAAAAACATAGAGTTTTAATCGACCATATTTCGACGTGATTCAAGTTGGCTGTATTTCTGGCGGCTGCTCGCTAAAAGTTCATTGAATGCCACGACTTGTAGAGTCTATAGCTCAGCAGAAGACATTGTCAAGTAATATCAGAAACAAGATTGATAGCAAACAAACATGACACACACCTAAGACTGAATCAAAAGGGTCTCAAAATTGCACGTTTTTTACTCTACAATTGAAATCTTCGTATTGAGCCTTGATGAGACAAGTGATCTTGGGTGCTGCATCTCGTCTGCTCAATGCATACCAGATGCAATTTCGGATGATGCTAACGTAAGCAGTACCTAGTGCCACTCATTTATTTGCACTACCATAATACGATGGGTTTTAATTTGATCAACGGTTGTGATGAGAAAGATTTTTTATCAAGACCTGGACGGAATTGATAGAATCATGATGCCTCTCTAGTTGTAACTAAATTTTTTATGAGCCAATCTTTAGGTATTCGTTCTTTTTTCTCAAATTTGGTTAAGAATTGGAAGCATAAGTTTAGCGGCGAACTCCAGGGAAGCTTCCAACATTTCGGCAACTTAACGATTTGCGCCATATTGGCATTTGTTGCCCGCCGCCTTGAGTGCTATTACATAAACCGTACGAAGCTTCTGATGCTTGTTGACCTTTAGCATTGAGGTCGTTTTAGATTACTCGCTGGACTTTTTTGCTGGATACTTTTATTTCCCTGTGCATTGTATATTTGTGCGGCGACTTGCCTTTGGTTTCTCGCGCGATTCGCAGAACTCCTTTTTTGTCTGATATCCAAAGTAGCGTTGCTCATCCAGTGTATTCTGTTCGGTGGGGTAAGGCCAAGTATGAAATCAATAGCTCTTATAAATGACGACTTGATGTTTTGCCATGTGGACTTAACTGAGCTCCAAGGGGCTAGTGTCGCTGAGCCACTTAATTTTGTCGATGAAGATTTTCCGAAGATGACGGTATTCTTAAGTTTATATAGGGCGAACTTTCTAATAGTTGCGAGAGTCTATTTAATGTATATTTCCTTGAAAAAGTCACTAGGGGGTGTTGCCAAATAGGAGGTGCTGATCGGAGCCATGTCGGTACTTTATCTGACTCTCTCATTAAGAAGGCTTTATTTTCATGGTCTCTTCTTTTATTTGTTTTTCTGTACGGCGATCAGGTTAAACCCACATGTTTTTATATTTAACTTTATTCTAAAATAATGTCCTTCCAATCATAAGAATTGTGTCACTGCAAATTAACAACTTATGCGCGCTAATAATTATGTTAGTGTCAATGTGAAGCAAAAACATTTCGCACGTCAGATTTAAATATAGTACAACAAAATGGCGGCTACTTTCGTTTCCGGTACAAAGTCAAAACTGTCAGTCAATTGTCATTTTGTGTATCAAAGCTACACCATAGTGCAGTTTGTATTTCTATGCACAATTTGCTATTTTTTGTTGTTGTTGTTGTTGTTTATGTTGGTGCTGCTACCATAAACTTTAGAACAATGCGATGCAATGGTCTTTGCAAATTAGAAATTGCAAATGTCAAAAAATATGATGAGTGTGCACAGTGTTGTAAGTTGCACATGGTTACATATATATGTATGCAATGAGTGCACATACTCACACTCTCAAATGTGGGCCAACAGGCAGGCGCAAGCAAACAGACAGACAGCGAGCATAACAAAACAAAGCCATGCTGAAAAATGGCTGCCGGCATAACTTATATTCGTTACCTAGTTAACATTGGCAACAAATAGTTGGCAACATACTTGGTTGCGGTGTGATGCGATATGTGACAGTGTGTATGCGTTAAAGTGTTCCATCAGAAGAATACAAAGTTGGAAATGTTTTGTATTAAGACAATTTGAGAATAAAGATTTCAATAAAACGTTGCGAAGTAGTGAGTAAGTGAAAGATTTTCATACTTTATGCGGCAACCAAATCATATTGGACATTGCGGAAAAGCTTCAAGAATGGCAATGAAAGTGCTTGCCGATTAAAAATTGATGAATTGAATTGTGCGCTAAAAATTTTTTTTTCAAAATAGAGCGAATTTAAATTTTGAGAATTTCGTGATTTTTGGCTTGGAGACTCAATTTCAAAAATTCATAACTCTGGTTCTGTTAAAGCTAGAAAATTGAAATTACGTTCAATGTAAAACTAAGAAAATTAACTTGAATAATAAAAATTATTTCTTAAAAAATTATTCCTCTATATCCAAAATTTATCATATTTTCAACTGTAGTCACCCGGGTGACTGCTTCGGCCGAAATGAGTCACAAAAATCTTCGGCCGAACTAGGGTTAAGAAACTGTTCTCAACGGCTTTGAAATTACAACAAGGCATAGGTAACCTCATGATTTTAATGAAAATGTAACAAAAAATTGTGCTTAAAAGTTTTAATCATTTGTCTAACAAAGTAGACATAGTAGAAAGGTATTGTTTAAAAAATTTTTCAGAAATCATAATTTCTGGTTTGAAGAAACAATCATCAATGCTGACTTTCCAAAACTTTTATTAATTTCTGTTGAACATTTTTTTCTTACTACCCTCAGAAGTGAGTGTAGGTGACCCGCTATCAGTGGATGCACCCATATGCATGATGCAAGTACCAGAAAAGTAGTATCAAATCATAATGCAAACAGACAGACGAACATAGAATAGAAATTCACTCAGGTCGTGATTCTGATCTTCTACATTGCTGTACCTGTCACTCCCTCTTCTATGCATTACAAATGGAATGATAATATGAAGGGTAGTATATAAAGCAAATTGCCCAACATACCAAATGTTCTGAATTTTCGAGAGTCTGACTTTGGCGGCAGAAAGTCAAGACTGTTTCGGAACTTCGAAGCGAATTCGTGTCAAATTTTTAAAGATTTGTCGTGATTCGAGGATGATCCGACTTCTCTTAACAAATCCGTAACTAACTTAATTCGCTATGCACCTGTTTCTAATATTTAACCGTAAACCGAACTTTAAATATTTTGACTGCTGGAAGGTCGTTTTCGACCCGCATGTAAGGAATTTAAAAGAAAAATAATGTTTTAGTGAAAAATAGTTTATTGATTTCATTTATAAATTGCATTAATTGATAATATCAGTGAAAACATAATAAAGTTAATCAAATAATTAGTTCTTTTACAAATCTTGATAACGTTTGACACACACAATTCGAATTCCTGTTCCTCTGCAGACAATTTTGGTACACTCTCAGCAGACTAATCCGCTTTTATTCACTTTTTTTTAAATCTTATCGGTCAAACAAAGAGCACATTTACCCCGTTTGTTTACTTATAATGAGACCATTGTAGGCCGCTTGGCAAAAAGACCGGCTCTTCCTTTTTGTCGTAAGTAAGATTGAATAATGATTTCGATAGTGTAGATAGATAGATATGCAATTTTTGGCCAATGCAAGACCATAAAGAATATTGTTCTTACTATATTGCTTTCGCGGTTTTTCTTGCCAGTTTTGATCGATTTCTGAATGGATGATGAAAGTATTCAGCTTATTGGCCACCGGTTAGTTTTACTTTAGTGACTGATTCTCGAAAGCATTTTGTCAACCCCGCCTTTAGTTTTATTATAGTATGAAACCATCTTAGACAATTCCTTCGGTGTTGATCCTAAATCAGGCAGATCAGGATCATTGTACTCTAACCAATGGTGCATTTGTGTTTCTGCTTACATATGAAACCATAGTAGTATTTACCATGAAGGCGAATGTAGATTGGAATGCTGGCAACGCTCCGCAATATGCCAACCACTTCTGTTGCAAATTGATTCTGAATTAAATCAATAAACACTTTCATTCGGCTCAATCTGTTTGGGCTCTGACTGTATACTAAGTTAAATTGTAAAACTTTACATGAATAGTTTGTTCGGGAGAATTGTTCGGAGGGCTGGACTCTTCAAAGCGTTTCACGTATGAGTCATTAGGTAGAGCTTCAAGCAATGAAAATGATTCAAATTGTATTACCATAACATGAAAACAAAAAACCTTCTTGGCGACATTGACACTTTGTGCTTTGCTTCTAATCAATGGTGTGTACCATTGTCGAATTTGTACAATACTGATAATAGGAAAGTTATATCAAATCATAATGCATTTAAATACGAGTGTATGCAATTTAAAAAATTTTTAAAACGCCAATTGGTTTCTATTTGAATAGTTATAAATTGATCGCCTGGAAGATAAAAAATTCAACAATCTTCCAAATATGAACTGGCCAGTGGACTTGCTTTACCCTTATGGTCGGCTTGAGAATGACTAAAAAAATTGCTTTACCTTAAACTTTTTTTTTTCAAGTGATACAAATACTAAGTGCACTATATCTTGCGATTTCGATTCTTCCGAAATCGCTTGTCTTAAACATTGTTTTTCATGTAATACAAATACTTAGTGCAACCATTTCTGACGAATAAAGGAATACACACGATAAAAAAATATCAACGCAGTGCGAGAGAAAATTACCCTTCAAATGTTTCAAAGTTCAAAAAACTTGACCTGAAAAGTTTACAATAAATTGCTGGGGAATTAATTTGTTTTGATAAAAAAAAAAATGCTCCCTAAATCGCTCTTATGTACACCCTATTATTAGTGCATGCATAAGTGCATATGTGACTGACACAAAACGTTGATGGTGACGACGAGGTGCTGATGAAGGCGCTGAACTCGTTTTAAGTCAAAAGTTTTAATATTAATGCTGTCTGCATAGAAAACAAGTCTATCACTCAAAACTATCACAAAAGTTCCTTGGCTGTTTCGTTGTTTTAACTTGTTGTTGTAGTTGTTTTTGTCGCAGGCAACACGCTAAATTTGCTATTTGCTGTAAGCCACAAGAAACTTTGCAGCATAGCGATACAAAAAAAAAAAAAAAAATACATTTCGCAAATAGGTGGCAACACATGTGTATATTTTGTAAAGAAATTTCAAAGCAACAACAAAAAGAAAACAACCACCACCAGCAATAGACGTGTTTTGGCAGGAAGAAAAACCTCGTTAAAAGCCAAAAAGAAAAAAGAAAAAACGCTTGAGGAACAACATAATTTAATGCAAGCGTAAAGGCAGCAGCAGCTAGCTGCAGGCAGACAGCAACCGAATGAGTGAGTTGTGTTGCCACTTTTTTAAGTGTTGCATTTTAATGCGATAAAACTTATGCGCTCACGTATTTTGCAAATATTCAAGAATTTATTTCAAAGTAAAAGTGTGGCGCTCACACAGAAAAAATATTCAGCTAAAATTCAAAGAGCAGCGTTATATGCACATATAGCATATGTAAATATAGGTAAACCCATGAGGAAATATTGGTCATCTGAATTGAAAAAAATTGTTATATATTTTTAGTCCCAGAAAGTATCGAAATTTAAATTTAAGTTAAACTTAGATATGACTTTTAATTCCTACTGGGCACATAATTTAAAAAACATTGCAGCGGTAAAAAGCAACGCGAACGCGAGCAAATTAAGTGTTGGTTTTAGAAGTTTTTATGTTGTTGTTGTTTCACACGCATGTGTGTGTGTTTATATCCTTAGTGGTGCCACCCTACAATATTTACCTATGTACATTTTGTTGTTTTATTTAACGCTATTGCATCATATATGTACAGTATATTTTTTCGAGCTGTTGGTGGGACCTTAGTTCATAGGCCCCTTTGCCCCCCCTCTGAATTCGCCACTGTGTTGCACTACATAAGGTCTTGCATAATAATTTATTCATTATGCAGAAATTTATGTGAAAAACTTTTTCATCTAAAGATTTTGCTTAAATGCCAGCCAACACTTGGTGGCAGCAGCGTGCATGTGGTGTGAATGATAAAAGGATGGAATGGAAAAATGGTAGCTTAAATGAAGTTACGAACAGTCGGTAAGAAACTAGTGGTGAAACAACTAAACAAAATGAAAACTATTCATGCGAAATGATGTATAGCAAGAAAACTTTGGCCAAAATATTTTGATTGCTCTGTGAGTGTGTTTGTGTTACCTTTTTCAAATTTATATATATCACACATGCATTTTCCAGGAAAATCGAACAAAAAATTTATCATTTTTGTATGAACCAATGAAATGGAATGTTAAAAGAATATTCTACAAATGATTCGCAGACATTTGTTAATGAAGACCTGGATTAGTTGTTTGATGTTTTTTGACGTTAGCCACGTTTCACTGAAATAAAAAGAGTGCTTTGAATATTTGAATCTTGGTCTTCCTGAAAATTTGTGAAGTTCTCCACACCGGGTACAAGCGCGCAAAAGCTGCTCTTGCTTTCAATAACCTATTCTTGTCATCTTCTTCCGCTCCTCTATCTGTTGTCCTTCAATAAAGATATGTTCGACGTTGGTGTGGTGTATTCTCATGACTTTGGTCTTCCTGATATTTATTTTAAGCCCAACGGTTCGCGTCAAGCTGACTAGATGGTCAACTTTAGCCAGCATAACGCTGAGCATATGTGAGAGCAAGCATATGTCCCCTGCGCAATCCAAGTCTTCGAGTTGCCGTGACAGACTCCACGTGATTCCTCTTCTTTTGAAACTGACCTCCATCATTATGCTATCAAGCACAACAGTGAAGAGCAGGGGAGAGAGAGGACTTCCCTGTCTCACTGATGTTTTCTGTTTCGGAATCGCTATAATTATTTGAATTAGCTTCTGAGGTACTCCAATTTTGTGAAGTGAGCTCCATATAGCGAAACTAATCAAGCTGTTTCAAATATGAACTGTGATTTAAAAAATTTCGTTTTTCTCATATAAGAGGCGTGGTACAACCTATTTTTGGTTTTGCTCGTACCTTTTATACCAAGTGATATGCGTGATAGTTGATGAGACATGATGAATTTTGTTTTTCTCTTCTTTTTGAGGGGGGGGGGGGGAAGGTATGATGTGACATCACTCACTTTTTCAAATTAAACTATACTAAGGACCTTCCACAGATAAAAAAAAAAACACTTTTATATTCGCGAGTTCATATGCAACACAGGAACGGTTTTTTGTTTTTTCTCATTTGGTAGGTAGTTTCTTGCATCGGCGTCAAATAAGTTGTTGATGAGATATAATGAATTTGATTTTTCTATTATATGCAACCAAAAGAAAATTCAGGATAGTGATATTAATGTACTCCTTGCTAAATTATTTTATACGGATTTCGAACTCATAAAATACCTAAATAAAAAACAACCACAGCTCCTTATCAAATTTATTCTGAAAAAGATTAAAATTATTTTGAAATTTTTTGGAATCATCATGTCAATCTGAAATATGATTTTCAATACTTTTTCACTTGATTGTTTGCTCACTTATATTTCTCAGTGCTATAATTCGATATAACATTTTTGTTACTTACATTGCACATACATTTATGACTTCAATTGTAGGAAAACGGTTAGATGCAAAGAACGTAGATGATGTTGCCTGGCTCTGGTCGTATGTTATCTTAAGTTTTAAGAGAAGTTTCGTGTTATCATTTTAAATTATAAATTGTAAATGAATCAAAATATCACTAAAATAAAAAATAAACAGCTGTTAAAATAACGAATAGAATGTAATGTTAAACATATCCTTTTGACAAAAAAAAAAAAGCAGGAGAAACAAGCGCACTATTGGATTATGAGTAGGAAAGAATCAAGCTTTCAAAGTTCGTATAAAACCTACTCATATTTTTATATGAAATAGCCGATTTGAAAGGAATTCATAAGTATACCTGATATCACCAGATATATTTATATCACTTTCGTTAAGTGTGCTTAAAAAAATAAGTGAAAACAATCCAGTCCCCTAAGCAGGCGTACAGAAATATATGAGAAAAAATCTCATGTATCATTTCCCCAAGAAAGTCTTCTGAACTGAATTCTTATTGACAGGCCTTCTCACACCATTGCATTTTCGTAAACCTTTATAGCCCCAATCTACTGTAGTTTCATTTTTATTTGAAATGATATATTCGGATAGGACTTTCCAAGAAAAACTGACAGTGTGTACTCTTAAGCAGGCCATTACAAGGTACAGATTTTATGAGGACTAAAGGATATTTCAAATATTCAATCATTAAAAAGTAATGCTTAAGGCCACCCGAATCTAGAATTTTAAACAAATATAATTTTTTTTTAATATTTCGAGAGTACATTCTTTTGAGAATATATTGTCAAATTTTTGTAATGATATTGACAGTATTTTAGGTTATACAGCCTTTATACTTAAAACTTGAAACTCATTTATCCGGAAACTACTTTTTTTCTGCTCGGCGGGACAAAAAAATTAAAAAAAAAAAAAAAAAAAAATTCATCTCAAATTTTAATATGTTATTTAGAACTTAATTGACTATGACCGGAGCCTCCAAAAATTTTTTAAATTAATAACTTCTTAGTTTTTATTTAAAAAACTATTGAAAAATGGTCTGTTTTCGATATTTAAATTTCAAGAACGCGCCATTTTGTCAAAAACTTTTTTTTTCAGTTCTGGAGACGGGGGCCATAGCCACACTCATACACGGCAAAAAGTATATGGGTATTAAGTATAAACTTATTTATATTATATGTTTTTATAAATTTATGCATTCTATTTTTTTTATGAAATTTATATTATTTTTTTTTTATAAAACTATTTTTTGAAAATTCGGTCTCCCCCCTCCCCTTGGTGAGATTTGGTGCGATCTGGCGGGACCGCTCAACACTTTCGTATTGAACTTTAACTTACCATTTTCTCTATCTGCTGCTTTGTATAAAGTTGATTCCGTTGCACTTTTACAATAAAAAAAATATTTGTTTGAAATAAATTCCACAATTTTGACTTTTTACATACACAAATTTTTGACATACACAACTTATACAAAGTTTATAATAAATTTTTGTAATCTTATAATAAATTTGTATATAATTTATAATATTTTAGTATATAATTTTTCTATGCTTCTCATTTAGATAAACGTTATACTTTTTTTGGAATAAATTACTATGATTGGATATGAGCATAAATTTCCTATTACTAGGTAATTTGGTTTAAGTCTTATTAAATTTTGGTATAAAATAGTTTTATAAAAAAAATAATATAAATTTCATAAAAAAAATAGAATGCACAAATTTATAAAAACATATAGTATAAATAAGTTTATATTTTATACCCAGACTTTTTGCCGTGTATGTAATATTACTAAAAACAGTAAATATGAAATCAAAAAAAAAAGCTCTAAGGATTTTTTTCCTTTTGATGTTATTGACTATAAATAACATCCCAAATAATTCCCCATTAAAATTTTTGTAGTAACTCAACTTGTCATTTAAACTTAAAGCCCACCGTGGGAGCTAATATATAAATTTCCGGAAAAATAATTTACTGGTTTATTACAGTAATGCAAATTATTCCATCACATTACCTGTTTAAATTTCATTTTCATGGTAATAACTAATCTTCTATAGCTATGGTTTTAATCAAATTGGAAACAGAAAATATTTTCGATTATTTATTACTATTTGCACGCTAAGCTGATTTTGAGAGGGCCATCCGAAAAAATTGGAATGTCTAGTTCGTTGTGAGTAAAAATTTGATTTACATCGGTGGGTCTAAGTAGACCATCTTATTAGTTACAGGGTGTTTAATAAAAATTATTTGGAGTACAACTTACAAACAAAAATTACATCATAACTTACTAAGTAATAAGGCTAGAAAATTTAAATTAATGAGTTTCATTATATAATTAACTCATATATTTCTTAGTAGCACCACGATAGCTGGCCGTGTTTCCAGTTGAGAATATTGAAATCAAAACAAAAAATTAATTTTCCCCATTTTTTTATATAACCGTTTTTCCTAAAAACCTCAGTAATGAAATGTGGTCTTCTAATACATATTTTAAGGGGGCATGATTTTTGAGCAATCGATTTTTTTGCATTTTCTTAAAGTATAATATCTTAAAAATATATCCTGAAATTTTGAAGTCAATCCGACAATTACTTTTGGAGTTATTCGGCAATAACCAAAGGGCTCTCGGTGGTAAGAGTACCGAGTGTAAAACTTTAAATGCGTTTTTCTCAAAACTATGCTTTCGGAACCGGTGACCATTGTAACTCGAAAACGGCTGGATAGATTTCAATGAAATTTACACAGTTTTTGAAAAACATAAAAATCTAGTGCCTGATCGAAGGATTTTTTTTTTTTTTAAATCCATTTTTTATGAGCAACTAACTGTCGGTTTTTTACCGAAAATCTGGAGGTAAATGTTCCTGAAGCCGCCATTTTTTTATTTAAAAAAAAAACCTTCGATCAGGTACTAGATTATTTATTTAACTAACTAATCTTTCTTATCCGATTATTTTTAGATGATTTTCCAATGATTTGTGATGGTCACCGCAAGACACTATGTATAGGACAGGGTCCAACACAACTAGTTATAACTTTTTTTATTTTTAATATTTTTTTTTAAACTTTCGTCAAGTCAAGTTGAAACATTATGTAATAATTCTACATTATCACTTTTATTAAATAAATTAAATTAATACAAAAAAAAAAAATTATTGAAAATTCCCTAATTTTCACGGCCATGACTGGACCTGCCCCCTTAATGCAAACTCATACCACTAAGGCTTCAGCATACAAAGTTGAAACATTTTATTTTATTTTTCATTGGAAAAAACTTTGCTGCAGACATCAAACCTCGTAGACTTGAAATGATTAATGTTAATTTACCGTTATCTCGAAATCTGACGTGTAGACCAAAACCATACGGCAGATTCAAGCACAGTGATCCCAAATTATGGGGTCAAGGCTTGATATTTTTGAAATATGGAAAATGGGCTCCCATCCCAAAAGCTCATATGTACTTACTTATGTATGTTTTAAAATGATACCAAAACATTAAGTAATAATACTTGGTTCTGTTCATATACATACATTAGGGTGTTTATTTTGAAAGTTTTGTGGAATACATCCATTTTTCCATCATTTTTTTCCCCTATATTTTGGCTTGTTGTTGGTTGGTTTCTAATTTTCATTTACCAAACAAAATGTCTCCGCAAATTTAAAAGACATAAAAAACGTTCATTACTGCAATAATAGTGCATTTGTTGTATCGCTGCTGTGTGACAACATAAAAACTGAATTTTCTTGAGTTGGGGAGGGGGCTGACATTTTTTTCGAATGAAAACACACATTGATTGAATTTTTCAACGATCAATATTTATATTTTTTGGCATATGGAGCATTTCATGCAAAGTCGACAATGAAAAAAAATGAAATTTTGAAATTTGTTCATATTCGGCTTAGTTGTACTTCTAGAATAGGGATGTCCAACTGAGGTGCCCAAAAGTCGACAGTGCGCTGATGTTTACAACAAAAACTTCGCGCTAGTATGTGTATAAATGTGTGTAGGAATTCCAACGAAAAAAAACATGAGTATAAATGTGTTTTCTCTTTTCTACGTACATAGAACATTACCCAGTAGAAAGTCGTGCATCACTAATGTAAATACTTAAATAAATAAACTGCGAACCATCGCATGGCTACACAAAAAATTTTTAAGCTCAAAATTCATCAATAAAAACAAAAGTACGTTTTTTTACAACAATGATGCACACAAGAGCAGTTCTTTTGGTCTCTCATTTTTTTTTACAAGCCAATAATACATGCGTAAAAAATTGCCTTTCGCAGAAATAATGTCCTTGACCTGAAATTTTCACAACTGTCATTGCGCAGTTCGGTACCCGGTCATAACCCCAATGGTCATAGTCCCCAAAATGATTTTGTCCGTTTTAATTCCGGTCATAATCTCCATTTTTTTGGGGACTATGACCACTTGTAAGAACGGACATAAAACCCAAAAACATGAGGACATAGGGCCAAATAATTTTGGGTGCTTATAACAAAATAAATGAATTTTCAAAAAAAAAGTTTCGCATAATATAGTAACTTCTATTTAGAATTACTGTGGGTAGCGATGCTGGTGTTGGATATATTATAGACTGATTCGCGGCCGAAGGCCGCCGCGAAGCCGATGTCGGATTTTTGGGAGTCTTAAATCCTGAGCTGCGGCCGTAGGCCGCCCACTTACCCTAACTTTTATGTAGAAGCGTTGTTGGACATATGTATGTGAGGATGTAATCCTTGTCCGAAGGCCGCTCACTCTTGTATTTTCAAGCAAAACGAATGTGATCATAGTACCCATGGATGTTATGTCCATCGTTATGGGTGTTCATAATCCCCAAAATTTTTTTGGGGGCTATGACCATTTTTTAGGTGGACATAACGCCCAAAATTTTTTGGGCAATCGCAGTATTTTACTGCGATTCAAAGTAAGACACTGCAACACTGCATCTTTTATGAAAACACTGCACTTTTAGAAAAAAAATGTAGCAAAAGTAATCTATATAGCAAAAAATTTTCAAATTCTTGCAATCACTCCTAGATTATTAACGGTTTGGAGTTGACAACGCAGAATTTTTAATTAATTTTACTGTAACATTATTGGCAGTTCATCAACTTTTGACATTTTGATTTAACTTTTCTTTTTACTGCTTTTCATGCAAAGCAATGAAAGAGGCCCGTTCAACGTTCAAAGCTAAAAAGAATAAATTTAATAGATCCTGTTTTGAAAGCGGTTCAATTGTTAAGTCCGATTTCTCTAGGCGAACATTTTTTGCTACTGATTCTGATTTTTCCTAACCTGGTAAATAATGATGACATACTATAGATGATGTCGAAGCAATATGGTTTAATGCAGAAGCCAGAAAAACCAAAAGAAACAAATTTGGAAGAACTTTGGCATATGGAATTTTATTGATTTAAAAACGCTTTAGGCGAAACTTGGTATCCTGGCTTTAAACAATTTGTTGGCGTATTATTATGCCTACCTCATAGTATCGCATCCACCGAACGCATTTTTTCACGGTTTCTAATGAAGGCTTTAAAAACTGTGTGCCTTCAAAATAATTACTAGCAAAATACTACCAATAGTCGTGTGTCATATTTTTATTTTTTTTCTTAGTTTATTTTAAACTATACAAACAAAGTACATATATATATGTACTTTTATAATTATTATTTTTACAAAATGTACTGAAGGCACAAAATGCCACAATTTGATTTATTTAATTTTTTCTTTATTTAATTTTAACAAATAATTAAATTTTATTTATAATTTATTGAAAAAATCTGTTGTTTTTATGTTACTGAAAAAAATAGTCGAATACAATGAAATTTTTGATGTGATGCTACAAAGTCATCTCTGGCAAAATGCTTCAAAAGGGGAACTTGTTTCAATGCCTCATCATATGAAGTTATGGGGTCAGCAATTTTCTCATCATCTTCATCATCGCATTCAGACTCGCTTATCTCTGGAGTGGCGCTTTGATTTTCAAATTGTATTTCAATATTGGTGTCTTCAGTTAATAAACTTTGATCGATTTTCGAAAATTCGTCAAAACCAGCAAACCAGAATGAACGAAAAATACCAACTCAACTCAGCCCTTCTGACATTAGCAAACAAAAACGAATTAGAATTTGTAAAAAAGGGAAGTTGTACAAACTTAATAGAATTCTTATTTGATTCTGTCCGTTTAAAAGAGATATTTTGACTTAGAATATAGTGTCCTCGTCCGGTCATTGGAGCGTCCGGCTATCGGAATTAATTTTATATGGAAAAGTTAATGAAAAGTGAGTGTCGCCGAAATGTGTCCGGTTATAAGAGCTGTCCGGATATGGGGGCTGTCCGTAATAGGGAATTTCACTGTACATGTATGTATCTTTTTCTTATAACACTGCGAAATTCACTGCACTTTTGTTTTTAAAACACTGCGAACACTTCACTTTCCAACACTTTTCACTGCGGTCAAAAATTTCAAAACGACATCCCTGTTGACATGGCACCGCACAATTCATTCTAGAAGATGTAAACACTTAATTTTTTTTTAATATAATGCTTAGTTGTCAAGTTGCGTACTTCTAAAAATTTACCTAATATGAAGAAGGGATTTTTCGGAAGCAGTTTTTCGAACTTAACAAATTTTCAATAAAATATTAAACATTAAGGCTTCAATAGAAAATTTACTGCTCTTTTTAATTATGAAATAAGATTTGAAATTTGAATTTTTTTCCTGTGGAAAACTGGAAGTGAACATTTCATCTCAGAATTTAAACTAAATTTTATTGGTTTTATATATTTCCTATGATAAAATTTTACTGCAAAAATAACGGTGAAAAAAAGTATGCAGAATGCAAGCAGGATTTGCAGAAAGTAATTTGGAATGTTGCTGCTGTTATTTGCATTGAAAATAGTACCGTAGAGTCAGACCCGTTCGCAGAAATCATCCAAGGGGGGTCGTTTTTAACTTGGATATTTCGTGTCAGGTTATAAAGTTCGTAAAAAATGTATTTTTGACTACAAAGCATACAAAACGAAATATCTCAGAAACTATAGGAGATATGATAAAAATTATGGAATCTTTTTTGTTAAGAAATACTATAACTTCATAAAAAAAGAAAAAATTTTTCTCGAAACATCTGTAATGATTATTTTATGTTATTCATCAATCAAACCTAAGAATGCATGTACTTTCTTATCGAAATTTTAGACATAACTTTGAAAAATATCATAAAATTTATAATATTAGAACTCACATTTTCCAAATTTATGGCGGGAATTTCGATATGAAAGTATGTACCACCTTACAGGCAAAAAAAATTTGTAACCCTAGGCAGTTGCTAAAATTAACGCCTCTCCCCTCCCTCTTCAAACCTTCTTCAATGGTGGAATAAGTTTGGTACGAAAAGCTTTTCAATCAGTAAAATGCACTTTTCTGAGAGCAAATATTTTATTTTATTACAGTCAGTAGCCTTATAATCATGAAGTATGTATATAAGTATGTATATGACCTAAGTATGTTATTCAACAATTACCATTATGTATGCGATTGGTTTTTGTGGAAAAATTATTGCTTATTGGTTTAAATTTTTACGTTTTGATTTTCGGATGACAGAGTCATTGATAATGTCATCACAATCTAAAGACATGAGCAAAGCTGACTCTATTGTTAACAAAGCAAGTGCGTTCAATCGTTCTGGAATCAGTTTTGATCTCAAGTAG
Source organism: Meiosimyza platycephala (assembly GCA_963662105.1). NCBI lineage: Eukaryota > Metazoa > Arthropoda > Insecta > Diptera > Lauxaniidae > Meiosimyza > Meiosimyza platycephala. The sequence goes on along the minus strand of OY759210.1, from coordinate 28,893,893 downwards.
TTTTTCCCTAGCCGATCGACCACCAATATTCAGTTATAATGACATTTTTCCCCTACAATATGGGTAGACGTGGCAACGAAATAGGCGGGAAATTCAATTTCCACCAATAAAATTTTTTTTTCAAAGTTTCCGCCAATATTTGCCGCCTCTATGGTAAATCCAGGATGCATTCGTCAAATGTTTGGTCCATAAATAGATCATTTTATAAATTTTGAGAATGACTCATATTCCGGTACATTACGCAACATAATTGTGACTTTTAGGTAAACATGGTCACAAGTGATACCGTAACGTTTAAGGAGAGAGGGGGGAGGTCAAATACCTTCAAAAATTGCGTAACGTAATACTTGAACGACCCTTTACCAGGTTAGAGCAAGAAAATAACTTTATTTCACAGCTTTCTTTGCTAAACTTAATTGTTTTCACAGCTTATCCATTCCTTTCTCAAAACACAGAGCGTTTTGTTTAAGTAGTACATGAATCTGCAATGGCGGTCACCGATGAACATGATGTTTTGTATGGGCCATACGGTGCGGTGAGCTTTTTCGAGATGCTGGGCAACGGCTCCAATACACTTTATTTAATTCATGTTGTAGATCTGGTGTGTTCTTAAAGTCAATGACCATTGGAGCAAAAAAAATTGGTTTCCTGGAGGCAAAAACATCATGTTTAAGATCCAATTCTAAATACCGAAGATATGACGAAAAATTTAATAAGGGGACCCCTACGATCGGTAAAAAACTTTAAAAACATTTTTAAAAATAGTTCTAATGGAGTAATCGAAATACTTGAGTTGGAAAAATTTAATGATTTTTTACAAGCTTTAATTTTCTGACATTAGGGTGGTACATTAGCATGGTAGAAACTGAGATATGGTGGGTAAGTTCAAAAACGGGGCACTTGATGTCAAAGATCATTAGATCAAAAAGTTGGTCTTTTCACAAAAACATTTATATATCATACTTTAAGATCGGACTGTAAATGCCGAAGATATGATGTTTTTCTGAAATGCGCAACCTCTATTTTCGTCCAAAAAAAAAAAAGGTTTTTTCGAAATTACCTTGCGAAAATGCTTCGGATTTGCTGGTGTACCGAGAAATTTTTTTTTTTTGAGGTAAGGTCTAATGTACATGGTTTGATTGAGGAATAACATATAAAAAAATAAAAAAACAGAAGATGTTATATCAAAGATATTTTGAAAAGTTTTTGTGAATTAAAAAATTAATGGCAAAAAAGATTTAGGAAGTATTAGTTGGGAAAAATTTTCAAGCAAGATAACCTTACCAACACTTTGAATTTCTTATTCTTCTCCCAAAATAAGTTTTTTTTTTAATGGAAAAACAGAATGTTTTAACAACTTTCGCTTGGATCTAAATTTTCTAAAAATTACTATGAGTAAAAGCTGCAAACCTTTTAACTGATCTCAACAAAATGGGCATCATTTGAAAAGTATATACATACATTAGGGTTGCCAGATGGACTGGATTCGTCGGGATTGTCCAGATTTTTAGTCCCATGTATGTATGTTTAGTATGCTTTTAGCCTTTTAAACAGCTTATACTCTAAAGAAAGAAATCGAATGCTGACAGATCTGATTAAGTCAGAACTAATTAAAAGATTTAACTGTACCGAAAACTGTCAATAATTTGGTAACATTTTAGAAACTCCAAGTGAAAATAAATTGATAAAAGCAGTTCGGTCTAATAATAAGTATTTATGGACTTAATGTAACTTATTAAAAAATCACTTATTTTTTTTTAACTGAATTGTTATGTTTCTGTTATGTTTTTGTTATGTTTATATTATCTAAATAAAATATATATGTTCCTCTGACACTAAGCTTTAGTTTTCTTTTTTGTGCAGATAACTCAAGATTTTTTTTTTAAGTGTCCAGATAAATCCCGAATTTTTTTGTTTTTTTTAAAATGTCCAGGTGAAACATAATTTGGATCTGGCAGGCCTAACATACATACATAAGTAAATTTTTAATTGTATCATTTATTATACCTTTTATACCTTTTTCTATACATGTGTATGTGAGTTTTTTTTTTATTTTCATAAAATTATCAGTTTTTCGTAAAAAGCGCAAGTCTTTTTGGTTTTTTATTTAAGTAAGAACACATTGAACAAAAAACTTCCAATGGGGCTTAGAACCCGTGCGCACGGGCCTGCGTAGAGTGGCTTGGCAATGATGAAAAAAAATTGAAATTTTCATTTTCGAGAAAAAATCTCCTGACCAGTGATGGAATTTGGGTTTTGTGAAAATGTACTGAATTGAGACTTCAAATGTACTTTTTAGAGCCCGAATGTACTTTTTTGTCTTGAACACCCAATTTTCCTAAAATGCACGAAATTGTTCTAAAATTTACTATCAAAAAGAAAAAAAAGGTCCTCGCTTTTCCCATCTCAAAAACCCTAGCAAAATTAGATATATTTCACATTAAATTAATTACAATATCTACACATTGCGCGATTATTTTCATTTACTAAACAAAAACGTAATTAATATACTTAATAGGGTAATTACTATAAATCTACTCATCACGGTTATTTTCATTTACTAAAAAACAAAAAAAAAGGTAAATATTATAAATTGTCCAAATGTACCGAAAATGTGCCAAAAATTTCGCGAATGTACCTAAAATGCCCCAAATTGTACCGAATGTACTGAAAACTTGTCGAATGTACTAACAACGATTTTTCAGGACGCAAATGTACCGAAAAAAGTACAAATGTACCGAAAATTCCATCACTGCTTCTGACCTCAAATATGTTTTAACAAGCATTAAACTCTCTCTCATATTATTACAAATCCACAGTAAAATTTTAAGCGTAAAATACATTGGGATTTTTGAGAAAATCAGCCTTATTTTTTCCATAAAACGCGCTAAAATTTTCAACAGTTTTCAAAATTTCTTAAAGATTCTGACATAAGTTCTATTAGAATTAAAAGACATAAATTAATTTTTTTGATTTGGATGAAAATGCGACTATTTTGAACCAATTTTCAGCGGTTTTTCAAGCTCTGACACTAAAACTTTAAATAGGCATAAGTTCGTAAAAAATAATTTTCAATCAAAGCGGGGGACGGTATATTCCCTTAATTACTTTGAAAAACAACATACTTAATCGGCAACCAATTCCGCAATTTGAAGTCACTCCGATTGCATGGTTTGAGATGGATTTAGTCTGTACACATTTATGTCTACTAGTTGTATAACTAACCGGAACGTAAACAAATTTTACGACCTCACTTTATTTTCATTGTCGGCTTAGCATGAAACGCCCCATATAACAAAAAAAGGTTAATTTTAGCATCTTTATAAAACATCAAGTTTTTTTTTATCTTATCAGAAGTCCAGTCGAGGGTTTCAAGACGACGAGTTTCTTCTGGCAAAATAATTCAACAATTTCAGCTGAGCTGATATCGATTTCTTTATATTTCCCAACGCCAATTAGTCGAGTGCAATTAGTCAATATAAATGAAAAATGACGGAACCCAGCTATAGTTACTGGATTTGAAATATTTTTTTTTTGATTTGGATTTCTGATGCCATAAACTTAAAAGTTTACCCTTTGGAAATGACCGCCGTTTCGAAAATCCGAAAACACGCCTACCGCCCATTCAAATTAAATGTAAACCGCTATAATGCGTGAAATATTTAAGGAAATGCAACCAAATTTCACTCAAATACTTGATATGACTTAGGGAAGCGCTGGACAACAATTAGATGAAATTCTACAAGAAGGCGTGGCACCTCTCATACATGAAACTTTGAAGTGCTATACTGACGAAGTTATTGTAGGTAGAGTAACCAAATTTCACACAAATACTGCGAAAGGTTCGGACAAGCTCTAGACACAAATTAAGTGCATTTCGCCAAGTGGGCGTGTCACTTTCCATGCAAGCAAAAATTTCAAAACTCTACACTGAGGAAGTTATTTAGATTTTGCAACCATATTTCACACAAACACTAGAAAAGGGTCGTACAAGCTCTCGACTAAAATTGCGCGAGTTTCCCCAAGAGGGTGTGGCATCTCTAATACAAGCAGCCACTTTGAAATTCTATACCGACAGAATTATTTAATTAAATGCAACTAAGTATTTTATAAACGAGTAAATAGAAAATTTTACTCCAATAATTATTCACTCTAATTAGCTAGTGCGTGTGCAGTGCATTTCCTTAAAAAGCTCCTATAGCACTCCCCCCCTTGTATCCGCCACTGCAAACGAACGAACGCTAACCTTGCCTCCGGAGTTACAGATAATGTGAATCTAAAGAAATAATTTTGTAGTTATCAGCATATCAGACTATTAATATTTCCCACCCCCATTTAAATTTATGATTGCTCCGGTTATAAACAAAAATTTATTCGTAGTTGAACTCGCCAAATATATTCCCGACTCATTCATACCTTTAATTTGATATTTCAATGCTATCAATATGCCTTCTTTGAATTAAATTTTTGTAATTTTTATAAATAAACTAAGAATTTTTTCATTAAAATGCAAGCGATACTTAACGCAATAATTTTCAATTTCCTGTAATTTTAAGCAATTCACAATTTGCTTCAAACCTTTTTTTATTATCGTACATTCGTTTTGCTATTTGTGCACACTATTTCATTGATATTAACACCGTGTAATAAGTGAAACGTATCTTCCGCAATCATTGCAAATAAAATAGTGAATCAATTTAAAATAAATCAATTAGTTACCAATTGTGGGCTAATTTCAATACTTTTTATACCCTACACAGAGGGTATATTCACTTTGTCATTCCGTTTGCAACGCATAGAAGGGGGCGTGGCAGGTATAGAAAAGTATATATATTATTGATCAGCGTCACCACCTGAGTCGATATAGCTATGTCCGTCTGTCTGTCTGTTGAAATCACGTTTCCGGGAAAACTAAGCAAGCTAATTCAATGATATTTGGCACACAGGTCATACCTTCTTGCTGCTAGCATATAAAAATGGGTGAAATTGGGTCACGACCACGCCTATCGCCCATACTCTATGTAAATATACCTCAGTCCATTTTGAAAAAAGTTGCTGCGATTTTAATGAAACTTGGTGATTTGGTGAACATGTGAACAAAATTAAGATTGGGCTAGGTTTTAAATTTTCAAAGGCTCTTAAAGAGGCGTGGCACAGCCCCAAACTTTAACTTTTAACTCGTAAACCGTGCAATACATTATGATGAAATTTGGTACACGGATACAGATCATATATATCTTGAATTTTGTTTAAAGTGGGCGGAATAGGAAAAGTGGGCATGGCACTTTTTAACAATAGAAAATTATAATTTCGTATAATTCAAAATTGACACATTCGATTTTCATAAAAATTTTAGGGATGATACTAAAGAGCAGTCATCAATACAAGCTTCGTCAATTTACTGGAAAAACACGTTGAAAGGCGTGACACAGCCCACAATATTTATAAACGTTATAATTAGAGAACTAAGAACGTAATCGTAATGAAATGTAATGAAATTTAGTATGGCAGATGCACTTGCAAAAATTTGGCTCAATAGAACCGGTGGGCGTGGCACTTCCCATATAAGCAAAACACGTTTAATGCTATAGATAGTGTGCAATAAGAGTAATCTTCATAAAATTTGGAGCATAGATGTCAATTAGTATAAGCTATAAAATTAAATAAATTTTGACGGGAATTCGTCAGTGGGCGTGGCACCTCCCATATTAACATAAAGTTGGAAGTGATATTTTAAGAGAACTATTGCAGCAATCAGCATAAAATTTGATGTAGGTGGTTAACTTGGTATAATGTATGTAAGCATCTGAAGCGGGCGAAATAGCACCACTGGGCGTGGCACCTCCCATACAAGTAAAATAGCTTAAGTGGCATATCTATCGAAATATATGAGCAATCATGCTGAAATTTGGTAAAAGAGGTTTGTTAATGGAAAGCTATTTCTGGTTCAAGATCAGTCTCGATTGTATCAGTGGGTGTGTCACCGCCCTAAATTTTAAGGTTAATTAAGGCATATATTGCAAACTATACAAGCTTTTTTGCTAAAATTTAGTATGTGGATATCAATGACGAATATAATTTATTGAACCAAAAGTAGGCGGAATTGGAGAAGTGGGCGTGGCATATTTGGTTTTCTACATTTCTATTCTATTTTTTCCAACAGTTTCCACATTCTTTTGACTTTTCCAACTTTTTAACTTTTCCTGGCATATTCCATATGTATATTTTCCACTTTTTCAACCTCTTTCAACTGGATTCGACATTTTCTTTATTTTTTCGGCTCTTTCATGAATTTTGAATTGCTTCAACTGTTTTCAAATTCTTGCAAGTATTTTTGAGTTTCGGCCTGGCTGAAGATAAAACCTTTACTAGCTCTTGCTTCCAAAATTTTGCCCACCTATGTTTTAAATCGTAGGCATACCTAGCAAAATCAAAAACAAAGCTTTGAATAAAGTCAAGTCAAGTGCTATTTGCTGCACAGGCATTAGTTCTCAACGAACTGTCAAAGATTTGAAACAAAGCACCGCAGAAAAGCGATGTTTCTGTTCAAAAAAAAAAAAAAAACACAATTCTAACTCGAAAAATAAATTTATGACAGAAGTATACTTTTTTCACACTCAATATGAAACACATCTTCGTCCCGATACCTACGCAAAGTGGTAAAAAAAATTAGTTTGAAACTGTAACGTAGCAAAAACTATTATATTATATATACATACATACATATATTATTTGAAGCATCCAACATAGCGGAAACGCAGCGCTTCAGTTAAAGCAGCGAAAGCAAATTTAGAAAAGTGTTTCGAAATTTCCGATACTAGGTCTGTTCGAGCCGGAAAAAATTGGTTAATATTTATAAAGTTTTACAACAAAAAGCGTTCGAGCCGGAAAAAATGTGGTGGTTGAGAGAGAAAAAATGAGAGTAAGAAAACAGCTGATCACTTCCCCTCCAAGAAAGAGTTTCATTTTTCTCCCAGACAAATATCTTGTGGCTAAAAATTGAAGACTGTCAAAATCGTAGGCAACGAGACTAGAAACTCACTTTTGACAAGCGAGGGAAAGAAAATTTCATGTCTCAATTGCATCTGTCCAATACTTGCCTTATAAAATATTTTTCAGTATTTCATTTTTTTTCACTTGTTAAAAGGTTGTGTTAAGAAGGAGCAACATAACAAAAAGCTTGAAATCACAACATTTTTTGGTAAGTGCTCATTTATTCAATTAAATAGATGAGCGATTTTTGATTGAAAAGGAATCGTTAAGTTGAATGATTGTATGACCAGATAATTATTTCTAAAATGTTGTTTTTCGATGCGCACAGTTTTAAAATAAGAAATTGAAAATGTAGCTAGATCAAAATCACCCCATTTTTCATTATTTTGTACAATTCCATCGAAAATAAATTTTTGTTTGAACAAAAAAAATTTTCTTCACTTACTGTTAAATGTGAAATGAAAAATTTTTGCGGTTCACCAGATTTTAACCCTTTTTAAAGCAGCGGGAATATTAATTTATACTTGGCAATAGTTTTAAAATGCACTTTATATACTTTAAAAAAATTTTCATGCAAAAGTTGTGGCTCTTATCTACTTTCGAATATATAGTCATCGTTCATTTATTATTAATATTCTCAAAAATATTTCACTTGGCTTGCATTCAGAAAGTATTAACCATACGGTTATGCAACTATGACGCAGGTTTTACTTCCTGAACCCTGCTATTGTTTACTTACAAAAATATGCACAAATTTTTGACAGTCTTCATTTTTTTACCAATTTTTCGTTCGAGCCGAAAATTGTGGTGGTGAGACTAGACTGAGAAATTCCAGCTTTTACTCTCTCGAAATCGCGATTTGATACTTTTCATTTTTTACCACAAAATCCGACTCGAACAGATCTTCTGTCTACACCCATTGTACTTATCTATATTAGAAAATAAAATACATAGTAACAGCAATATTTTACAACAAAATCGAATTTTTTTTTATGGCCCAAAAACAGTGTAAGAAGCTTTGCACTTTTAAAGTAAGATGATCTCAAATGGATTCACAATGTGAACTTCACATATATTTTCATACTTTGAGTAACATAACTTAAAGACTTTTTCTTTTCCGTTATGACTTGTAGCTTCTAAGTATTTTTTTTTTTAAATAAGCTTATTGAATTTTATGTTAAATACCTTCTTACAAGATGTGCTCCACAAAGCCAACATAAAATATTATGCATATGGGACAGTCTTTTACAAACCGAACGAATTTTGACAAAAATTGACCGACACATTTTTGATTTGGCTGAAAAATTTTTTATGGGTTCTGTATCGAAAAAGAAGAGATAGGTATTCGAGGATTTTGAAAAAAAAATTATTTTTTTTTTTCAAAATAGAGCGAATTCAAATTTTGAGAATTTCGTGATTTTTGGCTTGGTTATGAATTTTTGAAAGTGAGTCTACAAGCCAAAAATCACGAAATTCTCAAAATTTGAATTCGCCCTATTTTAAAAAAAAAAATTTTTCAAAATCCTCGAATACGTATCTCTTCTTTTTCGATACAGAACCCATAAAAAATTTTCAGCCAAATCAAAAATGCGTCGTCCGAAAAGTGTTCGGTTTGTAAAAGACCGTCCCATATGGCTGTTCACTTACAAATAGGCTTACAAGAGTTAGGAAACTGTCAACGTCAAGATAATGAAAAATTATGTTTTTAGGAATAATTTTTTTTTTATTGGATTAAAAACTGTACACTGTACAAAAATTGTACACTTATTATACACTTATTTTATTACTTCCCCTAATTTTATGACAATTACTTTCATGTTGATATTACGAATTCCAACATTTCTAGAGACAATTTGAAATGTGAATACACTAACTAAAACTTACATACATTCTAGCGTATATTAAATATCATAAAAACAGATCTAAAAGGCTAACATCACTGTCGAACAATGTAACTTTTTTTGGTAAAACGAATTACAATTTGTCAGGCATGCGCTTGATGACTTTTCCACGCGCATATGATTTGCAGCGCAGCAACCAAATTATTTTAAGTTCCATAAAATAGTATAATTGGATAGATATCAGCCCAAATAAGAACGAAAAGCTGGTGCTTATATAGCAGCTCATAGTAAAGTCAGAAAAAAATCATCTGTAGCTTTCAAGTTGGGTAAGTCGACTCGTAATTACAGGTACTAATATAATCAGTTTTCCTGTCTTCTCCCAACTGGTACTCGTAATTGTTGATAAAACTGTGTGTATTTTGATTGAACCAAAAAAAAATATAAGAAGTTAACAATCGAAATGTGATTTTTCGACCAGATATATGTACAAACAAGAAAAATGCAGGAAATATCACAACATTAATGAGGTAGCTTAAAGCGTTTTCTTAAATTCTTAGTTACAATTATGTAGTGTACTTAATATAATTATTTATTTTATTTTCGTTTCTTGAATATGACAAATTATGTCTGATGAAATCTGATTTTATCTGACATATAAGCACATAAACATGTTTTATGATTTCATACTTCTCTTTATACTCTATAGTTCATCATCTTGAGTACACATTATGAGGAAGCTACTGATTTGTGCTGTTGTGCTGATCATCTTTACTGGTCTTTTCTATGGAAGTGTGGCAAGTTAGTAATTTCTATGTGCATAATGGGTTTATAATCAATCTATTAGCTATAGGAAATAGAATGAAAAACTTTTAGTTTTTTTTTTTTTTGCTTAAAAATGCTTATTATATGTTACATATACATATATATGTATGTGTGTATTTTAAAATAATATCAAAACTTTCTTTATATTTTTATTTTTCCTAATGTAAAAAAAGAGCGAAAAGTTAAAAATTGTCAAAAGGAACGTTTTCCAGAACCTCCGTGCTGTGGAAGTAATGAGCAAACGAACAACAGCAGAACTATAGGTCGTATTTTGGGTGGCACTGATGTCGTTAAAAATGAATTACCATGGCTTGCCTTAATTCTTCCAATTCAATGCGGTGGCAGTCTGATAAACTCACGTTGGGTCTTGTCAGCAGCGCATTGTTTCGAGCTACCAGACTCCTATGAAGTAAAATTAGGTGCACTTAGATGTGATGAGGATTACTGTGAGCCCAGTGCTAATAGTTTTTCAGTAAAAAGGATAATCAAACATGAATCTTTTAATGATTTCATGAATGACATTGCATTATTGCAATTGAAGGAGTCAGTCACTTTTAGTGCATCTATCAAACCGATATGCTTGCCTTTGAAAGCAATTCGTAAGACTCATTTGTCTGGCAGAAACGCAGCTGTGGCCGGTTGGGGTTATGCCGGTGAAGGTGCATACAGTCCAATCTTAAAGACAGCAATGGTTTCAATATGGGACTTCAAAAAATGTAATACACTCTTTAAAAGAACAAATATTAAAAATCACATTTGTGCTGGCGGTGAAAAAGGTATCGATGCATGTGATCATGATTCTGGTGGACCATTATTTTTGCAGTTACCTAATATACGGAAAAATAATCCTTATTATCAAATTGGTCTAGTTTCTTTTGGACAAAGGATATGTGGAAAGAAAGGGGTACCAGGCGTCTACGAAAATGTTATTACTCACTTTAAGTGGATTAAAAAGACGATATCTAAATATAAATGAAACGAGTTTTCATTTACTAATACATATGAAGTGCTTGTGGTCAGAACGTGATAAGCACCAATTTCGAAATTTGACAAGATTATTTCTTTATTTTATATAAATATTTATCTGGAAAACTTTATGAGTACACTTATGGCATATATAACGCTTAACATTTTCATTTTAAGAACATAAAAATTGCAATTAGAACGGATATTGAAATTATATTATTATGATATTATGCCGATGGTACAGGCAGTCACGGATTTACCATACAGGCAGAGTAGGCACGTGCCAAGGGCAGCAAATATTGGCGGAAACTTTGAAAAATTTTTTTATTTGTATGGATTGGCGTCTTATCAAAATGATCATAAGTTTACAATAAAAAATATATATTGCATTTAAATATAAGTCTAGCTCTTTCGCAGAAATCATTAAAAAAATCTCAGAAATACCAAAAAATATTGTATTGTGCTCTAGAAACCTATGTACTTAGTTGGAAATCATGAATTTGGCATTTTCAAGGAATTCCGCTGTTAAATTTGATCGTTTTTTAAAGCAATGAACTGAAGAATTGCTGTTCAAGCTTAGTGTGTGTCTGAAAAAATGATTTTTTTATTGACTTTCTTCGAAACACATAATTTTTTTCTCCTCCGACATCATTTTCGGCTTCACTCTTTAGTTTTCAAACTAAGTAATTTAAAAAAAGTACTCAACATTTTAGAAAACTACAAACCAACTGCCAAGTGTTGGCGCGATTTTGAAAATATAAAAGAAAAACAGATTTTGATAAAAGCGGCGTTTATCACGTGTTCCTCTTGCGCTTTTCATATGTTATGGTAGAAAGTTGAAGGTTTATATTTTAATTTAATATTTTTAAGTTATGTATTCGTATAGGTTTACGTGAATTTTATATAATGATTAAGTTTGTTAAAATGCTGTTTAAATTGTTTCTTTAATAATGATAAATAATCGTAAGCAATATTTAAGATTTTAATCTTTTCTTTTTTTTTTTGTACAGAGATTTGTTAGATTTTGAAATAGTTTTTATAATGGTAACGTTCTAGCCAAAATAAAGATTTTGTATTTATTATATAGTAAAAATTGTTTAAATTTTAATTTTCTCTACCAGATTGAATTTAAAATTGAGTTTTGGAACTGAACATAACGTGTCGTATGTGGGACAGTCTTTTACAAACCGAATGAATTTTGACAAAAATTGACCGACATATTTTTGATTTGGTTGAAAATTTTTTTATGGGTTCTGTATCGAAAAAGAAGAGATACGTATTCGAGAATTTTGAAAAATTCTTTTTTTTTTTTCAAAATAGAGCGAATTCAAATTTTGAGAGTTTCGTGATTTTTGGCTCCGGTTGTGTTAAAGCTATAAAATTTAAATTAATTTCACTGTAAAGGTAAAAATATGATCTTAAATAAAAAAATACATTTTTAAAAAATTACTAACAAATTAATATTGTTATAAACAATTTAAATGTTTAAATCAATTTTTAACAATTGCTCCCACCCTGTATCAAATTTTTAATGTCAGAATCGTGTTCTACGTCAAATTTCCTATCGAAATCATTTTTTTTTTTAATGTATATATAATTTGAAGAGGAACCAAAAATTCAAAAGGAATCAATGAAAAGTATTATCTTCTATACATTAATACGTAAACATCGAAACTTATGGTACACTTTTTTAGTAATTATTATAAAGAGAGGGGAATGAAACTTATAGCATTTGAAAGGTACTGTTTCGTAGGTGTGCACAAAAAAAAAATAAAATATAATATGTGCCGTTAAGGCAGGTAAAATATAGAAAACATACGCCCATGATAAAACGCTTTAACCAACGCATTTTGATCGCGTTCATGGCTGTATGAGATAGTGGCAAGATGACGTGAGGTGATATTAAATAAGATCATGGTCCATGGACAGAGACGTTGGTACGGTAGAGTTTCGACCACAATACGATACTAGTATATATTAAAAACTGTACCCAACTCAGCGCAATTCAGGAAGTGCTTGTGTTTGTAATAGGTTCTTAATGAAGAAAATTCAGATTCAATCCCTCGATTAGCGCGGTAGATATGTTTCAGTGAAAAATTACATGTTTATGGAAAGTAGGATTGGAACTGAAATGGAGGTCAGCTAAAACAATTCAAAAATCATTGAAGTGTTCATAGAAATTAAAATTGCTTCTACTGAATACTACGTCTTGAAGCAGATGCTATATAACAAATTATTGAAAAGCAATTATTTTTTTTAAAGCAATTGAACTGTTAACTTTGATTGAACGTTTCGCAGAGAAATTGTTTTGGGTAGAGGCGATTTCAACATTACATCTGAATAGGTTCAACGTGTTTCTCGTATTCTAGCCTGTCTCCCTTAATTTCTGTTGTAGGTACACTGAGTTTTTTTTATCAATTTTAAAAGATAATTTCTTTATATGTAATTCAAGAAAAAAATTAACGGGAAAAAGTAACAGTTATTTTGTGTTTTGGCTTTGATTTGAATCTGCCAATAATGCATGGTAATTTTTTGGCTCATCTGAATAGGTTCAATAGCAAAAGTCTTAATTGGTGTAAAAGTGCGTTGTCAAATCGTTGCAGTTTTTTTGAATTTCACATTTGCAATTAATTTTCTTAAAAGAAAAGTTTAAGTGTTTCGCGAATCCGGCCTAAATCATCGTCATTTCGCAAGAAAATTTGACCGTAGCCAAATTGTTGCTAGCAATTATCTGCTCAGTAAACTTGGCTTTAGCACTTTGGCCGATACGGTTCGTTTCAAGCAAAATCAAGATCGGTAAAAATTGTCAACCAAATCTGACAATGCACAATTACTACTTAGTGTTCGAGGATTCCAAAAATATTATCCGTAAAATCGTACCTGGCCACTTACTTGTTTTATGGCTATTTTAAAGTTAACGCTTCTACCGATAATTTTAATAAAATTATGAAGCGAACCGTGTTGTTTTTGATGTTTCTAATATCAAGTTAAATTTTAAAATATGCTACGATAACTGTTGTTTATGTAGTTTGAGTCATTGAATACAATGAAATCACAAATTTTTGCAAATATGTAAACACTTTTGTGTTATTCACCATTTTTCATGGAAAAAACCGATACAAATAAAATTTTTTTTTGTCGGCCGAAAAACTAGTGAAATTTAAAATTTTTTTTACTGTCTTTTATGGACTTAAAAAGTAATTTTGAATTTTTGAAATTGAATTTTTGTTAGGTATGTTATTCATCATTTTCCGTGGAAAAGAATTGAAAATATCAAAAAAAAAAGTTCTTTTGGGCCTTAAAACTAGTAAAAAATATTTTAAATTATAATTTTGTTTAATGTATTTTTCTGGTATTTTCGACTACAAAGCTTACCAAAAAACAATATATAAAAACATTTTTATATTTTTTCTGTTATTCACCGATTTCGTGGATTATGTATTTCGAATCTCAAGACACTATATAATAATTGTGCATTGTCAGATTTGGTTGACAATTTTTTCGATCTTGATCTCGCTTCAAGCGAACCGTATATATAAAACCGCTACAGAAAAGGATTGGTAGGCCATCATCAGAACTGCGTGTAATTCCCGCGGCTCAACCTCGAAGATTAAAGAAAAGACGGTCATAGAAACTACTTTATTAACCCCAAATTGTGTTTTACGTAGAGTTAAATATTTAAAGAGACTAAAACTGAAGAAAAAACCACTAATTAATGTCACTCGTCATCCACTACTTGTCATGATCATATTACTTAGAAACAGGAATTGCAACACGTCGTTTTTTCTGACGAAAAAAAAAAACAATATAGAAGGACCAGATGGATTTAGTTATTATTTTCAAGACTAGCGAAAATAAGAACTCTTATAAAATCACTTCCATAGCTGTAAAGATGGTGTAATGGTGTGAGGAGCATCAGACAAAATGTAAACTCTTACAAAATAACATATAAGTAGTAATGTAAAAATATATGTATGTACGGCAGCATAAGCTATTAGAGTCAAAGTGAGAGTGGATCTAACCAGCGTTATTGGGTCAATGTTTGTCAGTGGACTTTAAATTTCGTTATGGTTTTTGAAAAGTTGCTTCAGATAAGCTAGTGTACATACTTGCACTTTGCTAAGGGCATAAATCCAGGAATATACACATAATTTGATGAAACTTTTCTGGAGTGTGAATGCAATCGCTAGCTAAATGTAATGTAAATCAGGCCCGTGCGCAGAAATCATCCATGGGGAGGGGGTTTTCACTCGGATATTTCATGTCAGGTTTTAAAGTTCTAAAAAAGGTATTTTTGACTACAAAGCATACAAAAAAAGACAAAAATTGTTTTATAAATATATTATATATGTATATCGGTCTTTCTTTTAATAAACGCACACTTTGTTTTTTTGACGTTTTTGATCATTTTTTGAAACGAAATATCTCGAAAACTATAGGAGATACGATAAAAAATTATGTGATCATTTTTGTTAAAATTACTATAACTTTCTAAAAAAAATTAAAAAGATTTAAATAAATATGTTGAAACACAAATTTTTTTAATTAAAAAAATTTTTCTCAAAATATTTCAATATAACACCTTTTGCTTATTTCGGTTTTTTTATATGTTACTCCATATCGGAATTCCCGCCATAACTTTGGAAGCGACGAATTTTTTACTTATGACCCGCACCATGTTTTTACAACATAATCAGCATAATTTTTTTTTTTTGTTTTTGTTTTGTTTTTTAATAACTGCAATCTTTGTTTTTTATTACCTTTTTGAGCATTTTTTGAAACGAAATATCACAAAAACTATAGGAGATAGGATAAAAATTATAGAATATTTTTTGTTAAGAAATACTATAACTTTATATAAAATTAAAAAGATTTTAATAAATTTGTTGAAACATTAATTTAATTTAATTTTTATTTAAAAAATTTTTTTCTCGAAACAACTTTAATATAACATTTTCTTTTTTTATGATTTTTTTATATGCTATTTCTCATTCAAACCTAAGAACGCATGTACTTTCATACCGAAATTCCCGACATAACTTTGGAAAATATCATAAAATTCTTACAATTAGAACTCACATTTCCCAAAATTATGGCGGGAATTTCAATATGAAAGTACATATCAAATTTTTGAGAAATATGTTTGTGAATCAAAAAATTAATTGCTAAAAAGATTTCAGGAAGTATTAGTTGGGAAAAATTTTGAAGCAAGATAACCTTACAAACACTTTGAATTTCTTATTCTTCTCCCAAAATAAGGTTTTTTTTAATGAAAAAAATAGAATATTTAAACGACAACTTTCGCTTGGATCTGGTTTGTGAAAAATCGGAAGTTACGAATAAATTTTCTAAAAATTACTACGAGTATAAGCTGCAAACCTTTTAACTGATCTCAACAAACTGGGCATCATTTGAAAAGTTTATACATATGTACATAAGTAAATTTTTAAGTGTATCATTTAGTATACCTTTTTCTATACATACTTTCTATATGTACAGCTGTGTTCACGAAAATAGTAGTGCCGTTGGGTCCTGGTTGTTTTACTATCAAATTAAATGATGAGTACAATTTTCATTTAAAGTTTTGAAAAAATAGTAATCTATATTCATTTCCGAGAATATTTACAATTTCTTTTGTTATAAACTTTTATTTATTTTAAAGCTATGGATTAATCAAAATAAAATTCAAAAATAATGCTGTTCACGAAAATAGTAGTGGTAACTAAAATTTAAAAAAAAGCGACAAAAGTTAATTTAAACTACATGTTACATGTTATACATCTTTGTTTGGGTCTAATATTTCGTGTTAAACGCTTTATTGTTTATTACGACTTTGCATCGACGTGGAATAGAGTCAATAAGGTCCTTACAACTCTGTACAAGATTTCAGCCCAAGTCCCTTTAAACATTTGTCAAAGCTGTGTTCCATTTGATGGCTTTGCTGTTGTTACGATTCGTTTGATATCTCCTCACAAATTTTCCATCCGATTAAGGTCCGGAGACTGAGCTGGCCATGGCATCACGTCGATTTCTTTAAGATACAAACATTCATTAGCTAGTTTACTAGTGTGTTTAGGATCGTTATCCTGTTGAGTCGTTCATTTAAAAGGCATTTCCCGACTGGCATACGGTAGCATAACATCCTTCAATAAATTAATGTACACTGCTTTGTCCATAATATCTTTGATCAAATGGATAGGGCCAACGCCAGTCTAGCAAAAGTAAGCCAATACTATAATGGTTAGTCCACCATGTTTAACCGTCTTGGTAATGTATTTGGGGTGGTATTCTGTGTTTGGTGGACGACGAAAATACTGTCTGGAGCCTGTTCCACAAAAAAAAAAAAACTTTGCTCTCATCTGACCATAATACGTTGCGCCACTTTTCGGCATTCCATTTCATATAATCTTTTGCAAATTGTATTCTTGCAACGACGTGCTTCTTCGTCTAAAAGTATACCTTCCTGGAACTTCTTGTAATCAAATTATTTTCCATTAGTCGACGTCGAATTGTCACAGCACTGATCGACAGATTTGGCTGAGTTTTTATCATTTTTGAGGACGCCGAGGGCTTAGTCTTGCAATATCGTGCACTTCGTCTGTCGTCTAATAAAGAAATCTGGCGGTTACCACCACGATTTTTAGGTTTCTTACAATAGGTAATAGCATTAAATATCAGGGGCAGTGCATCCAACCATATTTTCAGTTTACTTGAAGGTCTTACCCTAATTCCTTAGCCTAATTATTGATTCTATCTTTTCGATTCAGCAATTCCTTCCCCTACCCACCAAAAAAAAGGAAGAGTACCTCGATTGCAATAAATACATATTATCAAATTATTGAATTACTTAATTACACTTACTTATGGCGGTTTTCTAGAATTTTTAATTTTTTTCAACTAATTACGTAAAGCACTACTATTTTAATGAACAGCAGAATTTTGGTGCAAATATGTAAATGGATCACAAACAAGACAACACGAAACAAAACTAACGGGATTTTTTTGCTTTTCTGTTCTTTTTATTCAGTCCTACGAAAATTTTACTAAGGAGTTCAATTTGTAATGCAAAATATTTTAGAAAAGGGATTTAAAGGTCATGTCCTGCAACACTACTATTTTCATGAACACAACTGTATATGTATGTACTATATGTGAGTCTCTTTTATTCTCATAAAAATTTTAATTTTTCGTAAGAGGCGCAATTTAAGTAAGAACATATTGCCAATAAAAGTCTATGTAAAAAAATTTGCAATGGAGGGGAGGGGGTAGAACCCCCAAACCCCCTCCTTGCGCACGGGCCTGATGTAAATCACCATTATCTCTTATGCGTTTCACCATTTTAGACTAGCTTTTGCCCGTAACTGGATAGGCGTGGTCAGTGGAGTAATTGTTGTAATTGTGTTTCCATTGGTCAAACACATTTATGTGGCAGCTACACTGAGCAAAAATAAAAAATTAGCGGTATAGTTCGACCAGAAAACGTAATGTTTAGGCACCAAGCCAAAATTTTGTTATTTAAACCCGGTATCTACTTGAAAATTTAAAACAATAATTACGTAATTCCGCTATCCCCCATGAACGAATAATTTTATTTAACTAGAGTTTAACTCATTTAGTCCGGGAGGTAGCGTTACATTTTTCGAAGTCATTACCTCCCACTTAAATTTTTTTGCAAATGATGGTTTAAGTATAGCTGATACTCAAAATGAGCTAGAATATTGGTAGCCCTTATTTTGAGAGGCCGACAAAAAAGATTTTGCGCAATAACTCGGAAAAATAGAAAAATATGAATTGATCTACGTTGAAGAGAAGATAAAAACACATCGATTTCATGCCTAAAAAATTTTCGTTCGTCAAGATTTGACCCACTCTTCATTTTCATAAGATTACTAATGACCATCTTCATTTTTGAAAATATACGGTTTATATTGAAAGTTTTAATTTCGAATTATGGAACAATCCAAAGCTTTCTCTCATGGTAACACGTTCCTTTCCAAATGAAATTCTCACTTTAATTTTTGATTTAATTTACATAAGTTAAGTTTAAAATAAGCACGTTATTTCTGATCTGCTGCCAACATTAAGAAAAATCTAAAGATTTGCTAAGAAATTAATGCACGAAAAACAAATTTGCCACGTTGCGTATACATAACAAATTGAATCACCCACTTAGCAAAAAAAAAAAGAAATGCAACCCTGAAAGTAGTGCTGTGCAACCAAAATAGAATCACCAGAAAAAGTAGCAGCAGAAACGTGTCACCAAAATTATATCACTAAAACCCAAATGACTTCATCAACTTTAGTAAAGGAGCATTGAAAGCAAACAGAAAAAGGACCTGGTGAAGAAGAAAAGCAAAACATTTTTTCTAGCAACAATGAACCATAGCAGCCAGCAAATATAGAAACAAGAAAAATAGTGCAAGAGAAGAAAAACTTGTAGCAGCAACTGCAGCACTGAAGCTACTTTAAGTAATTGAATAAAATTACGTGCAATTTGCAGGCAACGCTTTTAAGCCAAGCATAGATGTAGCAACAAAAAAAAATGATATACGAAAAATTGCATTTTAAAATAAAATTCAAGGAGAGAAAATGGGAGCAAGAAATTGGAATGTACCAGAAATAAATTAGCTTTTTACATGACTCTTCTGGCAAGTCTAGTAGCCTAAGTAATACAATATTTTGGTCATACTCTCCCTTAAAAATATTATAACAAGGTCCCACGCTGAATCAATTGACCCTAAAATGCATTTAATACCATCTTTTCATACATATTACCTATTGGACGACTTACAGGGTTCTCAAACCATCGCTGGCTTAAGGTATTAGCTTATGGTTTTTGGTAGTGCAAGGATCTGATCCCGAGATCAAGCGAAACCTTTTCAGTATTTAGTTCTAGGCCCCGCAAAGTCTTAATCCGGCGCTGACAGGAAGTTTTATTTAAGAAAACTGCCTTAAATTTAGCCCTGAATATCATAAAATGGATTGAATGAATAATATAAGGAATTAATATGATTCTATATATGAAATTATTTATTTAGGAAGCGAAATATAGGTAGTAGATTTAATTTATATAAGTCTGAATATATATAATTTTCACCATGAAGCTTTGCCAGGACTACTATCATAGTTTAGAAGGCCGACTCGAAAGACTTTTGTTGTAGGTTTTCATGTTCATATAACAAGAAGATTAAGTCGTGGAACTCCCTTGATTTCTGAAATAAACTCCATAAATTGATTGATCGACTTATTCTGATAAAAAGTGTTTGCGAATGTTATTTTGTATTGGAAAACCCCTCACCTCTTCTATAGCAGTTTAGACTTTGAAAGATGTCTACGATAAAAAACACATTTTTCAACAACACACCACTATGTGTTCTAGTATTCTCAGTATTCCGATAACAGTTTTTTTGGGCTCCAAAATGGCTTAATTTATGTCAATTGACCCAGAACTTATAAATATAGAAGTACCTGGAGACCGACCACTGTTCGGTTTTTCGTTTTGAGGTTGAAAAAATCGAAAAAATATGGAATTTGTTGAAAAAAGTTGACTTTTCACTTTCACGCTACAACTTCTCTTTACTTTTTTCTGATCCATTTTTTTCAACAATTTTGCTTCGTTTTTAGTTTCGTCAAATTGTAGTCTGATGCAAAAGTGTTTATAAAAAGAGTGGATTGGTACCAAGAGTGAATAGAAATGAAAAGGATAATGCAAAATGGCTCGATTTCATTTAAATTGGAAACTAAATCGACTGAGATATCGCAGCATTTATATAAAAGAGCGCAACCGATTGTACAGTTAGTACGAGGGGTAAAACCTATAAGCCACTTTGGTACAAAAACTTATCGCACCTTATTACGTTTTGCGGTTGGTGTTATTTTTTAAATTTTATTGCTGTAAGAATATTTTCCTTGTTCTTCGGCTTATCCCGGAGGTAATCACTCCATAAGTGACAACACATCGAGGCGGTTCACCCCTAGTAACGTTGGGTAACTTAAAGTCACTTTGGTTCACGAAATTCGTAAAAATCAAAAAAAAAAAAAAATTCCATGCACCGCAAAACGTAATAAGGTGCGCAACGTTTTTGCAACAAGGTGGCCTAAAGGTGTTATAGTGCAATTCTACAAAAATCGCACGCAAACCACAAAATCGCGATTAACACTCACCTCGGTGACTCCAAGTGACCCAAAGTGACTCGGGGTGAACCGCCTCGATGAGTAGTTAGTTATGGAGTAATTACCTATGGGATAGTCCGAAGAACAAGGAAAACATCCTTCAGCAATAAAATCCAAAAAATCGCACGCACCGCAAAACGTTATTAGGTGCGCAAAGTTTTTACACCAACGTGGCCAATAGGTGTTGTAGAGCAATTCTACAAAAATCGCACGCAAACCGCAATATCGCGATTTTCACTCATCTCGGTGACTCCAAGTGACCCAAAGTGACTCGGGCTGAACCACCTCGATGAGTAGTCACTTATGGAGTGATTACCTCCGGGATAATCCGAAGAACAAGGAAAATATCCTTACAGTAATAAAATCGAAAAATCGCACGCACCGCAAAACATAATTAGATGCGCTAAGAGTTTGTACCAACGTGGCCCATAGGTGTTATAGACCAAATCTACAAAAATCGCACGCAAACCACAAAATCGCGACTTTCACTCACCTCGGTGTCTCCAAGTGACCCAAAGTGACTCGGAATGAACCGCCTCGATAAGTAGTCACTTATGGAGTGACTATCTCCGGGATACTCCAAAGAACAAGGAAAATATACTTGCAACAATAATTATCAAAAAATCGAACGCATCGCAAAACATAATTAGGTGCGATAAGAGTTTGCACCAACGTGGCCTATAGGTGTTATAGACCAATTCTACCAAAATCGCACGCAAACCACAAAATTGCGATTTTCACTCACCTCGGTGACTCCAAGTGACCCAAAGTGACTCGGAGTGAACCGCCTCGATAAGTAGTCACTTATGGAGTGACTACTTCCGGGATACTCCAAAGGACAAGGAAAATATCCTTACAGCAACAAATTCCGCAAATCGCTCAGGACGCACTAAGTGATCAAATATTAAAAATGACCACTACAATATTAACACTACACCACTGTAATTAAAAGTCTATTGAAAGAAAAAATTTTTTTTATTTTTCGTGCTTTCTCTATCGATTGGAACAAAAAATTTAAAAAAATTACTCCCATAGTACACTAAATAACATTTAACGTTTTTCGTACGTATGGGAGGTGCCACGCCCACTTACGCAATCCCGTTGAAATCCATATAATTTCAAAGCTTATAGTAATCGACACCTCTACACCAAATTTAAAGAAAATACCTCCCATAGTGCACTAAATACAACATTCAACGATTTTCGTATATATGGGACGTGCCACGCCCACTAACGAAATCTCGTCAAAATCCATTTAACTTAAAAATTTTTGGTAACCGACATCTCTGTACCAAATTTTAATGAGATTACTCCCATAGTGCACTTAATATAACATTTAACGGTTTTTGTTTGTATGGGAGGTGCCACGCCCACTGAAGCAATCCCGTCGAAATGCATTTAATTTCAAAGCTTATAGTAACCGACAACTCCTCACCAAATTTTAAGAAGATTACTCTCATAGTACAATAAATATAACATTTAACCTGTTTTGCTTGTATGGGAGGTGCCACGCCCACTGGTACTATTACACCCATTTTTCGTCTTAAAGTACCTTATAGCAAGTATATCCACCATATGAAATTTCAGAACGATTGTGTTGTTAATTCTCTTATTATAATGTTTATAAATATTGTGGGCTGTGCCACGCCCGTAAACGAATTTTGCCAGTATAGTGACATAGCATGTTATGATGACTGCTCTTAGTGGTATTATCTATAAAATTTTTATGAAAATCCTCAGTGCCGTTTTTGAGTAATATTGAATCAAAATTTTCAATTATTGAAAAGTGCCACGCCCACTTTTCCGATTCCGCCCACTTTTGGCAAAATTTAAGACATTTATGATCTGCATCTGTGTACCAAATTTCATCACAATATCTTGAATAGTTTTCAAGATATGACGTTATGAAAATAAAAGTTTAGGGCTGTGCCACGCCCCTCCAGGAGCCTTTGATAAGTTAAAACCCAGCCCAATCCTAATTTTGTTCACATATGTACCTAACCCCCAAGTTTCATCAAAATCGCTGCACCCGTTTTGGAAATAAAGTCTGAAAATATATATATATATATATATATATATACATACAATTTTAGCTCGTTTAATAATATTAGATAGATAGATATGAAGCTGATCCGATATCAGGAAAATATGATTTTTTTTATTAAAATTAGCAATATGAAGACTAACTCAAAAAGACCATATTGTAAGACAAGTGAAGAAATGAATGCCTCTTCGCAGAATATTATTATAACGTTCGCAAAGCTTTAAATTAAATATTTAATTTTATTTATTTGACTTTTTTTATTGTTTCCATAAAACTGACATTCCAATATGCTGTAAATAAATGAATGAAATTCATTTTGGAAAGTTTTATTTTGTTTCAATCTCATTTCCACTAACTTTCAAAGAGATGAAGAGTTTGTTTTTTTTGTTTTGACATTTTTTATGGCAAAGTTCCAAGGACAGCCTAATTAAATAAACAAGACAAGAAGAAGCTGATGATTATTGCTCATTTTTATGGATTTTTTTATACATAAATCTAAGAAAATCAACATTATACTAGCTAATTAATGTTAATTTGATTATTAAAAGTTTGAAATGAAAGAATAAGTATTCAAAAATTTCGAATTCTTAAGGAATTTCTGTACTGTGTTATTAAACAAAGTTTGACAGACCGTCATCTGTTTGTCAACAAAGCTCACCGGAGAAGCGCTCTCATGGTCAAGGGAGGGAAAATGGGAGATATTTTCTCATCAGAGTAATTGACCAAAAAATTATACATGCCTCTAAAAAGCCCGCACTGGGTGCAGAATTTAAGCCAAACATTCTTTTTTTAATTTTCTATGAAAACCAAAAATGTTAAAATTTTTTTTTTGTGTCTGTGAATACCCAGTGTGCCACACGGATCCATTTCGGATTCGTTTAGGATCCGCTTCTTCGTATTATTTATCAGAAACGGATTCCGTTCGAAATCGTGGATGATTCGCCTCCAAACAGCGGGAAGGATCGTCCGCGTTGTCGGATCCGTTTCGAACTCGGAACGGACTTCATATAAGGATCCGTTTCGGATTCGTTTTTCGATAATAAAACGGATCCGTTTCGAATTCCGTTTCGGACTCGTTTTTCTAAATAAAACGGGTTTTGCAGTATCAAATAAACGCAATTAAAAAACTTTTTTGATTATTTACTAAATATTATATACTTTTAAATTAAAAAAAATAAAAAAAAAATTATGTCGTCTCCGGGATTTGAACCGAAGCTTCCCTGATTAGACAATGACTGTTGCATGCGCAGTTTAACGACATCATTTTAGTATGTCTTAAAAAGAGTCCGTAACAGATCCGTTTTATTTACAAAAAACGACTTCGGAGCGGATCCGACAAAACGGATTCCAATTTTTCGAGAGGAATTTCATACAAAAACGAATTCGAAAAGGACCAGAACGGATCCGTTTTATTAACAAAAAAACCAATCCGAATTGAATCCGAATATGAAGTCCGTTCCGAGTTCGACACGGATCCGACAACGCGGACGATCCTTCCCGCTGTTTGGAGGCGAATCACCCACGATTTCGCATCCGAATCGTATCAGAATCGGAATCTGGGACGGATCCGATTTATTTACAAAACCGACTTCGGAAAGGATCCATTTTGGCCACCAAAATGGAGTCCGGAACCGATCCGCATAAGAAGTCTGTTCAGAGTCCGTAACAGATCCGATTTAGTTTAAAAAAATGAGTCCGGCTAGCATCCGTTTTATATAAAAAAACGAGTCCGTGACGGATCCGTTTTAGTTAAGAAAAACGAGTCCGTAACGGATCCATTTATGAAGTCCGTTCCGGATCCGTAACTGACCCGCATCCGTTTTTGTGCACATTGGGTATTTACATATCACATGCATCTTTATATGATCATTAGTTTGCTGATCACATACGTACTTATTGCATTTTTAAAAAAAGTTGTAGCGATAAAATTGTTTGTCATTACATAAGTAAATGATTTTTACAACATCAGAAGATATGTAATTCCATTGATAAATTAAAGTCCTCTTAATATACTGGCGAAATACGATAATACTCGTAAAGTTCATTGTTCAGATAGCACTGATAACGTATGTATAACATTCTTGCAAAGAAGTATTAATCTAGTGTCCTCTGAAGAAATGGAACTGATGAAGCACAAGCAAAGAACATAACACTGCAGGAAGAGTAACACGATTCGTTTTTTCAGGCGGTCTGTTAATTTATTCCCTACTGATTTGTTTAGAGTTTTAAATTAAATTTTACAGATCTTATCTAAATATATATTAATGTTTGAAGGCAAAACGGTTCTACTCCCTTTGAACTGCCATGACACAACATTACTACTTCTTTTCTTTTTTTTGGAATGAAAAATACGTTTCCATGGCTTAACTATTCGAAACGATTTTGGTGAAATTTGGTAAGCAACCTGATATCATATTTTTATTTTTAGGAGCGATGAAATTTAATCAGCTAAAATGATACTAAACTGATTTATATTGTCACTGTAATGGTTGAGTTTCAAAAAATCAATCCGCGAGGTAGCGTTTCATTACTCAAAGTCATTTCCTCTCACTTAATTTTTTCTGCAAATGATAGTTTAAATGTAGCTGATACACGAAATAAGCGTCAGTCACCAGAGTAGTGGTGGGTCTATTCGAGAGGCCGGCAAGAGAAATGTTGTGCAATATCTCGGTAAGTAAGCCACAAGTTGAAAAATATATTACTTAAAGAAAAAAAAAGTACATAGATTTCTCGCCAGAAAAATCCCCAAACAAAAATATTTGACCCACTTTTCACCATTTTAAAGTTTCAAATAAATGCAAATATTTGTCATGGACTAAAACTTTTTGGGTTCCACTCGGATCTTCTAAGTGCTACAAAACTGATTATTTAGGATCAGTTACCTAAATAATTGCAGAGATTTCAAATTTATCAATTTTAAGATGTCTACTCTGTGTTCAAACTAAAACTTTGACTTTTTCATACAAAATATCGCACAAAATCCTCTTTAGGGCAAGCGTTAATATTGAAATATTAAGTTTAAGTTTCGCAGGCAAGTTTTTGTTTATGATAAGAGCCTCAACGGTACGTTTTGCACAAATTACGGCCTTCGCTTTTTCATCATTAGAACATAAATTTTCAATTGTCTTCACTTTAGACTGCGATAGAAACTTGTGAAGTGTATAAAATAAATTCATGAAATACAAAGTGCATATCATGACTGTAAGTTGCAGTTTTGGAAAATAAGCTTTTTTGGTTTATCTGACCACCAAATAACATATGCCTACGAATAAGTAAGCGTGTGGCAAAGGATTTTTAAAAATCCTTTTTTTTTATAACTCTTCCCATGCTGAGAGACCCCAAGTAAATGAATAAATGTTGTGCATTTATTACAAGGCGTACACTTTTTTCTCTGCGTTTGTTACAATTTTTTTTTTTTTGTGCTTTAGTTTGTTGTAATTTTTATTTATGTATTTTATTTGGTACTACTTTTTATTAATTTTTGCGCTTTAACTCAATTTCACGCTATCCAGCTGGGTTTCGATGTGATTTTATCGCTTCCTTACACACACAAACACATGAACTCAAATTCACTTGAAAACATGCAGAAAAGAAAACCTACGGACAGCGCCATCTGTGTTAAAGTACTAAGAGCTGTTGTGCATGTGCAGTGAAGTAGCACTGGGAACAATCAACAGAAAAGAACAGTGGGTTCAAAAGGTTCAAACTCCTACATGATATAAAAAATTCAGATTAATGAAAGATCTTATAAAATAATAAAAAAACAGAAATTTTCTGAGTGAGATAGCAAGAAATGCGTCAACCCATTCAGTCTCAGCGGTCGATTTTTCTTCCAGTAACTTTCGCATTTTGTCCAGGTGAGCCAGAAAGTGGTATCGCGAAAGCGCTTAGCTATTACTTAGCTATAATAATTTGTATTATCTGCATTAAGAAGTTAACGTGAGGTTTTCCTTGGCCCCCTCCTCCCTCTTGGTGAGATTTTGCCGGACCCCCTCCCCCCATTTTGACTTATATATGGTTTGACGTGATTCGGTTACATAACTATTTTTTCGGGCCTTGGAGGGAAGGCATTTTCGAGATTTTTTTTTTGGGAAATTCTGTAAAAATTTTTCCAATTGGATAAAAAATAATTTTTCTCCATTTCAACTACTATTCAGGGTATATTTGATTTTAAAAATATTACAGATGCCATTTTTTTCGCGACACGTGTGCACGCAAAAGTGAGTCAATTTTTCGACCACTTCTGGAAAACGTTGCAAGGACATGTCTTAGCTATCTTCAAAATGTTCTTTTCTATTAGTACGGATATCGTTCAAGGCGATGGCTTTGGTCAAATTGGGTGATTTGTCGATTTGGTTTGAGTATTTTTTTTCGATCATTCAAGCTGGTTCTTCGGGCGTAATCGTTCCAAGCGATTTCCTATCGACTGACTTATCGACTTGGCAGTGTCCTCATATTTGGCCGTCTGAATTTGTTTGGCATTTGTACATATCTTGCTATCCCACTCTCACAATGTCTGGAGGTATTTCTGATAGATTCTTCTTTCGATTCGCTCAAATCTTATTTAAGAAAATTACGGTGAATTTCAGAGAAACGTTCCGAATTTTAAACTCACCTGCAAAAATTGATGGCACCATCGCACAACGCAGGCAGATTATGTTTTTTTATTATTTTTCTAGCGATTACTAGGGAGTTTAACACAGAGCGTTGTCAGTGGACCAACTTATTTATTATATTAAAAATTAGTGTTTAGCATTATGAAAATTTATGTCAGAAAAATAAAAGTTTAAAATAAAAATTGTAAAAAAATGTTTCTTTTATTTCAATGGTCAAAATGAATCGAATATTTAACATACAGCCAATAAAACCTTTATTACAAGGGTTATTTATTTATTTATTACGGCCTTTAGGGCCTAATTCAATACATTTGTTTTTGCTGTATCATAATACAATAGAAAATATGTGCATATATTATGAAACAACTTATTTGTAAAAATATTTATCTTATATTTAACGTCTTAGCATATACATGTATGTAGATATAATTTTCTTTTAAAATATTTAGGATCACAGTTCTTAAAATCTTCGGGCAGCTGATTAAAGCTTTTTAGTCCTTTATAATACAGACAATTTTTGTCTGCCTCAGTTTTAAATAATGGCAATTTAAAATCGTTTTTATTCCTAGTGTTAATATTATGTATTTCATTATTAAACTATAAATTTATGCTAAGACATTCTGGGAAAGAATCGTTTTTTATATTATTTATAAATTTGCTAAAATATTCTAATAAAGAATCGTTTTTTATATTATTTATACATTTCGTAGTGTGATCAAATATTTATTGTTTTACTAAAATTTTTAATATATCTTTTATTGCTGTGTCATATCGCTTATTAAGTATAAAACGAATAGCTTTATTTTGAATTTTTTTGCAGAATTTAAGCACTAAATCATTGCATTTGTGATATTTTAAAAGAGAATCTTTTATGTCGGTCCCACTGTGCAACGTCCAGTGCAATTCAACATCGCTGCAGCAAAAAAAAAAGTAATAAGAAAACCAACAGCAACAAAATTTTCCAAAAGCAACCTAAAATAATTTATGCACATGTGAGTCCAGAATTTAATCCGAGTTTAGTAACACGATTGGTGGTCGTCGAGCGTGTGGCTGTGCAACGATATTGCTGCATTTGTTGTTGTTGTTGTTGTTGTTCCAACGTTATGGTTAAATGGGATTTTTGCTGGTTATCCAGATTTTTTTACCAATATCTTTTGAAATTTTTTCAGCTATGTTTATTTTACAGTGCTTTATAGCGGTTTTCCCAGGGTTGAACTATTGTAGCTATTGCTGTTACTCCCACTTAAGGGGGTGTGGCAGATTATGAAACTTATGCTGTCGTAAGTTACTATGCAGCATGCCTCCTGCTGTTGCAGTTGTCCAGCTGCATGCAAGGAATAAAATTTATTGTTTAAAATTTAGAATCAATAAACTGCATTGATGAGAGAGAAGGAATCAGGACATACTGTGAGCGCTTTTAATGGTAAGAGGTGTGGTTTTTCAAGTAGCGCTTGCGATATGCTTCATATTTGTTACACCCTAGTGCAAGTTTAATTTATATCATATTCTTTCTGAGGAGTAAACAGTTTAAAATTTAAATACAACAAATTTTCAATCTACGTTTTTAAATCTTTATATGTATGTATCCTTTACATTATTCCTTTGGAAAATTAAAACTATAGTCATTAAAAAGATGTAACTACTTTACTATATGTATGTATATATACCTATGTATATATGTACTTATGAGGGTACGTCTTGTTAACTGGTTTAGTTTGCCCGTAGAAAAGATACGTTCATCATGATAAATGGGTCAAAATTGCCCAAACAATTTTGCTACGACATATCGAACCAAAACACATTTGATAAGCGTGTAAAGTTCTTCTTATCGATGTTTTATTTTTACCGCTGCTTAGGAATTCGTTGTAACTTTGCTCACACTCTAAATCGCAATATGCAAAGCGGGGACTACTCATTTTTAGAAATCTGTGCTGCTTTTGCTGTTATTTATCATATATACACCTTGATCAAAGCTGCACACATAATTGGTTAGTCTATTCTATTCTATTCTATTGAAAGGTTCGATAAGAAACACTAGTTCATCTTCAGGGCTATTATGAGGCATTTGGGAATATATTACGAGTTCGACGCTTCGACAGAAACGAATGATGACTTCGTGATAAAATAGCACCAATTAGAAATGTTTGGGATAAATGTCTCCTTGTGCCATTTTCACCTATAAAGTCCATTAACATGTTAAAATAGTCCATAAAAATTGCACTGATTAAATAAATTAATGAGTAAATTGTATTGGACAAAATTGGCCCACTAATGCGCACGGTTCTCTTGAAGCAAGATCAAGATCCATAATATTGTCAACCAAATCTGACAATGCACAATTATTATATAGTGTCTTGAGATTCCAAATACATAATCCGTGAAATCGGATCTGCTCATTTACTCGTTTTATGCCCATTTAAAGGTTTTACTTTGGCCGACATGGTTCGTTTCAAGCAAGATTAATATCGGTGAAAATTGTCAACCAAATCTGATAATGCACAGTAATTATTTAGTGTTAGGAGATTCAAAAAACATGATCAAAATCATAATGCCCAAATTCCATTAAGACATAACGCCCAAAATGAGAACCAAAGTCCAAATTTTAGGAAATTTATGACCAAAAGCCCAAATGAAAATAAAAAAAAATAATCAAAAAAATGACATAACGCCCAAATTTCATGTGAAGAAATTTGTTGTTGGCGAATTTGGGCATTACGACTTTTTTCATTTGGGCAATATGCCCACTTATTTGGGTGTAATAAAATTTTTTCAAAGTTTTGGGCACTATGCCTATTGTTGAGCGTAATGAAATTATTTCATTTGGACATTGTGACAAACCCATGGTGGCGTAACACCCAAAAATATCATAGAGCCCAAAGTTTAAATCGAAAATGTCACAATGCCCTAATAATTCCGCAACAACAATTTATATGGAAAATGTTTGGGCGTTATGTCTTAATGGGATTTGGGCGTTATGATTTTGGGCGCTTTGATGCAACGCCGATAAAATCTCTAAAGCTCATTTCTATAAAATTCAATTTTGTATCATATCACCTTCATTCATATTTGTCTTCAATTTCTGCATGGAGCTTTGGTTGCAACTAACAAGTTCTCTTGACGAATTGACTTTGACTTACGCCAAGCAAAACTTTTGCTGACATCCTTTTGTTGGCTTAGTTAATAACGCAATTTTATTCAATTTATATATGTAAGTACCTCGTAAAGCGCTTCAACTGCCACATTATACTAAATATAATTCTCAAATGAAAATCATTGTAAATCAGTATTAAAATATAAAATCTTTGACGTAATATATATAAAACTATTTTTCAATTTTGCAGTTAAAAATGAAAAATGTATCAGGTTACAATTTGAGCAAAAGTACAAGACGTGACTCTGCAACAGTCATTGCTAGACTAATTCAAAATGCTGATCGCATTAGGATAACTAAGCAGCATTGGTAACACTGCGCTAAAACTGACAAAATATTTATCAACGTACAGCATAAAATTATTATGGCATAATTTTGAGATAACACTGTAGCACGTATCAGTTAGGATGGAGAAAAGTTGAAAACAAACTTCACATACAAAATATTACACTAAATGTTGGAAAGCAGCTCCGTGAAAGTGAAAAAGATTGAAAAAAATTTATAAAATTAATAGTTTCTGCGGTAAAAGGTTGCGCATGCACGGGACCAACACAAACACACACAGATACAGCAAGTGAAAAAACAAAAACAATTACAGCAATTACTTCTAAATGCAAGTACTCCTAAAAGTATGCAAGTGAATTAGCAATGCATTGGTTTGTTGTAGGTTATCCACAGCGGCGTATTGCCTATGAAAGTACGCTGCTATTTTTTGAAATACAGCAACAAAAAGAAAAACTAAAAATGTTAGAGGAGCGATGTTCTAAAATTTCTAGCCTTATGCACTGTGGGACAAATAAATTCGGATTTATTCTTGTAAATGATTGATTGTATAACTACCAAGATCGTATAAGAAACCAACTAAAGTAAAAGATAGTAAGAGTGGGCATAACACGTTTCATAAGAACTATTTTTTAGATTTGAATTATAGTCTTAACTATTGAATCATGACTAAAACCCAAACAATTATCGAACTCCTGGTACTGTTTTTTAATAACAACTTAAAATATATAAAAGTTTGTCTGGAAATAAGTCTAAGTGTCCCAGCTGTTACAACTGAATGCCTCTTAACAAACAAATTTAAGACTGCTTGGTGGGAACTAGGCCAATCGAGTGATAGAATTATTAGCAAAACCACCTTCAGTCAATAAATGAAACCTTATGACTAGCATTAACCCTGCTGTTAGGTTAGGACCATTTTGATCAATTGTTTTCATATTTTCTTTATAACTTTTGAACGGTACAACATATCGACTTGGAGCGTCGACTAATGTGGTATTTTTATTCAACAAGTTTATCATCAAAAAATTAAGTATCTAATATAAAACGGGAGGCAGAAAAATAAAAAGTTACAAATCTTAGGTTAAGTGACCATTTTGGTCTTTAGTATATTTTTCATTGACTAGAGACAATATACAAAAGGTTAAGTGAGCTAAGTCTATCAGTAAAGAAGTTAAGTCTCCAAATGCAATGAACTGATTCTGCATATTTCAAGGTACGGGAGGATGTTATGATGCTTGCGTCGTATCATCATTGAAATTCAGAGAGAATGTTGCTAAGAGCATTAAATCTATTTGCTCCATCCACCAGAAGAGGTCTTTAGTATCCTATGTTATCTAAGGACAATCAGTGTTCAAGTCTGTTGAACTTAATCTACCTAACATCCTGTGTGATAAGATTTTCAACGCACTGCCATTATATAGGGGCTTGGCGTACTGTGGAATTCCAGGTTTTTGAGCAGGTAGTGGGAAGGACAAAAATTACTATGCTGAGACAAAAGGGTTGAATATACTTTTGATGAACTATGAGTCACCTTTCTACTGTGTGTTATGAGGCTAGAAAAATTTTCAACCAGGGCTACCAAGTGAACGGGATTGACCCGTCAAGTGGTTTGGAATTTCATGTCAAAGCCGGAGGGGTGGTTGGTATTCAAAAATTTATGAAACAGCCTTGAATTTGAATTTGAATTTTTTGTGACATGGACTTAAAACTTAAAAAAAAGCTTAAAGTTTTTTGAATTTAATAAATTCATTTTTAATATGCAATAATAAAAAAAATAAAAAAGATCATCAACTCTGTCCAAAAAAAAATTTAACTTTCGTACCATCTCAGAAAAAATTAATTTTTTGTTTTTGTGAAAGCCGGGAATTTCTTCTGTAGGACTTGGCAACCCTGCTTTCAACAATACGTTGAAAGCTGTGTGATAAAAGATAATTTTAAGAATTCCTGATGCCGTTGATGAAGGTTTTTCAGTTTAAGAATGATAATGCTGTTATGAACTTTATGCATGATGTGGCAACACTGATTTCATGATTGTTCATGCACAAAATATCTTAGTTAATCGTTGTGAATTCATTCATTTAATTTTTGTTCAATTTTGTGTTTATATCTTATGATGTCAGAAGCGTCCGTTGCATTCAGCTGAAAATCATAAAACTTTTATGTTGAGCGGAAGTTTGTCTTAGTGGAACAGCTCAGATGTTGTTTTTTTTCTTTGCCGTTAGTGATGTTAGAAATAAATCGATAAACGAGTTGGTCCAGAACAGCTACAAGGCAAAACTCTATTATGTGATTCATTGTTAGTAAAAAATTGTACGAAAGTGGTGGTCTATCTTGAACACCCTTTCAGTTACGATGTGTTTAACAATATCCTTAAGAGTAGTACATACGAACATAAAATACATCAAAACTTTCTAAATAAGTGAGCTGGAGCAATATAATGGAGGAAATTTCATTAGGTAAATAACTCACATATTTTTAAATAGTACAAGTAAAACAAAAAATTTTATTAAGTTCAAATTTGGCAAATTTATCATGACAGGTTGTTGAATTTGTCATTATTTTCATGATTTGTTTGGAGGCTAAGTCTGTGTTGTTAGCTCCGTTTCAGAGAGGATGGGCAACATAATCAAGAGCATTTTGCAGTCGTAATATATAAAGTAACTTTAGTCATCCGAACAACTAAGAATAAATCAAGTTACCACTTTTAAGCTAAAAGAATCCAAAAAATATGTATAAATCTAGAATATATTTGAAGATATTATAATTATTGGAATGACCTTTGGAGCATACGGGGACGTAATCAGAATAAAAATTCAGTTTACAAAGCAGTGATATCCGGAAAATATCTTGCTACCTCATATCTCGAACGTGTCTTTATACTGTTGACTTAAAACTAACTTAAAAGACTGACCGCCTCATGCCGTTATACTGTCCACATTTTTGTCTCTTTACAGGACAAATGAGAAAAGAATATCGTTTGCCTTTAACGGATTGTATAATGTATCACAGATAGCTTATTGGATAGAGCGCAGGACTATGGATCGTTGGGACATGGGTTCGAGACGTAATTATAAATGAAATTCGTTATTAAAATAAATTTAAGTTTTCTTTATAGTTTTATTATGTCAATGATCTTTAACCCTCATTCGGCCGAACAGTCACCCGTGTGACTATTTCAACTTTTTCGACCAAAAAAATTTATTTTTTATCAATTATTTTAACCTATCTTCCTTGACATCTTAAACTCATGAATTTTAAGTGTAAAAAACACAAAATACTAGAAATTGTTACCTGTTGAAATTTTTTATTGTCATTTAGGCCGAAGCAGCCATATGGGCAACCCGAACGAATTTTGACAAAAATTGACCGACACATTTTTGATTTGGTTGAAATTTTTTTTATGAGTTCTGTATCGAAAAAGAAGAGATTCGTGTTCAAGGATTTTTTTAATAAATTTTTTTTTTTAAAATAGTGCGAATTTAAATTTTGAGAATTTTGTGATTTTTGGCTTTGAGACTCACTTTAAAAGAACTTTAAAAGAAACTATAAAACCTATTTTATTACTAGAGGACACCTTGATTTGATATGCTCTAAAAATCTTAGTTGCAGCAGAAGGTATCTATCTATTTAAGTATTTCATTTAGCAACATCGCTCCAGGTCCATTTAACACCAAGCACTAAATACCAAAATCCTTTTAACCTCAACTCAGGATGTGGTTGACAAGGTTAACTATGTGATACGCTACCAACGTAGCAACACACGGAGAAACACTTAAATCTAACGCACACACTCGCAGAATCGTTGTGGCACTTTTTGAAGCTACTTTAAAATTAATGTTTTTTCAACGTGACATGTTTTAGTTGCCAGCTATTTTTGTTTTCATGTTGTAGTATTTCAGTTGACCATTTTCGAGCGGTGGCAGGAGCTACATTTTAATCGTTCGGATGCCAACAATTTAGTGCAAAATTTTATTGTTTTGTCGTAATTTCATATAATTGCAGGAAAAAGTGCATCAAATTATTTATGCATCATAAACATACATACATACGTACGTACATATGTGGATTATATTGGTGTGCGTTCTTGCACACACACACAATTTCCTATATAAATACTTTATTCTGGTGTTTTTTTTTTAGTTTACGTGCAACGGATGTGAAATTTTAATGTCAAATTTTTAGCTACGTTGCGTATTTTTGCGAGCATCCATTTTATACTTCCGCATTTTAAGTTTTAGGAAATTGCAGCTTTATTCATTTATAATTTATGTTTTTTTCATTTCAACAGAATAAATGTTATTCTGGCAAAATTGCATAACTATTTGGCTTGTCAAATTTAGACTTGCTGTTCATAAAATGCTTTTATAGTTGGATATAAATGTAGAACGATGTTATTGTTGAAATGGTGATAAAACAATAAAAGCAATGTTGTTTTCATTGCAGCCAATTATCTGGATACTTGGGACCATTGCATCTTAACACGAGATTTTATCTCTGAATCTGTATTGGCGTGATTTATTAAGGTCATCAAAAATTTAGTGACATATGAGATAAAACTTTTAAAACTGTGATAAAAAATTATTCAAGAAAAGTCTGGAAAAATAAAGCATTTGTGCGAAAAGGTGTTGTTTTTACTGTAGAATTAAAGTTTCTAGGTAACCACATTTAATTTTTTAAGGATATATTATAAACAGACGCATAAACATCATCGAAACGAAAAATTTGTTTTTAAAATCAAAGTGGCATCTTAATTTTTTTATTAATTGTGATAAATTCAAATATTTATTTAACATAGAT
Organism: Meiosimyza platycephala; assembly: GCA_963662105.1. Classification (NCBI taxonomy): domain Eukaryota; kingdom Metazoa; phylum Arthropoda; class Insecta; order Diptera; family Lauxaniidae; genus Meiosimyza; species Meiosimyza platycephala. Next base: position 28,858,208 of record OY759210.1, on the reverse strand, counting down.
TCCATCATATCAAAGGCAAGTATATTAAATAACCTTTTTCTGTGTGCAATAAAAGCCGGAATTTCTGATCCTACTACACGGAAAAAACGATACTCGAAATTCTTGTAAATAATAAACAAAATTTAAGAAATATTAGTAGGATTTTTAGTGATTTAGAAACGGTTCGAGTTTCTAAGCATAATATAAAAATTTTTCAAATGAAAGTTTCGAATTTTTACAAAGTAGATATTAAAATTTCTGCAATAATTTATTATATTTTAAAAGGATTGTACAATTTTTTCACTAAAAGAAGTAATATTTTTAAAAAGTGCATTATAAAGTTTTTATGATGAAACAACAATAACTGAAAATGATTTTTATAATTTTTTACATAAGTTATGGCCCATTATTTTTCAAATCGAACAATAAGTCAATTAAGTGTCTTCGATTTGCTTGAAATTTACAGATATTAATCTGCGTTCAATTCTAGGGGACCCATATTTTTTTATTTCGCTGAAAGAACCCAACTTTCAAAGTTATGGTCATTTGAACTTTGTCCTTTAAAGTTATAAAAAAAAAAATTCTGAAAGGACTTTATTCAAGTTGTCGATATTTCCTTAATTAATAACGGAATTTCATAATTTTTTTTTTCAAGCCTTTCATAATTTAATGGATATTATGAAAAGATGACATTTGGTGCAAAGTAAACTGTTTTGTTGAAAATATTGCAAATATTGTAAACCAGAGGCATTTTATTCAAATCAAAAAATTTTTAAGTGCATCAGTTTTTTTTTCCTTGAAATTTTTTTTATCAACTCAGAAAGGCTTAACCTATTTTCTGCCGCGCTCCATGAAAGTTTGAATTTGTAATTAAAAGCGATATTTCTAGACTCATTAGGACCCAAAAACCTCGAACCAATTTAGCTTTGAGACTGTTCGAAAAGTCGAACAATGGCGGTTGGGCACAATTTAGCTTATATGTGAATATGCATATTTTCTCCAGGTATTGTTTAAAGAAATTTATAAATTTAATAAAAACACATTAAATATGTTTTTATTATTTATTAGAAATGCTTTTTATTTGATTTTGTTACAATTTTATATACTTCTCTCCCAGGTGCTGTGGGCTGCGGAGTAATTTTTCATGTGCAAATGTAATTGACACTTTTTGCACATTCGCTGTGTAGGCTTATGGCATACTTTGCAACGTCTGGCTTTTCTTTCGGCCTACACAATTATTAGGTGATTTCCCGTAACACAGAGAAATAGATGGCATTATCGTGAAGGTCAATGCCCCCCATGAAACTATTATAATTGCGAATAAAAGCCAATAAGTATATAAAAAAAATTTTTTTTTGGAAGAAAATGCTATAATATAATCACTTTCATACTTTGCCAACCCACGAAGTAAAGTAGAATTGTTTTTGAGTTAAAAATTATCAACAGATCGCTTAAAAACACAAATTTTGTTGGGAGCTGTGTTTCCACCAACCGCCATTGTTCGACTTTTCGAACAGTCACTTTTGCGAGTCCGCCAATGTTTGCTAGTAGAAACAGATCTTGTGTAAAGTCACTTTTTGACTATATTCGACCTTTATCTACAGAAAAAATTTACTTTTGGAAATGAATTATTTTTAATTATATATTACTTAACTCACTAAAAATATGTCTGCCAATAAGGTATTTTTCAACCATTAGCTGTAGCCCACCACGGAAAAGAGGCGTGGCCAATATATTTTTTTTCTGAAAGCCAATTTAATTTACTATAATACGCTGTATACCAATTAGATTCTTTTATGCTTCGACATAGAACAAAAATTCGGTGAAAATGAGCAAATTTGCTGTTCGAAAACTCGAACAGCGGCAGAAAATGGGTTAAACTACATTTGGTAAATTTACCAACTGTCGAAAATGGCTTATTCTTAATTGAGAGCATTTTTCTTAAGGCTCAATTATTTATAAATTTTAATTGAGTAGTTAGGTGGAATAAGGGCACAAGAGACCCACCTCTACCAAAATATCACATCGATATACGCAGTACAAGCGATACAGTACACACTAAAAAATAATCGTGTAAATTTACGATCATTAAGTATGGATATTAGTTACCTCGCTGAATGATCGCAATTTTACACATGTATTAATTCTGAAACTGATATGTGAAAAATCAAATATTAATTGTGTAAATTTAAGCAGTAATTTACTCAAAAACTGCCTACATTTAAAGTTCACGTGTGCAGAATCTGCAGAAAAAATGTTTAATTTTAATCCATAATTCAACTTAATGTGTGCAAATTTAAATTTCATATACTTAATTTTAAGCATATTTGTTTTCATAATTTCTTACATTTTTATGATACTTACATATGTATGTATGTATGTATTGCAAGCACATGCGAATAATTTCTGTCTCTTTAAATTAAACATAAAAAATTAATCAAAATCATCAGATGATTTTAATAAACTTTTGTAATAATTTAAGAAGCCAGAAATCTCACAGATTTTATATATCTACATACATATATATGTCTGTACTTTAAAAATCAACCTGAAGGTACTGAAACGAAGGTACTATCACTTTCACGAATGATCTTTCAATGCTGTAGCGTCGCGACGCGTCGCCTACTCGTTTCATATTACATATTTTTTCCTGCAAAGCTACATTCAAATGTTTACGTTTGAACATTTGGCAGTTAATAGCTATGTACATCACTTGCGTATTTTTGAACTCTGTGTTCACTTTTCAGCATTAGAAGTATCATAATTTAACATTTTGTGTTTACTTTAAACAAAACTTATTTAATACTGAACAAATTGTTTGTTTTCTTGTATTTTGTTCATAAAATTGCATATTGAGTGCGTAATTTTTTTTTTCCACATACTATTTATATGTACGTGTACATAGTCTGCTTAAATTTACATCAAAAATAACACCCTTTTATAGTGTATTTTTACATGCAGTTTTTACAGTGTAGAACAAAACGTATCATATACGTACTAGCCAAGCATTGAAATATTATTTATATTTCGTTTCAATGAACTGTAAATTTAAAAGTAGTAACGAAACAGAATTGAACGAAGAATAATATCTGTAAATTTTAAGCAAATCTATATTTTTTTTTGGTCTGCCTTGGTCGATTTGAAAAATAATGTGCCTTATGTAATCTTTTTATATTGAATTGAATTTAAGTGGGGTTATTAAACTCTACAATAGAGTTTTGGCTCTGTATAGCTAAAGCTAGTTATACTAGTCTAGTGCTGCAATTTATTAAAATTTAATAAATTCCTTGTATATATAATTTCAATTCAATTCAATTTCAATTTTTAGGTTATAAATAAAATGAAGAAAATAATTTTTAATATACATATGTACATGTACTTAATAAAAAATGTAAAATGAAAATAATTACAAACTAGAATAGAATTTTTCATAATGATTTTTTATTTATAACTGTAAAAGAATAATATTTGTTTTCAGCTTTTAATTTTTATATTTTCCTATTAATTTTTAATAAAATTTGGGCTGGTGTTTTTTCTGTGTAGACCAAGTAAAGTACAGTTTGGAGGTCTTACTTTCGACAACTCTTGTTGAAGATCAGTACAGTATTCATCTCTGCCTACACAATCAATGTTGTTTTTGCATTTTACTCTGGTCGTAAACAAAAAAGTTTTTTAGTTGTAGACAAATTTATTTGCTTAGATTAAATATTTCTTGTTCATAATAATAAATGCATTTTTTGTTGTAATAAGTAAGCAAATCTGTGGCATCAAGGAATAACAGCTATAGCTGACTTAAGAAAAACGGAATTAAGGTCGAGTTAAGGCCATTTTTCTTTTATTTCAGAAACATATTTAATTTTAGTTTTAATGCGATATTTTTATATATTTTTAGGTCTAAATAATGCCTATGTACGAAGGCGAAATTGTGCTTGGCCTTTTCTCAACCTTAACTCCATTTTTCTTAACTCGACTTGAGCTGGTATTCCTTGTTGCCACAGAAATATTTTAATTGAAGTTTAACTATATTTTTTTTTGCAAAAAGGATTGATCAAAACATTGCTGAAAAAAGCAACGAAACTTTATTAAAACCTGCGATAAAAAAAAAATAAAACGTATCAGGAAATAGCAGATATCATCGTATGTTCAGCAAAAATAGTTTCTTATGAAATAATGTTGCCGTATGATGAGTACGAAGTAGTTCTCAGATGGATGTTTCAAAAGAATAATGACCCAAAGCATACCAGCGGAATAGCGAAATCGTGCAACGTTAGCATCAATTTGACAAATTTCATTAATTGTGGTAACAAATCCAAAACGTGTTTATCGTGTATCGTCGTCGAAATTTTTTATCAAAAATTTGCTATGCAAGTTCGTTTGTTGCAGTAAATATTTAGCTCGCCAAATTTCTAAGAGCATTTTTCTATGTAAAATTAGTCGATCTTTGTCAATATCTGAACCAAAAAACATGATTACTTCTTTTTGAACTTGTCATTTCCAAAAAGAAAACTTTCCGCCGGGCTAAGAAAAGTGAAATTTTGTGTGACTTTCAAACCATTCATAATACATATTATCAATAATTTCATAGTATTAACTTCTGAATTTTTCTTCGTGGTTTTGGAATAACTATTCAGCCTTTCTCGAATCATCCAACTTTTTTGGATTTTTTCCTTTGCGTTTTACTTGTGGTAGTTCAATGCCTACGGAAACTCTTTCTTACCATGTGAACAATAAGATTACTATAATTTGAACGACGAGTGCGGCTAAGGGACGAACGCAAAACTAATCATAACATACAAATAATCAATCTTTGAAAGCCGTCGGGCAATTATTTATTAATTATAGAGAGTTTTCAAATCTGAATCTTTTCTTCTAACATATTGGGGGGCAACGCACCCCATAGTTGCCACCTATGCTTATAATAATAATTTATAAAAACCATCATAGTCGTCTCAAAGCCATTATTAAATAGAAAAATAAATAAACTAACACTCATATTAACAAAAAGGACACATACATATGAATGTACACGTGACTAATGAGAACCATTCCTAAAATTAACTCAATTTATTTGCCATGTGATGCGCAATTTTGGTTGATTGTTTTGTTTCTTTAAATAAAAGAGAACAGAAACAAGCCCAGTGAACACATGGATAATCTTCCACGCGATTAAATTATAACTCTTCTAGCAGAGTTGAACATTTTTATGGGAAATTTTATGGAATTTCTGAAATTGAAAATAAAAAATGTTATGATTTAATACAACGTTAATAAAACGTTGCCAGGCTGGTATTTTACCAAATGTTATGTTAACTGCAGGGCGTAATAATTTTGCAATTATAAATTAAAATTTTAATAAAAAAACAATAGTTTAAGACTGATGATATTTAACACTAGATAGGTAATCTTCGTCGTTTTCACGAACGTCATTTAGGTGTTCACCTCTCATATTTAGTTACAAGTACATACACATCACATGAACTCAGACATCGCCGACAGCTTGCTTGTGGTGATAGTGCACAGTCGGTGAGCATTGATATTTATATTACAACTTGTTCGTCATTTTGACGAATGGTTAGTTTTTGTGTAACTTTTTTTATTTTACGTTTTTATTAAACTTTAAATAAATAAATAAATTTAAAGAAATATCATAAATGAGAATAAGAAAGTTTTGAGCGTGCAAAAAAAAAAAATAAAATTATCTATCCATAAGTTATTGCTCAGAGGTGAGCTTATTCAAATTTTAATAAAAAATTTCCTTGGTTTTTTCCAAAATTTTAAATAAATGTTGATATTAGTTACTAACTTATAATAAATAAAATATCAGCAGCTAGTAATGAAACCACTTAATTTAAAAAAAATATACCACTCCAAATAAAAAACAGCAACAATTTATGTATTCGTCAAAATGACGAATGGTTAGCTTTTTCAAGCTTTTATTTCATTTCCAAGTAGAAAACTTTTGAAATTCTTCTAAATTCTTCATACGCGAATGGCTTTGGCTATATCACCTGCAAAATGAAACATTCTACAATCCTTCAAATGTTGGCTGGGAGTATACAGCAACAGGTAGCAAACAATAATATCTAGTCACTGCAATTAATTGTATTAAGTGATATAAAAAAGGACAATGATTTGGCAGCATATAAACATTCGTATAGAATTTTAAACAGTTTGATTGACACCAAATTAATATCAATTCAATTTTTAAATCGTATTGATGTGAAATAAAATTAAATTAAATGCGATTTCAAATAAAAACATGGATATAAAAATTGAAAAGGGATATTTTTTAAAAAAAAGAAAAAATTAAATGCAGCTTAATACATCCGTAACATATCCTGCTGCATGTTTTTCAATTTTTAGAGTTTTTTCATTCCCGCAGTTTTGTATTTCTTTCATTTGAATAAATAAAATGCTGAATTGATCCTTTGCGCAAAATTGTGGCCGCAAAAAAAAATATATTTGTATTTGTAATAAAAACAACAACTACTGGAAAAAAAAAACAGCAGTAGTATGCAGTTTCATTCACACACAGTGGCAACAACATCAACCAAAAGCAACCACAATCAATAAATCAAACTAAAACTTGGCTGCTTTTATGTGGCCAATAACAACAACTTTGGCTAGTGCTACAGAACAAAATCTTTTTCAATTGAAATAACTGCAGTGTACAGGACACTGGATTCATAAAAAATAGTTGGAAAAATTAAGAGGTTCAATCTTAAATCAACTTTTGTAGAGATATGTAGATATTTACGCTTTAATTTTGTGCCGATGTTCGTAATAAAGATACGATCGCTTCAGTAGACTTCCTAAAGCCGGATAAATAATAGTAAGTAACTTTTTTTGTATTAGAATATGTGGGCCGAGTCGAAGTGACCTTGGTATCACTTCCGTAAAAGAAAACCTTAATTTTAATTTACAGCCCCTTCATGGTTGGCTACAATCTCGCCTTTTTAATCGCCGAGATAAAATTGGCTTCATGGTTGGCGACATTGGCGAAGTATCTCCGCGGCAATGTCTTCCACACTTTTTTTCTCTACATGGTTGGCAACAGTCTCTTATAGTTGTATCCAGAAATATTTTGCTGTCGCCAAATTGAAAAAGTGCACGTAAGTAAAAAAATTTTTACAATTAATATCAAAAAATGTATTTTAAAATGTTGTTTCAGTACAAAAATCAGCACCAAAAGGGAATATGAACGAAATATTGAAATTCTGGAAAAATAACCAGAATTTTAAAACGGCTGGCATTCTTGATGCACGTATTGGGTTTCTAAAAAGTGTCCTTTATTTCGTTACAAACGTACATAAACCTTCTTTGTTGAGACGAAAATTGGAAATGAACCTACAGAAGTTTAATGGCAAAATTAATGTTAATAAATGTTTGGCAGAAATGTCAAATTTCGCCACAAATGTTAAGTAAATCCAGAAATGTCAATATTTTTGTCATCCACAAAGTGTGGAACTTAATACTATGGAGACAGTAAACGGTAGTCAAACATGAAGCCGAAAATTAAAATTGTCTCCTTTCTGTATCGTCTCTGAGACAAAAATCAGTAGCCAACCATGAAGGAGCTGTATAACTACATTTTTCAAAACCGGTTGCAACGCGTCGTATTCGTAATGGAGTTTTTAACCTCACCGTGGTGTTAATGGTGTTCAAACTATAGAATTTAGTTCTACAACTTTCCGAGGGTATTAACTACCTAGTCTTCAATGAATTACTAGTTAATTTAATACTCTGCCTTCTTTTTTGCCGGAAGCAATATACTGTTTAACTTAAAAAAAAAACAAAAAAGTAGTCTAAAAATAGTAGCAACAACTCATGCATTTACGCTAAATTGCGCTACAACCATTGAGCAACATTTTATTTATTGCACAAATACAAAATATATGCATGCAGCGACAACAACAACAACAACAGCTACAACAACAATTCATTTTAACTTTAGTTTTTACGAAATAAAAAAAAAATTTACAAATATATCAAAAGTTTTTCTATTATTTTCAAATTTAACTTTTTTACTCCCTTTTTCACTACCTTTTTTTTATTTGGCAAGATTTTGTTATGTTTTTTTTTTTTTTGTAGTATCAACTTCCTGCATGATTTTTGATTTGCGTTTGTGTTGTTGTGGTTTTTTATTGTTGCGTTGATTTTCTGGCTCGTTTTGTTGCTGCTGCTGCTGCCGTTTGTTTTTGTCATTTTTCCCTGTTGTTGTAAGTTTTGTTATTGTTGCTACTTTAACCGCACATTCCAATCAACATTTCAACAGTCCGAAAGCCATAAATTTTCATACCACAGCAAGGACAACCAACAATAGCAGGGTTTTCAACGTGCAACACTGAATTAGTTTTGAAATAAATTATGGTAAAGTTTTATCATTGTTGCCAATACTTTGTTTTAAATATATTTATTATTATTTGCTGTTTGTTGCTGTTGCTTTTGTCTTCTATGCTGCTCTTTTGCCATTATATATTTGAACACTTTTTAATTAGTTTTGACTTGAATTTATATTGAGCGTCTCTGAGTTGTCTATTTATTTATGTTTAAAAGGAATTTATATTTTGAAAGTGTTTATTGGAAAATTATTTTAAAAAAAGTAATACGTATTCTAAATGTTGAATATACAAAAAGTCCAAAAATGTATTATAAATAGATGCTTTCGTACAGATCTTTTTCCTTCATTCATTAATGACAAGGTATTAATTTTTTTTAAAAATCTTGTAACTTTTGACTTGCTGTATATAAGCTTTAATTTTCTCGTTTTTTGCTTCTAGCCTTTTGAAATATAAATACATATGTATATATGTACATACTTGCATTTTGTTTTTTTCATACTAAAGAAAAAAATTTCTTACCTTAAACTTAGGCTCAAAAACTTAAGAAAGTATCAAAAAAATCATCAGAAGTATTTACATTTCTTAACCATTCGGTGGCATCTCTTGTGGAAGAAGTGACGAAACTTACGATCCTGCGTACCCAAGTTAATTCAGGGAGCATATGACTTGGAGTGGGTGGCTTCCATTTCAGTATCTTACCAATAATGGCGGCTGTTAATTAATTCCACAACTTGGCTTTGAGACCGAATTTCAATGTACCTTTTTTATAGTTCGCAGACCAACCACTGTGCAAAGAAACTATCCCCCATTCCCATCTATCGCGAATAATAAGTGCTTACAGAAACTAGATTAAAAGAATATCGCCAACGGTTTCGAAAATCGATAAGGACATTTGCTATGAAATAGGATTTACGAATTGAATACTGTATCGTTTAAACCCTTATAGATGCGGCCGTCTTCCTCTGAGCATCATTGAATTTCAGCCGTTAAAGCTTGGCATCTTGGAGTTTAGTTGATGCCGGGCGGTAACTGAAAAAAATTTTAAATACACGGGGCATGATAACCTCCGCACTACAGGAGTAGGATTATTTTTGAATAAAAAAGCATCACAATCGCTCATTTAATTGCAGCTGATCTTCTGTAGCGTTCGTATAGCACGTTTCAACTCTAGAGTAGGAAATGTAATAGATATACTCCCCATGGAAGTTGAAGAGGTCAAAAAGAAACACGAGATCTGTGTACAGCAATCTACAGTGAGTCTTCCACTATTATTGCCGCTATGCAGCCTTAACTTTTTTTTGATTGCTGCGTGACGGTAAGTGCAGGGTTATTATAGCCCAAGTGTTAAAAAAGGAAGTGAGGCATTTTGGTGTAACTAACCAACCACGACTGCCTTGCCAAAGCTCCTCCTGATGCCCAAAAATCTCCGAATTTTAGCAAATTTTGTGGCTTTAATTAAAAGTGTGCAATGTTACCGCTCAAAGTATACATATGTATGTCAAATGATAGAATTCGAAGAGTCCCAGGATTCATTGTTGAATCCTGTCCCAAACAGAGGTTGCTTATTTGATTCTCGGACTAAAACTATTTTTCTAAAAAAAAATGTTTAATAAAACTGAGATGACGAAGTCGTCGAGTTGATCGAACCTTATATCAGATCAGATTCAGCTGACCTTTGCCTAAAACGTTGTTACTTGTATGTGTAGAAGAATGTCAGTACTACATTGTGAAAAAATTTATTACACCTAAATTACATATAAATAGCTTTTTGGTCACTCCAAAAACTTAAATTGTAAGCCAATTTAAAGAATCATATCAAAATATTGGATTTTTGTTTAATCCAGTGATACGGACAGCTAGTTAAACAACCAGAAGAGATTATGAAATGTTACAATACTTTGTCTCCAGCAAGTGCCAATAAAAATTGACAATTGTAATTGGAAATGTAACGCAACTTAACGTAAATACGAAAGGACGTAAATAAGATGTGCTAATTCTATTTTTTCTCTCATCCCAGTCAAAAAAACAAAAAAAAAGGGAAATGGACAAAAAACTTATGTTTTGCAATCAGCTATGACATAAAATCAATAGCAAATGTATGTGGGTTCGAATGGACTGAGATAGAATAACGCAACGAATAGAGCACAATTTTATCGTTGATTTTTTATTTGCAGGACACTCAACCTGCAATCGACAAAGTTGGCAAGTAACATAAAATACGTAGTAGCATGGTCAGGTTACTGAAGATGTGTGGGTATACGTACATATTGTATGTATATGAAATATATACATATGTGGTTGATATGCGGACAAATAAGACACACTGTCACATTCTGAATGACATTCGCATTTGCGATCAGTTAATATTTACGAGTTTCGAAGCGGCAGCAACTGTAACTTTTTTCAATAAAGAGTCACAGAAAAGAACGCGCAAAGTAGTGTAAAATTGACATGGATCACAAGAAGTAGAAGGGTAGCTTTAAATGTGATTGATAAAGTAGCATTCAAGTTAAACGCTTACATTGACAAAATAATTCTTAAGCTTACCTACATACAATATACTTATTAAGCTAAACATTTTATCAAAATTCTTCGTAATTTAATTTGAATTAAATAACAAATATTTCAGTTAGGAACAAAGAAGTAATTCAATTGGAAATTGTAATTTAAGAGCTTACATATATGAGTAACAGATGTTTCAAATAGTTTACATTTTAAAGGAGCTGCCCGCTGCTCAATTTTCTCCTCTATTCCAAACCCTCTTTCTATAACGTGCTCATTTTGTTTAAGGAACAAACCGACAAAAAATAATGCAGTCTTAATTTTGTTTGTAGGTTTTTATTTACCCCTGTATCGATTTGCGAAACATACATGACGTATAAAAGGTTAGTTAATAGACTCTTAAAGTTTTTAATTTGTGCTATAGTTTTCGTGATATGACAATTTTTTATGGAAGTACGGAAAACAAACACTACTAGCAGGTGTCGCATGTGCTCGTGATGCAATCGTTGCAGAAATGGAACCATTGCCTGGTCAAGCTATGCCCGATGCTGTAGTTGGCGAATGTTTTCATTCCAAATATGGTAAAGTTTGGCTTACCATTCCACCAAGTAAGGCTTACCGCATTTTGGGTTTTCGCTAATCGGATATTAAACTGACTGTGGGAGTCTACTTAACTTTAACTACATATTCCTAAATGTAGCGACTTTTATACTCAATCCAATGAATAATTCATCAATTCAAAATGTTGATGTTTCATTACCTAAAATAATTCTCACGGCATAACGTTTTGAAGTTTTAGCTTCTAAGGGAGGTGTCACGTACTCTTATTGAAATTCCCCAATTTTTTGTTCACATCTTATCCGACTTATCTCTAACAACTGTATGTGAAAGATTTGGTTTCTCTGTAACAACTAACGTTGTCAATTTAAGGTTGAATGAAAAAGTGAATATACCCTAAGTGTAAGATATAAAAAACCAATGAATTTTTCCATCAAATGGTTTTCATTAAAAAATATACGTCAGAAGATGGAAAGTAATATTTGAAATAAAAAATAATTAAATTGAATCAAAATCTAAGATTTGCTTCATCAAGTGGGCTCAAAAATCAAGCTAACATCTTTGAATTGACTTTAAAAAGTTTGATAAGACTTAGTTTTTCTTGCAAAAAAATGATGCTTGCGAGAACTTTAACGTCTTGTGTCGAAGTAAATTCCAACGATTCAATTTGCATAACCGCTGTCATTATCATACAACTTATACCAACACACGCATGTGAAATTCCAACACATACATACTACTACATACTTAAAATAACAACCGAAACTTTTTACTTTGTTATAAAAACAGTGACTGCATTAAAAGCAGATAAAATTGCCAACGCAGCGTAGCAGCGGGCGAAGGATAAAAAGCAAACGCTAAATTTGATCCTTAAAGCATTCCAAGGAAATCCTTTCCTTGCAAAAAAAAAAATTAAGTTAAGAAACAAATAAAGATAAAAATGTTGATAGCAAGCAAATAAATGAGAAAAAAAGAAAAAAAAAATTAAATTTAAATATCAAAACTAAAACAAATACATTGTTATTGAGGTGACCAGATTTGCTTTTTAAATAAAAATCAATTTTAAAATAAAGAAAGAAGACGAAAGTATCACTACACGCGTAGTAGTAAGAAAATAATCTACATATAATTTTACTAAGAAAATGAGTTCAACGCATGGTAACACTAATTGACTCAAACAATTGGGTAAAAACTTCTGTAGAACTACATATGCGATAGTGATTTTGTGCGTGTATGTTTGTCGCCTTAAAACATAATCAAATCAAATTGAAATTTCCAACATTATCATGCATCACAAAAGATAAACAGAAGAGGAAACAACATTGAAACGCGAAAAAAGTAAACGAAATGTGCGCCAACAACAACAACAAGAAAATAACCAATGAAAGTTTTTCCATTCTTACACCCTATGATATGATGCTGAAAACTTTGCTTTGTCAATAAAATCCGAATTTGAGTAAAATTTATGCCACACATCTCGTATACTCGTACGTTGAGAAAAAAATTAAGAAAAATGGTAGTTAAATTGGAAAACAAAAAGTTTAACGCAGCAGTTTTCAAGTTTCCTAATCGAAAACTCTTTCTGTCTCTATTGTCAACAGTATAGTACCTACTCTGTAACTTTTGTTGATTATGCGTGGAAAGAGCATATGAGTAACAAAACAAATTGAAAAAGGAATAATAGCAACACAAAAAAATATTAGAGCTTCAAAAATCTGGGCACAAAACAAGAAAACCTTATGCACAATTCATGAGAAATTGTCTGGTAATGAAGTACCATCTAATGAGCCCGCATTGAAGAAACTTTTTCTCTGAGAAATATCAAAAAATTTTAAAACTTTCTTTATTTAAGATGATATTAGCATGCATTTTTATTAATATGAAACTTTTCTTTTTAAAATTGAGGGGGCGAGGTTACTGCTGCATTTTTCGTTGCGACGCTCCTTCATGTCAAATTGATAGTAAAAAAAATTAAAATTAAATGCGCTCCGTTAATGAAAGAAGGAGCCCCGCAAGCACTTCATGTAAAATGCATTTCTTCTAAAAAAAATTCATTTGCGAAGCTTCTAAGCTTCTGAAATTTGGTATTGACCATTGGCCTTGTAAAGAATTCAAGAGGCACAGAATTATCAGGAGAAGAGAGCCCAAAGTGAATTTCCTTCGGTAAATTCATAGATATTTATTTGAAAGAGAAAAGTCTTAGCAGGGAGACAGCAAACCCAAGAAAAATTTAACTGTCTCTTGTGTTTGCGTATAATCTTCAATGTGAGGTTACCCATGACTACCTCCATACAAAAGTCGTAGAATTTCTTCTGAATCTACCTTCATACAAAAGGCGAAGTATAATTTCTCCTGAATAAGGAAGATCCGGAATCACTCATAGAATGCCAGCTGATTCTCTTCAGAACAACCTTACGATGAATAGAAATATTTTTCAGCTCCACTTAAAGGCAAATATTGAGGATAAGGAAGCCACGCATGATCTCGAATCGCAAACTTTATTTGTCAACCAACCATATTTCAATCTTAACTGAGATTATAAAAAGAGGCAAAGAAGAAAAGCTTACTGCCACCAGATGCGATTCAGAAGAAGCAAGTCCATCTGCCCAGTAGCACACCTAGGGGGGCCGAGGGTGCGGTCGCCACGGGCGCAAGGCTTGGAGGGCGGCAAAATGGTCGTGAAATATATTTCATTTTTTTTAGTGAATGATAATAAATCGATGTAACAAATTTGAAATTTATCTCATTTTTGCTAGAAGTTTTGAATGTCAGAAGTGAAGACCTTGTGCACGGTACGCCTCTTCATTTGCCCAACTAGAGCGGGCAGAATATTCGTCATTCGTCGTAAATCTAGCGTTAACCCTGGAATGCTAATATTAGTCGAATCAACTAATATCGCTTATGTTTGGTAATACTGTTTCTCTCTCACTTTACCGATCGATGTCATCTCTCTTGTAAGCTCAAGCGTACATGGTGAGTGGTCGCATTGCTGCAATAGGTGTTGTTGTTTTAGGCCATTATGGTCAATAGGGATGAAACGATACGCGTTTTGGCCGTACGATACGGATACCGATATTCATAGAAATTTATCGTCGATACCGATCCGATATTTATAAAAAGTTGTCACAGAGACTGACACGGATGTTACATTAAAAAGAAGGATTGACAATGACGCAAAGATGTAAAATCATTATAAATAAATCAACAGCCATAAGTAATAGAAGAGTTCAATTTTTTATTTATTTCTTAATTTTATTTAGTTCTTAAGTACAAAAGTTGGTAATTAAAATAAACACTAACTAGGTTTTTAGTAAGAAAATACAACATCCTCAAGTTATGCGAGGAAATGCAATTCCGCAACTCTGTTTGGATTTGACTTGCCGCTCGACTCGCTCGGTTGCGATAGAACTCATTTAAAAACTGAAATATATTAGTGTCAATTTGGGTGCAGAACCTCAGTACGTCAAAAACTGAGAGGATCTACATCTGTTGCAATATTGGGGAATCGCAAATATCTCTCAATTTCTTCTTTGAAAGTATCGGAGAACAAAGAGGACAATGGTTCTTCTTCTTCAGATTTTTTAATAATATTTTCACAAGCACTCCATATCCTCCGTCTTGTAATTGGCTTAGAACTCGTACTAGGTTGGAACGTAACTAATTCTGAAGAGGTTTCGGAATATAGTGGTAAATTAATTAAATTTGCAAGCCGCTTTTTTTGCCGTAGAAATAGTAGACTTCAATTGAAATGTTCGTAGTTTGTATCGAGGATCAAACTTCACTTTTCAAATTAAAATTTTTTTTAAGACCCAATAACAGATCGGCGGCTACTTGCTGGATTACCGGCTGGATTTCTTTGCCTTTGATGTCCTCCAGTACTTTTTGAAGACTGTTAATTAACGGAATAGCGTCGGATAATAAAACAGTGGCTTTGCTTATTGATTTTGTAACCTCTTTAAAATATTTCAAGATGTCTACCACCTCCTCCATCCTGATCTATTCGTCAGTTCAATGTTCTACTTTGCAAAACAAGCTTGTACTGCAACTCGTTGCTCTAGTAGTCGCCTAATACTTCCAGGCATTTTTTTTTTTATATATCGGTGTATTGGTGTATCGGCATATAAATATCGCCGATATCGATACATCGGAATATACCGATATATCGCTAATTGTATCGGTATCGGTTGCATCCCTAATGGTCATGTTAGTTGAATCGACTAACAATTAGTATTAATGTGACATTTGAATTTTTTCGTAATGTATTGTTTTTTGGTTGTAGATCATTTGTTATATGTTTAGATAAAGAATTTTGAATGTTGCATCTATCAACAGCTATGTGATATACTGCCATAAAATTTTAAGAGATGCTCAAAAATCCTTAAGATGAAAAGACATTATGATGGATTTGCAAGCAAAATTAGCGTTCCAAATTTAAGACCGGATAGAGGAATAATATTGAAAATATAATATCTGTGTATAAACTTCAAGCTGTACCAAAACAAAAGGAGAGTGTAGCTTTGTAAAATAAGAAAATTTTGTAGATTTCCATACACTTCCACCAAAGCATTCGCTATAGATATTCTTTGTTCCGGAGGCATTCAAAATAAAATCTTTGAAAACAATTGTAAATTAATTTCTATTTTATATCATTTCATCTGGTTGCAATGTTTCCTTTCTTATATACCTACATTGGAAGTTTGCCCCATAATCCATTTCCTTCTTTATGAAATGTCAAGTTCCTTACTCGTCATATTCGTTTATTACCAAGCACCTCGCTGCTGCTTACTTAAAAATTGTCAGTATCGTGATAACAGCTGCCTTGTTTTGCAACAAACATAAGGAATTCTTGTAGAATAGCTACCTTTCCGCCACCTGAAATACAAAATGAAAGCACTTTCAGCGATAGTTTTCACTTTAATAGAAATAACACAAATCCCCTCAAGTGGAAGAGAATAGTTTTTTATAAGACGATTACGCCAGTTTCAAAGTATTTTTAAGAGTGTATTTAATTTTAACTTACTAAGGAATAATACCCTGCATAGATTTCAAAAAAAAAAAACCGTTAAGTTACGAACGTTGGTTTTTTCATACATAAACTCTAATTTATTCCACTTATTTCGAGTTTTTTTTTTCATCTAACTTCAATCCAAACTTTAATATCGTATATGCATAAATAATGATATTCTTTAAAAAATCTTCCAAATTTCACTTCTTATTTTTACTACATCAAAATAATATCTATTGCTGTTGTTGTCATTTTGTTAAAGTTAAAATTTATTCTGCTCCAGGCTACTGGTTCACTTTCTACCCACTGATGACAAAGTTAATTTCATTGTAAATTTGATTATCCTTTTTTCCTGTGCTGTGATGTGCTTGCTATATATTGCAAAAGTGTTCTTACTTGGTGGACATAGTAGAAAGAGAATAAAGGATTGGCAGCAAGCATGCAAGCTGTTTAGGGTAACCCTAAAAACAAAACTCAATTTCTCAAGTGTTCAACAACCTGCTTATCCTGGACGTGATAAAATGTAGATATTTGCACAATTTTTCAATAGTGACGTCTTATGGTTCATCTTCAAATAGCGTCCTTTTTTGGTTTATGTGCCAACTTCTTATTTGTTGTTGTGCTTTCATTTTGTCACAGCAACACCAGAAGCAGCCCAATTTTAATCCTTTTCAATGTCTTCGCCCTGAAGCCTCGAGCAAATTATTTGTATCCCTTTTTTATTTCTTGTTGTATGAAAGAAGATACGAAGCTTTTGATAATGTCTTGCAAACAATAACAACAACAACAACAACAACAAAAAGGCTAATACAAAAATTACAGTAAAAAATAACTTGGCTGCAAGTGAATTGTTGAGCTGAAAGTTGTCGCAACAATTTCTGCTCCCTTGACTGTGTTTTCTTTTTTTTTTTTTTTTTTGTTTGCCACATTTTCTCGAAGGACGTTTCTTGAATTTATTTCAATTTTTTCACATCTTTTTTTTGGAATTTTTTTGTCGTTTCTTTTAGCTTATCTAACCACATCTTCAGACATTTTGTGTTACGATGTCTATCAGGATGCGCCCTTTCGTTACCCACTTACGCTTCGACGCTACATTAGTTTGTGCCCCTTTAGGCACTGCAGCGCGTCTGTCAAAGTAATGGAAGTAAACTCTATACCAATTTTCTTGCTAAGGATTGTAAAAAGGAATCGATGCTATAGCTTAAATAAAAGCACATTATCATATAATTATAATAATGCAATAATAATAATTATAAGCAAAAATATATGCGTAGTAACTGCACCGTTCCCCTTAAAATGTGAGCGACCAGAGCACTGCCACCACCCATGGAGATAACAGAAATTGTGGCAGTGACTACGGAAAAGTGAAAAATAAAACGTAACCATGCTCAAATGGTATCCCCACTGATACTAAAACAATTGCAATTATTTCAGGCGGATTGCGATCGAAAAACTCAAAAATAAATATATATTTGAGAGCTCCAGTACACTAAAGCCTCTTCTGATCAAAGTATAATAAAAATATCCATGATCCCTTCAATTTATAAAGCTGAAAAAAAAAGAAAAATACTTTTGGGTAATTTCGCAAACAACCTTTACAAAAGGCCTGTAACATATTCCCAACTTAGATTTATTCATTGACTTTAGCAAAGCTTTCGATATCATATCAGTCAATATCTAAAATCGATATCTATCCACATATATATTTCGGTCATTCTTTTAATAACTGCACACTTACGTTTTTGAACATTTTTTAAAACGAAATTTCTCAAAAACTATGAGGAATAGAAGAAAATACCATGGATAGTTTTTATGAAGGCCCGCATCAGTGTAATTGTATGATATATTCCAAAGTTATGTCGGCAATTTCAATTTGAATGCAGATAATTTCTAAGGATTGATTGAAAATAACATTACAAAAAAAAAATGTTTACGTCGAATGATATGTTGAAAAAACATGGCGCGCATCATAAGTAAAAAATTCGTAGTTTCCAAAGTTATGACGAGAATTTCGATATGAAAGCACTTGCATTCTTAGGTTTGATTGAGGAATAACATATAAAAAAATCGAAAAATAACAAAAGGTGTTATATTGAAAATATTTTGAGAAACATTTTTTTAAATAAAAAAATTAGTGCTTTAACTAATTTATTTAAATTTTTTTATTTTTTTTTAAAAAGTTATAGTATTTCTTAACAAAAATAATTAAATGGTTTTTTATCCTGTCTCCTCTATTTTTTGAGATATTTCGTTTCAAAAAATTTTCAAAAAGGTAAAAGATTACCAAGTGTGCAGTTATTATAAGAATGACCGATTTATATAAAATTGGTTTGTAACGCTTTGGTGCCAAATACACTGAACAGATTTTAATAATTTTTTTCTTAAATAATATATTTGTGTTAAAAAAGGTTATTGCAAACTTATTATTTTTTTTTTTTTTAAACGTAAATATCCTCTTTTGAAGTATTCGTTCGCTTTTTCGTTCTACAATTTGTGTATGACTTTGAACTTCATAGAAAAAACTCTCTGCCATTTGGTTTTATGTTGTTACTTTGAAGATACAGCGCGACATTATGAGATTAATTTCATTAAAAAAAATATATGTAGAAAACTGTGAGAACTGTGTTGAATGCTTAAAAAGCTACTTACATCTTGGATAATAGCAAGTTCGAATCAATGAACATTTTAGCAAATAAACAAGCTCCACTCATGCTGCCTCTAAAGTGAGACCCCTCTTATTAAATAATATGCAAACAGTATGTCAAAAAATGTGAAGTATTGCGTTATGTCGGAAATTCATGAATTGGGTTAATATCAATAGTTTCAACAGGACAGCAACGGAATCAATCGGTCTTTTGAAAGAGAAAATTAAATAGCTTTGGCACAAACAGAAAAATGTTCATGATGATAATCGAGCTGTAACATTTTACAAATTTTGTTAGGCATAATAAACAACTTTACTGGACTACTAAAATTTAATATTCGTGAAAAAATACATTCAATCTACCCAAATCTTTATATTGGCGCTGCCAGCACACTTAACCCTATTAGTACTACCTTGAGTCTTTGAGACTCGTTTTGACTTTGCGCTGTTTTCCTGGCGTGAATTTTTTTATTTCAAAATTGGGGTTTCTTGTATTTTAAACTGCAGATGTTCTAAACAGAATTACGATAAAAAAAATTTAGAAATATTTTTCTGTCTATTTTTTAACAAAATTAATTTATAAAGCTAACGCAAAGTACTGAAATGAGTCTTAGAGTCTCATATAGTTTGAGTGCAGCAGAGAACAATCTGAACAAATCCAAAGAATACTTTGTTTCTTTGAAATTTGAATTGTTTGATTTTGTGTCATTGCTTCCGCGTCGGCTGTAGTAATTATGCTCTTCACATATTTAATTAGTTCTTTTCTTGTCGTGTTCAGTTGTGCACATATTTTGAAATATTTGGAGTTGGTGAGTTATCGGGTCTTATTTTTCTCTCTTTTCTACGACCATACCAAATTTCATTTATCTGCGTCACATAGTTGATAATTTATGATGAATTTAATTTTTGTCTGTCCACTTTTCCAAACCAAACTATGCTAAGAACATTTTACGAACTATAATAAACATATGTACCAAATCTTATTCATTTGCGTCAAATAGTTGCTGAGATGTAAAAAAGTTAATTTTTTCTCATATAGAGGCGTGGCACCCTCAATTTTTTTCATTAAATCTTACTTTTGAATCTCTTTTATATATACACACCATAACTATACTTATAAACTTAAAATGTTATTGTTGCTTTTCATACAGAATGCATATGAGTCTAAAAGACTCACTTCAGTACTTTGTGTTCGTAATTTCACCCAGTATTAATAGGGTTAAGGATCACTTCGAGATCTCAGAGCACCAAGAAAACTACTTCAAATAATTTCAGACTATCTTGAAAACAGAATATTGTTATACGACACCTATAGTTGTGTGAAGCATTGTAGAGCCTTCTGCGATGTACCAGGACTCGGTACTAAATTCTATAACGTGATGTATGAGGCGTCTTAAGGATTTTTGTTGAGTTCCACGGATGCATAGCATAAGCAAAGCCACTACTATTAGAAAACGTATAAGTTTTAAATACCCAGGAAACTGCTTCAGCGAATGATATTTAAATTTTCATAAAAATTTTTCATGCCATTAGCCGCTACTAGATGTGAAAAAATATTTAATAATATTATCATTAGATCTTTAGAATGATAAATATAATTGTCATCGAGCGCAAAGTAACACATCTCTAACAACCTGCCTCTAATTTTTTTTCAAGAATTATTTTTTCGCTTTACTGCATTTATGTACTTGGCCTGGTTGTGTTGCCAATTTTTTGTCTCTTGACCTTTTTATCTATAAAGTTGACTCGATATTGCTTAAAGCATCGTCGCGTTGGTGCGAACAACGCTTTCATTGTCAGATGTCTTTGTTAAACGCTGGCTACGATCAATGAGATTTTATCATCATCATCCTCATCATCTTGACATCGTCCCTGCCTTGTAATTCATCATCTTTGTTGAGCCTTTTTTTTTCTTCTTTCCATTGTCAGCTGCTTTGTTACCACTTTACCGCATCAATGCAAATTTATTTAAACATTTTCTTCTTTAGCCTTAGTCTCATCTATCTTTTGCTTTTTGTTTCTGTCATGTTTACCCCAAGTTTTAAGTTCCTGTACACATAGTAAGCCATACATTTTTCCTTTATCCAACACGCATTTATTTACATTAACTGTTGTTGCAAACTACTACAAGTAAATGAGTCATTGCCGCATTGTTTGCTTGCATGGGTGAGAGACTGCTTATCCAACAACTTACAACTTATTTCACTTTCTACTGCGCTTCCATATACATACATATATATTGTTTTTTTTTTTTTTTAGGTTAAGTCTGCAGTTTCGCTAAAACGAAATTTCAATATTTACTTTTCAAGTTGCAACATAATTAAACGGTTTTCTGAATGTGCGATACGGGACTGAAATTAGGGTGGCCAGATAATAACGAATACAATTTTGATTAGTAATTAAAATCAGAATATTTATTAAAATAAAAACCAAACATAAAATAATATATAACTTACCCAAAAAACGATTCGACTTACTAATATTCGATGAATGTTTGTTTCCGGAGCTTCAATTCATATGTACAATATATGTACAATATATTGCATCTCTTACTATGTACATAGTTGATATCTCAAATTGTAATCTCTTCATGCGACAAAAGAGGCATCGCTTCTTGAAAATTGGAAGGTAACTTGCGCTGAATTTTAATTTTTTCTACAATTTTACTCAACGTTTAGTTGAGAATTTTACATTCAAGTGTTCTACAGTTTTCTAGATATTCCAACCACTGATACAACCTCTATAAGTTTCTGATCTTGGAGAATAATAAATGGGTGTATGTATTATAATAATTATTTCCACTAAGCTGATTTAATTTCTTGAAAACTCGGAATGATCTAGCGAACTTACGAGTGGTTCATGCTGAAATAGAATATCCAAACTAAGAAACACCCTATAACACGCAGAAATAAGTGAGGATATATACTACTTGGGAAAGCACATATTAGTTTTAATTTAGATTGCATTAATAAATTTATTTGCTAGTTTACAAAGTTTCTCTCTAACACAACACACTCACACACATACATAGAGTATGCGTACACTAACGCATATAAAGGTAAACACAGTAATAATAGTAAGTAAAGTTTCAGAGAAGAGCATGGTAAATTAATGAAAGAACAAATAGAATAAAAATAAAATAGAATCCAAGAATGCAATCCATGAATGAAAGGGAGATAGAAAAGGAAAAAAAAAATTAAATGTTAAATGACTCTTCGACATTCAATGTGACTTTTATGCACTTTCAATTAATTATTTAAACTAACTTAATTGTAAGGATGAATGCCATGTGTGATTTTGCAATGTGTTAGTACATGTATGTCTATGAGCGAGAAAGTCAAAGAATAAGCGTACCAAGAGGAGGCCGCCTCCACGGGCGCAAAGGTTTTGGGGGCTAAAATATGTTCCTTGTAATATTAAATTGAAATTTATTTGCTGACATAACTATTATTTGGAATTACATATATGGAAATATACAATGTTGACCTCACCAGGTTTTCTAGTTTATTGTGAAATATATTTAATTTTTCTAAGGTTTTTGGAATGTTAAAAGTGGTGCCATTTTTGTTTTTTGTTAGATAGGGGTGGAACATTACCTCTGCCTAGTCACCACGGTACGCCACTGTGTAAAAGGTGCCTAGTTTATTCAAGTATATAGAAGTGTTTAAGACTAAACAACGAATGCAAAGAATAAATGCATTGTTCGTTGCAATATAAAATTATATGATAATGAAATTGAAACAGCAAATGGGTCGCCAGAAGTAAACTACTTATGTAGACCTTAGAATGAGATCACATATATGGGCTTCTGTCAGTCAAAAATGTTCACTATTTTGAGTACTTTTGATATCATTTTATGATATTGGAAAAAACTTTAATGTATGATAAGCTTTTTGTAATTTAAGTAGCTGTACCTCTTCTAACCTCTCCAATGAGCTTCAATCCCCATTTCTTTCCCACTGATCTTATGAATGAGTGGAAAGCATTAAAAGTATTTTCATCCTCTTTTCAGTATTTCTGATTCAAAATTGCTTGTAGTCAAGTGTAGTGATAAGCAATTAAGTTTTCAATAAAGTAATTATGATAAAGTTTGCGCAAATAGGTATCAATCCAAGCAACACCTAACTCGTTTTGTTCGCAAGGAATTATAAAATACCAGTGTTTAAACTGCCAACGTTAAATGTTATCACACTGGCTCTCGCCAAAGAAGCAAAATATCTCGGATTCATACTGGATTCTAAGCTATCATGGAAGAGGAACGTGGATGAAAGGGCTGGAAAGGCATTGAGCGCTTTCTACACGTGTAACAGAGCATTTGGGAAAAAAGGGGGTGCAAGACCGTACATAGTACACTGGATGTACACGGCGGTCATCAGACCTATTTTAACTCACGAAGCGCTGGTGTGGTGGAAGACTGCCAACACCAAGTCACTACTTGACAAGCTTCGTAAGGTACAGAGACTGGCCAGCCTTGGTATAACAGGAGCAGTGAGATCGACACCACAGGCGGGCCTGGAGATTATAATGCATCTTCTGCCTATTGACCTATACATCAGGAATATGGCGGCAAAAGGGATTCTTAGGTTAAAAGAATGTAACAAGCTTCAAAACTCTGATGAAATCTATGCCATAGACCAAGCCGCACAGGTGATACGGAATAGAGAGCTTACTCCCTCCATCATTACCATATGTGTGGACAGTCAGGCAGCGATCAAAGCACTGAAACCCAAAATAGTGAAGTCTGGGTGTGTAGAATACTGGAGGGAATCACTACGTTCAATCCGACAGTATGCTATAGAACTCTGCTGGGTGCCCGGTTATAAGGGTATTTCCGGAAATGAGAAAGCTGACAAATGTGCCAGAATAGGATCAGAACAACCAGAGAATCAAAAATTGGTATACCTTAAGATATCATTAGCGGAACTGCACTATCGGATAGAGGAAATAATCAAGAAACAAATGAACAGAAGGTGGAACCTTCCCACCGGATGCAGAACGTCTAAAATCATTTGGCCTAAACTGAATCTGGGAAAGACGCAAACTCTCTTAAAATTCAGATGAGGAGTGCTAAGGACTATTGAAGGAGTACTGACGTGGCATTGTTTATTGACCCTATGGCCGCCAGATATAGTGCTCCCTTCAGAAATTTCTGCAGGAGCTGCGGAGATGAAGAAGAGGATGAGACGGTTAAACACCTGCTCTGCGAATGCCCCGGGCTAATGAGAAGACGAATCTAATATTTTGGTTCTGCGTTCTTTGTTGGTCTTGAGGAACTAGCTAAGCTGGAACTTCACCAAGGCTTCTGGGTGGTTCGCCTCCATTCAGTAAGACTTTTTAAAGGAGAAGGAGGTGTTAATTTTTTTATATGTAGGGTATCACAATGGGCAAACTGCCTCCGAGTGAATCTTGCTATGCAAGCAACCCTTTTAACCTAACCTAACCTAATTATGATAACTCTATCGAACGTCGGTAATGTGAATTTAGGTATGTATTTATGTACTCTGCGTACGTAGAAAGTTGGCAGATTTGTGAGAATCGACCCCTAAACCTTTGTCTATTGCTCATGTGTATGTTACTCAAAGAGTATATTCAAAAAATTAAAATATCTGAAAAGTTACATAAGAATATATCATTAAAATTTTGTTAAGTCCTAGGGTTACAGAAATGAGATGAATGCGTTTTTATTAACGCAACATTCTACAAATTCACGTTCTTATCAAATGATTTTTCTCAGTGACAGACTGTAGCCAATAACATACAAAAACTTATTTTAAGAAAATCTTCAAAATAATATGTACTCTAATGGTTAGAACTATAACTCGCTATATACATACAGACGAACATCATAGAAACTTTCGTTTTCTATAAAATATATAGCCAGTACAAAATTATATAAATGTTCCAAGATTTTTAAACGAATTCGAAATGAAAATGAAATCCTAGATTTATTTAAAGACTTTGTATAAATTTTTCATGTGGATAAACGTTCACGAATTAAATTGCACTGCTGTCATTTTTACATCAAAATCTATTCATATTCACTTTCGCGACGCAAAAATGTAGCTTCACATATACACGTACAACGTGTGCACGCACACTAGCAAAGCAAATCAAGGAGTAAACGTAGCAAAACTGTTGAAAAATTCAAAGTATTTTAGCAAAAGCAGCAATGACAATTCTTTAAATTTACATTTGGAAGGAAAGAAATGAAGCAGTAGGTAAACGCTAGTGAAGGAAACATCAGTAAATGAGTGAGAAAAAGTAAAAGGAAACCAAAATAAGAAAAATCATATCATTTCCTGTAGAACGAAAAGTATATTTTCATGTATATTTATTCACTTCAATTTTGAGACGCATAGACGTTGATGTACAGTGGAAATTGCATGGATTTTGTTTATTAAGTATTAAATAACAAATGCTTTACATATTTATATATATTATTCATAATTATTCTATTTGACAGAAAAATTATTTTATTTATTATACAATAATTTTATTTTATGAACAAATTATGTCTTTGTTATTCAAAACTTTGCATCTATTCGTTTGCATATTATCAGACTAGACTTAAAATTTGCTAAATAAATAATCGTTTTTTACAAGACATTTTGAAGAAAATCGATCAATACTTACATTGCTCAAAATTACTATTTAGTTTTGAAACTTGAATATATCATAGATAGAAAACTTACAAACAAAAATTTGTTTCAAAAAAATTTATTTGGCTGAAAAACTATTTTTAAAAATTTATATTTCTGAAATATATGGCTTGATACATAGAAAAAATATTAATAAAAATTATGGAGAATACTTTCAACTTATCAGAGACGCTAAAGGAAAATGGTGTGCGATTTAATGTGAAACGTTCCATATATTTAAATAATTTATATCTATAATATATGAGACTAATTTGATAAGTAATAAATTTCTCAAGTCTTACCAAATAGGCATTTATTTCAGTGTAATGAGCTCTTAATTTGAGCAAAATCTCTTAACGCTCAGCCATATCTTGTGGTTTGGAAACATGGAAATAGTCACTGGGGACTAAACCTGAAGAGTATGCTCAATTGGGTAGAAGTGCGTAGTGCAATTTATTGATTTTTGCCATGGTGACTACACACATATATACCCAAGCAATGTCGTTTCTGTTTCAAATCAATATCGAATATGTCCAAAAGCGCTGCATAATAATAACCGGTGATCATATAACACTTTTTAAGGTAATCGATTTGAATGACACCGTCGCGGCGTGCATCCCAAAAAACTGACTTCATAATCTTGTTGGCTCACCTTGGCATTCTTTGGTGCGCGTTCACCCGAAGAAACCCACTTTCTTGATTGTGCATTGATCTCTGGTGTCATGTGATGTATCCATGTTTTGTGCACAACAGAAATGTTTTCTGCGATTCGAAAAACGCCCATCCGAACTGATTTCCCATTAATTCACTGACTGCATAAGTTTCTCTCACACAAATTTTTGTCAAAAGTTTTGTTTTGCCTACTGTTCGTCTCACGTTCGGGATTGACTGCGTAATGACAACCGTTATATCAAGGACATTTAGGCAAGCACTAAGGCTTTGTATTGTAATAAAGAATTCAGAAATCTAGCGCGAAAATAAAAAAAAAATGTGAACAGTAAAAAATTCACGAAATAAAACTTAAGGCGAAATTTTCTATAGGATACCTATCTCGTTCCATAGCTCACTTTCGCAGTATTACTGCCACGTGCGTGTGTGTGTAGGTTTTTTCTTTCTTTAATACTTAAGTCAGTCAACGTGACGTTGCTATTTGGCATCATGTTTGATGTCGAAAATATTTGACAGACAATTCTGCAGTTACTTCTATGATAGGAAAAAAAAAAATGAATTCGACAAATAATGGCGATTTCTAAGAAATCTTTGCGCAAGTTTTTTTTTATCGAACTTTTTCACTGCTGTTTCTTTTGCTATTTTTCAGCAGTGGTAATTTTTTTCAATCGTTCTCTGTCATAGCTTCTTTCACCGTCTGCTCCAACAACAGTTTTCTCCTCCGTTTGTTCGTCAGTCCCTTTGAGCCATGGTAATATAAAATGCTAAGGCGTAAAATACTTTAAGCCAACAAAAGGGGTTAATTAACGTGAAAATGATTTCAATTACTGCAAATTGGATTTTTCCGAGAAGTGTAGTTGGAGAAGTGTCTGTTTGTGTATTGGTATTGCGTAAGTATGTGTGTAGGTTTGAATACAGCGTGTTACCAAATGCAAGGGAATGTGACTGAAGAATTCAGTGGAAGTGAATTTGTTCTTAACAGAGTCAACACAGTCTTTACTGCAAAGGTTAATTTGATCACTAGTTATAAGATGTGTTATGGATCACACTCACGAAACTTTTTTTCTTCAGTTTTGCGTCCTTCAATTGATGTACATATGTACTAAGATTGACAATTTTTTTTGTAGTTAGCTATGATGAAAAAATAATGTTGTATTACCACCACCATACTAGAGTCCTCTTTAAGCTCAACCAAGTGACACATAAATTTGTATGTACCTTCATGTAAGGTGGGTCGATCAATATATTTAAATTTTTATAAAAGAGTCTCCCACGAATAAAACAATAATTTTCATTACTTTTTTAAGCAAGTGCAATGAATGTGTGCAGCGATGTGTGCGAACCATTTTGCTATCAAAACTTTTTCGCTACATTAAGGAAAAGAATGTATGCGATCGGGAATAAATGGTTTAATTTTTTTCATCTCCTTCGCGACATTTTATAATGGACGCGTAGTCTACGTTTATGATTCAGTTGCCTTCTTCGATCAACCAATCTTTGCGCCACCAAATAATAATATATATAATATAGACCGATTGCTTTTGAAACATTGAATGAGTGACATTTAAATGTGACCGGACACTACGCAAAGGACCTTTCGTCCTTATGACAGCACCCTGTAATACGAGTATAAGTATACTGTATGTTCTGGCAAGTGTATTTGTGTTACCATGAGTGCCTAAGTGTGCGAGTGAGCATAAGCGGACTTTTCTCATTTTGAATTGATTATAGCAATTTACACTTTCACAATCACACACACACACACACCAACAAAGCCATTGTTTCTTGGTTGGTTGCGTTAATGCAACCCTGTGCTCGACGCCTCTTATGAGCTTTGAACGCTGAACGTTGCTTGGCTTGGCGTGCTGGATTTGAATTTAGTGAGGCGTGCGTAAATGAATTTTAAGAGTCGGTATCGTTCGTTTGTTTGTTTTCTTTCATTCAATAGCAAATGCTTACATTACGTACTTTATTTTCATTACGCTTTACTTTGCTTTTTAACTTACTTTTCTTTGTTGCTTTCATTTTTTGTTTAGATACTTTGGTTTTTGGTTTCATAGTTTTCTTCTCACTAACAAATAGCAGAGCATTTAGAGGTTAACAAAAATACTACAAATAATAAGCATTTTCATATGTCGGATCATATAATACGGTAGCGAAATAAAGCGGTCTACACCAAAAGGTTACATTAACATTTGCCTAAAAATCGAGAAATGAATGAAGTTAACCGAAGTATTTAAACACAAAATATTTCTTAATCATCCAAATTTATTGTATCACCTTCAAAGTTAGCCCTTTCCGAAATAATACATTTATTACAATGAATAATAATCCAATCATCAAAAAAATTTTTAAACGCATTTTCCGGAATCGACTACAGTTCTCGCCGCGAATTCTCTTTTATCTCTTCTATCAGTTCAAAATTGTTGCCTCGAAGTATTAATTTTGGTTTTGGAAAGAGAAAAAAGTCGGCCGAAACCATATAAGGTAAATAAGGTGGTTGTTCGTTGATATTTATTGAGTTTGCTTTATCGTGGTGCGAAATCCATGAGCTTTCTTTCTAAAAATTTGTCGATTTTTGACGAATTCGTTCTCTCGAACGCCACATAACGCTTATGATATCTCCGTAACTATTTGACGCAGGTGGATACGATTTTGTAAGTAGTATGTTTCTTATAGTTTGTGGACGTTTCTCAGCAAATATTGGTTTAGAAAAATTTGCCGGCGCCACGCCCAATGGCGACACTAATGTGGGAAAGCTTGCAATTCTCTCCGATAGCCAAGACGCCATCAAAGCTCTAAACTCGGAGACGTTAAAATCTAAATTAGTAGTACTATGCAGGATAGAATTAGCTAGGCTAGGGCGTCAGCTCGACATCTCAGCTCATATGGGTTCCAGGATATAGGAAAATTGAGGGTTGAAAAGGTTGACGAATTAGCAAGGCGCGGTTCCTCCCATGTTGAAACCGTAGCCTCAGATTTCTCCGATTAGTTTAGGTAAGAAAAAAGTCTTTTCGGTATTTCTTTCCGAGGCTGCAAGGAACTGGGGATCCCTTTAAACCTGCAGAACATCCAGAGCAATATGGCCATCATATAAAAATTCAAAAACCACTAACTTATTGTCCAAGAGTCGCAAAGACATCACCGCGACTTGCACTGTACACTAGACATCCCATTTAACCCTTATTGAGAGAAATGAGAAAGAATCTGTCGAGCACTTTCTCTGCATCTATCCCGCCCTTGCCCGAATTAGACTCATATATCTAGCGCAAGCTTTCTTCAACAACCTCAGCGAATTGGTCGAAACTGATATCGGATCGCTGGTTAACTACATATCTCAACAGGACTAACTAGATATAACTTATATCGTTAGTAGGGTTCTAATTAAAATTTCTTGACAATCTTCTTAACGTTTTAACGTTTTTAAACGGCACACCAGTGCTACTTAATGGCTTCTAGCTTGGCCGCTAAGCCGCCACTCAAACCTTACCTACCACGCCCCCACCCCACGTCGCTGAATGAGACTAGTTACATACATAAAAGAAACGGGCAGAAGTTAGTTTCAATGATAAAAAGGGCAGTGTTCCTCTTTCGTATAAGAAACGTACGATCATTTCATATAGGAATCAAGAATTTTATTTTCAAAATTCTATGTATGGACTTTGAGTTTGAATTGTCATTACCAATTTTTAAATTTAAATAACCTGCATTATTCCACGCTTGATCATTGGCGCGGTAATTTCTCGGTCATCATTCTCCAATCGCGTCGAAGACCTCTTCTGTTCAGACTATCTTATAACCGCCTTATTGAAACCACTTGTCAATCAAGTTCAATTCTTCCATTTTGGGCAAAAAAAAATCGGTAATCGGCTCCATTGACTGTAACGTTGCGATTTTTATTATTTTTGAAAAAGTACGGTCCAATGATGCCACCGGCTCACAAACCGTCATTGACTTCCTACATGAACTTTTTGCATATTGAAAAATTATCAAAAATTAAAAGAATATTAATTCAGGAATGTATTGGTGCGCCGAAATTCATTTATGTATCTGGCTTAGAAACTTACACTTTACTCTCAAGTAGTTAACTGCTAACATGATATTTCATTGACCTTAAGCGTTATTTACTTTTGCCAACTTTAATTTATTACACTTATTATTTTCGCTGCCATCAGATTGCTATCGCATCAGTCACTTAATAAACACTCGTCAACCCACTTACTAAGCCTACCTAAATACTGAGTGCAGCACGCTACACTCAACAATTTCTGCTAAAAAAATTATTGAAAATTCGCCAGCCTTGACGGATGCTTGACAGACAGATTGGTTACGGTTGCGTTTCATTAATTCTATTCACAGTTCACCCACCTCCACTCCTTCAGGCAGTGAGAGAAAAAAAAAATTTGTTAAAATGCGTCGTCGGGATATGATGAAGGAAAATCAGTTTTATTGAGCTCACTTTTGAACAACCACAACCCAAATGCCATTTGGAAAGTTGGTTGTTGCGACGACGCGGCTTTTTTTCGGCTGTGCGGCTTTTTTGGAGGATTTAAAATAAACAACAACGAAAAAAAATTAAAAAAAAAAAGTTATGCTTCGTTGGCTTTATGTATCCACATCAAGTTCCGACCTTAAAAATACAATATTATGCATAAGTAAATGAAATGAACTGACATTTCTTTTGATTGGATAATGACTACGTTAAGTAGCGTCTTATTATAGTCGAGGCATGAAAATTTAGTAGTGATGGAAAATGGGGTCTACAGTGATATGCATGAAAAACTTGATATGAGCACATTTTTTATAGCATTTAAAACGAAGCATCGATATTCCAGTTGGGGTATTTTATAGATATCGCCCACTTATTTCACGAATGGCATAACTCAAAAAATTTGTATTTCAATTTTTCTTCAAAACAAAAAGTATGTTGGGACTAAAAGCTTACATGTATTTTCATGATTCCTTATGAGCAAAGTTTGAAAAATTATTGCAAAATGAGAAAAGTCAAAAAAAAGAGCTACAAATGTTAACGAAATCGAAAACTATTGTAAAATTTTGAATAAGTCGAAATATATTGAAAAGTTCCAAAACTATTGAAGAATAACAAGAAAAAAAAGCTATCTGAAAAGTAACATTTCCGTCACGTCAGATAGATGAAAACACTCTCGCATGTGGTCGTGACACCTTGGTTATGTCCAGAAATGCTAAAGCCGTCAAGAAATTATCAAAACACGTAAAAACGTAAGCGTTGAATTCACTTTGGTAGAGATTCTCTTTCATACCCGCCATTAATCCGGCGAGAATGTGGCCGGGTATGACATACCCACCCTGTTACTCTTATGCATGTATTTTTTTATTAAGTTATTCAAAAGTTTTGCAATTTTGAGGAGCTGGAGTTAAAAGGATGCAAGAGGGGACAGTGACGTGATCGTAGTAACGCGGCAGCCTGCACGTGTGTTACACGCTTGCAAACAACGCTCGGGTATGTAATACCCTGCCACATAGTTGACGTATTCATTTTATGAAAAATTGTTATACAGTAAATTCCAATAATTCGTACCTAGAATAACCAGATGACCTGCCTAGAAAAGAGGAATACCCTAAAAATTATATTTTTTTCCCTAAGTCAAAAAATTTTGCGATCAAAAAAAGAGGTACTCAGTTGCAACTTCAAAAACTATTTACCAAAATTACATATTTTTCACTTTCCATTCAAAAATTTCCCCTACAGATACTACTTTTTATTTACTAAAAAAAGGTCTCTACTTTTGACTTTCAAAAACCCTAGCAACATGTGATATATTTCACGACCATTTCGCCGCCCCCTTAGGGGACGTGAGGTTTTTTTTTTGAAAGTTCGGACCCCCTCTCCTCTTGATGAGATTTGGTGAGATCTGGCGGGACCCCTCCCCTCCCTCGCATGCGATTTAAATTATGCATTATAAAGTTGACGTGAGGTTTTCCTTGTCCCCTTTTCCTTGACTGAAGCAGGTGTTTCATTAAAATCAGATTATCATATTGCTTATTACAATAAAACACATTTACTGTAATGCTATCTATTTGGTAAATAAGTTTTGAGCCAATTTGGTACTCGGGTATGTCATAGCCTACCACATACTCCGTGTAACATTTTAACACCACATTCTCGCCAGGTTAAAGATGTTCACATTTAAAAAATGAATTAGAAAGAAATCAATTAAAAAGCACATGTTTTTCTACTCAACTTAAGAAATATCTCGTAATTGACTCATAAGGTACTGTGTCGTACACGAATGTGAGAACATCACATATGCAATTTCACAATAAATGCATATCTCAATCCTTCAATTTTGACAGTGACAACTTAATTATTCCCCATAACTTAAAGTGAAAGGTGAAAATATAAAATATTTAATTATCATTCCGTTTTCAAACAACCAAGTGAGCGGTGCTGGGATTTCTTTTACAAAATAACATGGTGAACATCGGTTATCTCCGTCAAACAGAAAATTTCGCAAAAACTATGCGAATTATACAAATTTTCACAAAATTAATTGGAGTCGATATTCTCAATCCAAAATATAAAATAAATTTAATGACTTATATCGTTTGTACATTCATCATACTTTTCATGTGCTTCAGTGTCAACACAATCATTATGAACATCAGTGATGATTGGGGCATTTTATTAGAATGCACCTGCACTCTTTTTGGAGGACTAATCGGTGCCAGCAAGTTAATTTCGGCAATAGGTTTCAAAACAGAATACTATGAGCTGTACATAATGCTCTTCGATATTTATAAGACATATGAACCTAAAGCCTTACGATACCAGGAGGCAATGCGAAAGTGCACAAAGAAGTGTCGTTTTATCTTTCGAATTGTAGGCCTTGTCTACACGCAATTGGTTGTGTTTTCCCTTCTGTTATCCATAGCAGTTTCGTTCTACAAGGGCAAGCGTTATAATCTTTTACATTTTCACATACCCGGTGTAGATACTGAAACGGAATTAGGTTATTGGGTCCTGTTTGGTTTTCATATGGGTTGTCTTCTCATTGCCGGATTCGGTCTTTTTGCAGGGGATCTATTTGTTATGACCAGTTTAACACATTCGGTGCTCTTCGTTGATATATTTGAAAATAAAGTAATAGAACTTAATGACAGCATAGATAATGATTCCGTTGAACAAGAAGACGACTCAAATACACAAGAGTTGCTCAAGGATATTGTGCGTTGGCATCAAAAGTATTTTGAGTAAGGCAATGAATCGCTTATTATATGAAAGTATTAATATTTAGTTTCATAGTTTCACCGATCACTGCAATAAAATATTCAACTCTGTTATAACTGTGCAAATCTTTAGCGCAACTTCGTCGATTGTGCTGACGATATTCATAATATGGACGCGTGATTGGCCCATGGCTTATGCTTATCTGTTTTTTGGAATTAATTCCCTATACGAATATTGTTTGATAGGTACACAAATCGAGATATGTGTAAGTATTTCTTAAAATATTCAATATGAAAGGGACTTTCGCCAGTGATCGCATTTTCGGTACATTTGCACGTTTTTCGGTACATTTGCATCCTGAGAAATCATTGTCAGTACATTCGGCAAGTTTTCAGTACATCCGGTAGATGTGGCAAATTTTCAGAACATTTGGTGAATTTTAAGAACATTTTCAGTACATTTTCGGTATATTTGGACAATTTATAATAATTACCTTTTTTTTTAAGTCAATGAATGAAATAAAAAATATTATTTTTCATCCTATACATAGAATGACAAATTCATTGATGAAATATATAAAATTAATTGGTACAATTTGATTGTATCGGAGCAGAAGATAGTAATGGTAATGCTAAATCGGTCCCAGTCACCGAAAGCGATTACCATTGCTGGAGTGTTGCCGTTGTCAGTTACCACTGGCTTATCAGTAAATAAATTTGCTAATGTTTGTTGAAAGTATAAATCGCTAGTAAATTTTCATTGTGTTTTCCAGATAACTCGTTCGATATACAGCATTGTAATGATGATGGTACAGTTCTACTGAATCAGAAACTTAACAGTAAGTGAAATGGATTTACGATTCTGCATTATTCAGAATTTTCTCAAATACTTTAAGTAAACTTATTATAGATTTTATTTCATTTTCCTTAAAGTTTTGAGCTACGTTGTGTAGAAAGTTCTTTTAAAATTTATGAAAATTTTCGAAGATGTAAAGAATTTCCAACTTCGTTAAAATATACCTTAAAATCAAATTGTATGCGCAATGTAATCCAATATATTCAAAGTGTGCACTTTTAGTTAAATTTAGTGCGACCGCTAGTGTTCACAATATACAATATAGAAGTCATAGCGTCAAGATATTTCTATCTACATCTGTACCTACAAAGCTGCGAATCATCGAAAACATTCACTGCCTGCCTGGAAAAGTGCACCGTTCATCTATTAAAAGCACTTTGAAAGCCAGTTCGAGCAAGATATTTTGATCGTGAATTGTAATTTAGATTACAATTGCATTGATGTCTTATTATCAGTCGGAGATCATGCACATAAATTCGAAAAAAGTCAACGTTCAATATAATACATATGTTCATATTATAAAATTTTAAATATTTTATATTGTACAATAAATGTGAAATAATTAACAAATAAAAGTTTTATTTACAAGGAAAAGAGACCGTCCATTAATTACGTGAGTAATTTTTTTTGAACCCCTATACATATCGCTGGCTTACTTACTCCAGGACTGGCATAACTAAAAAAACGTGATTTTTTAGTTAGTGATGCAGAAATATCCGCCATTTCATGTTTTATTGTGTATAAAAAACTCAAAAAGATATTTTAAAAATTTGCCTTGTGAGAAGAGTTAATGAAGACATACTTTCCATCATTTTCATATAAAAAGAAACGTATTGAAAATTTTAAATGCGTTTTTCTCCCACTTTATGTTTTTTGAGTTATACCATTAAGGATTTCTTTTGATTTATCATATGTATATCGACTCTAAGTTACATTCCATATAATCCCCAATTAAAAACTTTGTTGTAACTCACACTTTTCAGGCCACCGTGAGTGAATTGAAGGTACTCGCTATTATCGTAGACAGTGAAAGAGTTTTGTGGAGGCCCTATAATCCGTGAGGAGATAAAGGACACAAGAAGATACCCGAGTGTTGGTATCTCAGACTAAAAAATTAGACCAGTCGTGTTTAGATATAGTGAACTAATTTTTGCAAGGCCTGTTCACAGCATACAGGTTGTTCACTATATCCACGGTTCACTATATCCACGGTTCGCTTGAAGCAAGATCAAGATCCATAATATTGTCAACCAAATCTGACAATGCACAATTATTATATAGTGTCTTGAGATTCCAAATACATAATCCACGAAATCGGATCTGCTCATTTACTCTTTTTATGGCCATTTAAAGATTTTACTTTAGCCGACATGGTTCGTTTCAAGCAAGATTAAGATCGGTAAAAATTGTTAACCAAATCTAAAAATGCACAATAATTATTTAGTGTTCAGAAGTTCCAAAAACATTATCCGTAAAACTGTGCCTGGTCATTTACTGTTTTTATGGCCATTTTAAGGTAAACGCTTTTACCGATAATTTTAATAAAAAATTATGAAGCGAACCGTGTAGTTTTTGATGCTTTTAAGATCAAGTGAAGTTTTAAAATATGCTATGAAAACTGTTGGTTATGTAATTTGAGTTGCTGAACACGAAAAAGTCACTTACTTTTGCAAATATATAAACACTTTCACGTTATTCACTATTTTTCATGGAAAAAAACCTATCCAAAAAAAAATTTTTTTTTGTCGGCCGAAAAACTAGTAGACAGAAAAATAAATTTTTTTTACTATCTTTTGTAGGCTTAAAAAGTATTTTTGACTACAAAGCCCATAAAGAAAAAAAAAAAAAATTTTTATATTTTATATTTTTATGATATTTTATTCATCATTTTCCATGGAAAAGAATTGAAAATTTCTAAAAAAAAATTCTTTTGGGCCTTAGAACTAGTGAAAAGTATTTTAAATTATAATTTTGTTTTATGGATTTTTGAGGTATTTTCGACTAAAAAGCTCACCACAAACACTAAATAAAAAAACTTTTTTATTTGTTGTGTTTTTTATCGATTTTCATGAAAAAAAAATAAAAAAAAATTAACAAACCCTTTTGGGCATAAAAACTAATGAAAAATAATTTTTATATATTTTTGTTTTATGGGTTTTAAAAGTATTTTTGATTACAAAGTCCACAAAGCAAAGCAAAATAAAAAAATTAAATTTTTAATGACTTATTCGCAATTTTTCCTAGAACGCATTTTTATCAATATTATCAGTAAAAGCGTTTACCTTAAAATGACCCTAAAACGAGTAAGGGATTAGGTACGATTTTGCGGATCATGTTTTTGGACTCTCGGAACACTTAGTAATTGCTTGAAGCGAACCATGTCGGCCAAAGTAAAATCTTTAAATGGCCATATAACGAGTAAGTGAGCAGATCCGATTTCGCGGATAATATATTTGGAATCTCAAGACACTATATAATAATTGTGCATTGTCAGATTTGGTTGACAATTTTATGGATCTTGAACTTGCTTTAAGCGATCCGTGTATCAAGGTTGAAATTTTTGTTCGAAAAATCGTTTTATTTGCTCAAAATACACAATTGCATATGTAAGTGAGTTAATTAGATAAAATTTGTAGGAAGATGTATGCTTATTGAAAGAATTCGCGAATAAATATTTGCTTCTTGCGTTCAGAAATTGACTTTTGGACCGCTTAGTGTTGGTTTCAGCTTTTTTGTGTTTTTTATTGCTTTCTGCTTGAAGTGGCTTAGAGCCATTTGAAGTCAGGAGATTTGTTTCCCCAAAATGAAAATGTTTTTTTTTTTTTTCATCATTGCTAAGACACTCCACGGTACTATTTTCAAAGCAAATAACACCAGCAACATATCAAATTACTTTCTGCAAATTCTGCTTTTTTTCACCGTTATTTTCGTAACAACATTTTATTATAGGAAATACAGCTATGGATATAAAAATGGCACATTTTTTGATATTTTTTTTGTTATGCTACAGTATCGTAAATAATATTAACAAACAACAAGTGTTTGGTTTTTTGCAAAGATATATCCTTCATATTTAATAATAATACGAACTTCACTAATAATCCATTCACAAAAAAAAAAAAATTGTCGAAATGTAAAAAAACCGATGAAATGAGCGGGACACATAAATGGCACAAATTGGAAAAAAAGAGAAAATATCGTGTTAAAATTGCATTTGAAGACTTCTTGGTAAGCAAAATTATTTAGATCATTGAGATCTAGTGCTGTAGCCTCTGTTTTTGATGGCAGCTTTACACGTGCGACCCACACTCTCCACACTTCTCCGCATTTTGTTTTAGATATGGCATACCAATCTTTCCGTGGGGCAGACCAAAGATCGTCCATATTTATATAATTTTTTTTCACGATTTCAACCTTGACCTCGTTCTTCAGGTTCTCTATTGGATTTAAGTCAGGGTTCCGGGCTGGAAAACCCAAAACATCGATCTTTTCTGCACAAATCCCATTATTTAGTACTTTGGAGGAGTGTTTAGTGTCATTATACTTTTATGTTAAATATTATATATAAAAACATTGTACGCAAATATAGCTATTTCACTGACTGTATTTCTGTGGGTTTTGAATGTTTTGTTTGCTTGACTTTGTCAGCGAAAAAGCTATATGTGCTTACAATGTTTTTTTATATTTCCTTTGATAAAACGGTGAAAAAAAGTGTGCAGAATGCAAGCAGGATTTGCAAAAAGTAATGTTGCTGGTGTTTTTTGCTTCGAAAATAGTACCGTAGAATGGCTTGGCAATGATGAAAAAAAAATTGACATTTTCATTTTGGGGAAAAAAATTTCCTGACCTCAAATGGCTTTATGCCCGCAATAAAAATTATGCAATTTCTTGTTGATATTATTACGAATTCACAGTAAAATTTTAAGCGAAAAAAGCGAGGGGTTTTTGAGAAAATCAGATTTGTTTTTTTTTTCATAAAAAGCGCTATAACTGCGCCAATTTTCAACCATTTTCAAAATTTTTCAAAGATTCTGACAGAGAATAAGAAGTTCTATTATAATCAAAAGACAAAAATTAATTATTTTGATTTGGTTGGAAAAGCCACCTTTTTCAAAAATTTTTTAGCGGTTCTTAAATTTTTTATACCAAAACTTCGTAAAAAAGGTTTTTTTAATAAAAGCGGAGATATATGGGTCGCCTTATATCCTCTGAGAAACAACATATATGTATAATCGGCAACCAATTCAGAGATTTGAAGTTAGTCCGACT
Source organism: Meiosimyza platycephala (assembly GCA_963662105.1). NCBI lineage: Eukaryota > Metazoa > Arthropoda > Insecta > Diptera > Lauxaniidae > Meiosimyza > Meiosimyza platycephala. The sequence goes on along the minus strand of OY759210.1, from coordinate 28,819,537 downwards.
GCATGTTTTGAAATGGATTTGGTCTAAGCTATGGCAAAATGTTAAACACGTCGAAATATGTTGAAAAGTTCAAGAACTATTGAAAAAAAACTATCTAAAAAGGACCATTTCCGTCACGTATGGTTGGTGAAAGTACTCTCGCATGGGGTCGTACCTCCCTGGTTTCGTTCAGAAATGTTAAAGCCATCAAGAAATGCTCAAACGTCGTAAGAACGTAAGCGCTGCATTTTAGCGTTGGCGATGCATTTCCAACAATTCACTTCTGTAGAGATTTTCTTTCATTCTCGCCAGTAAAGATGTTCGCATATAAAAAATGAATTAGAAAGAATGTGACGACGTTATTTTTGTAGTCTAGTCTACAACAAGCATATATTGTATATTTTATTAGTTGTACGATGTATAAGCAACTTTTATATAGATAATATATGGTTTTTGTCGTTGTCGATCTGAAAGGATCGTTAGTCACAGTCAGACTAACTGAGTCAGTTACAGCAAGGTATTGTAAAATCGCAAAAACTGATCTTAAATTTTACTGAAAAAAACGTAAATGAAAATGTGAAAATATAATTCAAAGTAATTTTTTTTGTGTAAGTAATATCATAAAAAACATTTTTAATTTATAATCTAAACTATTTTTCGTAAGAAGTCTGTTCAATTCGAGTATTTCGTACATGATGCAAATCTGAAACATATGCATTTTTCTCGAAAACTAAGGCCCGACATTTTTTTTAATAATTTTTTTAATGATTGGATTGAGGAATTTGAGGAATTTGATTAAACCAATTTTTTTTTTTTGAAACTACAAAATCAAACATCAAAGGGTTAGGTTTATATATAAGTTATTTGAATTAAGAAGAAAATAATAATAAACTAATATCTTTTAAAATCTAACCGCACGCAGAAATAATTTTTTAGAACGACCCCATATATGTACGTAGAATGATCCTGGACACCGACTGCTGTATATGCCGGCAGAAAACTTCGTTACAAGAAATCAATCAAGTGCTCATAAAGCACTGTGTCCTACACGAATGTGAGAACATCACATATGCAATTCCACAATAAATGCATATCTCAATCCTTCAATTTTGATAGTGACAACTTAATTTTTCCCAATAATTTGAAGCAAAAGTGGAAAATATAAAATATTTAATTATCATTCTGGTTTCAAACAACAAAGTGTGTGTACATAAGAACATGGCGAACATCGGTTATCTCCGTCAAACAGAAAATTTCGAAAAAATTATTCGAGTTATACAATTCACCACAAAATTAACTGGTGTCAATATTCTCAATCCAAAATATAAAATGAACTTAATGACTTATACCAGTGTAACATTCATTATTCTTTTCGTGTGCTTCAACATAATTACAATCATTATTAACATCAGCGATAATTGGGACATTTTACTAGAATGCACCTGCACTCTTGGTACTGCACTAATGGGTATCATCAAGTTAATTTCGGCAATAGGTTTCAAAACAGAATACTATGAGCTGTATATAATGCTCCTTGATATCTATAAGACATATGAACCTAAAGGCTTACGATACCAGGAGGCAATGCGAAAGTGTACTAAGAAGTGTCGTTTTATCTTTCGAATTGTAGGCCTTGTCTACACGCAATTGGTTGTGCTTTCTCTTCTGTTAACCGTAGCAGTTTCGTTTTACAAGGGAAAGCGTTATAATCTCTTCAATATTCACATACCCGGTGTAGATACTGAAACGGAATTAGGTTATTGGGTCCTGTTTGGTTTTCATATTGCTTGTCTTCTCATTGCCGGATTCGGTCTTTTTGCAGGTGATCTATTTGTTATGACCAGTTTAACACATTCGGTGCTATTCGTTGATGTATTTGAGAATAAAGTAATTGAACTTAATGACAGCATAGATGATGATTCCGTTGAACAAGAAGACGACTCAAATACACAAGAGATGCTCAAGGATATTGTGCGTTGGCATCAAAAATATTTTGAGTAAGGCAATGAATCGTTTATTATATGAAAGTATTAAATTTTAATTTCATAGTTTCACCGATCACTGCAATAAAATATTCAACTCTGTTATAACTGTGCAAATCTTTAGCGCAACTTCGTCGATTGTGCTGACGATATTCATAATATGGACGCGTGATTGGCCCATGGCTTATGCTTATCTGTTTTTTGGAATTAATTCCCTATACGAATATTGTTTGATAGGTACACAAATCGAGATATGTGTAAGTATTTCTTAAAATCTTTTATGAATAAAACGAAATATGGCATACTAATTTATGTTTTCATAAATTTAAATTCCTTCTATCGTCTCAAATAATTCTCGCCTTTGGAAGAGAAATTTCAAAATTGTGAATTTTCCTTCCTTTTTCTCTTTTTGTTTACCTTTTTCATTGAAAGAAATAGCAAAATGAACTTTACTGAAAATGTACTTATTTAAAAGAAAACCATTAAAAAAAATTCAAGACAAATTAGACATAATTTGCATTCCAATTAGAACATTACTGGTTTCATGATTTTTCTCACCTGTAATGTTATGTGTGACTTGAAATGTCGCGGAGCCAGGTACTTTCAAAAAGTCATATTCGCTCAATTGCAGTGATGTCTTATTTTCAGTCGGAGATCATGCACATAAATTCGAAAAAAGTCAACGTTCAATATATTACAAAATTTAAAATATTTTATATTGTACAATAAATGTGAAATTATTAACAAACTAGCAAGTCCCAGCGCGCGTTTCTACGCCTCAACAAATAAAATGTAGTGTTTTTTTTTTTTAAGTTGGACTAAATAAGAAAAAGTTTTTTTTATTGAAATTTTTTCTTAGTGCGAGTGGATAAAAGTGTTTTTGGTTTTTCCATTTGGAACATAAATGAACAACTAATGGTGGGAATCATTGGAATGCGTGAAATCAGCACCTTTAAATGAGTTTAATTTGGTTATAGTCCTTATAGTCTCATTCATCTGTGTCAAAAAGTTGCAGAGATTTAAAAAATTATCTCATTTTGGAGGCGTGGAATTAGCCATTTTTCCATTGAATCTTACATCTTTCTTTCTTCTCCAAGTTTCATTTATCTGCGTTACATAGTTTATGAGATATTATGAACTTAATTGTTCTCTTACATGGGAGGGCGTGGCATTGCCCAGTTTTGTAAACCAAACTATGATAAAAATATGTACCAAATCTCATTCATTTGCGTCAAATAGTCACTGAGATGTAAAAAAGTTGATTTTTCTCATATGGAGGTGTGGCACCGCCCACTTTTTCATTAAATCTTATTTATGTCTCTACTCTTTATATATGTACCAAGCTTCATTCATCTGCATCAAATATGTAGTTGATAAGATATGATGTGATATATTTTTTTTATATAGGGAGGCGTGGCATCCCCTATTTTATCCAAACCAAACTATGCTAGGAACCTTCCCCGGACCATAAGAAACATATGTGCCAAATCTTTCGGCGATCGGTTGGACGTAGTAGGGGAGCCCAAGCGGGGATTTCGGGATTTACTCGAGCGCGTCAGATTAAGATATGGGGGATACCTTGCACCTTGTTGAGTACATCTACCGAATATTAGCCCTCTATATAGTGCCGCGAGTGTAGGGGAGCCGGTCAGAATAGTAAAAAAAAATCGATAGCTGGATTTACTCGAGCGCGTCAGATTAAGACATGGTGGGTTAATTACATGCTAAAGAGTCTACATTTCACTAATCTGACGATTTGACCGTGACACAAGGGAGTGGCAGGGTCACAAACTTGCTAAAAAAAAACGTCACCTGGATTTACTCGAGCGCGGTCAAATTTTTTTTTATTTGGAAGGAAATAATTCAAGAATAACGGAAAACATATAATCTGCAACAAAAATCGTCATTAAAGTTTAGCGCGTGTAGCTAAATTTTTTGGTTTTTAGGAGCTTAATATACAAGTAACTTAGTTGTTCCTTATTCTTTTTAG